>JAECXX010000051.1:3040625-3648750 GCA_018153305.1 Drosophila kurseongensis
CTAAAAGCGTGTACAGCTGTCCATTTGTTTTGCACTATGACAATGTCATTAGCACTCGAAAGAAAGAATCGGGCACAAAGCAAAACAGCAGATAACTCGCGGATCGGATCGGCGAAACAACAAAAAATAGTAAACCTATATATTCGTATAAGTGCTCAGTTAAAAATAAAACTATTTAGCCTCTACGATGTCGTTGCCGTTGCCATAGTGACGTTAATTCGCCATGGAATGACAGCTGAAATGCGAAAAACTGCAATCTCCGGAGTGCGCAAATAGTACCAGAGATTAGCTCAAACTATAGTCACCTGGGAGAGTCGTCAGCTGTGGGGAGATCGAGAATACTAATCGCCTGTTAATTGATAACGACCACAACAAACTGCCAGGTAGCCAGGTAGCCAGGTGCAGCGCAACACTCTCGACTCTGGCGAACATTATACAATACAAACCCGATTGAGTGATAGAATACCAGCAGCCCGATAAAGTAAGTATGCAAAATGAAAACAAACAATAACCAGTTTAAAGCGGTGGAAAAACCCTTAGGGGGAGTGCTTACCTCGTATCTCCTTTAGGTAAGTCACATGACCTCGGGCCTTTTGGGAGGTATGATCCGGAATTGTCTAGATATTAAAAGATCCAACATATACATATGGCTCTCATTTTGCCTTTTGCAAGGTGAACTATAGGGCATACACTACAGCATCAACAAGTGACACGCCCTCTTTAAAGTGAAGTAAACATTTTGATTAGTGTCTTGATTAACAATTGCTTTTATTCATTGTTTATATGTATGTATAAATTTTCTTATTGTTTAGTGTATTTTTAATGTATACTCGAATTTCGATTCCCATATGTAGGCATAATTTAGCAATTTCAAAACCAATAAATAGGCAAAAGCGACCAACGATTAAAGATAAAAGAAAACACTAGCTGTTCTTTTCAACTTCCTGACATTACCAACTAAGTTAGGATAGATATATTTCGTTATGCTTCAAGTCTTTCGAATAGTTTCGCTTTTTCGATTAGTGGTTATGCATTGCATAGATCGAACAGTACTTTTTTAATCGGCCATCTGGCGTTTTTGCTCACTTACAACAGAAATAAACCTTTTAGCTTTCTGATTAATTGCTGTTATCTATAGTTATTTATGTACATACATGATTTTTTTCACTTACAAGCAGGCGAAAGGCACTTGAACAAAGAAACAAACAAACAAACACGCGACGAGTACGCCCAACTTACTACGATATGCACAAGTTATAGCCGTCTATATGCATTTGCATGTGGCACTTACTTATGTATTTGTGGCTAAGGTCTAAACTGCTGCATCGGAAACTTTGAAACGTGCCATGAGCTCTCTACTCCTATGTACAACTTAGACGGACCTAGAGCCTACAAAAGCCTATATATATAGTATTTACATAGCGGGTAATATCAAAAAGCAGCCTATCAACTCAACTTAACACAATGGCATACATAAATAGTGGGGCGAGTCAAATTTTTAGTTTTCAATCTTTGGACAATTTTAAGAAAAGGCTTAAGTGAATCTAAAAGGTAAGATTTGTAATTATCTTTCAAACTTTCATAATAAACTGACAGATTAAATATATGAAATATGTTAAAGCTGATAAGGTAGACAAATAAATATTCCGCTTCGTTAGTAAGAGATTGTACAGCAAAAATTCTTAGATGCTTCCCTTTTAAATAATTCAAAACAACGGAATATTTGTTACCTCTTTCAGAATACAATAAACAAAAATAGCCTTTTACCTATACTTTTCCATGCAGTTCTCTTAAAATAGTTTTCTCCCTTTTCAGTTTATCCTTGTCCTCGCACATTGACCGCCCCTTTATAAATAAGGACTAACTAATGACACGTCTGGGGGTATAATCCGACTCAGTTGCTCATTTGGAGGCCACCGCTGCTGCGGCTGCCCGTCGACGAGGAGCCCGTGAGTCCGAACTGCGAGACCAGCTTGTCGTAATCCTCGAGAGAGGTCTCGAACTGCTCCAGTTGGCGGGACAAATCATCCAGGGCACTGGCATCGGCGGCACTACTGGCAATCGCCGCCGCCGCTGCCGTGGGACCACACGCTGCTCCTCCGCCGGAGCCATTGGTTGCCGGTGTGGTTAAGGAAACCGAAGAGATCTCTGCCTGCAGTTCGTTGAGACCCTTGAGCGGTGGCGCATGGTAGCATTCCCTGTAGAACTTGGCCAGATCGTTGACATGCGACGTGGGCGAGGCGAAGGGAAAGTGCAGCTCCTTGAGCAGATTATCATCATCGGGCGGAGGCTGTAGCGCGGGTTCCGAATGGTGACGATACGTGGTTGTGACGCTGGCGGGGATCAGAAGGCTCTTGATGGGTGACACCGAGTTTCCAGAGTTCTTTTCAAAACTCTTAAAGCCCGTGGAGTTATTGTTGAGATTGCTGCTCTGGTTGAATTTACTCTCCTGTGGATTATTGTTGTTATTGCTGCTGAGCACACTGGCGGTTGTATTGTTATCCAGGCGGTTGAGGGACTCCACAGAACCACGTCCACGTAGAAGCCACTCAAAAGGCGGCGTTTCGGGGAGCACAAAGTCATCCTCCGTGTACTGCTTTAGTTTGCCCATATCGGTGAAGGCTCCTGGACGCAAAGGCTTTTCAATGTCGATAAAGCGACGATCTGTGGCGTTTTGAATGGGATTTAGACCGCCTAGGCCCAGCTTTTTGGGCAATGCAGTTCCATTTTGATATTGCTGCAGGTTGCCAGGGGTACTGGCATCTGTGGCGGGCCTAAAGTGATCCGATTTCAGCATGATGGTGTTGCTCTCTGCCTGGGCAGCCGTAGGAGAGATGGTCAACTTGGTGCGATAGGCCACGGACATCACGAGCGAGCCCACAATGGTGTTGAGCTGGCCGATCTTCACGTGCTTATGGCCCTCGCCCAGGGTGTGGACCTGTGGCCTGTCCACGTAGATCCTGTAGAAGATGCCGTACGAATCGGGGCACTGCCGACGGGACAGCTTGTAGGCGGGGGTGGTTCGGGTCAGCGAGATAAGGGACTTAAGCATGATGCCCATGCGGTTGTAGATTGCGTGGGCTGCTTTCAGGGTCTGGCCCTCGGGGTTTAGGTCGTTTGTGGCTGGGGAAGAGCCATTCTGGGGTGGGATTAGGTCGAGCGACCACACCTCAAGGACCATCTGGTCGCCCTCGGCGGTTTTCAGGGAGATTTCCACGCACAGCGGCAGCCGCTGCAGGATGCTCTCGCCGGTCTTCAGGTTCAGGGCCCGCTTGGTCTCGTCCAGGACCTCGGGATGATCCTGGCCAGCAATGTTAAACCAGTCGCTGCCCGCCAGTGGATTGCACTGCGTCTGCATCTTTTCGCCCAGCCGGGATTGGACCACCACCTGGGTGGACTTCAAAACCAGGAACTTAATGAACTTCTCCAGATCCCGCTCCGCTGCATTTGGTCGCTGCGCCGACATTTCTTCGGTTTTTCTTTGTTTTCCCGTGTGTGTTTGCGATTGTCTGTGTCCAAAGTTCGCTGTCTGCGTTTTGGTTTTTTCACTTTTCTATTTCCGCGTTTTGGTTTCTCGCGATTCTTGCGTTTTAGCGTCGCGCACTTTGCTTTCTAGGCACTGCTAAACATCATTAAAACTTGCCCGGGCATTTTGCCAAAACACTGTCATTTGCACTGCAACGCCCTTTCACTGCGATTCCTTGTTTTTGTTTGTACGCAAGATCACTCCCACTATTTTCATTACAGTCAGCGTCAGCGTTGGCCATTGAGAAAACAGTGTAACCGCATTGAGAACTGAAAATATGCTTAGCACCTAAAAAATACCAAGAACTGTGCAAAATATTCTGTGCTTATACCCTGTTCCCACGGATACACATCCAGCAGTAGCTCCACCAGGCAAAGTGCCTTCAGCAACATTTTTATACCCTTGCAGAGGGTATTATAATTTTGGTCAGAAGTTTGTAACGCAGTGAAGGAGACGTTTCCGACCCCATAAAGTATATATATTCTTGATCAGGATCAATAGGGGAGTCGATATAGCCATGTCCGTCTGTCCGTCTGTCCGTTGTCCGTCTGTCGTCTGTCCGTCTGTCCGTCTGTTTCAATACCGTTTGCGAGTCAGTTTAAAGCTAGCGATCTGAAACTTTCACAATCGTCCTAAAACATGTGTACGCAGATCAAGTTTGAAAATCGCCCTGATCGGACGTCTATATCCTATAGCTCCCGTAGGAACAATTGGATATATCTTGCAAGAATTTATGATATTTCGCGCAGTGTAAAAGCTATTGACATTAATCTTTACAAATCGTATTTTTATGCATACCTTGATCAGGGTAAAGGCGTGGCGATCGGACGTCTATATCCTATAGCTCCCATAGGAACAATAGGGTAAAATCGGTTAAAATTTAATGATTTTTAGGATATTTCGCGCAGTGTAAAGCTATTGACATAAATCTTTCCAAATCTTATTTTTATGCGTACCTTGATCAGGGTAAAAGCGCGTGACGATCGGACGTCTATATCCTATAGCTCCCATAGGAACAATAGGGTAAAATCGGTCCAAATTTGATGTTTTTCAGAATATTTCGCGATGTGTAAAAGCTATTGCTGTACATTTTTCAAATCGTATTTTTTATGCATTCCTTCATCAAGGTAAAAGCGCGTGCTGATCGGACGTCTATATCCTATAGCTCCCATAGGAACAATACGGTGAAATCGGTCAAAATTTCATGTTTTTTAGAATATTTCGCGCAGTGTATAAGCTATTGACATACATTTTTCCAAGTCTTATTTATTTACGCATACCTTGATCAGGGTAAGCGCTTGCCGATTGGACGTCTATATCGTATAGCTTCCGTAGGAAAATTGTTAAAGGCTGCGAAAATATCCCTTTTTCCTATTTGTATATGACAATTTTGAGTATAAAGCTATTGGCATGAAACTATGCAATTTATGCAATTTATCTAATTTATTTATGTACACCTTGCTCAGGGTAAAGTTGCTGCCAATCAGAAAGTACATACTACATCCGCTATTTAAAAATTAAATTAATTACGTATTGCTAATCTCTTTTTATGTATAATTACAGAAAACTTAATTTTTATACCCTTGCAGAGGGTATTATAATTTTGGTGAAGTTTGTAACGCAGCGAAGGAGACGTTTCCGACCCCATAAAGTATATATATTCTTGATCAGGATCAATAGGGAGTCGATATAGCCATGTCCGTCTGTCCGTCTGTCCGTCCGTCCGTCTGTCCGTCTGTCCGTCTGTTTCAATACCGTTTGCGAGCTCAGTTTAAAGCTAGCGATCTGAAACTTTCACACTCGTCCTAAAACATGTGTACGCAGCTCAAGTTTGAAAATCGATCGGACGTCTTATCCTATAGCTCCCTGGACTCGGATATATCTTGATTGTGTTTTCGGCGTGTGGCTATTGACATGATCTTTCCAATCGTATTTTATGCATACCTTGATCATGTTAAATTGTGCCGATCGGACTCTTATCCTTAGCTTTTAGGACAATCGTATACCTTGAGAATTTATTATATTTCGGGCAGTGTAAAGCTATTGACATGAATCTTTCCAAATCGTATTTTTTATGCATACCTTGTAGGCAAAGCGCGTGCTGATCGGATGTCAATATATTATAGCTCCCTAGGACAATAGGGTAAATCGGTCCATTTGATGTTTTTCGAATATTTCGCGCATGTAAAGCTATTGACATAATTTTTCAAGTCTATTTATTTCGCATATCTTGATCGGGTTAGCGCTTGCCATCGACGTCTTATCTATGCTTCCGTGATGTTAGGCTCCGAAATATCCCTTTTTTTTTTTATGATTTTTGGTATAAGTTATTCGGACTAATCTGTTTTTTATGTTCCTTTTTTCTCCTTTTTTTTGTTTGCGTCTTTTAAACTTTTGGTTTGTCTCGTTTTTTTATGAAACTACTTATGTTATATCAATCTTATTAAATGCTAAGAAAAATGTTCAAGAAACGCCTGAGGACAAACTTGAAAAATATTGCAAGGAATTCGTTGAAATGCACTAAAAATTTAGTTTTATTAAATGGTGGCAAAGCAAGCAAAATAAATACCCCTTGTTGTCAAAACTAGCGATCCAGATAGCCAACTTCAGTTTCTCACCACACCCAACATGTGCGAGGCACAAGCAATAGTGTGGGGAGTTCTCGCACCAATCCTTAGGAATAAGAGCGCCCAGTGCAGCTGCAGAAAATGGCTCTCAGCAGAGGAGCGGGCAGAGCAAATGAAACCTATGTACAGATTCTAAATCTTTGTCTCTGGTATGTATGTATCTACAATAGATAATAACAATATTTGGACTACCTGACAACTTAATGTGAAAGGCAATTCAGTTTGCATTTATCCGGCAGAGTGAAGAGAACCAATCTTAAAAGAAGTTTATAAATATGTCCCCTGGAAAATTGGACTTGGAACTTGTACTTAGCACTCTGCTCAAAGCAGTGCGATCAAGGAAGAATAATAGCCGTCCAGAAGGCAAGTTATACGTAATTATTTACTATCAAAACATCTAAATTGTTGTTCACAGAGCGAGAAGGAGACGAGGACCAGATTGAGAGATTTTCCGGGAACCATACAGTTCGAGAAGGAGAAGAGGACCAGATTAAGAGATTTTCCGGGAACCATACAGCTCGAGAAGGAGACAAGGACCAGATTGAGAGATTTTCCGGGAACCATACAGAAGGCGAGTTTCTAGTGTTTACTCTATAAATGATTAATTTCTAAAGAATCGTCTAATTGCAGGAATTCTAGAACGGATGTATAAATTTATCTTGGAATTGACTATCCCTATATTGGAACAACTTTTTACCTTTGTGAAGAACGTTATTTTAAAAGCAGTTGGATTCGTGGAAAATGCTGATGAAGTTTTCATACGAGAAGTTAAAGTGCAACGAACGGCCCTAGAAGCCCTCGTGAATTATTTAACAAAATTTTTGGGATTTGCCATTACTTATTAATTAAAGCAGTCACTTTGGTTCAATACATATACCCATATTTATAATGACAATTAATAAATGGTACTGATATGGGGTAATCGTACAGCTTCCTTCAACAATGAGTAATATATCAATAACTACAAAGCCGGGGCTAGCGTACTCGTTTTTCGATCTAAGTACTAGGCTTAAAAATTGTCTGTTATATTTTGAACGTTAAGGACTTCAAACACGTTTATTATGTATAAATAGCTGACTTCCAACTCCGAAATAATAAATCAGTTATTACTATAATCTTCCCACGCATAAAGATTAACAACATACTGAAAATCAAATAAACAAAATCGCAAATCAGATATGTTATGCGTTTAAATTTTAATTGTTAGTATCCAGAATTCAGGGCTTAGCTCAATTTACTTAGAACCGTGCATATAAGAAAATACCAAACAGATAAAGAAACAAAAAAAAAATGTTGCAAGGAAAACTCTTTTAAAACATTGGGCAACGGATGTATGAATTTCTGTGGAAATAGGGTATTTGCTGAGGTGTGGCATCTGCAAGGAGAAATTTAAAAGTCCGGCAACGCCGCCGTCATGAATGATACACGTCACGTACGCAGGGTGGCGCGCGTTTAATTTTAAATTGGATAATTTTGGGATTCCAAAGACCCATTCAAAAGTATTTTTTACAAAAGTAATTCTTACAATCCAGAAACTAGGCTAGGAATCGCCACCACCCAATGCCTGCACATCCTCCCGGCAGAAATGCTCTCGATCCTTGGAGGTCAGGACATGTTTGGGCAGATATCGAAGAACAGAGGCCGGAACCTGGCCCAACATGGCCAGCCGTTCCTGCTTGATGCGCTCCTCCTGCTCAGCATCCGATTTGGCCTTGAAATCGAAGTACTGGACATTTTCAGCGGTGGCCTCCGCCCGTTTCCTTTGATTATCCTCGATCATAGCCAGCAACATGGCACCATGGGCCCTGCGCTTGCGGTAATCCTCCAGCTGCTTCTCGGTCTCCTGACTGCTTACATCTGGAGCCTCCTGCTGGCGCGAAGCTATCTCCAAACGTTTCAGCTGCATCTGTGCCATCTTATGGTGCTCAACCTCCTGGCGATAGCGATCCAACTCCTGTTTGGTGCGCCGTCGGGACATTTGCTCCTGCTGCATCTGCTGGCGAAATCGCTCGTCGCTCTTGGCCGTGTACTCCGCCTCCAGCAGATCCAACAGCAGATTGTCCCGATGGCGTTTTTTGTTCTGTAAAAAGAGTGGGCTTTGATACGGAGTCGGACGTTAGGCTTCCCAAGACCCACCTCTAACTCCAGGACCTGCTGACCCAAGCGAATGCTGATCTCCTGTTTCTTGAGCTGCACATCCTGGCGTTCCTTTTCTAGCTGGAGTTTCCTGCGCTCTATTTCGGTTTGCTTTTGGGCTAGATCACCCAGTTCCTGGTTGTTTTGGGCCCGCTGCCACTCACGGTGTTCCTGGTTCTCCTTGATGGACTGCAGCATATCCTGGCGCTTCTGCAGCTTCTTCCGTTCAACTTCCATCTGCTGGGCTCGATCCTCCTCTTGGATTTGCTTTTGCCTCAGCTGGCTGAGCTCACGATCGTTCATCACCTGGGCGTGCTCTTGCTGGCGACGTCGGCGGTTCTCCTCCATTTGTCCTGCCAAGGACTCGCGCAGACAACGCTGTTCTTCCTTGAGAGCGGCTTCTTTTTCGCGTTGCTTGGCCTCCAGTAGGCAACGCTCCTCGCCCACCTCCTTGGCCTCTACTTTTACGGCCAACTGCCGCTGGTGTTTTCGGTCCTCTAGACTCTCGGCAAGCTCCTTGGAAATGGCTGCCAGACGCAGTTGCTCTGCCAAATCCCGCAATTCCTCGCAATCCCGCCTCAGTTGCTGGCGGCGTTTCTTCTCCACAAACTCCGTGCGCTTAATGTCCCTCATTTCTTGCGTCATCGCAGCTTTCTCGATGAAATCCCTGGTCATTGGGTTCTCCTTGGACAGCTCCAGACTGCGATTCACCTTCTCCAGGTCGTGCTGCATCTTCTGGAATAGCTGGGAGCTGTAGAAGTCGTGCTCCATGCGCAGCGACTGCGGCACCTTGAATTGCGGTTTTCCGATGTTGAAAACTGAAGAGTTATCCTGGTTACGCCGATTTCTAGTGGTTGCCATGGTGGTTGCAAAGGTCCAAACAGAAATACAGAAAATCAAGTGGAACCAACAAATTAAAGCAAATAAACAACACAATTGCTTTGGTATTCAACTATGAGCACATTAAAATCAAAGATTACTAGGTACTCTTACAATCTTACATCCTTGGAATTCACGATCCTTGTCAGCGTTTTCTGTGAATGGCAATTGCAATTATTCACTACGAAATACTATGGGATAGTATTTCGCCAAAGAACCCCAAAGAAACTGCCTTTCTCCTGCCCAACTAATCTCTTATTGTAATTAACCAAAAATAAAATTAAAATGAATACTTGGTCATTAGATGACTTATAATTTTTTCAGAATCATAGTTAACAAATTGTGTTCAAAATATAGGCGAAATTTTTAAATGCGAAACGTTCTCAGTTGACGAAGGCAGTCGGAAAGTATTTCTTGTCCTTCTCCACAATGGTCTCCAGCAGATCGTCAATGTCGGTGGTGGGGTAACGTTCCACCCAGGACTGGATGTAGCCCTCGTGGGTGGCCTCGTAGGTCTTCAGCTGAACCTTCTTGTCCTTGCCGACCACCGTGTTGGCCTGGACGAGGATCATGCGTGGCTTCTTGTGCGCCAGACAAATGTCCCGCCACTTGGCCCACGGATGCGAGCCGCTCTCGTTCACCTCCGAGTAGTGTTCGTACATCTTGGAAGCCGCCTCGATGTCGGCCGTAGATTTGTACACCTGCAGCTTAGTCAGGAAATCGCCCAGCGCTTTCCTGCCCACCGTATCGATCTTGCTGCGATCTACCGTCAGCAGCAGGTTCTTGCCACCTTCTGTTTCCTCGACTTTAACGAGTCCCTCGCCTGCCTCTAGCAGCACCTTCATGATAACGAAGCGAGCACGAGAGTGCGCCTGCAGCCATAGCTTCGACTTGGGATTGAACATTTCCAGAGCCACTCCCATGCCGTTCCAGATGAGACTCAGCCAGTTGATGTAGATAATGTTATCCTGCTCCACCTTGTCCTTGAAGCCGAAGATCTCCAGGATATCACGCTGCAGGGAGAGATACAAGCCAACAGCCTCGGCGCGGCATTCCTCGTACGAGGAACCAATAGCTCCGAACTTGGTGTCGTAAGTTTCTCCAGGAAGATACCACTTGGCGATGGGTTCGCCTGTAATCAGGTTTTTGGTGTTCTCCTTGTCGAAGTTGTAGACGCCGGCCTCGTCGATGCGGAAAAGCTTGCCACTGCCATGGCCCAGGAGCTCATGGAGTCCCACTTGCACCTCGAAAGCCTTCACCTTGTACTCCTTCATCAGGGTCTGATCCTCCTCGGAGAGGAAGGGAATGGGATCCTTGCGGTTGATGTTGGCCAGCACATTGCCCAGTGAGACGTTCTTGAAGCCCTCATCCTGTCGAATTTCATCGTAGTTTGGAATATTAATGCCTGCTGGCACTCCGCTGCCGGCAAAGGTGAGCACATCTAGGGATGTGAAATCTGGCTTGAGGTAGGAGTCCTTCTCGTACGGCTCTGTCCAGGGCAGGTACTCCACCAGCTTCTCGGCGCGATTCACCAGCTCGGAGAACTTCGCCGAGCTCTCCTTGTTCACCATGGCCACGAATCCCTCGAATTCAGCACGCCCTCCGGCGGGATCCCTGTACGTTTCAATGAAGCCAATGTAGGTTTCGATGACCGGTCCCTTGTCCTTGATCCACCAACGAGACCCGTTCTTGTGCTCGTCCAGCGAGCCCTGCTCAAAGGAGCGAACGTAGTGCTCGATCATCTTGGACTCGTTGTCGTTGGCCGCGTACTTCTGGGCCTCCAGCAGATGCTGGTTGACGCGCTGCAGCAGCTTCTGGTAGTCGCCGCGGGTCACCCGGAACTGATTACCCTTGTACTCCTCCAGCGGAAGTGTGATCCCGTCCTGCGAGGACTCTGCCACCGATCCCAGCTTCACGTCATAAATGGTTTTACCATTTTCGGTCACCTTAAAGGTGCGGCACATGTAGGGCTCAATACGTTTGGAGGTCAGCCAGGAGTTTACGATCTCCGAGTCCTCCTTGGTGCAGTTGTCCGACCAGTAGGTAGTGATTCCATCGGGAGCAAAGCCCAGAATCTCGTTACGCGACTCCAGCGCATAGACCAGATCCTTGACCTTCTCGAAGATCTTTCCAACGCGCGGCTCCTCAGCGTAGGCAGCCGAGGACTTCACTATGTCCTCGAACTTCTGTTCGGGCAGATTGGGCACGATCTTGCTGTCGCCCATGCCCTTGTAGTTTCCCGCGTTGGCGAACACGCCGCAGGTGTAGACTAGGAAGCCCTGAAAAGAATGAAAAGTTATACATCAGTATATTTTCTTCTTCATCAACTTTGAACGCCTAGTCATAACTTCTTTAGGATCTACATATGTGTATAAACTGTCAAAAAAACAATTAAGTATTATCTTCGATCTTATTTTTTTTTAAGATGATAGCAAATTCAATTATTGCACTTTTACCAAACTAACTTCTTCCGTTACCAAGAAAACATTAGGGAATCTAAGGGACCCTACTGTATGGTCTCCTTACCGTGTACTCATCCGCAGAGACTCCTGCCTCCAGAGCCTTGGCCTTGAGCTCCGCCGGCTTCTCAGCGACAAAGATGCGATGTAGCAGGGAGAAAATGAGCGGTGCCTCTGGACTGGACTGGATCAAGGCGATGAGGCCGCCGTCCCAGGAGGCCTGGCTGAAGTGGTGGGCATAGAGCTTCTCCTTATCCGTAAGATTCTCGAAGGCACTCTTGCAGTCCAGATCGGCGATGGGCTGCGTGTTGGGCAGGACGAAGTGGGCGGTTTTACTGGCCATTTCAGCGGGTTGGGGAAGATTAGCACTGCAACTGGAAAGACAGAAAGATATCGAGGTAGATAAGATATCTGGGGTTGAGATACCACCTGGCAAGTACCTGTACGAACGAACGAGGGAGCTACAAAGCCCCGAGCTTCTGGAGATGGAGAATGGCGATGGGATCGCCCGGACACTGGGACTGCTCCCGTAATTTGGACGACTACGGAACTGGCAGAGCCTGTTCAGTTGCTGCCGGGACCTCTGTAGCCCTTTTAGCCAAAACATTACTGGGGAATTTCGAAACTTTTCGTTTGAAGACTTTATTTACATTACTTGTGTCGCTCAACTGGAAAATGTGAAAATGCTACTTTAATTTGGAAGAAAAGCCAAAGAGTTGGTGGAACACATGAAAACTTGATGGTGGATGCACTTGTATCTCTGGCCAACCGACAAATCTGCAGATGTGGCAGTTAAGCGGGGTTTTACCAAGAGAATGTGGGAAATCAAAAACTATGGCTATAATGAAACCCGAAAACGTTGAAAACTTGCTGATCACTCGGAAACATGTGAGTGATTAAAAAGTACGTGGTTAGACAATTAAAAAACAAACAAAAACCCTGTCAGGCAATCGTGTTTTATTAGGAAAACATAATTTAAATGTAATTTCGTGCTTACGTACCTTTTGAAAGTAAGAAAAATGCAGTAAAAAAATGCCGACAAAATTGCAAGTTGTGCAAGCAGTGTGACCAGCTGCGCTGCATAAATTATAACAACTATTTAAAATACCCCAAATAATGACAAGCGACATGTGAATGACAGCTAAGTGGCGCCTTTATTGAATTACGGTAATGCTATTGTTTTCAACTCAAACCATTTCTCTTCTGAGGACCCTGAAAAAGTAAATGTTAAACACGTTGTTAAAGTTAGTTTTTTAATTTGCCGTATTTAAGTATGTACAGAAACGTTACTAGAAGTTAAATAATTGTGTTGGAACGTCAAAATTAGTTTAATACATTTAAATGATTTTAGGCGATAATAAAGCCAGCCCACAACCAGATGTCGCCAGCTAATCCAAGGAAACAAAGTACCCAGGTCAACCTGTACAATATATTATCCGTCTTGCCGCCCTTCAGAAAAACTGGCAAATCGTTATGCGCCTGAAATTGCTTTCGTAACTTCAGCATTTTGGGAGGTGCTTTTCCAGGGGCGGTCTTCGGAGGAGCAGCGGCATATTTCAAAGCAGCCGAGTTGCGAAAAAGGCGAATAGGTGTACAAAATGCTCCAAATTCACCGGTTCCCCGAAGAAGGGGCTACATGAAAAGGATGATTAAAAATAAATTATTATTTTACTTTACAACTTACGCGAAAAGAAAGAAAATTTCGTTGCATTTGTTGTTGTTCTTTGAAACTTTGTTAGTATTTTGAACAAAATTTTGACTGCTTTAAACCATAAAGCTATTTAAATTATAAGGTCTAGTTTGTTGATTTATCAAAAGCCTACTTTAGGTTTATAAGTTAAATTATTACTCAACGGTTTCTTTTTTAAAATCGTCAATTTTATTCACAGTGATTGTTATTACTTCTGTGTGAATGACAATTTCTTCTTCTTTATAGCTCCATTAAAACGCGCAAATCCCATAAATTCGCCAAAATTAAATAATGCTTTTTAATTAGAAGCTACAAAATGTCCATGGCTAAATACCTGAACCGTTCCGTGGTCAACGCTGGCAAAGATGCGGCTGCCAGGATCTGCACCCTGAAACCCACGGAACCAGAGCATCAAGTGATTCATCTAACCGCCGGCGAGAACTTCGTGGGACGCAGCCGAGAAACCGGAATCCGAGACTCAAAGTGCTCCAAGCGGCAAATCAAGCTGCAGGTGGACATGAAGAAGGCTGTAGTCGCTCTGAAAGTCCTGGGAGTGAATCCTTGCGGCGTCAATGGCGTGATGGTGATGCAGGACACGGAATGTAAGCTCTATCACGGCGATTTGGTGCAGATCGTCTATGGCAGACATCCCTTTGAGGTGGTTTTTAGTCCTCCACCAACGGATGACAACGAGAAAGCTGCTCTATCGCCCACTTCATCGTCTGTTACCGAGAAAACCGAGAAATGGGACTCCGCTGGCAATGGAAAACTGGTAATCTTTACCAGCGCCGGCGTAAGAGCCTCTGAAAAGATAGCCGGCTACGATATGGATGGCACCATCATCAAAACCAAATCAGGATTAGTTTTCCCCAAAAACACCGACGACTGGCAGATCATCTTTCCCGAAGTACCAGAGAAATTGAAGAGTCTTCACAAAGAGGGGTTTAAGATTTGTTTCTTCACTAACCAAGGAGGCATAGCCCGAGGAAAAATCAGCCTTGATGACTTTAAGGTAAAGATCAAGCAAATTGTTACTAAACTAGGAGTTCCCATTCAGGTATTCATAGCCATTGGAGATGGTTTCTACCGCAAGCCGCTGACTGGAATGTGGCAGCATCTGAGAAACGAAATGAACGACGGCCTGGATATCCAGGAGGACCGCTGTTTCTTTGTGGGCGATGCAGCTGGAAGACCGGAGACGGGCAAGGGAGCCACTAAGCAGCGCAAGGATCACTCTCTAGCCGACAGACTCTTTGCCGCCAACATTGGACTTTCTTTCTACACTCCTGAGGTACATTTTCTGGGCAAACGAGTGGAGCAGTGGAACAAGCCGGACTTCGATCCCACTGCCGTACATGACAAGTTGTCTTTGCTCGATCCAGATGATCTAACCTTCGAGGGTCACTCCTGTGAAATGATCATCATGGTAGGGCTGCCGGGTTCGGGCAAAAGTCACTTTTGCGCTGCCTTTTTTCAATCGCGGGGCTACAAGATCGTCAATGCGGACACCTTGGGAAGCACTCAAAATTGTCTAAATGCCTGCAAACGCTTCCTTGACTCGGGAAATTCATGTGTGGTTGATAATACCAATGTGGATGCGGCATCCCGCAAGAAATTCCTGCAAGTAGCCAGCGAAATGAAGATTCCCTGCCGCTGTCTTGTGATGAACTTGCCTGTGGCTCAGGTTAAGCATAACATTGCTTTCCGCGAGTTATCCGACACCACTCACTCCAAGATCAAGGATATGGTCTTCAACATGATGAAGAAGAAGTACAAGGAACCAGCATTAGATGAAGGGTTCACGTCCATTCACAAGGTGAACTTTAAGCCGGAGTTTGCCGACGAAAAGCAGGAGAAACTATATAAAATGTACTTGTTGGAGAAGTAATGAAAGTTGTATTTAATCCAACGTGAATATACGCTTGGCTATGTCGTCTATCAACCAATCCATAGAGCTGAGAAGCTTCTCCCCGGTCACTGCGCTAACTCCGGCCACCAACCAATGATGCGTGGTGATCTCCTCCAAATGTAGGATCTTAAAGGAAGAAGAATATTAAATATGATTTAAAATATCAAAACCAAGAACTATTTACCTCTTTAATTTCATTTGATGAGAGGGCACCAGGCAGATCCTGCTTATTGCACAGAACCAGGAGTGTGGCTCCTGCCAGGCGCTCTTCTTGGAGCAGGACCTGCAGTTCCTGGCCACAGGACTCTAGACGCATCCTGTCTGCACTGTCCACTACCCAAACCAGACCATCAGTGCACTCGAAATAATTCCGCCAGTAGGATCTCAGAGACTTCTGGCCACCAACATCCCACATATTGAGGGTGTAGCCATTGTGCTCCAGGGTTTTTATGTTAAAACCAAGTGTGGGAGAGATTGTGTCTATTGGTTCGCCGTTGAATCGTTTAAGAATCGTAGTTTTGCCGGCATTATCCAGGCCTCTAAAGTAAAAGCCAGGAATGAATCACTAATCTTTGTTTTAAAATGTCCAAGTACTTACAACAGCAATATGCGCATTTCCTTTTCCTTTTGACGCATCTTTTTTAATACTGTGAGAAAGCCCATGGCAACGTTTGTATTTTTGTAAAACAATGGACTTATAAATTAATTGTTTAATAGACAGCTGCTTAAATTTCTGTTTCAGTAAATAATAAACTCCGGGTGAATACCAAAAAAGTGCTGGAACACTATCGGCTATTGAATTCGATCTATCGATATAAAATCGATGTTCCTCCAGCTGTAGCTGTCATATTTGAGGTTCGATATTTTTCGCCCAGGAAAAGTGCTCGCCTTTTGCTAAATATTAAAAATAAACCCAAGCAAGATGATGAACCTATCCAGAGTAAGTAAATAATGGAATCTATAGTACTTCAGGTTTCAAGCTGGAGAAAAAACAAGAGTTTCATGTGTCCAAAAAGCAGTACTCCCGAGTAATTACGTAAGTTCCCTGGAGCGTCCAGAACTAACCGCACATTTTTTGCCTCTCCACAGGCTGTTGTCCGTAGCTTCGCTACCACCGCTGGCCGCCGGTCCGCCGCCGTGCCCAAGGAGCAGATCGAGAAGGGATACTTCGAGATCCGCAAGGTGCAGGAACACTTCCAGAAGAAGGATGGCAAGCCCGTGTTCCTGAAGGGATCCGCCGTGGACCAGGTGCTCTACCGGATCACAATGGCCCTCGCTTTGGTCGGCATCGGCGGCATGGGCAAGCTCTTCTACGAACTGAGTGTCCCCAAGACGGAATAAAGTCACAATCCCAATACCTAAGCTAAGCCACTAAACCCGCAAGATCCGTGATTCAGTGTAGTCGCCTTATATTTCGATGTTTTGATTGTGTAAGTTCCCTGCGGAAACGCATAACCCATAACTTCACAAATACTACATTTACGATTGATTTTTCTTGTTTCCCAAATCTAATTTGATATTATCGAACATATTTGTCAACTCAATTATTTGTATTTAATAGTTCTCTTACATATTGTATACCTTCTTCCGTTCTGTTTTTATGTTTAAATGAAACATTTGATCCTATCAATTTTTTTAACATTTCTCATTCGTCTAAAAACGTAATTATTATATTGCCTAGCATCATCAAACAAGTATTTTAATATCAACCTTAATATCAAAATTATCTTAAATTTAGACAGCTTACTAGTGAAATAAGTGTGACTAATCTAGCTAAAGACAAAAGACATAGGACATTGATCCACCCTAATACAAACAGTATCTGTTACTTCTATAACCCGTTCCTCTTAATCTTCCAGAGCTTTGCCCCGTATACCTGGTCAACATGGAACACCCCAACCCACAACCTGGCTTGTTGTTTTGTGTTAGAATAGCTAAGATTTGATGTGTAAACTGAACATTCGCAAGAGCATTTAAAGCGTGGAAATATAAGAAAAGCTGGCTGTAAAGTAACGAGACTGCTTATTTGTTTTAATGCACGGTCGCTGGCAATGAGATATTTGCCCAAAAGTATTTCCCCTTAATTGCATTGACATTAAGCAAACAAACAGCGGCGGCATGGAGCGAAGATCTGGGATGCGGCCGAGACGGGAATCGGCTAAGGCAGCAGCAACGCCAACGGTCTGTTTTATAAATCAAAGGGCGGCAACTCGGCGCGTTGCCATTGGCATGGAAATGCATTTTAAATCGAGCGAATCATGTTGCGCTTTAACACAAGCAAAGGCCCATGCACGCCGCCCGTTTATTAATATCCGACTGCGGTGGAATATGCAATTCAAGGCGTTTTTCATTAGTTATTTCTCCATAAACACATAAATAAAACTAAAGCATTAAAAATTAAGAAAACATCCGCCGCTTTATGAATTTTCTCTTGCATTTTCCTCACAATCGCAGATGAGCAGTGCGTCTCATAAATGTGGTAAAAATTAGCATATCGTTTTTAAATTTTATTTCTTTAATATTTTGCGGTAGTTAAACTATTCCGTCAATTAGTTCAAGAATCTTGAATGGTCAAAATTTTTAGTTTTTAAATTATACCATAAAATGTGAACAATTATTAAAAAAGGAATTTGTCTGTATAAACAGTATCATGGGCTTATATTTGTTTTATCAAAAATATAAGTTAGCTGTTTGGGCTTGACAATTGGAAATAGGAAGAATCCTTTTTAATATTCAAATTTCTTCTAATTATTGTTGATTTATGAAAACTCTTTTGACTATAAAACTTTCCATAAGATCTCGTCTGCCTTACATTTTTCCTACGCACTGTACTCGCACACCCACCACAAGGGAAAAACAAGAAAAACATAGTCTTTCCTTTTCTGTAGTGTTGTGTCGGCTTGCTATTATTCCGTTACGGCCCATTTAAATTTCGGGATGTGCGCGCGAAACGAAACGCATAAAATGGACGCGAGTTGGTATACCGTTAACGTTAACACATTTTGAACTGCAAAAAGTTCTGCGTAGGTGGCTTCGAACGGAACTTGCACTGGTGATCTATTAGTGCAGACATTGTAGCCCATTCCCTTCACGTACTGCCCATACCTCTGATTATCCCTAATATATAGATTCTACGAACGGGAAAGATCTCGATTTTTAATTAAAGTTCGTTTGGCTAATTATGGGATTGGATAGGATGGGATGGGATGGAATGGCGGCGCACATGTCGCAAACTTATTATATTTCATAGACTGTGAAAAATTTAAATGAACACAAAATGCCAGAGCTCTGGCGGGGTTCCATCTTATGCCGTCTTTCGGTCGGGATCTTTCGGAGTAACTGCAACTGCAACCGTTCCACTCGACTGCCCACAGCCAAATTACAATAATAACTCAAGAAGCATAGAAGATGCCAGGCTAAACGCTCCGCCTTCTCTTCCCAGGGCAATCCTTTGCCAAAAACAATATGGTAGGAGCGAATCAAAAACAAACAAAATAAACCCCAAAAGTGGGGGGATTGGATGCGGATGCGTGTAGAATCGGGAATCGAAAAATGTGTTTCATTAAATCTTATTTATAGTCGGCAATTTTATGCATTTAAAGCGCGTCTATCAGCGCTGCATCTCAGCGGCATCAAGGCGATGCGGAAACGGCAGCGACGCCATATTGGATGGGAAACTCATAGGCGGCGGGCTTTGATTCTGGGCGGGATCAGGGGGGAGTTCTGGAGCAGGGTCAAACTGATTACCATGGCAATCGAAGGGATTCTGCTTGGGGAGAACCAACTTTCACCTTTCCCCTGTTGTTTGTTTTCTTTTTATGTGGTTGGATTTTTATATGTAGCACTTGTAGGGTATAAAAGGTATAATGGACTAGAGCATAAACCTAGTTCTTCGTAACTAAATAAGTTCAAATTAATTAATTCTGAAATATCTTAGTCCGTAACATAAATATTAATTTTGATCTGATTTCTATATCGTTAAGAAATTTGTGTTCACATATATTATTGCCTTTAAAAAATATCCAATGATATCCCGGATCTGACTTTTGATGGATTTCAAATAATTCTTATTAAGGCTTTCCACATTGGTTCCCTATTTGCAATTTTTAGGGCAAAGAGGATCAGAGAATAATCGGTATAGGCAACTACACCAACGCCAAAAAGTATGCAAAGATATTTTATATTTCAACAGAGTAATTTGAGTACCTAAGGAATAAACCCAGATAATATTTCCCTTATTTTATAAAAAGAACCTCCAAGTTAACTAACGTTGTTATCCAAATAAAGTAAAAAGTATTTTACAGGCGGGACTTCTCAGGTCACATCTTCTTCACTCGTTAGATGCTCCTCACGTGAGTTATGGCCACGTCCTGCTCCGGATCGGATCGGATCGGCTTGGGATCCCGGATCGCAGTCCGCAGTCCGCACAGCAGCCGCAGCCACAAATCAGAATGCCGTTGAAGCGTTCAAGTGCAACGAGCATGAAGCGAACTCGCTGCCGCTTTCGTCTCCAACTCGATTTGGGTCCCCAACTTCCTCCCCCGGCCGATGCTTCCCCAGTTCCCAACTTTATCTCCATCTCCCCGTTTGAGACTGTCGGCAAATCTGGGCAACTTTCAGATGAGTATTTCGTCAGATTGTCACTGGGGATTTCTGCCAGAAGAAATATTTTTAAAAAAACACGGGTAAAGTCGGACCTTCGGGCGATTTTTTGACTCTTCGAATGTGTTTGCCCAACGAAACCCGTTTGGCCTATTAACACTTCGATTACAACTCAACTTTTTCAGCACACCGGATGCACGGACACGGAGCCGGGCACTCTGGGTGGTCCCGTCGCACTATTAGTTAGATTTTGATTTATTTGAGCTTCAATTAGTCGTTGAACAAATCTGTTTATTTATTTGCTTTTAATTATTGTTGGAAACCACAAAGCCGTGCCACCGCTCTTTATGGTCGCTCCTTGCCTTGGCCGAAGAAGGTTTTTAATTAGCACCCGCCGGATAATTCACAAAAAAGCCATCACCAAATAGCCGAGGATTTCTTCAGACGTTAATGGAACCGATACCCCAAACGTTCGGGCAGGGCAAACACAGTTTTGTCTTTCGAAATAACAACCGAAGCAAATGCTTATTTTCGGTTTTTATTTGCGAATCTGGAATCCCCATTAAAGTGGGGCGAAAATACCTGCAATCCATCGTAAAGAACTATGTTCAATGGGTAATAAGATTATTTTGATATAGTTTCGCATCCATGGCTGCGTCCAAAATAAGAGGGATTCGGATGGCGTAAACAAACAAAAACATATTGTATGCCTTGCCGGAGAACTGGAGGAATGCCGTAATATATATGGCTATCGGGAATTTATAGGCCGTAACAAGCC
Source organism: Drosophila kurseongensis (assembly GCA_018153305.1). Taxonomy (NCBI): domain Eukaryota; kingdom Metazoa; phylum Arthropoda; class Insecta; order Diptera; family Drosophilidae; genus Drosophila; species Drosophila kurseongensis. Next base: position 3,061,232 of record JAECXX010000051.1, read on the forward strand.
CGGCCCCGTGAAAGATGCGCCGGAAAACCGAAGCCACGGCAAACCAGAAACACATGTCCAGGCCGAAGGATTTTCGGGGGATGGGAATATATATTGGTCAGTGCTGGGAACAACGTCATCTAGTTAGGAATTTAAGTGCGAACGTGTGGGATCAGGTGACACTAAGGTCGGTTGCGGTATGTTGCCTCTCAAGTGAGCCGGGTATTCGCTTACACCAATAATTCATCCTCAACTGCAGTTGCGTCGATCCGTTTTATGTAGCGCCCAAGGTCCAGGGTTCCAGGGTTCTAGGACTCAAGTGGATCGCGTAATCACGTGTCGATGCCTATTTCGACTGGGATTTATGCGCGTTTTTGGGGGTGTCGCTGCCGTAGACAATTTGACGCTTCCGCCTACTCCAGCAGACATGCACTGGAGATAAAAATGTTTCTTTAATGATTTTATATCTCCTAAAGATCTGAATTTATTTATTATTTCGGTAGATTACAAATCATATTTGGAGAATTCGAATAATTTGAATTTTAGTTGCTCGTATCAAATAAATGTTTTTTTAGATCTGTCGCGATCTAATGCCTTCCACGATTATTAAAAAATATTTATATATTAATAATTAACTATATATAATAGAAAAGAGGATTAGCTCAAAACAAGATACATTTCATTATAAGAGCCCTTATATAAATTAGAATATTTTGACGGGAATTAGTTTATTGGAATTTCTTGGTGGTCCTAAAGCCCTCTTATAAACATAACTTAATCAACATTAAAATAAATCATTGACCTCTAAAAAAAGCGTTGTTTTGATGTTTCATTTTAATCTTATAAATGGTATGCTTTTGATGCTTTATGATTTAAGAGTGATTTCTTTCCAGTGTATGGTCCACGCTCATATGGCGCAATCTTACATAAGTTGCTCACTGTGTCTGACCTGGATGTGTCAATTTAATAGCGCGTTTGCCACTTTATGACACTCGATGCTGCTCCTGGCACTCGGACTCCTTCTCCCACTCCTTTTCCCAAATCTCTGGTGTTAGCTCCTTTGTTTTCTCAAGTGCCTTGCATATCCCTCTCCGACTCTTTTCACTCCTTGTTGTTTCACAACACAGGGAAATTCGACTGGGAAGAATCTGTGAAAGAGAAGAATAAGCGGAAAACGCACAGTGTTCATTTGTTATGCTTGTCATTTGTCGCTGCCTGCCGGCAACTTCAAAGCCTGTCACCCAATTTGTTAAACGCGGAGACAATTTTGTCATCGGCTCCCCCACTTCAGTGCCAGTTCTTCAGCCATCACTCTAAAGCTTTGGCCGCCGTGGAAGAATTCTTAGCTTTCGCATGTGGCCAATTATTTTGTAAGTCGATCCAATGTCGTTTTCGAGGCTTGCCTTCTACCATGTGGTTTACATGATCTAAAATTCGGTGAGATTAAATCCGTTTAAAGTGTTTTTCTAAAGCTTAGATATGATCAACAAATATTTTAAAAACTTTTTGTGTAGTATTACTTTTTTATACAAAAATAAAATATATATTTTAAGCGACTTAATAAGGTATTATTATCTAAGTGATATATCACATTTTTAACCCTTACACCAAGTTGACAAAAATGTCAATATGTTATTGAATTTTAAGCAATAACAAATTATAAAACAACTAAAAAGTAAAATAAATGTCTTTAAAGACAGAAGGCTAAAATGGGAGTTCGAAAAAATGGATTAAAAAACAATTAAAATCATTTAGTAAACTCGTCACAAAAGTTAAATATTCCCAAAATCAAGGAATAAACTCGTTTTAAGCAAAGGAAATCTGTGAAATGGCGAACGTCAAACCAGAAATCGCCAGGAAATTTAGCCGAGAAAGAGCGAAAATCAGAGAGTGACAGGGAGAGGGCCAATTGGATTCGCAACAAAAGGTATGAGCAGGTAAGCGTAAGCCAACTCAAGGAGGTGTGTCCAACGTGCCCGTGTATGTGTTTGTGTGGGCCAAACTCAGAGATACTCACACATTCATAACTCAGAGAAGAGAGCGACTGCAAACACAATTATCTCGAAAGTTGCAAGTTTTACCCATTTTAATGAGGGAATGACAACCGAAATTGGCATCTATCATTAAATGACGATATTCGGGATTAGTGACAATCAGATGAAGACGGCATTTTCATATAATTAACTCTAACCAAGCACGACGCAACGCCTCAGTGAGAGTTGGCATCACGCATACGCCGCATTGGCCGCACTGGCCGCATCGGGAGGTGGATCTACGGGGTTAGCTGTCTGTGCCGCTTTATTAGCGATATGGCTTTCTTAATGAACCAAAAATAGATGCACGCGCACTCAGAATTCCCACAGCCCCGCCCCCTTTTCTTTCTTTCCCTTCCCTTCCCCTTCCTTCCCATCCGTTTCCTTTCCTTTCTATATTCCTTTTCCCTTTCCGCATGTGTGTGACACTAAGAAGTCATGACATCGCTCGCCCACCCTGCGTAACGCTACGGATACGCTTACTTGCTTCAGATTGGCCATTCAAGCATTCAGAAATTAACTCCGCCCGGTTGCGTGTGCTCACTCACTCGGTTCGAGTGTATTGGTATTGCAGCGCAGCTCTTTCGGGAGAGAGAGAGCGTACGAATACTAGTGCAAGGCCCGCACTCATGGATACACCCACACATCCGCTCGCACACTGAAAGGGGTTTCAGGAGCGGTAATATCATCATCCATGATGTAAAAGAAAATGAAAAGAAAGAAATCAGAAAAGTTAATTATGGGTCAAAACTATTGTAAAAAACAAATGTTCTATTTCTAGTGTGTTTTGGGTCACAATATAACGGTATACCATACTATAATTTCACAACCTTCCTTAAGGTTGGTTTTTAATTTTCCTCTCAAAGTTCAACAGATAATCTTTATCGTAAAAACTTACCTAATTTTAAGTAGGAATTTGATGAAAATGGATTTCTCTACATTTTTAATTTCAAATATATAACCCATTGCAAAACAAAGTGAAATAGCTCACCTGAAGCAATATACAACTTTTATACTTTTCTGTTTTAACTAACTAATTTTTAAAGAATACAGATGAAAAAAGCGGCTAAAAATAAAAGTTATGTAGAAAAGTACATTTTGTTTTTGAATTCATTTATAAAACGTATTAAGACCCGATTTCTTAAATTTTTTTACTCCGCTCCTGGGCGGCGAAAGACGTTCTTCATTTTTATTATTTGTCCGCGGACCACCAGCTCACGCACACCAGTGCACGAGCATCGCCATTAAAACCAACAAATACTTTCGATCGACCGCCCTCCCTCTCACGGATGTGTATGTGTAAGTAATAGAGAGCGAGAGATCTTGGGATGCTGCGTCGACGCGGTGGCTTCCACTTGAACATGGGTGTGGATGTGGAGGTGGTTTTGGTTGTGTGCGTGGACGTGGATGATGGGCGATCGTGATCACGATCGGCAGAGCAGCGGGCAGCGTTAGTCGCAGCAGACACGGGTGACGAGCAGCAACGATCGTTTTTGGAGAGCGCGCCAGGGTTTCCCGATCCTAAACCGTTCCAAACCGATTCCAATCGATACGTTACGATACGACCCGATTCGCTAGAGAAAAAAGCCAACGGAAGATCAAAAGGCGCGCGCACGGATCAGTGAATGCGGTTAAAATCGGTGCCAAATCCATCGATCTTACGGGAGGTCCCCCAGTCGAGTTAAACTAAACCGATAAAATCCGAAATCCAAAAGCATAGCGAAACCCATTGTAGTGTCATTAAGTAGTGTGTGCAGTTCCCGCTTCCCCAATAAGGTGTGATAAGTGCGTGATAATTTTCGAGGCAACCTAGTCGAGTGCGATCGTTTTGGCCCGAAAATGTGCTAATCAGATCTCAGTCTTGGTTCACGGCATCGCAGCCCGACGCTGCTCCGCACAACTGGCGCCAATTTGTATACAAATTTCATGCCTTAATTGAAACTCACATTATAGCCAAGTGCGAAAAGTTAACGACTAGGCAACCGCCGACAATCCCCATCAATAATAAACCATCGCTGCGAATCCAACCGGAGAAAGTTTCACGGCGGAGTCGACAAAAGTAAACGGAGAAGGAGACAATTGCAATTCTGGAGTTCTTCAATCAACTGTCATCGGCCGAAATGGACCCAGGTAGGTGCAAATTACTACCCTTTAAAATTATAGGCCCCCCTAAAACACTTTCCATTCAACTTAGATTGATTTATCAACATGCGTAAATAGCCGACGGCATTGGATAAGACTCAAAAATATTTAACGCTACAAAAGATTTAAATTAGTATTTTATATCCATTGAATAGTAATTAGTATACTATTTAAAATTAGTATTATTTGCAGGAATACAAAATTTATAGATTTAATTTAAATAATCATTTATTGACACAACCAAATAATTTGTAACCTTGTTATTTATGAATTGGTGTCAAGTATAAACCTATTCAGTCAAAAGGTAATTTATGCTATTGAAAAAGAAGTTTACAAAAAGGGTTTTAAGAGGGTTTTAGAACAAATTGTAGAGTGCAGGACGTGCTACCATTCCATCTGTCGAATATATAAAATCTATTTTTCAATCAAAGATTATCAAATTTCGCTCTCTTTCCAAAGCCGATTATCATATTTAATTATTATTCTTCAATATATTTGATGGGGAAATAAAAACGAACCGAATCAAGCAATCCATTTAGCCCTCTAGATTGATTTTGGAGACAATTTTTGCCTGTGCACTCAAATCCGCACCTCAAGTGTTTTGCCAACAAAGCGCTCTCGTCCGGTCCTCCTAGCAAGTCCTGATGGATCCCGATTCCATGAGCCTGTGCCGCAATCGCGAGAAGGTAAACACGCTTATTTTTTTGGGCCGGGCCAAGAGGCAGGTGTTTGCTTTTGATTTTCGTTTCAAAAGGCTGCCGTCGCTTTGCGCATGATTGACACCCTCGCGGTAGCCGCGGCACTTGTTTGGCTTTCGATGATGTCGCCGGCATCCGTATACGATCCCAAAACCCAAAACCGAAAACCCCAATCTGATCCCAACCCCAGGCCCAAACTCCGGACCCATGCCTCCTAATTTAACTAATGACCGTTGTAATGTTTGTGCCTTTGTCGTGCGGTCTTCACTTTTGGCTCCAAGTGTCCGTGTCTCTGTTTGTCCATGTGCTTTGGGCCAAAAACAAAAGCCGAGTGCAAGACATTGCCTTATGGCCGAAAACTACATACACAAGAGTGTAAAGATTTGCCCTGTTGTCGGGAGTTGGATCTATTGACAAACATCTGCGCAATTGAATAATTTGGCATGCGTCGATTTACTTTTAAACATTTCCAATTGGTTGGATCATCTTTCGAAATAATTGGGTAACGGTTTTGGATTGCGCTTTCTATGTGTGACATATTTGCCTTTTTAGTTTAAATAGTTTATGACAGAAGAATGGATTTTATGAGTTTTGATTTTAAAATATATATTTTTTTAATCACAATATAAAGTTAGAAGAAGCTATATATTTCGTTAGGTAAAGGATAAGATATTTTATTTTTATTTTATTTGAATAAGTAAAATATAGAAATAAAAGGACGAGTTTTTATTTATTTTATGATATCAAGATGAAACCTATTAATTAATCTGCCTCACATATGCGCCCAATAGTTTCAAGCATTTATTTGTTTGTGGTGATCTTCCAAATTGCAAAGTATCAAAAAGGTTTCACTTAAAGGATATATATTTTTTTCCACTTGGCCTGGCAGGAAAGAGGGAAGAAGTCGGCTAGGAGGTCCCGCACTTTGGTCCATTAATGACTTGCTTTCGATGTTTTGACATTCTGTTTGTACGCCGGCATTGTTTGCACGGCCGCAGACGTCGGAAAAGATATAGACGCCGAGAGGCCCATGCCTTGCAGTCCCATACCCAGACTCTGGACCAGAGATGCAGAAATGCGTGACTAACGGCCACCGGTAGCCATCTACTTCGGTAGCTAAACATGAAAAGCCCACCAGACGCGGGCCGCAAGTGCAAGATGTTAAAATCACGGAAAGGGGCAGTAAAACAAAAGGCGCAGACGATGGCCACGAAAGGCAGGCAAACACTTGAGATCCGAGGAGGAAAACGTCGCGTCAATGTGTACACGCCTTAATGGAAGAGTCTATATAGTGTGTATTTGGTAGGTGGCCAGGAGTAGGGTCCGGGGGATGGGCAAGAGTAGGGTCCGGGGGATGGCCAGGGGACTGGGGGAGTGATCATAAAGCCCGACCTGCAGCTTCCTCCCGTTGATACCGACAATTGCAGGCCGGGCTTGGGAAAACGCTTCACTGCCACGGCTTGATTGTGTGGCGTCGTTTCCCCTGAGTTCTTTAATTAAATCACATCCCCATCCGCTGATGCGGAACTTTCATTAAGCGCATTTGCAGTAATTTCGGGTATCACAAAACTTCTGAGAGCTTTCGAAAAAACAAAAATAATTTCATTTATAAAGTTTCAGAAATAAGTTCAAAGAGGGTTCCATCTTCAAAAAAAATTGAGTAAGCTATTCATTAAATAGGATAAAAGTATTAATAAATCGATATCCTACTGATAAATATAGAAACCATATTTCAGGATACCATGCCTACACTTTGGAGCAAGAGGTTAAGATCACATTTGTGGATCGTTTGAAATTGCCTCCCTATATTCCTTTGGATATCTCCCCACGGATCCAACCTCTGACATCTGACAAGTGTACTTCATGTTGTTGAGGATAAACTCAGCTCATTACCATAAATTTAATGAGTTTCTAATCGTTAGGGGGCACGTGTTTGAGCTAGTTCACTCCGGGATAATGAATGCGGTCGCATCAATAAGCGGACTTCTAACATCTGGTCTTAACCCCTAACCCCTTGATGGCCTGTGTCAAGTCCCTCGGGTGCGATGGCGACTCGCAACCGGAACTGCTGCACAGGAATTCCGACTCTATTTCCCAGTCTTAGAGTTATAGAGCCAGTGCTGATTGTTTGGCTATTTTCCAACCAGTTCTTATATAAATTATGAAAAGATTCTTAAAGTTTGCAAATATTTTGTGGTATTGCGCATATTTTTAAAAAATATAGAACTTACTTATCTTTGTTAACCAAACTCCAACTCAAAGAATTATAAATATTTTAGCTTACAATTTCTTAACATCCAGTAATCTTAATATAGTTTTTTTTAAGTCAAAAAAGGTACACAATTCCTCATGATTTTTGGACATTTTTTCATAGAAACCGTGTTAGCTACTTTCTGTAATCCCCAGAGGGCAGCACCGCCCAGGATTCGGGAGTGGGCGAGCTGGGGAACACATGGTTAGATTTATATGCATGTTGAGGCTGTCAGCGACGGGCGTTGCACATTGCTCGAGTGCCGGCGAACCCGAACTGCGGCGGAGTTGTCGGTTCTAGTACATTGCCAATGATTGGTCGGATGCGTTGGATCTCTGGATCTCCACTTTGGGTCTGTGGGACGGGATCGGAACTCTGGCCATGGGTTTCGCATCGACATCGAGCGCATTTCGGCTACGCACTGCGCATTGTGCGCATTCCTGGTACGCGTAATTGAAGTCGCCGCGGCATATCTTCTTTGGTTTTCGGCTGGGTCGCACCCCTTTCGAGTTTCCCCGAGATCCGAGCTAGAGCCGTCATATTTCCTAGCCCATCCTATCCCACTGGCCCCCATCTCCCAAGGGGCGGGATAAAGGAGCGAGTGCGTCGCTATCTTGGCGGTGGCTGCCGTGATTTATGGACTCATTAATTTCTGTTGACAGACAATGCTGTTGACGCCGCAGGAATCTATTTAGCTTTATGTACTTTTGATTCCCACTTGCTGGGGCGCCTATTTTATGGGCTTCATTTATAATTCGAAGCACTTGATCTTAAATCGAACATGTACAACAGCATATGTATTGTACATTTTGGCTGCCTTGATAGCTTAGATAAATTTAATAAGAATCTATTTAGAATGCTTGATTTAATTCAGAAATGAATTACATTTGCACATCAGTTCGTTAAATTATGTTAAGTAAAAGAAAGTAATTCAAATCTACGTAAAAATAATCGAGATTAAGGGTAGAATCAATCGAAGCTAGGAAAACAGAAAGCGATTCCAGTCCTGACTCTTTTCATTGATAACACTTGGATTTGAACTCTGCAGATTAAGAAGGAAAATGGCATTGCCAGCAGATCAAAGTGACAGACGGAGAGTGGCTTCCTCTTTCTCTTGGCCGGCGACTCGAGTCTGTGAAATTTACTGATAAATAAATGCGATTGTGCGGCAAATTGTGCAACGCTCCGAATGCAAAATTGTCGACAAGCTCTTGTAGTTAGTATAGAAAAGAAAAAACATCGATGTGAAAACTAAACTATTTATAAGTCGAGGAAGACCGCAACAATGTGCATGTGGGCAACTAACTAAATATTCACAATGTGAGCAGTGGAAAAGGGGCGTACCACATGGCGTATACGCGACGCGCTGGCTGAGCCTCAGCTCAAGTCAACTGAGTTGTTAAATTAATTTTTTCTGCATGCCGAATGCATATAAATTTTGATAAGATGCAAGAAAATAAACATATGAAGGCATCTCCCCACCGCGACGGCGCTCCGTCAATCAACCTGAAGACCCCAGTTCCGAAGGAGAAGGAACCGCTTGCCAAGACCCAAAGATTTATGGGGACAACACGCAGTCGAAAATGCATTCGCACATATTGTATAGTTATGAGATGGGAAATCCAATTTGCCATGCACTTTTATACCCTTCCAATAAGTGAAGGTCTCTTGAATTCGAAGGCTCACATTTATTTAATATCTGTGAATCGATTTTTCATATTTGGACTTCCCATCTGTGAAATTGTCACATAAGTCTGAGAGTTCCGGAAATCTTTGCTATGTTATTTAAGGCTGTTATTTATTATGTTTTCAAGGCTTATAAGATTGCAGATTAATTATAACCAATTTTATAATATTCGGATATTCCCCCATTAAAGAGTGTTTAATTGTCAGACTTAATATCTATTGGCTATTTGGGGATGTCTTTTTGATGTGATTCTGCCGCCTGATCAAACCAAACACCAAACCAGAAGCCCCAAAAAATATTGCCCTCAATATCAAAAACATCATTTCATGCCAAATTTATATCCAATTCGGGCCCAACGAACTAAAAATAAATGTGTATCCAAATTGGCAGCCATTTTGGTATTTTGATATTTATTTTATTTGTTTGCAGTTAATGTTGTGAATATTCAGACAATTACTCAAAGTTTCTTGCGATTTAATACAATTTAGTGGACCATTTTCGTAGAACGCATCGCTTCGTGTGAAAACGTGTTAATTGACGGCCCGCTTATTAATTAAAATGAAATTTGAATGGCATTTTTATTTTCTCAAATAAAAGTCTCATAGGCGTGATAAGTATTATTGTCATCGTCGGAGCTCGCTAAAATTTCGCCTACGCAATCAAATACAAAGTAATAAATAATACAATGTATTTTTATGATCACATAAACAAAATGTCTTATCAGTTTGAAATGTTTGAATTTGTTAAATTCAATTAGGCAGAAAATAAGTTCATTGCCTCTCGACATTTGACATCGAAAATGTTCTCAGCGTTCATGTTTTTGAAATAATCGCCAAGTCAATTGGATGCCTTGTTGGAGTTGATTCAAAGTATTTTTTTATTGCAATATTAGTTGCAACTTATCAACGAGACAAGACAAATAGGAAGAGGAGGCATTCTCGATTATCGCATCGGTATATACTTTTCCAAACTGATAAGATAAGAATAAGTGAAGTATATATATTCATGTGACAGTGGTGAAATAATTCCTTACATGGAGCTTACAATAAAACGTATCATTAAGAAACCAGACCCATCTGTAATAATATAAATAACGAAATTTCTTTTTTCAAAATTAATTCTATTTGGCATGCTATTAATCAGAAATACAACTTTTTAATTAAAATATCATTGCTGTAAGTTTTTAAATTGTTTTTGATATAGCAGAAGCTATACTGTACATACTCATGCATGCTGACGTTTTTCCGACCCCTCCGTCCATTTTGTTTAGCGAAATATTATTTTTAATTAGTTCTAGTTAGTTAACGTTCGTTAATTGCTCCTGTAATTGGATTTACGCGCATCAGTGGCTTTCGTGAATACTTTAATGATATTTTAATAAATTATAAAAAACTTAAGCTGCAATATGTGGAACTTTAATTGCCGGCGGCAAAACTTTGACGAAAGGGCAAGTGTTGAAAAATTTCCAAGAACAAGAGCCAGAAATAAAAAAGAAACTCTCACAAACATCAGCACATTAAAGCCGACATTTCTTTCTGGATTGCGTTTGTAATTTGCTGATCGTTGGCGGAGTTCCAGTTGCAACAGTGGTCGCCATTGTATTCGGCAATTTCCCAGAATTTATGAATTATAATTTTGCCATATAGACAATTTTAATTGAGCTTTTTATGGCATGTTGAAAGCCGGGGAAAGGCACCAAAAACGCGAGCTGCACGGAGAACAAGAAGATCAGAGATTAAAATTTATAGTTTTGCGTAAATTTAATATTTCTCTTGTGTTTATTTCTAAAAATACAATTAAATAAAATAGTTCTGTGGATAAAAAGTATTAGATTAGAATGTATTTTGAATTTAATTTTATAATACTCTCTTTTATACAAGAATCCATAACGGATTTAAACCCCATTTTCTTAATTTTTCTCTGTGTGGATTTCGGGATCTCGAGCCAAGCGTGACCAACTAAGTAAAAGTGTACGATTTCAAAGCAAACACAGCCATTTGTAAGCCATTTGTACCGAAACACACAGATACAGAAGCGTCGGCTACCGAATCCGTTTTCAATTTCCGCCAGGGGTTGCGAAAGGACCTCGAGTCCGGAGACGAAAATCCATGGGCAAATATTTACCGATCAGGCAAAAGCAGTCTCCTCCGTCTCCATTTCGTTTCAGAGTTTACGATTTTTTAAGCTGTTTGCCCGACCTCTTCACAATTCCATAGCTGTTTGCCTTTCATTAACAGAAGTTGCTCAGATCGGACCGGATCGGATCGAATGAGGCCCCGCTTTCAGTTTGTTTGCCTTGATTAAGGCGCTGACTAGCGGAAAGTCGAAGTGCCGGTGAGGGTGCCAGGAAGGATCCTTATTAGAGCTAAAGTAGCCCAGTCAACTTGATCGGCCGCAGCAGGCGTAACTTAAAATTAAATAAACAAAATACGCCTCTTAGCGTTCGAAGGTTCTCCCGGAGGCAAACAAACAAGCCAAACAAACTCGAAACGCGACGGCGACCTGGGTAGCACCTAACATACTGCTCCTCTGATCGTGACCGACACAACCCGTACCCATACACCCCGCGTAGGAATACCCACCTCCACTTCCACACCGGTGGCATGTTTGCACCTTTAATAAGACCAACAATCAGTGCCGACGCATCGCCATCGCCCAAGTAGCCGTGCAGAGGGTCAACGAAATGTTGAATTGGAACTGAAGTCACACTGGGAAAAATTGTTTAGCACGTTTCAATGGCAAATATATAATATCTACATTTCATACAAACGTTGATATAGGTTTATTGTTTCTTCGAAATCTCTTCTATGATATGATCTGTTGTCGACACATCCAGTTCATTCGCTCCAGTTTATAATTGGAACCCATCTGCCATAAAAATCGCTTACGACTTATAGAATGTATTTCTCCTGTATTTATACTTTATATTTCCAATAAAACTAGTCGACTAATATACCTTTAACATAATTAATTTTTGGTTATTTTAGGTAATGATTAATTTATTAAGGAACACAAATTGGTCAAGTAAATCATTATGTGATCGGTCTAAAAATTGTTATAGAATCCGTCAAAAAAAATCATAAAAGACTTAAGCCCAGTTAAAAATATAATAATAATATAATATAGTAAACAATGTTAATTTGTGTCAATCAAACTAAGTATTTGATGTTTCCTTTCCCGATATGGCTCATAACTGTCGTGTTCAACATCCATCATTGATGAAATTTCCTTTGGACACTGGGCACGTTGCAAAACGTTTGCTCTTGACTCATCTCATAAGTCAGATCGAAGGGGGAATCGACATGCTGCTCTAATAGGAATTACGTGACTAATTTGCATGTGGCGGGAAGCATTTAATTCTGGCCGGATGTCGATTGGCTGCCATAAATCACAAGTGAAAAACTTACTCACTGCTTTGAAGATGACTGCCGAGGGCGAAGCGAGTCGAATTCACGTCGCGGAGAATATTCCTCCAATCAGGCAGCAAACCGATAGTTGATTCAATTAATTTTCCAATTTCTCGGTTAGGCGGAGGTTCGATTCTTATCTTATTACATAACTCACATATCATAATTAAACCCCAAGTGCTCAACTTTGGCTGCCATTAATCTTTGGTAATTGCCCAAAATTGATGTCATGCGTATTTGAAAAGCCATTAAAACGACGCAGCTATCTTCAATAGATCCAAACAAGAAAACAACATCCAGCAATGATCTTTGTCAGCGACAACTAGAAAGTATTTGTTGAGACAAATTTATGGACGCTTAGCGCAAAAGTCAAGCACTCGGAGATAATGTTCTCGAAGGGACCAACAAATTGCAGCCATCATTGAGCATACTTTAAATGTTTTCCTCGCCGAACGCAAAAATTCGAAAAAAAGAACAATCAGATTTATATTTAGACTTTAGGTTGCTATTTGGAAAAGTTGTATTTTATAAGGTAATATCTTGTTTTCAGGAAATAACTAACTGATCTCTTAAAGAAAATATCAAGAATACTTTAGAATATATAAAAAAATATATTTCGGTTTTTTTTTTTACTTCGATTAAATATAAAATAAAAGGGTCATCACTGAAATGTCGGGTTCTGAATTATGTGAAAGGAAGAGTTTTTCTTCTACACACTCGTTGTACGCATATCAACCCCACTAGAGGAAGCGTATTTGTTGATTCCATGATCTTTGACTCCACTTCTTGCCTTCCTGGCAGCCGCTGGATATTGTGGCCCCTCTCTGTTTGTAACTCAATTCGTAAATAATTAACGATCACGAGATTACAAATGTCAAACAGAATGTCGAGCAGGGAATGACACCCTCCCTGTCGGGGGGGAACCACAGTGGCTCCTTTCGCCGCCACAAATGTTCAAAGACGGAGCACAAAAAACCACCGACTTGGTCCCGGGATAAATGTCAGCAATCCCTATCCCAGTCTCCAGCCACCAGACTCCATGCGTGTGGGTCTGTGGCGAGTGCCAGCCGATCTGTTGTGACTTATGTCAAGACAATTGCGTTACAACATTTCGAAGATCCAAAGTGCCAGGGAATTGCAACCGCACAGATTTACGGCCCATTCGCCAGTTTTATTCTAGGTGGGTTGTTAGCCCAAAGTCAAAATTATCGTATACCAAATCCCATTTAAAAGCTAAGGTGTTATATGTAAGAGGATTTTAAATATCAGAAGGGTTCCCTAACCACCAGGAGCAGCTGTTGGAGTGGGTGGTGATTCCCCTGGTGCTGTAGTTACTGCAGGAGGTCCTGATGTGGCAGGTGCGGAAGTGGCAGGTGCCGAAGTGGCAGGTGCGGAAGAGGCAGGAGCGGAAGAGGCAGGAGCGGAAGTGGCAGGAGGAGCAGTAGCTACTGGTACCGGAGCTGCTGGAGTTGGTGGCGCTGCAGTAGATCCTGGAGCTGTTCCTACTGCCGGTGGAGCTGCAGTGCCTCCATCCGCCGTAGCATTTGGAGCAGATTGAACTACAACCGTACAGTTACGACAAATCACTGAAAAGAATTGATTATTTAGACAAGGAAAAAGGGAAGTACCTCCGACTCACAGTAACTTTCATCATCGCCCTCATAATCACTACTGTCTTCATAGATAATATCCTCCAGGAGGGACCACCAGTCTGAGGAATCCCGCTTCTAAAAAGGATAGTCTAAGGTTTTATATACTTTTAGGTTTTACACGATTTACCGTCTTAACAGCAGATTCATCTAAAGACCTAGCCTGAATATTCAAACAATTTAACAGCAGGCAACAGCTCAGTGCGACTAATATATTTTTTCTGGGCGACATCTCAACTCTGACTGACCAGAATGCCAGAGAAACCCGCTTATATAGAACCTAAAACTCAATATTTTGTAATATTTTGTGACATTTATTGCACTTTCAAGAGGTGGCTTAGACACGTACATGAAATTTAAAAAAGATTAAGGAAGAATCTATATTAGTGATTTTGGTAACGGATTATAATTGAAATATACTAAAGATAACTCATTATAGTGCAGTAAACCTTACTCATAAACTATTAGGGTCATGAAGTCTTTTATAACGGTGTCTTGAAGTAGAAGTAAAATAAAACAATGAATGACTCGGCATGAATCTAATAGGGCCCTGATTTTAAAATAAATTGTTGCATACTTTTACACACCTTTATAAGTGATTTCAAAACCATAGTGATTTCTGAGGCACCCCTCTTCATCGTTGTCAAGATTCAGGTGATAATAGCTTTGACGATTTATTTCAATAAATTATTTTCTCAAAAATCATGGTTTAAGCAAAACCATTTTAACTTATTTCCAAACAGTATCGCCTAGTCGAACTCCGATCATATCCGTACAATGCTCCCATCTATTGCGATCACCTTTTGAAGTCGGGAGATACCCATGTCGATTCCGCCTATTTCGAACAGTTTTCCATATTTATGCAGCTGCACGTTCGCTTTTTGTCTGGGGGCCCAAACGACCCCGAGTGCAAGTGCTGGCAATGATCGAACTGCAATTGACAAGTGCGCAAATCCATAACCATAAACTATGTACACGAAATTCGACACTGGCGGGGATCATTAGCTGGGGATCGGTGGGTGTGGACGTGGATGTGGATGGGATGGGATTGGATTGGATTGGATGGGTGGTGATGACGATGATGTCGGGCAACAAGTGGGATGGTAATCCGATATGTAAATAGCGGGAAAACGAGCTTGTAAGTCGCGAATTGCCCTTCTGAATGGAACACTATTGGGGTCGATATACTCCGTCTCCATGATGACTATCGTTCCTTTGTCCGGTTCCTTCCTGATTTTTTATGGCGCTGCACTCTCCGCATCAGTACGTGTTGCAATTGGAGTTGCTGTTGTGGAACACGATTCGAAATTAGAAGACGGCGCAGATGTGCAGCAATGCCTCCAACTGCCCAACTGGCCATAATTGTAATGGGCCGAACGGCAGTTCCAGACGGAGCGAGAGGTCCAGTGGCAGGTGAAAAGAATGGAGACCCCAGCTATAATACTAAAACATGAGTTCTTTCTTTGTTTCCTAGAGAAGTAACCGTTACGATGGTACAAAGTGTATTACCAATCTCTCAAGTTGAGTACGCTTTGCTATCTGTATTGGCAAGCAAAGGTAAAATTGGTATGATTCTACAATTCAGATAATTACATACCTATACCAGGATCAAATATATAATACTGATTTAAATTTTTCTTTTAATGTCGTTCACCAAAATCAATAGTTATGGGCTAATAGTAATAATTAGCCTGTGGTGTCCTTGAACTCCCCATACTAATTTTCCAAACACAAGCTAGTTCAGCCCAATAAAATACAATAGACGCAAGTGTGCTGAAGAACTACTTCTACATTTGTTTCAAATCTGAATATAGTAGTGTTTTATACTCGTTGCTCTGTGCCAAAAGTGCCAAATAACGCTTGTGCTAGGTAACAACAACTATCTTTAATAATTTCAAGTTGATTATGTTGGTCCGTACTACTCTCTTTTTAATTTCTCTACCAAGTCCATCCCATTCACAATGGTTACAACGGAGAAAGCGAACTTGGCCATCTGAAATGTTGTGTCTTCTAATACAGAATTATTTACTGGATGTAATTTCTTACCTTGAGGTTTGTGTTTAGGCAAATTGTAAAAATTCCGCCCGCAGTAAATATAATCGACTGCTGGACATTATGAATAAAGTACACCAGCACGGTTCTATACCGGCGTTCTGCCCCGATCCATTCGGAATGAAACAATGTGTTGGTTAGAGATTCGCAGTCGCTGATCAATTGCTCGCACAAAAAACAAAAGGGAAAGGTTTGAAAAAGAACGCCGAAGAAATAGAATCCAGAGACAAAACGTTCTATTGCGGTAGTAAAAAACTGCATAGAAACCACAGCAAAACCCAAAATAAGACCCACAGATAGTAGCTGAATGAACATTGTGGCAGAGATCATCGGACGCATCGAGTTGCCAAATCTGTATAAACAGGAAGTTATGTTTATAATTTGTATTATATTTTCCCTTGCCCCCCTTACTCGACAATCAGTTTATGATCCTTGACACAGTCCACCAGCTCCGCATAATTCTGATCCTCGCTTTTGTCTGGATCGCGACGAAGATTCTTAATTCGCTCTCTCAAAAGTTGAAGGTGTGTTCGCAATGTGAACACATAAATTATCGGATAGACGTCTAAAATAATGTTTGCCATAATAAGACCACTTAGGACAATCGTTTCAATTGCAGTGGTTAAATAAAAATGTTCCTCTGGGTCAACCAGGGGATTATACAGATAGAAAGGAGTCTTTCCAATAATTAAAGCTCCGATTACGGCAACCGATATGTAACCATAGTATACGCAATAGTAGATCATGACGATTATATTACACAATGCAACAGAACGATGGACCTGCATTTTCTCTTGCATCTTGGTGCAGCGAGTATCCATTTGATCCATGATCTCCAAGGCCCTGGCAAATCGTTCCCGCATAAGCAGTACTGCAATGCCCTTCATCATCGCGGCATTGGCGTTGACCGGAGTCTGAAGGTAGGTGAACAGATCGGAGGTCGTGAAGCTACTCATCTTCTTGATTCCGGTCATTGTCAGTCCGTACGGCAAATAGACAAAGGTGATCAGCGTAGTCGTCAAACACCAAATGTAATAAAGCCACCAATATGGCCTCGTTCTTGGCGGCAGTCTCCATCCCATTTGATCCATGACCACATGTAAGTGGACAAGCGAATCACGGGAGCGAAATAAATTTCCAGGGGTTGGCCCTCGGATGTACTTAAAAATCATTTTCGATTTTAAATTTTAAAGGTTAGTTTGCACTTGAACTTGGTTCTTCGACGACTGAAGACAGTTTTTGATTGAGGTGTATTTATATGAGTTTTTTAATTGCCCAATAGCGAGTTTACTATTCAAAAACATGGGTTATGTTATTAGCGAATGACTTAATTGTGGGAAAGGCTCAATTGTTTTGCAGGAAAATTGCCGTCATGTTTTTTAGGGGCGTGTCCGCAAATGGAAATATCTCACATACTTTAAATAATTAATTCCTTGAACAGGTTGTTGTCATTTTAACTCTTTCACAAGAGATTTTAAAATTCTGCTGTTGGTTTTGCGCAAAAGAGGCCTATTTTGCAAATAGGGGCCATTAGCTTAGTTTTTTTTCAGTCCTAAGAAGGAAAACTACTTTTTCCTCCCAATAGTTTTTTAACACTACTTCTGCTTTTATTTGAAATTTTAATTTGTGCCAAACGTGCAACAGAAGTGTTGTGCTAGGTTACTACCTGTATAAGTTTTACTTTGATTCATGCAATTAATCGTACTACTCAATTTTCAATTTCTCTACTAAGTCCATCTCCTTCACGATGGTTACCACAGAGAAAGCGAACTTGGCCATCTGAAATTTTGTGTCTCTCAATACTGAATTATTTACTTGATATAATTTCTTACCTTTAGGTTTGTATTTAGGCCAATTGGAAAAATTCCGCCCGCGGTGAATGTAATCGACTGCTGGACATTGTGAATGAAGTACAGCATAGTGGTTCTATACCGACGTTCTGCCCCGATCCATTCAGAATGAAACAATGCGTTGGTAAGGGATTCACAGTCGCTGTTCAATTGCTCACACATAAAACAAAATGGAAATGTTTGAAAAAGTATGGCAAAGGCATAGAATCCGGAGATAAAACGTTCCAATGCGGTATTAAAAAACTGCAGAGAAACTGCTGCCAAACCTAAAAGAAGACCCACAGATAGTAACTGAATAAGCATCGTGGCAGAGATCATCGGACGCATGGAGTTGCCAAATCTATCAAAACAGGATGTTATGATTTATAATTAGTATTACATCTTCCCTTGCTTCCCTTACTCGACAATCAGTTTATGACCCTTGACACAATCTACCAGCTCCGCATAATTCTGATCTTCGCTTTTATCCGGATCGGATCGAAGATTCTTAATTCGCTGACCCAAAAGTTTAAGGTGTGTTCGCAATATGAGCACATAAATTATCGGATAGACGTCTAACACGACGTTTGCCAAAAGAATTCCACTTATGGAGAGCGATTCAATTGCAGTGCTTAAATAAAAATGTTCCTCTGGGTCAACCAGTGGATTATACAGATAGAATGGAGTCTTTCCAATAATTAAAGCTCCGATTACGGCAATCGTTAAGTAGCCAAAGTATAGGCAATGGTAGATAATGACGATTATGTTACACAATGCAACAGAACGATGGACCTGCATTTTCTCCTGCATCTTGGTGCAGCGATTATCCATTTGATCCATAATCTCCAAAGCCCTGGCAAATCGTTCCCGCATAAGCAGTACTGCAAAGCTCTTCATCATGGCTGCATTGGTGTTGACCGGAGATTGAACGTAGGTGAACAGATCGGAGGTCGTGAACGTATTAAACTTCTTAATTCCGGTCATTATCAGCCCGTACGGTGCATATAAAAACACCATCACCGTAACCGTTAAGGACCAAATGTAATAAATCCACCAATATGGCCTCGTTCTTGGCGGCAGTCTCCATCCTAAGCAATCCATGGACTTATTTAAGTAGATAAGCGAGTCACTGGAGCGAAAAAAAGTTCCAAGGATTGGCTCTTGGATATACTTGAAAATCATTTTCGATTTTGAACTTTCAATTATTAGCTTGCACTTGAACTATGATCCTTAAAGGCTGAAGACTGTTTTTTGAATGAGGTGTATTCATACTAGAAATTTAATTGCTGAATAGCGAGTTTACCATTCAAAAAATTGTGGGAAAGGCTCAATTATTTTGCAGGAAAATTACCGACTTGTTTCTTAGGGGCGTGTCCGCAAATGGAAATATCTCACATACTTTGAATAATTAATTGCTTGAACAGGCTGTTGACATTTTAACTCTTTCGCAAGTGTCTTTGCTTATGGTTTTTTGCAAAGAAGCTTGATATTTTCCAATTAAGACCGAAAGTGATCAGCTAAGTTTTTCAGCTTAGTGCATCGCTTGGGTCCTCCCAAAAGTTATTTAACACTACTTCTGCCTTTATTTGAAATTTTAATTTGTGCCACAAGTGCAACAAAAGTGATGTGCTAGGTTACTACCTGTAGTAGTGTTACGTTGATTCATGCAATTGTCTGTACTACTCAATTTTCAATTTCTCTACTAAGTCCATCTCCTTCACGATGGTTACCACGGAGAAAGCGAACTTGGCCATCTAAAATTTTGTGTCTCTCAATACTGAATTATTTTCTTGATATAATTTCTTACCTTTAGGTTTGTATTTAGGCCAATTGGAAATAGTCCGCCCGCCGTGAATGTAATCGACTGCTGGACATTGTGGATGAAGTACAGCATAGTGGTTCTATACCGACGTTCTGCCTCGATCCATTTAGAATGAAACAATGTGTTGGTTAGGGATTCACAGTCGCTGTTCAATTCCTCGCACAAAAAACAAAAGGGAAATGTTTGACATAGAACGCCGAAGAAATAGAATCCAGAGACAAGACGTTCTATTGCAGTATTAAAAAACTGCAGAGAAACTGCTGCCAAACCTAAAAGAAGACCCACAGATAGTAACTGAATAAACATCGTGGCAGAGATCATCGGACGCATCGAGTTGCCAAATCTATGTAAACAGGAAGATATAATGTATAACTTTTATTATATTTTCCCTTGCTTTCCTTACTCGACAATCAGTTTATGATCCTTGACGCAGTCCACCAGCTCCGCATAATTCTGATCCTCGTTTTTATCCGGATCGCGTCGAAGATTCTTAACTCGCTGATCCAAAAGTCCAAGGTGTGTTCGCAATGTGAACACGTAAATTATCGGATAGGAGTCTAACACGACGTGTGCGAAGATAATCCCACTTACGGAGAACGATTCAAATGCAGTGCTTAAATATAAATGTTCCTCTGGGTCAAGCAGTGGATTATAAACATAGAAGGGAGACTTTCCAATGACCAAAAACACAATTACGGCAAAGGCTAAGTAGCCAAAATATACCAGATGGTAGAAAATGACGATACGATTACACACTGCAGCAGATCGATGGACTTTAGTTTTCTCTTCCATTTTGGTGCAACGAGTATCCATTAGATCTATTATCTCCAAAGCCCTGACAAATCGTTCCCGCATAAACAGCACGACAAGCCCCTTTAAAATGGCGGAATTGGTGTTCACAGGAGTCTGAAGGTAGGTGAACAGGTCGGAGGTAGTGAAGCTACCCAGCTTCTTAATTCCGGTCATTGCCAGTCCGTACGGCACATAAATAGAAGCGAGCATGGCATACGTTAAGGACCAAATGTAATAAATCCACCAATATGGCCTAGTTCTTGGCGGCAGTCTCCATCCTAAGCGATCCATGGACTTATTTAAGTAGATAAGCGAGTCACGGGAGCGAAATAAAGTTCCAAGGATTGGCTCTTGGATATACTGGAAAATCATTTTCGATTTTTTACTTTTAATTATTAGCTTGCACTTGAACTATGGTCCTTTAACGACTGAAGACTGTTTTTTGAATCACGTATATTTATACTACAAATTTAATTGCTCAATAGCGATTTTACTATATAAACAAGAAAGGAAGCAAACTTCGGCAAGCCGAAGTTTATATACCCTTGCAGTTATTACAAAACAACTGCATTTCGATTTATTATAATATTATATATTATACATATTACTTAAAACAATAAAGGTATGTCGAATAGTAATAGTAATATTATTAGATCATTAAATTATATACTACCTTCAATAGAAAGACAACTTTTGGGAACGTTTTAAGCAGATAGCTTTAAAACTGAGAGACTAGTTTGTGTAGAAACGGACGGACGGACGAACAGACGGACCAAGAAAATATACTTTATAGGGTCGGAAATGGTTGCAAACTTTTGACTGATATTATACCCTCTGCAAGGGTATAAAAAACATTGGGCTATGTTATTAGCGAATGCGGAATATTGTTGCGGGAAAATTGCCGACCGATTTGTAGGGGCGTGTCTGCGAATGGAAATGACTCATTTACTTGAAATAATTGATTGCTTAAACAGGTTGTTGTATCATGTCCCTTTCACAGGGATTTTTAATTCCTTTGTTTATGGTTTTGGATTTGGTATGCATTCAAAATAAAAACAATCTACACTTATACACAATCTCCAAACGAATAAGAATTAAATGGACTGATGTGCACCTATCCTTAGGTGGATTTCTATGCGCCAAGGGGAAATCTTTGCGTCACCGCTCAAAGTGCATTTCCGCACGTTCTGGGCATTCAAAATGTGTTTTTCCAGTCACAATCTGCGGTAAGAAGCTTGGGGCACCCACATCCGCAGTTCTGAGAAGCAAATGGTAGCGATTTTCAGCCGAACAAACGGACGCACCCCGACCCACCGATCTTGGGCTCCCGATCCTCCGCTCCTGCTCCTCCAGAGCCCCTTCTGGCCACTCGACTCACTCATTTGCCACCGAAACTAATTAGACGCAAATGTGCTTTTGTTCGGTTCCCATTCCCATTCCCCTTCCCAGTCCCTTTCCCATTCCCATTCCCATTTCCATTCGCATTTCCATTCCCATTTCCATTCGCATTTCCATTCCCAGGCAACGCTCTTTGTTTGTACTCTGTACTGGAAATCGGGAATGGCTTTCGGATGATACTGTTTGAGACTTACGAGAAAAAATTATATATCGTTAGCTCTTTGTTTTTTTTCTATTTTATAAGAGTTAGAGAAATAACTCTAATTCCATAATGTCTACCTAAACATATGTAAATATTTTGTATTTGCCTTAAAAAATAATAAAGGTTTGCAAAACTCCAAAATATGTCGAAAAGTAATGCAAACTAACTCTATACCGTCTCCCATTTTTTCCCAAGCAATAGAATAGAATATACAAGTTTCTTAATCAAAAACTATATATGTATAACAATATACAAATTCGAAATAGTTTCTGCTTTGTTGTTCTATACCACGTAGATTCTCTTAAAGAACCCTCTATTTACTAAAGAGTACTTCAATGTCGGTGTTATCTTTCCCCTTTTGCTTGTTGTTATTACCACTTTGGCTAATTCCGAACCCGTTTCTCTCCCGCTTCAGAGTCGCAGTGTCCGCAGTATGGCGAGGTGAACCAGCTGGGCGGCGTCTTCGTCAACGGCCGTCCGCTGCCGAATGCGACTAGGATGCGGATCGTGGAGCTGGCTCGTCTGGGCATCCGACCCTGCGACATATCCCGCCAGCTGCGAGTGAGCCACGGCTGCGTGTCCAAGATCCTGGCCAGGTACCACGAAACGGGCTCCATACTGCCCGGAGCCATTGGTGGGTCCAAGCCGCGCGTGACCACGCCCAAGGTGGTCAACTACATCAGGGAGCTGAAGCAGCGGGATCCGGGAATATTCGCCTGGGAGATCCGCGACCGCCTGCTCAGCGAGGGAATCTGCGATAAGACGAATGTGCCCAGTGTGAGCTCCATCTCGAGGATCCTGCGGAACAAGCTGGGCAGTCTGGGCGGCCACCAGCACACGCCGGGAGCGGTGATGGGCAGTGGGAGCAGCAGTGGCGGCGGCAGTGTGTCCAGCAATGGTGGCCCCAACAATGCCCCCAACAACAATGTGAATCTGGGAAATCTGGCAAATGCCGGCGGTGGACCGCACCATCCGCACCACCATCATCATCACCAGACGGCGGTGGCGGCGGCGGCAAGTGCCCACCACGTCCACGCCCACGCCCATGCCCACGCCCACCTGTACAACTCGATCTACCAGCCGTACAGCGCCGCGGCGGCCTACAGCATGAAGGCCGTGTCCTGCGGCAGTCCCTCGCCCCCGCAGGGCGCTGGTGGCCAGGGATCCGGGCCCCATCCCCACCAGCTGAGGAGTGTGGCCGCCGCCGCGGCCGCCGCCCACTGGCCCTCCTCCCACTCGGTGAGCGACATCCTGGCCCACCACCAGGCGGTGGCGCTGCGGGCCAGTTGCCAGGTGGGCGTCGGCGTGGGTGGCATGGGCGGCATGGGCGGGATGGGCAGCACGGTGTCCCCGCTGCCGATGACCCCCATCCCCGTGGCGGGTGCGGCCGGGGGGCAGCCCCTGCTCGACTGCGAGGGCGGGGCCGGGCAGCAGTCGCCGTACAACTACTACATGTACTTCCAGAACGGCGGAATGCACCACCACCATCACCACGGCGGGATGATGGCCGCCGGAGCCACGGGATTATGAGGGGCTGGTCAATCATCAGCGGTTTGGTTGCGGGCTTAGCTACTTTCGATCGCGGTTGTTCAGTCTAGGTTACTCTAGTCTAAGCGCTAGTTAGGGCACTGTCATCATATCATGGCACTCATTTATCACTCGAGTAAATTAAATAGTAATGAAAAGAAAATAAGCAAACAACATGTGCAACCTGCAATTCCGCTTAGTTTTCTTTTCCCTGGAAACTCTTTTCGACCAAGAAGCTTGCAAATATTGGAATGTGACTAGACAAATGTAAATAGATAAAACGTTGTGAAAAATGTCTAAAAGATTATTTACACAAGCTCAAGGTTTGTTTGCTTACACAGAACAAAATTGTTATAACAAATGGCTAATAAATTCTTTAACACTTACTTAAGGAATTCGAATGAACAGGTTTTAAGTGAAGCCAAAATACAGCATACGGCTTTCCAAATAGGAAAGCCAACTAAATTTGTTATAAATAAATATCAGTTTCTAAAATACACTTATAGAGCCTACTAAATATTATAAATGGGTGTTGTGTGATAAGTGAATGCCATGATCTATGCCATCTACATGTGAGTTGAGGGCTGTCAGGACTCAGACCTGGCACTGTCCCCATTTCTTTACGAATTTCATGCAATCCTGGAGATTTATCTTGGCGTTCTTTGTTTTTTTTTTGGTTTCATATTGGATTGTTTGCGTTTTGAGTTGGAGTTGAAAATATCACGTTAATTTAAAGTAAAACCTTTATTGCAAAATGGAAAGTATTGAGTGGTAGGCTAATCGATTTAGCTGCATATGTGTTGTATAGGTTCTTGTTCTCATCACTACTATTTGTACAATATGCTCATTAAGTAAACTAGTTGACTAATTTATGCTACGATTACATCAATTACAATTAAACCAAGTGTAACTATCGAATAAAATTGTATTTTTAGACAATCTGTGTAATTACTTGGGGACGGGACTGTTCGATGTGTGGGCCAAAACTGATAAGGGCTTTAGTGTTTAACAACTGATGGATATGCATAACAAGAAGTGGAATGTCCTGCACCTAAGGACAGCACTCGCTCTCGTCGGGATTCTTTTTGTTCCACCCGAAGACGAAGTAGCCCAGGCCCAAGCCCAGGATCACGGCCAAGCACAGCCAGTAGTTGAAGGTCATGAAGATCAGCATGAGCAGGTAGGAGATGACGATTTGCAGCAGGTTCAGCAGGGACTGGAAGATGTGCGATGAGGCGAACAGCCGTTGCCAGTAGGTCTGTTCCCTGGGCTCCGCCAGAGGGGTTTCCGAGCAGCATCCTCCGGCCGGAACCTCGTTCTTCCTGCGCTGCTCCGCCGCCAGTCGCTCGCTTATCTTCCTGGCTTCTCGGCGTGCCAGTTGCTGGCGCAGGAACTTGAGGGCCTCGTACAGGAAGGACACCAGGAAGATGGCCAGGGCCGAAAGGACGAACTCCGTCACCGTGGATGCCACCCAGCCGCGCCACAAAATCCGTTCGCAGTGGCCAGCATGGAACTGTAAATAATATATGTAAGGGGCTTATTAAAATATATATTATATTAATTAGGTGTTTGGGTGCTTACAGAGAACATAAGTTTATTAGTTCAAAAATGTTTAAAAATGATGTTCTACTTCAAAAGTATATTGAATATTGGTTAAAGAAAGGTACTTCTTATGATTGGCTATCTAACGTTTAAGATATTAATAAATTCCCCCTAAATTGAACACAACACCCTGTATAAGCATATTCAATTTGTATTTGTTGAGAGCGACTAAAAAAGAGCCAGAGAGCAAATACATCATTCCGTCGCTTGTCACATAAATATACATACTAGGGAGTGACTAGCCAGAGAATTAAGATTCCATGTCAACCGAGGTATTTGCTCTCCAACTGAATCTCATTCAGCCGAACTGGATGAGTGACTTAAAAAATTACAGCGTTTAGCGTATAGGTACGCTATTTAATAGTCATAATTTTGGACCGTAGGGGTTGTGTAACGGGGCACTTACCACCATGATCATGGGACAGGATTTCTCCGTGCTGGTAGTGTCATCCGAGCCGTGGTCGTGATCGTGATCCATCTCGGGTTCTTTATTGAAACAGACTGTGTTAAACAAAAGACCTGGAAAATCCGACTGCTGATCGGGGAAGCACAGTGATAACAAGTAGACCTGCTATGGTGCTGAGAGCAGAGCGTTGACTGTTTGAAACCCACTGCTCGCGAGTGGTTTTTTAAAGAAAAGCGACCCTAATCCCGCCGACGCGGCGATAGGCGAGTGTGCTTATCTTTGAGAAATGGGAAAGGTGCGTTATCAACCAGTAGCGCCGATACCAACGATTGTGGCCTCCAATTATTTAAAGTCAACCCAGATATAGCCATGTAAGTAAACATAGCATTTGAATCGTAGTAAAATAAAGCAAAACAAACGATATCTTATTATCTATTGCCTATCTGTGCCTATCTATCTGTGATTTATATCTCAGGAGATAAAACCGTTCCTTGATCTCTGATCTTCCCATATGTTTGCAATTTTTTTATTGACTAATGCCAAAGGTTCAACAATCGTTTTGAGTGCAGAATTTATTGCAATACCGATTATCAATAATGATATATGTTTAACTTCCCCTGAAATTGTTGCTGTAATACGAGGTGTCGAAACGTTTCCATTCTTCCATTCTTTTTTTTCTTCGAGTACGGTTTTATGGTACTAGCCGTATTCTTTCATACATACATATGTAGGTACATAGCCGCCGGAGCGATAGCAACCGCCGGGCGGAGGTCTGCCGGAGGTCTGCCTTAGTCCACTTGGCTTTCCTAGAGTGCTATTTCTAACTGGCCTATTTCTAACTGGGCCCAAATGCCGCTGAAATTGATGGCCGTGCGCAAATCTTCTGCGGCCGTGTGCAAAATTTACGGACATTCCTGCGCCGTGTGCCAATTTCGAAAATTGGTAACGGGCGCAAAACATTAACGATATTGCAGAGGGGTAAGTGGTTGGGTTATTAGTTGACTGCCAAAGCTTTACGTTAAACCCATTTGGCGGAGAAATTGTGAGACTTGCAATTATGTTTACGTCTTTGCAATTGGTAAAATACCACCATGAAATGGGAAACTATTTTAAAAATTATATTTAATATCAATACAATTTTAGTTAATTTTTATTTAAACGTTTTTCCTTTAATTTATTCGACATTGAATTCATTGGTCCCATAAATGAGGGCTAATAAACAAAGAGGTCCTTTGTAAGGAGGTGTTTCAATATACCTACCTATAAATACTATTTGCGGATTTGTAAACATCTCCACCCTTTCTTTTTTATTTAATGCC
Organism: Drosophila kurseongensis; assembly: GCA_018153305.1. NCBI lineage: Eukaryota > Metazoa > Arthropoda > Insecta > Diptera > Drosophilidae > Drosophila > Drosophila kurseongensis. Next base: position 3,088,027 of record JAECXX010000051.1, read on the forward strand.
AACCAAATTTAAAAACCAAATAGATGGCACATTCAAAATATTTCTACGATAAATATTTTATTTAAAATTTAGGCGCGCTTATTTTTGCAGTGTTACCGAATATTTTTTCACCGCTTCGCAGATAGCGGGGACTTGCTCCTCAGGTAGCGTGTACACACACCATTGTATTTGCTTTTTAGAGGTGGAAAATGTTTTAATGTTTTCGGAACATCGTTAATGACATCGGTGTTTCTCCATCTCTAACCAAAGTTCCACCAAAAATCTTGCCATTTTTTCGTGAGTTCTTACCGAAAACTTCGCCGCATATATTGAGATTAAATGCTGTAACCATTCAGGGTGTAATTGCAAGTTGAATCGCAATGTTTGCACTACGACACCTGCGACTGCATAGCTCGCGACACTTTCGCAGCTCTTATGCGGCGGCGGCAACAACAAAACACATGCTGACCCGGCCGCCAGCGCGTGTTCTGATTGGAGATTTGAGCCACTGGGATAAGCCGCCGATCCAGGATTTGAGCTTCAGGAGCTCGAGTACCGCCTCCGAACCCCTGAAACCACGAACGCCGATGGAGGAACTGCTGGCGGCTGCCAAACCCTACGCCCAACTAATGCGAATCGACCGGCCCATCGGGACGTACCTCCTTTTTTGGCCCTGCGCCTGGAGCATAGCCCTCAGCGCGGATGCGGGCTGCTGGCCGGACCTAACCATGCTGGGCTTGTTTGGCACTGGGGCTCTGATCATGCGAGGCGCCGGCTGCACCATCAACGATCTCTGGGACAAGGATATCGATGCCAAGGTGGAACGAACCAGGATGCGACCCTTGGCCTCCGGGCAGATCAGCCAGTTCGATGCCATAGTCTTCCTCTCAGCGCAGCTCAGTCTGGGTCTTTTAGTGCTAGTCGAGCTCAACTGGCAGTCCATATTGTTAGGAGCCAGTTCGTTGGGTCTGGTAATCACCTACCCGCTGATGAAAAGGGTCACCTACTGGCCCCAGCTGGTCCTGGGCATGGCCTTTAACTGGGGCGCCCTTCTGGGTTGGTGCGCTACCCAGGGCAGTGTCAACCTGGCAGCTTGTCTGCCGCTCTACCTCTCCGGCGTTTGCTGGACCATCGTGTATGACACAATTTACGCCCACCAGGACAAGCTCGATGATCTACAAATAGGGGTGAAGTCCACGGCTTTAAGATTCGGCGAGAACACCAAGGCGTGGCTGTCTGGTTTTACGGCAGCCATGCTGACGGGTTTGTCAGCCGCCGGTTGGGCTTGTGATCAAACAGTGCCTTATTACGCGGCTGTGGGAATTGTTGGTGCTCACCTAGTGCAGCAAGTAAGCGTTTTTTTTTTATAATGCCACTCGATAAGTAACTCATTTAAATCCATCTTAATTTCAGATCTCCTCCCTCAACATTGACAACCCCAGTGACTGTGCAAAGAAGTTCCTATCGAATCACCAAGTGGGACTCATTCTGTTCCTTGGCATTGTTCTGGGCACCCTCCTGAAATCAGACGAGACCAAAAAGAAGGGTCAAACCACACTGACGACTTCGACGGCCAGCTCCTATGTTCCAGCGCTGCCCCAAAAGCCAGAGGTTATAAGCTGAGATAATCCAGCAATCCAGTGCTAGTTAAGTTTATAGCGCGCTTTTTTGTTCGCCAAAACCAAAGTCTTTAGGTAGCTGATTAGGTAAAAACTTGTACTTTAAGTTAAACAAAATTGCTAGCTCACTTCAAAATCAATTAACTTTTAATTGAAAGTGCCGGCCTTGACGTAATAACTTACGTAAATCACCCATCCCCTAAACCCCCTTCTACATTTTAAAAACAAACTGGTTTCTGTATTAAATTCTTATGTGTTATTTATTATTATACAGATTTTGGTTGTCTATTGAAAGCCAAATACTCTTCAAATGTATTTACTTCATTCGTTTGTTGTTAGGGCTAGGAAAAGGTGCGTTACATAAAAGTAAGATAGAATTGTAGTTTAGATCAAGTCGGCCACGTTCATGGGCATTTCGTCGATTTGTGTAGAGTAGTACTGTTCAATATCGCGGAGGATGCGGATGTCATCCGATTTGACAAAGTTGATGGCAACACCCTTGCGTCCAAAACGACCCGACCGACCGATACGGTGGATGTACAGCTCACGATTGTTGGGCAAATCGTAGTTAATAACCAGTGAGACCTGCTGCACATCAATACCGCGAGCCCACACATCGGTGGTGATGAGGACGCGCGATTGGCCGGCTCGGAACTCCTTCATAATTTCGTCACGCTCCTTTTGCGGCATGTCGCCGTGCATGGAGCTCACTGTGAAGTTGGCCTCTCGCATCTTCTCTGTCAGCCAGTCGACCTTACGCTTCGTGTTGCAGAAGATGACGGCCTGGGTGATGGTTAGAGTGTCGTACAGATCGCATAGGGTGTCGAATTTCCACTCCTCGCGCTCCACCGCTACGAAGAACTGTTTGATGCCCTCCAGCGTCAATTCATCGCTGTAAGGGATTAAGGTTTATGTAAAACTTTGGAATACATATACTAACAGCAGTCAACTTACCGCTTTACCAAGATGCGAATGGGGTCCGTCATGAATTTGGAGGTCATTTCGAGTATCTCATGGGGCAAGGTGGCAGAGATGAGCACCACCTGAGTGGCAGGTGGCAAATAGCGATACACATCGTATATCTGTTCCTTAAATCCCTTGTTCAGCATCTCATCTGCTTCGTCCAGCACCAGCATCTTAATGGCTCTTTAGGGTAACATATTATTCGATAATATATATTTTAAATAAGTCATCCCAAAACCAACCTTGTTCGCAGAACTCGCCGCTTGATCATGTCGAACACTCGTCCTGGGGTGCCGCTCACAATGTGCTGGCCGTAGTCCTAGTTTGCGGATGTCCTCGCCCAGGTTTGTGCCACCAATGCACACATGGCACTGAACGTTCATCATGTCGCCGAGAGCCAGGATGACCTTCTGGATCTGGACGGCCAACTCACGGGTGGGGGAGAGACACAGGACCTGGGTTTCCCGCAACGTGGTGTCCAGGCTCTGCAGAATGGAGATGGAGAAGGTGGCCGTTTTACCCGTGCCTGATTGTGCCTGTGCAATCACATCCCGTCCCTTGACGATGGGTTTGATGCTCCTCTGCTGAATGGCCGACGGTTTCTCGAAACCTTAGGGGATTCCAAAAATAGGTTAACTCGAGATCGGCACAGAGGTATACACACCACTCACCATACGCGTAGATGCCGCGTAGCAGCTCCTCTTTCAGATTCATGGCATTGAAGGTGGGGATCACCTCCACATCCTCGCTCGTCTCGAACTCCACGTTCGAGAGGTCCTCGGCCTGGGCATTTTTGCGCGCCATTTTCACTGCTTACTTATGTGCGGTTTTGGCAGTATTTAATAAATATTTACTAACTTTTCGGCTATTTTTCCAACTTTCACGAAAAAAAATGCGGTTAGGGATGGTGTAGTGACAAGCGCAGAGTTGACTTGGCATCGATAGGTCTTAGGCTTGCTATCGGTTTTAGGGTTGTAGTAGTCAAACAAAAAGTGGCAGCACTGGTTTCAAGAGCGCCATTTTTGAAAAATATTTACTGATAACACCATGCGTTTTTTTTATAAAAGGGTTACACACAAATGTAATATCAATATAATGTTAATATATAATAATTTTATATAATATTTAAATATTAACAAAATAAATGTTCAAATGTTCAATAGCAAAATATAAACATGTTTATTGCCTTCAACAAAACAATCAACTCAGGTGAGTTTGCGCCTGGCTGCTCCTTCTCCTTCTTTTACGCAGTAACCTTTTCAGGGACTGGAGATCCTTTCGCTTAAGGTTCTTGATCTTGGACACGAGTTTCCGGACTGTGTCTATCCTCTGCTTGGCCTCATTGGCGGAGGCACTAGCCCTCCTGGCGCTTTCTCTGTTCTTGTCCAGGTCGACTTGCGCCTGATCCATGCAGTTGTGGAGCTCCTCCACCCGCCGCTTGGCCGCCTCGAGGAGACTGCGTTTCTCCATGGCCTCCTTCTGGGCGTTGTGGGCCACCCGGCGAACGATCTCCAGACTGGCCACCATCTCCTGGAAGAGACATTGCATGTTGGCCACGATTCGCTTGATCTTCTCACGGATTCCCTTGGCCTTCTTCGCGGTGCAGTTGCTGGCGGCTATGGCCCTTTGGATCTCCTTAATGACTCGCTTCGTTTCGTTCAGATTCTTGTTGAACTCGTCCAGCAGCTGCTTCTTGCCGCCGAGAGCCGCCTCCGCAGCCTTGGCCGCCTGCGCCGCCCTGTCCGCCAGCATGGCCTTGGCCCTCTGACCCGCACACTCCCCCGCATTCGGCTGGGCGTCCTTGGCCTCCTTCGCCTCCTTGGCGGCCTTCGAGGCCATCTGGCTGGCCTTCATGTTCGCCTTGCAGAAGATGGAGCCGGGCTTGTAGCGCGGGTCGTTCCGCGGGGCAGTGTCCACCGAGCTGGTCAGCAGGATGTTCATCAGAAATAGCATCGGAACCAGGGACTCGCAACGCATCGGGAATCTCGCATCTTACATAGATCTCAAGGCCCGCTCATCAGGAATAACAAATTGAAATGAAATATGTAGGACTGGAAAATGTTTATTGAATAAAATATTTGTATACCTTTAGGTTCATTAGCTTCTAATCGAAATGGAGGTGATTAAGAATTCAATAAACCAACTCAATCTGAAAATCATATACTGAAAACTTCTTAAATTTAAGTATGCTAGAATGTAAAATCTATGGATAGAACTTAAGTAACTTAATTTATTTAATTTTTTTAAGTTTTTAAGTAAATCAGTTAACTTGGTAAGCTCAGTCAAGCAGTTTTCCGTTCTGTAATATCACTTTATAGTAACATATTTCGAATTTATCAAAGCCCTGCTATAAGCATGGAGATAAAACCAGTGGTTTTCTTGCTTTTGCACTTATTGGTAGGTCTTTCTGAAGGCTATAAGTTGGCTCAGGTAAGAGGTAATCCTTTCACTTAGTGAGGATCAGCTGAAGCCATGAATATCCTTTGCTAGATCTCCAATGACATGGCAGGCGTGGTATCGGAGCATCAGTGCTCTGGCGATAACAGTCGCCAGGAACCCTCAGAAAGTCAGTGCGACATCAAGATGGATGGCAAGACGAAGGTGAGGGCCTCCAGCATTGCCCAGAAGGCGGCCAAGGAGGCCAAGGACGCCTCCGATGCCCAGTTGGAGGCGGGAGAGGCGGCGGCCCGCCAGGTGAAGCAGCAGCTGGCCGACAAGGCACAGGCCGCGGCCAAGGCGGCGGAGGCGGCTCTGGCCGGGAAGCAACAGATCGTGGAGCAACTGGAGTCCGAGGTGCGGGAGGGCGAACTGGTGGTGCAGGAGGAGAGCACACTGCTCCAGACCACCCAGACCACTTGTGCGGCCGCGGGACAGGCTGCCAAACAGGCCACTGACCAGCTGAAGACCATCACGCTGGCGGTGAAGAATGCCCAAGAAAACGCGGTCAACTCGGAGCAGGTGGCCAATGGAGCCCAGCAGGAGCTGGCCGAGAAGCAGCAGCTGGTGGATGCGGCCAAGAAGCGGGTGGAGCTGCTCCTCCGTCAGCTCGAGCTGGCCAGGGCAGACTTCAAGAACACCAAGAACGCGGCCGAAAAAGCAGCCTGTGCCGCCCAAGAGGCCAGGCAAAGAGCCACCCGGGAGCGAAGGAGGGCGGAACTGAGGCACATCCTGCGTCTCAAGAGGGGACGCACCCACTGAGATCAGTGTTTTATATTTTTATTGCATTTGAGTTAACAATTAGGGTTTTAAGGCCTTAAAAGTCATGTATGTACAGCGTATTGCAAAAATGATATTTCATATTACTTAAGCCAAAGTATTTATATTTTAATACGCTTACGACGAATCTCCAAAGAGTTTAGGAAAATAATGGTTATAAAATAAAGTCCAATAAATTCAATATGAATTTAGTATAACATTCCCAATGTTAAACCTCTTTTTTTAGGATCTTGAGTTGCTTAACTGGTTGTCCTTTAATGTGAAACATTGTTCAACCTTTGATTCTTAGTTTTATTATGTATAATAAATTTGTATTATTTTAAATATAAACTTTCTTTAATTTCTTCCTAAAAGGTACAATTTGGTTGATTTAATTAAAGCTCATATTTTATGGGGCGTATACTTAATGCATGCATACTTCCATGTTCACACGCCGATCTGCGAGGAAGCGAACAATCATCGGACACTCGGTCTTTCGTCATTCCCAATCCCAGCTGGATCGGGCGTTTAAAGCGTCTCATGGCAATTAGAGGCTCTTCCATAATTGCGGCTACAAATTATCCAATCGGCCAGCCTGGTAGCATTGACCCAGCACCAGTATTGTTTGTGCCTGGCCAACTCGCAAGGCAAAGCATCGGCCAACGGGTTTGCACTTTCTTCGGCGACCCGACCAGCTTGTTTATAAATACATGGCGCCTCCGGTGGCCAACTCTCAATCGCCGTCGAGTCTCCACCGGATTTACTAGGCCCATTTGCCGCTGCCAGCTTTTCCGAGTGCGAAAGTAAAAGCGTTTTCCACCGAACCCGTCCATCGACATTGCCTTCGTTTTTGGGGGCGATCTTCCACTGGCTCAGAAGCATTTCGACTCCGCTCCACACAGGACGTTCGTGTCGGTCAAGTCGGAATTCAAATCGAAGTCGAAGTCAAAATATAAATAGAGAGGTGCGTGGATGTCATCGTCGTCCATTCCGTCATCGTCATCTTGAGTGATAACTGTGTGATTTGTGCGCTGTCCAGTTTGGCTGGCCTTACAACTAAACAGGTTCTCCTGTGGAACAAATCAGTCCGTGACACACTAACGACTTACCGGTCATCCTAGAGCAAAGAAAGTGCACGGCCATATATTAGCTAATAGGCAAAGCAGCCACCCAACCGGTTGCCAGTGATCATGCACTCAGAAAAAGTGTCCTTCAGATGTGTAAATATGCAGAGACTTAACTTACCTTATTAATTGCAATTCAAGACTTATGTTGCTCTCACAAAATTTGAATGGGAATATAAGGAAGAACTTAAAGAAACTTAGACTATTTTTTATTAACGGTAAAAGCTGTAATTTTTAAACAAAATTGTTTAAAGTGTTAAGATTTTAATGCATACTATTGTTTTCCAGAAGTTTTTGTGTCAGTTAGTAATAGATGAACTGAGTTTTAATTTTTTTTTACCACGTCGATGTTATTTTCAGTTTAAACATCCTTCGCAAAAAAAAGCATTTAAACATCTTGATATTGATTATATTATAACAAGAATTAATATTGTACTAAACATCGAAACTAATTTTATTCTTTAAAAGATATGTACTTTGTTAAAATTATTTTTTTGGTAATATAAAAATTGTATTTGCTGTAAGAAAGATTTAAGTCTTCAGACACCTTTATCACTTTCAAGTAATCTCAATTTCCTCCCGATTTCATCGCCCAAAGGCATCCAATCGCTTTGTGCGACACAGGAACACCTAGGCTTGCACCTGCGGCGATCACGAGTCTTCCGGTTCCGCGGCTTCCTTTCGCAGCTGCTCCATTGCATAACCGCCTAACCACCAGAGATGCCATCGCTGGTGCAGCTGCTGCTCCTGACGCTGTTTTTGGGTGAGTCGCACACGACTTCCTCATGCAAATCTGGCTGAATTGGGGATTTCCCCTCTGTTGTTTAGCGGCGATGCCGGCGCTGGGTCGCAAGGTGAAGCGCAAGGAGTCGCACTACCACCACCACGTCAACGTGCCGCCTCCACCACCGCCTCCATCCCACCAGGGATCGGGTCCAGTGCCCCAGCAAACGGCGGTGATCGAACACGAGCTGCCGCCCTACACCTACGAGGCCATCAACCACGACGAGTTCGAGCCGGCCAAGGTGAAGATCGCCCACTTCGAGGGCTCCTCCGACTACGTGGTGCACCCGCTGCACTCCGGCGGTGGCTACCTGGCCGACAACGGACTGCGCAGCATAGCCAAGGGCTCGGCGGACCAGGCCCTGTCCGCGGTGGCCAGCCAGAATGCGGCTGGAAAGCAGGCCTCCTACGTGGCCAAGAGCACTCTGGCCCAGGCGGCAGCCCAGGCAGCTGGCACTGCGGTGGCCGTGCTGAAGGGCAAGGAGGTGCTGCTCCACCGCCTGGAGGACCAGAGTGTGGAGGCCCACAAGGCGATGGAGAACGAGCTGACCCAGCTGCAGCAGGCCAAGAGGTCGGCCAAGGCCGCTCAGTATGCCGCCCAGCAGGCCATCAACCATGTCAGTGTGCTCACCGCTGCCCTCAACAATGCCCAGTCTGCCTCGGAGTTGGCCCAGAAGGCGGCTTCGGAGGCAGCGGCCGAGCTGGCCTCCCAAATCGACATGGTGGCCCAGGCCAAGACCAAGCTGGAGCACGCCGAATCGCAGGCCTATGCCGCCCGCCTGGACTATGAGGAAACCCGGGATGCGGCGGAGAAGGCCACCCTCTCCGCCCAGGAGGCCCATCTCAATGCCAACGATGCCGCCCTGCACGCCAATGTGGAGCTCGCCGAGACGGTCCACATCCACGAGAAGAGCGACCGGAATGTGAGAGAGCCGCCGCGGAATCATCGGCGTCCATGAGGCTCTGCCTCAATCCTTATTTATTTGTTTGTCTTATTTAATGATTATGTTGTTGCAGTGATTCAATAAAGTTTTGTTGATTTTTAGATCTCTCTTTGTAAGTCAACATCGTGATTGCAGTTGGTTGAGTAACGCCAACAAACCATTTACAGTCATTAAAGTTAAGTGTTTTTCAAGAAATTGGCTTTAAGTTTTCGATTGAGTTAAGATTTCTCAAATATTTTCACCTCTTTCGTGATTTAAGACACATAATTTCTAAAACAGACATTATTACACGGTTATAAATAAAACAACTTTTTAATCTCAACCTTAAGTTAGAAAAGCATTTAAGCTTTTATTGAGTTAAGACATTGCAATAAGACATTGCATTCGATATTCCCGCAATAGATTTTATTTAAATTTTGGATTATGAGACAAAGATTGGTTTTAAAAATAATATTTAAATAAACCGCCCTTGTTTCGAAAGAAACCGTTACATTGGTGGAGATCCTAGCTAGCTTAAGTTTCTCACGCTTTATTTTGGGTATTTTTAAAAGGGTATATTTTTGTGGGCTAGCAAAGGTCACACTTTTGTTTAGATTTTCAGAGCCGGCAAAAATAAAAACGTAAATACCGCCTTTAACTTTAATTTAACTATAACTATGAGTCGCACGGAGCAAACTTTTGATGACCTGAAGTCGTACTTCCGAAGCCACAGCAAAATCCGTGAGCAGCGGGCTCACATGTCCAAGGTGAGCTTGATTAGCCCTAGATTCTGGGATTCATCACCAAAACTTGTAACTTCCATTTGAAATCCTGTCCACAGGTGCACTCCGTTTGCTGGAACGCCGATGGTCGCCACCTGGCCTCCGGATCCTTCGACAAGACTGTGGCGGTGTACTCCTTAGAGCGCGACCGCTTTGTGAAGGGCAGCATTTACCGGGGACACACTGCGTCCGTGGACCAGCTCTGCTGGCACCGCACGAATCCCGACCAGTTTGCCACCGCCAGCGGGGACAAGACGGTGAGGATCTGGGACATACGCGCCGGCAAGTGTGTCTCGGTGACCAACACCAAGGGCGAGAACATCAACATAGCCTGGTCGCCGGATGGCAAGACGATTGCCGTGGGCAACAAAGAGGATCTGATCACCTTCATAGACACGCGCACGAACAAGATCCGCGTGGAGGAGCCCTTCAGCTTCGAGGTCAACGAGATCTCGTGGAACAACACCAATGACCTGTTCTTCCTCACCAACGGACTGGGATGCATGCATGTCCTCAATTATCCTAGTCTGGAGCACCAGATGACGCTAAAGGCCCATCCTGCCAACTGCATTTGCATAGAATTCGGCCCCACGGGTATGAAAGTTATCCTAAGTCAAGTAATGACAGCAAATTTAAACCATTTCCACTTTATAGGTAAATACTTTGCCACTGGCTCGGCGGACGCTCAAGTTTCTCTGTGGGATGCCAACGAGCTGGCCTGCCTGCGCATGATCAGCCGCCTGGAGTGGCCCGTCCGCACCATATCCTTCAGCCACGACGAGCGCCTGATTGCCTCGGCCAGCGAGGACCTCATCATAGACATCGCCTTCACGGAGACGGGCGAACGGGTCACCGACATCCACGTGGACGCCTCCACCTTCACGGTGGCCTGGCATCCCAAGCAGTACCTGCTGGCCTACGCCTGCGACGAGAAGGACAGCGACCGGCGACGGGACGCTGGCAATGTGAAGATATACGGCTTCCCGGAATAAACTACTGCTTAAGACACCTCTGCTAGTAAAAACCTTCTTTGCTTTCCAATTACCTTGGAGTGTAAGTTTATGGATGGAGGGTGCTCCGAATGATCAACTTTAAAGTTGACTAGGTCACGTCGCGGGCCAACCAACTGGATTATCAATTGCAGGGCTTCGCCTCTGAACGTGTTCATTGCTGCAATTCGAGTTTTATCTCCTCCTGCAAGCTTTTACGGCATCGCAGGACCTCCGGGCCATAACCTCCTGTCTGCTGCTTAATACTGCATCAATCGCGCGGTGAAAGACGGACCACCTTTGCCGTGGCAGCCACTTCACTTTTATCATGCAAATAACGACATTGGCGGCAGCTGACCTAATATAGGTTTACGGTTATGGCCTTCTGCATTTTAAGCCATTAATCAGTGGTCGCTCTGTGCAGAGGACTTAATCCGGGGAAGGCATTGCTAGTGGGGTGTCAAAGGATGTTTTCACAATCTCGTGTGTGTATGAATTGCCTCCATTAGCCACGAAAACTTGAGAGCAAAGTAGGAAAAGTTTTCGGCCAAGTGGGTGGTGTCAATTGTTGGTCTACTGTGGGTGTTATTATTTTTTTGGTTCACCCTTGAACTATCTGGCAGAAGGCGCAAGTGACAAACAAACAGGATGAAGGGCATGGGAAGGGGGAATCCCCCATTAGGATGTACGTATGTATCACTCACATATCCCACCAGCGTGCCGAGTGCAGCGGCAAAACCCATTTGGATGCCATCCGCACATTTTCCGCCAAGTGCCCACTGCATTTTCCACCCACCACCCACTCACCTACTCGAAGCAACATCAATATTTACTTTACTAAAAGTTTTCGATAAATTTCGGTTTAAACTGCCAGTTCCGTTATTATTCAGGGGTAGGGGTTTCGGTTATTGGATACTTGCATTCGATAATAAATCACAGTTAATTGTTATTAATGGACTAACAGTGCTGCCTCCACAAAGTGCGGAAACATCGTTCAATTATGAACTATTTATTTAATTTTACACAAATTTAGCAGCGAAAATGCAGGATTTAGTAGTGGGTTAAATTTGAAGGGAACTGTAGAACCCGTTTAATTGAAACCTTTTTATGAATGTTCTGGTTTTTGCCGGCCATTAAAATATTAATTGAAAATATTCAGTCATTTTGCGATCCAATACCAATAACAAGCCATAAAAGAGCTAAATATCTTTTCTCATTCCATTTTTACTGAATATACTGAATGAAGACAAATAAGTTTTTGGTCCTTTTTTTTAAGAAGTTTAATTTATAGCAATAAAAAACGAATTTATGCTAACTTAACAGAGGCTTTGCATGCCCTCTTCCTTATTCAGCACTGCTGTAAAGTCCAGATTTGTCTGCAAACGTTCCCCGCCCACACATGTTAGTTAACAGAAACTCTATTCTCGCATGCGATAAATGTTCCATTCCTATGGCAATGAAATGAAGCATGTCTGTTAAACATTTCCCCTGCTGATAATAATGTAAAATAAATGTAGGCATAGAAGAAAGTTTTGTCTAATAAGAATAACAACGTCTAGGAAATATGTAATGCTTGGTGTTTTTTTTTATTATTTTCTGCATTTTGTAAAGCTTCCAAGAGCCAAGCAAATGTAAATGTAAAATAATATACACTTTTTCAAGCCGAATTCTTTCTAGGACATCTTATGGTTGTGTAGCCCATATTCTAACATACATATGTTTTTTTGGCTAGCAGAAATGCAACAATCCCTTTCCTTCTTTTAAAAAAATGTATAGTTGGTTGTTCTTCAATCCCGAAAAGAAAATAGTCAATTGATGTGAAACGCAAACATGAAGAAATGCCGAGTGCAGTCATAAAATTCAAAAGGAAACATACTTTCTGGCCAACTTGTTTCGCCCTCAACTCCCAGACTTTTCATTTCAACTGTCACTTTGGACAAAACTTTGACAACGCAACGATTTCGATATGGATGCGGATTTCAGTGGGGAAATTTTAGGGGGGAGGAGGGGGAGGAGCACCGGAATTTATGTCGGGACTTATGCGCTTTCAGCTGCTGTTTTTCCCTCAAACCAACGTATTGATTGCCAAACTTGAAGTGCACGTAAAGTGGCCTAAACTTTGTTTTTAGTTGGCTGCGGTTGCCTTGTGCACCATTTAGTTTTGGGAAAGTATACTTTTTCTGTAAATAGTTTTTCTATCTGTGTAACTTTACACCTCACGATTTTTGTGTGTTGATTTAATTACAATCTATTTTTTGAAAACATTAGATCAATAATTTTATTAATCGTTGTGCTTAATATACAATTTGAAAAATGTATGTACTAAAAAAGTTAAGTTATGTTACTATTTCGAAAGATACATTCGATTAGATTTAAAATATTTAAATAAAAAACCAGTGTTTAAAATATTTAAAGAGTACTATTGTTTTTGGTATATTGTTTAGTATATATACCGTTTAGCAAATACATAGTTTTCATCTAATTTATAATGTTGTACGTTTTTGTGCACTTTTCTTTATAATTTTTTTCATTCTCCTATTTTTTTGCATAAGCTTAGCATAGGAAACTAGTGATGGGCAAAAGTGGATCTAAATAGAGTTAGCGGGGACCTACTCCACTGCTATCGAGTACAGGCACCTGCCAAACATCGATATATCGTCGATGTTTCCCCCACCTCTAAGTCAGAAGCAAACAACAATTGGAAAATCACGTCTTCTTAAATTCGCATTTGTTTGCTCCGGATAGGAAAGCCAGCGAGATGTCCGTGCGCCACGACTGGTACCAATCGGAGACGAAGGTGGTCATCACCGTGCTCCTAAAGAACGCCGCCGACAAGAACTACGCGGTGGAGATTTCGGAGAATCGGGTCCACATGACGGCCGATGGCTATGAGCTGGACCTGAAGCTACTGCACCCCATCGTTGTGGAGCGCTCCTCCCACAAGGCCTTCTCCACCAAGGTGGAGATCACCCTGGCCAAGGAGACGGGCATTCGCTGGGAGAATCTGGAGGAGAAGGTCGTCGCGGCTGCGCCCACCAAGAGCCAGCCCAAAAACTGGGACCAGCTGGTCAGCGAGGAGGAGAAGATCGACGAGAAGGAGGCCAAAGGCGAGACGGCCCTCAACAACCTGTTCAAGAAGATCTACAGCACATCCTCTCCGGAGGTCCAGAAGGCCATGAACAAGTCCTTCTCGGAGTCCGGAGGCACCGTGCTCAGCACGAACTGGAACGAAGTCGGCAAGGAGAAGGTCACCGTGAAGCCACCCGATGGAGCAGAGTTCCGCGAGTGGGAGAAGTAGAGCGACACGCTCGTATTTTTAAAGTCGGAGAGATTAAGAAAGAAACACTAATAGATATATTTTTACCAATGGATCGGCCGACGACCAAAAACAACGTTACAAACACAAACTAACAAGAAATGTTTTCAATAAATTTGATTTAAGAATCGCAATTTAAGAAAAGCTTATCTTTTGAAAAATTAAAATGGGTTCAGCACGCTGAATTTACCAAGCATGCTTAGGGCAATTAAAAATAAGCCCCTGAGAGAAAAATAGGCATCTAAAGAATTAGAAAAATGACTCATACACGAGTGTACATACATAATCAAAATGTGCTTATCGCCCTTAGCTTTAATGTTTTGCTTGAAAAAATAGGCACTCCATGTAATAGATTTTTTAATATTTTAGTTATTCGTTAAAAACATTTTTTTTTTTTGCTAAATTAGTGTAAATACTTAATAATAATATTATCTTATCTGTTATGGATTTATTATTTTGAAATTTCAATGGCGACCCACAACTTTTCGAACCACCCCCGCACTCAACTGAATTGTTCTTATTGGAAACAGCTGATCGGCAGACCGGGTTGCAGATACGTGTAAAAATAAAAGCACAATTACTTTTCCCTCGCACAAATCGGACTCCAATCCCCGAAACAGCAAAATGTACAAGAACCTGGAGGAGCACAACCGGCTGGTGAACAAATACCTGAAGATTTTCTTCGTGGTGTCGCTTTACTGGTAAGACACGAAAAGATACGCCGTTTTAGGTTCTATCTGCAATTCGTTGCCTTCCACAGGTGCACCTCGATTTTAACGGTTTTCGTGAATAAACACCTGCTGAGCAGCGATACAGTGAACCTGGGGGCTCCCCTCTTTATGTCCTGGTTCCAGTGCGTGGTTTCCACAGTCATCTGTTTCCTGGCAAGTCGGCTGAGCAGGAAGTACCCCTCGGTTTTCACATTTCCCGAGGGGAATCCCCTCGACATCGACACTTTCCGGAAGATCCTGCCGCTTTCCGTGCTCTATACCCTGATGATTGGGGCCAACAACCTGTCGCTTTCCTACGTCACAGTGGCCTTCTACTACATTGGTCGCTCTCTGACCACCGTGTTCAGTGTAGTCCTCACCTACGTGATCCTCCGCCAACGCACCAGTTTCAAGTGTCTGCTTTGCTGTGCTGCCATAGTTGTAGGCTTCTGGCTGGGAGTGGACCAGGAGAGCCTCACGCAAGTCTTCTCTTGGCGGGGCACTATCTTCGGAGTGCTGAGCTCGCTGGCCCTGGCCATGTTCTCCATTCAGACGAAGAAGTCCCTGGGTTATGTGAACCAGGAGGTGTGGCTGCTGAGCTATTACAACAATCTATACTCCACGCTGCTATTTTTGCCCCTGATCATCATTAACGGCGAGCTGGAGACCATTATCACGTATCCGCATCTGTGGGCTTCTTGGTTTTGGGCTGCCATGACTCTCAGTGGCATTTGTGGCTTTGCCATTGGATTTGTCACAGCCCTGGAAATCAAGGTAATCGACTAAGCAACGTGCTTTACCCTTATCTAACCCGATCGATTTTCCAGGTTACTTCCGCATTGACGCACAATATCTCGGGTACCGCAAAGGCCTGCGCCCAGACAGTGATTGCCACCCAGTATTACCATGACGTCCGATCAGCGCTCTGGTGGACCTCCAATGTGGTGGTCCTGGTGGCCAGTGCCGCCTACACCCGGGTGAAACAGTTGGAGATGCTACGCCAGCACCAGCAACGCAGCACCGCCACCCAGAAGGCCTAGAAGCAATATCATGCCGCCAAAGTAATGTAGACTGTTTAGGACTCTAGGAGATGTAAGTTTAAAGTATGCACAAACAAACCATCAACAAAATACATAGGCATCTGTGTTAACTAATTGGAGGACTCGGCTTCTTGGCGTTCCGCCGGTTCCTCCTGCTTTTTGGTCGGCTCCCTTTTCACCTTCGCCGTGCTCTTGTCCCACATCTCTGGCACATAGACGTAGGGATCGATCTTGAGCTGCTCACTGCTGGGCGGGCTCTTCAGCAGAACACGGGTAATGAAACGACCCTCCCGCTTGGGCCTCATGGTGTTGATGTCCTGCAGTAGGTACTTGATGTTGTCCTCCAGCTTCTGGGCGTCCATGTCCAACGATCCCACCCTGGCGGTAATCAGGCCAAAGTTCTGCTGGTATTCATCCTTCGCAGCACTGTAGCTAATGCCGCTGGAAAACTTGACTATCATCTCGCCCAGATTGGTGCCCAGCGTTTCGCTTTTGGGATTGGGAAACTTGCGCTTCATCAGGCCACGCAGGGCCACTAGCTCGGCCAAAATATTGGGATGGGCGATGACGTACTGGTAGTCGGAGAGCAGCAGTTCGCCGCTGGTAATGTCCTTGATGAGCTCCACGCCGCCGACGAGCGAAGCGCCAGCTTCCCTGGCCTCCAGGACTTCGTTCTGTAAAGGGAATATAGGGAGTAATTGGGGGATCCTAGATCTATAAAGATCCACTTACATTTCCCTTGGTAAAGACGATGATCTTACGGTCCTCCCCGTGATCAAACTTGTGTGGAATCATGGTCATGCGCTGGAAGTTGTCCACAAATCGGGTGATCTTTTCCGCCTGCATGTTCAGTTCAATGTCCACATTGAGAGGAGCGTTGGGTACATTGTACATGCTGGGGTGATGAGTCTCCCGGTGGCACTGGATGGCCTCCTGAACGGAGTAAACTGGCCAGCGGTAGTAGCGCCCCACGTAGCAGTCATCTTTGGGCACCTGCTTCCAGGAGTCGTCCACATGTTTGTCCGCCCGCTTTACGTTAATTCTGGAAACGGAAGCAGCTTAGATCGGGCTTCTGGACCCTGATTTAAGTACCTACTTCTTATTGCGCTGGTTGTGCGGGATGAATCCAACCTTCTTCACCTCCACTTTGACTTTCTTCTTGCGGGCCTTCTCTCGGGTTCCCTTACGGGCCGCTTCGCTCACAGCGGAAAGGTGCAGCTGGCGGAGGGACTCCATCGTGGGTTGGCGCATGGCCAGTGCCCGCATTGAAGCCAGGATGGACTGCATTTCTTTCAAGAACCAGCTTATTTACCGGATTCCAAATTCTTGCTTTGCATAACCTCTCCGCGCAGAGCTGCCACCTTGGTCTGAAAACAAATGATTGGCAGCCCTGTCGCCAGAAACATAAGCGTGCTCAAGAACCACGGTAAATAACTTTGATCAGAGCTACCGCTATTTCAAAATCGTTGGATTTCTTGTAACGGACTTTTTCGAAAAACTCATTAAAATACACTTTATTCTTATTTTGCCAAATGTTCACTACGGCACTACTACGGCATTAGTTTTACAATGACCGTAACCTTAAAATCTTAATTATCTCAATAAAAAACGTAATATTCTAAATTTTCTGTGTAAACAAAACCCGTAAAAGTTAAAACGAACCATCAGATAAGATTCAAAAAAGACGGATGAAGCTGATTCTAAGAGATTTTAGAAAACAGCAAAGAGATCCGCTCGATGCCCATGCTCTCTAAAAAATAAATCTCACATTTTCCGAGTTTTCCGATCCGTTCGAAAGTGCCGTGCCGCTCAGAATAGCTTCGACCGACGAGCGGAACGGACGTATACGGAATTTTCGAGCCGCGGAAAATCGCGAGAATCAGAGAGAGTGACCGAAGAAAATTCCGCGGCGGGGCGGACGAGCGAGTGTGCATAGGAAAAGTGCAAGTAATAATTTGTTATTGTTTTTCCTTTCAACAAAACACTGGCGAACACCCGAAAATAGCCCGACAACCTTGCGCATAAACCCATTAAACAAAAGAAGCGCAGCCAGGAAGAAAAGTCGAGGGGAAAAAAGAAAAATGTGTGTATTCAATGTGTGGCAACAGTTTTGGATATAACGTTCGGAAAGTGGCGAAAGTAATGGGGGCCGCCGACTTCAGATACACATGATCTGCTCGCAGCACCACCCATCCAGCGATCCAACGATCCGCCCATTCACCCATCATCCATCCATCCACCCATCCACCGATCCACCCACCGGTCCACATCCACCCATCCATCCATCCAGTCCATTTCCCCGCTGAGTGCGTGCACTTTCGCATAAATTGGAAATATTAATTGTGTGTAACCTAAAAGTGGAATAAAGGAAGTGTGTGCGCACTTTGCGCGGAGGGATCGAGAGCGAGGGGCTGCGGGAAGACTGGGTGTGTGTGCTGTAGTGCGATCGCCATGGGGAGGCAAACAAAAGAGTGTCAGCGTTTTAAAAATAGTTTGGCTTGCGGCGTGATTTTATTTGTTCTTCTGCTCGGCCGCTCGACGAACGATGGCATCCAGTTCTTGAGCTAAAACCGTAAACAAGACCCAAGTCCCAAGACCCAAAGCCCAGGACCACAGTGCATTCCGGATCGGTTCCCTCGATTCGGTTAAGTGACCACACGCGTGCATATTTTTGGGAAATATTCAAAACTTTCGCACATGTGGGCAAACGTGCTGAAATGGGATTTTCGAAATTATTGTTTACATTTCGTGGATTTAATCGTTACACTTTAAGACTCGTTTATGTGTGCGTTTGGCGGCGGACGTTCCACATCGCTCGTCTTCCTCTTTTATAAACAATCTCCCGATTTTGATAATTCTCCGATTTTCTTGTCTTGTGTGCGTTTTTAGTGGCGTATCGGGCCGAGTAAACAAACAAAGCCCGATTGAGTGATTCTCCGACCCCGAGATGGACTGGGACAAGCCACCGCCGCCCCCACAGCCGCCTCCGAAGCCCAGACGGACCCGGTCCCGGCAAAATGTCCTGCACTACGAGTCCTTGCCGACGGCTCCGCCGGCCATGTACGGTCGCACCGAGGAGAATATCTTCCAGTTCCCGGCCGTGGCCTCTCGGGCCCGCAACCTCTCCGCCTCCCCGAAGTTCGAGAGGCGGGAGGCCAAGGACCTGCCCGTTTGCGAGCTGGGCAAGCACTCCTGCTCCAAGTGCCAGCCCTATAGGGCGGATCGGGGCACCATCGAACCGCTGAGAACTCGCCTCAATTCCGCCATCGAGGCCATGGACGAACTTACTCGGACGTACGCCTTGCTGGAGGGATTCCTGGAGCACCGACTGACCACCATCGCTGACAATGAGGCGGGCGAGCGAGAGGCGGAGCTGCAGGCACTGGAAGACGATATTCCCTCTACCAGTCAACAAGCCATCAGGCAGCGTCCACCCACCAAGCCACCCCGCTCCACCACCAACGACAACCAGTTCGACCTGGAGCACTCGCTCACCTGGCTGGAGTCTCTAATGGGCACTGAGGTGGTCCCGCCCTTCAAACAGGGGAAGTTTAAACGGTAAGGATAACATTTAAGGATATTTAATAGAACATTTTCTTAATTTAACCAACAATGATCTTACAGTATTCGAGAGCGCAGCAAGTCCATGATGGACGAGGACCTCAACATTTTCATGAAGGGCGAACGACCCGGCTTGAAGCTAAGCTCCTCGCGGCCTTATCTCCTGAGACGCCAGAGCACCTACAGCGATAACAAGGCAAAGGTGTCCAAGTGGACCAAGGTGAAGGCCGCCTTCAAGTGGGAGCGGGCTAATGTGCCGCCCGCTGGACCAGGTGGTCCGGAAACCAGTGTCTTGATGCCGCTCAACCACGAGGTGGAAAGGTTTGTATAAAATTCGATATTTTCCTGGTTTCCATTTAATGTTGGTCTTCTTCTTTCAGATACCTCAAGGTGCCCATAAGTGTGGCAGCCGGAAGCAGTTCCGCGGACAGCATTATCAGTTCCTCCTCCGGCCATATTATGAGCGATACGGGTGGCACACCCGGAACCATGAGCTCGGCCAGCTCAATGGAGGATCTGGAGGCAGCCACTCGGCACAATTATCGTAAAGCTTTTTAATATATTCAATTTAGGAGAGTGTGAACTAATGTAAACCCTTATCAGGTCGTGATTCTTCTAAGAGTGATACCCGCTGTGATTCCCGCACCTCCCACTTTGAGGTGGAGCTGCGCAAATCCTCCACCGACGAGCGCCTGGACAATATCAAATCCTCTGCCCCGCCACTACCAGCCAAGTCCTCGTCGAGCAAGTCACTACGAAGATCGAAGGCCTTTTCCGACTTTGAAGTCCTGCCCGAGGATCATGTGGCGGAGATCAAGGCCACCAGTAGCCGGCGGCAGAAGCTGCCACCAAGTCCATTGAATCTTAATCAGGTGAACCAGATGTACAGTGATCTTCCGCAACTTCACTCGCCGTTGAAGAGTCCCAAGGATTCACGGATGCGTCGTGTCCATTCACCGGGAACCTCCTCCGTGCCCAGCAGTCCCTCTAGACAGTCGTCTTTCTTTGGTGAATTTGGTGGGTGAGCCAAGGATAACACTACTTAAGGGGTAACTGCCCTGAAAAATACGATGTTATTTCCTATCTCTTTGATATTATGAGCTTTCCATAACCTTTGGGTTTCTTGCAGAGAGCGAGGATCTGTCCAGTGGTGATTTCTCGGAGCCCACTACTCCAAACTGTAAGAATTTCCCACAGAACACAGATGACGAGGTATTTCAACATTATCAACTTCTCGTACTCAAACTAGATTCGGAGTTTAAGACCAAGCAATGCGAGTTCGAGCGTTCCAGCGCCAACAACCGCAGTAGGAATCCCCTTAAAACCGGAAAACTATCTCCAAGAAAGTACTAACCCATGTGTATCCAACCATTTTAGGTATCAAACTGGGCAGTAGTGCAGCCGCAGGAGCAGCGGGAAGTGGAAAGCGGAGCAGCGAGGAGCACTCGCCCACTCAGTTGCTGCACAATGAGCTCGTGTCCACCGCCCAGCTGGAGCAGAATCTCACCCCGCAGTTCAAGAAGAAGCTGAACAAGTGGCGGGCCAAGCAGCAGAATTGCCCGGGAGGATCATATGCCTCCTCGGAACCGGCGGCTAGTCCCACAGCTAAGAGTCAGAGTGGTGAGGTGAAGCCCAAGATCGACTGGAACCTCTGGAGCATGGGCCAGCTGAAGCTAGAGGGCCAGGGTCTGTGTTCTCTGCCCGACCAGAAGGACCTGCCCGAGAAGTTCCAGAAGAAGTTGGGTGAGTATCTGCTTATTTGGTATCCATTCAATTCAATAAACGTTTCCTCTTAGAGCAATGGAACCGGTTGAAGTGCGCTCCTGGTGGCGGCACCACTTCCGACAATGACTCCTTGAAGCGGGGATCCAAGCACAGTCAGTCCACGAGAAGGGGATCCGATGATGATCGATGGTACAAGCACAGGCCACATGACAAAGAGAAGTTTGTTCAAAGCTATCCCCAACTAATCCTTAAGCTAATCCTCTAATGACTCCCGCAGATTGTCCCGCCTTAAAGCCATTGTGGTACCGGATCACACCAAGAAGATTGAGGTCAAGACTTCGGATGGTGAGGTAATGAAATTCGAGGGCATCTCGAGGAAGTTCACCAGGAAGCTGTACGAGTGGGAGAAGGCCAGGGGGATTGGACCAGAGGCCTCCACCTTCGCCCTTTTGCATCCGGGTTACTGTCCCATAGATGTAAGGCGCATCAACAAGGAGTGCAACAAAGGTGGGTATGGGATGAATGGGATATCATCTAAAGCTAATCGTTGACTTCTTTACAGTGGCAGCGGATCACTCCCCCACCCTCAGTCGTTCCCTCTCCCTGGACAGCGTGTCACCCAACTGCAACCTGGCACAGACCATCTCCCAGCAGGCTTCATCCCTGTCCCTGAACGACGTCAACGATCTGAAGGAGATCGAGGACAGTAACGATGCCCTCACGGACCACGAGTTCAAGAAGTACGACGAACCGGAGGCGGTGATGGTGGAGGTGGAGGAGCACATCCACGACACTGCTTCGCCACTGGTCACCGCCCACACGCTGGTGGAGCAGCAGACGCCCATTTACAAGTACGAGGAGGTGCAGCGCAACGACTATGTGTAGGTGGCATGTCGTATATCCGAACTACGGGTTAATAATCGCTTCCAATCCCCTCCAGCAATTCGCGTCGCGTCCAGAGCTTCGAGTCGCACACGAATCTGGCCCCCTTGCTGGGCGCACTGAAACGTGCCGATGAGCTGTTTGGCCAACTAAGGAATGCCTCACCCGATCTGCTGGAACACCCGTCCATGCGGGACTGCCAGACCGCATTGCTAAGCATTCGTAGCATTTATCCGTACTACTCCAACAACCTGATGAAGGCGGGCGTGCTTAACGCCATATCCGATGTCCAGGGCGAGCTGGGACGTCTGGCCGAGTTGGTGGGCTATCAGAAATTACTTACCAAATATATGGGTTATTTAACCTGCTTTTTGCCACTCCAGAGCCAAAAATCGCCACTGGATGAGGCCTGCTGCCAGGAAACCATGCAGGAGCGGGCACTGGAGTATCTGGAGGAGCTTCAAGGACTGCTTGAATGCCTGCAGTGCCTCAAGCTAAGCATACGTGAGTATTTTATATACCCATAAAGCCAAATCTTGACCAACTTAACCTCAATGACTTTCCAGAGGGTGGAACGAATCGCTATCCCCGGGACATAGTGCCGGATATCAACATCACCAGCGAGGATGGGCAACAGTTGGACTCCAGTTCTGCCTATGCCACCTGCGACAATTCTAGCCGGGATCGATTGGCCCAGGACGACAATAGTAACAGTGCCAGTGCCGCCTCGCCAATGGAACACGAAACGGAGACCAGCACCACGACGGGCACCCTGTGCCGCTCCAGCTTGCCCACTGTGAATGTGAATGCCCATCCAAGTGTAAATGGTGTAGGCAATGCCACTGCCTGTGCCAAGAAGAAACTGCTGCGATTGCGCAAGATGGGTTCCCGGCAGAACAGCAAGACGGAGAGCGACAGCAGTGATGCGGATACCCACTCGGTCATGGAGACCCCGCGCCGATTGCGCAGGAAGAACTTCCGGCTTAAGCAGAGATCCCTGGATGACGACTTCCGGTTGGGGTCGATCACAAATGAGCTGGAGGTGACTCCACCTAGAGAGGAAATTGTCTACGGTTCACTGAAGGTCAAGCCGGGGGAACTCATCGAGCAGAGTCAATGCGTGGCACCTGCTCCACTTTCGACTACTGCTCCTGTTCCGTCTACCTCTTCCAGTGCATCCACCACTCCGCTTACTTCAACCACTCCTTCTGCAACAGTTACTCCATCTACAAAACTGTTTGCCTTTATTCCGCCTCCTTTGCCGGAGCATAATCGATCATACAATACCAATGCTAATGTTTTTGTTAAAACCAAACGCAAACTATTCACCACCATCCCAGAACCAAGTGCCGCAGAAGGCATAGCTTTGATCGAAAAGGATCTAGATAGTCCCACAGAGAATAGACCGGAGAAGTTGGATAAATCAGATAAGATCAAGTGCCCTCCAAAGCCCCTCAATTTTGTTAAATCCATCAGTTTGGAACCCCTAACTAATCCGCCCAATAAAGAGGACCTGCGAAAGTGTCAGAGTAGCGAGAACTTCCGGCGGGGATGCCTCTTCGTGCGTCCTCCACTGGCCAGTGATAGCATGGAGAGATTGGCGGAGGCCAAGAAACCGCAGGACTTGAATAATCCTCCAGTTCCGCCCCGAAAAGCTCATCTCTACAAGAAAAACTCGCTACACAAGTCGCACAGTGCCAATGCTAGCAACCGGATTGAGCACAAGATAGCCAAGACCAGCTCCGGACCCAGCTTCTCCAGGGTGCATCCTCCGCCGCCAGTGCCAGTTCCCTTAATCTTGCCCAATAAACAGGATAACACGCTACCTCGTATCCAAAGGAAGCATCCCAACACACCCACCAAGGCCAAGCAGTTTGAGTTCCCGCCACCACAGATCCTCATAGCAGAGCGTCCAGCCACGCCTCTTTCGGAACGGGCCATACGCCTACAGTTGGCCAAGGCGCAGTTCCTTCAGAGTGCTCCGGTTACTCCGCGCCAGGAACCTCAAACTCCAAGTCGGAATTCCGATTCTGTGGTGCTCCAAAAGAGCATCAGTGCGGGTAGCATGAGAGGAGGTGGAGGAGGAGCAGCTGCCCATGAGCCCACCAAGCAGCAGCCCTATCATGAGGTATCCACCGATCAGGAGAGTGTGGGCAACTCCAGTGCCTACGACAGTTTGCCCAGGTCCGTCAGCCGGAGTGCCAAGATCTCCAGCAAACTGGGATTCGCCACTCTCACCTCAAAGTTGCGAAGGGGCAACAAGAAGCCCAAGGAGCCACCACCAAGTCCTGGGAGCGCCTTGTCCGCCCTTTGCCGGCAAACTCTATTGGCCGATGTCATAGCCATACCGCAGGCTTTTGCCTCGGAGAAGCCACCACCTAGTCCCACGGGTCGAAATGTATCCAAGTCCCAGAGCACGCCACAGGCTGCAGGACCTTCGACCATCAACTTCGAAGGAATAAACAAGTCCCTGAGCGAGCAGTACGTCCGCCAACTCAAGGAGAGCGACGTCTAGTCAGAGTCCCCAGTCTCAAGTCCAGAATCTAGTCATAGGAGTAATGTGTAAACCGAATGTCCGAGATGTTTGAATGCATTTTAGGGTCTGTATTGAATCCTCATAACAATATTTTCACTCGATTGCCACAAAAAGGATATAAACGATTGTCAAACGAAAGCAGCCAAAGTAAAGATACCCGAAAGTCTATTAATAAAGCAGAACTATTTTGATCTGTGTAAAATCGAAAAATCCAAAGCTATATAGGTTTTCAGATTTAGTTACTAAAAACATTATTTTTTTTGATTGCTTCGAATTTCGTAAAATGTATAGTAACCAAATCTAGGATTATGTTTCTAAAGAATTTTGAGGAAATAACTATTGGAATATTTAACACCTTAACTATATATAACTATTATTTTTCCAATAACAAAAAATAAAACAGAAAAAATGCTAATGTTCCTTTGTGCAATAAATTAATTTAATTATTATGCGATTCGCACTTTAAAAATAAGAACTTTCTTGTGAAGCCTGAAAATAAAGTATATCAATGGAGACAATTAATGGAGACAATTTAATGCCATTCATGCTTACTATTTAGTATGAAATGTATTATTTATTTCCTTAATAACAAATACTTTCCCCATGTCTGACTTTTTTCATGACCCAAAAAACCTGCTCTTCTAAAACCATAACTTTTCTTACATACATCCGATTCAAAGTGGCATACTTCTAAATGATTGTTGTTTAATTATCTAAAAACTTAAC
The DNA here is from genome assembly GCA_018153305.1 of Drosophila kurseongensis. Classification (NCBI taxonomy): domain Eukaryota; kingdom Metazoa; phylum Arthropoda; class Insecta; order Diptera; family Drosophilidae; genus Drosophila; species Drosophila kurseongensis. The sequence continues at coordinate 3,112,880 of JAECXX010000051.1, forward strand.
TTTTTTTTTATTTTTGGGTCGATTTTTCGTCATATTTACAATGTATACAATGTATCCCCTTTCCAAATTTTCGAAAAATGGCTTTGCAGAAAAGTGTCCAAATACTGCACTTCTAAGCCCATAACTTTTCTTACAGAAATCGGATTTTAAAGTGGCATACCTCTAAATGATCCTGGTTTAATTCTCTAAGAATCTGTGTACCTAACTTTTTTTATTTTTGGGTCGATTTTTCGTCATATTTACAATGTATCCCTTTCCAAATTTTCGAAAAATGGCTTTGCAGAAAAGTGTCCAAATACTGCACTTTTAAGCCCATAACTTTTCTTACAGAAATCGGATTTTAAAGTGGCATACCTCTAAATGATCTTGGTTTAATTCTCTAAAAATCTGTGTACCTAACTTTATTTGTATTTTTGGGTCGATTTTTCGTCATATTTACAATGTATCCCCTTTCCAAATTTTCGAAAATGGCTTTGCAGAAAAGTGTCCAAATACTGCACTTCTAAGCCCATAACTTTTCTTACAGAAATCGGATTTTAAAGTGGCATACCTCTAAATGATCTTGGTTTAATTCTCTAAAAATCTGTGTACCTAACTTTTTTTTTTTTTTGGGTCGATTTTTCGTCATATTTACAATGTATCCCTTTCCAAATTTTCGAAAAATGGCTTTGCAGAAAGTGTCCAAATACTGCACTTCTAAGCCCATAACTTTTCTTACAGAAATCGGATTTTAAAGTGGCATACCTCTAAATGATCCTGGTTTAATTCTCTAAAAATCTGTGTACCTAACTTTTTTGTATTTTTGGGTCGATTTTTCGTCATATTTACAATGTATCCCCTTTCCAAATTTTCGAAAATGGCTTTGCAGAAAAGTGTCCAAATACTGCACTTTTAAGCCCATAACTTTTCTTACAGAAATCGGATTTTAAAGTGGCATACCTCTAAATGATCTTGGTTTAATTCTCTAAAATCTGTGTACCTAACTTTTTTTTTTTTATTTTGGGTCGATTTTTCGTCATATTTACAATGTAACCCCTTTCCAAATTTTCGAAAAATGGCTTTGCAGAAAAGTGTCCAAATACTGCACTTCTAAGCCCATAACTTTTCTTACAGAAATCGGATTTTAAAGTGGCATACCTCTAAATGATCCTGGTTTAATTCTCTAAAAATCTGTGTACCTTACTTTTTTTATTTTTGGGTCGATTTTTCGTCATATTTACAATGTAACCCCTTTCCAAATTTTCGAAAAATGGCTTTGCAGAAAAGTGTCCAAATACTGCACTTCTAAGCCCATAACTTTTCTTACAGAAATCGGATTTTAAAGTGGCATACCTCTAAATGATCCTGGTTTAATTCTCTAAAATCTGTGTACCTAACTTTTTTTATTTTTGGGTCGATTTTTCGTCATATTTACAATGTATCCCCTTTCCAAATTTTCGAAAATGGCTTTGCAGAAAAGTGTCCAAATACTGCACTTTTAAGCCCATAACTTTTCTTACAGAAATCGGATTTTAAAGTGGCATACCTCTAAATGATCCTGGTTTAATTCTCTAAAAATCTGTGTACCTAACTTTTTTTTTATTTTTGGGTCGATTTTTCGTCATATTTACAATGTAATTTTCGTCATAATTCCAAATTTTCGAAAATGGGTTTGCAGAAAAGTGTCCAAATACTGCACTTCTAAGCCCATAACTTTTCTTACAGAAATCGGATTTTAAAGTGGCATACCTCTAAATGATCTTGGTTTAATTCTCTAAAATCTGTGTACCTAACTTTTTTTATTTTTGGGTCGATTTTTCGTCATATTTACAATGTATCCCCTTTCCAAATTTTCGAAAAATGGCTTTGCAGAAAAGTGTCCAAATACTGCACTTCTAAGCCCATAACTTTTCTTACAGAAATCGGATTTTAAAGTGGCATACCTCTAAATGATCCTGGTTTAATTCTCTAAAAATCTGTGTACCTAACTTTTTTTGTATTTTTGGGTCGATTTTTCGTCATATTTACAATGTATCCCCTTTCCAAATTTTCGAAAAATGGCTTTGCAGAAAAGTGTCCAAATACTGCACTTTTAAGCCCATAACTTTTCTTACAGAAATCGGATTTTAAAGTGGCATACCTCTAAATGATCTTGGTTTAATTCTCTAAAAATCTGTGTACCTAACTTTTTTTTATTTTTGGGTCGATTTTTCGTCATATTTACAATGTAACCCCTTTCCAAATTTTCGAAAAATGGCTTTGCAGAAAAGTGTCCAAATACTGCACTTCTAAGCCCATAACTTTTCTTACAGAAATCGGATTTTAAAGTGGCATACCTCTAAATGATCCTGGTTTAATTCTCTAAAAATCTGTGTACTTTACTTTTTTTTTTATTTTTGGGTCGATTTTTCGTCATATTTACAATGTAACCCCTTTCCAAATTTTCGAAAAATGGCTTTGCAGAAAAGTGTCCAAATACTGCACTTCTAAGCCCATAACTTTTCTTACAGAAATCGGATTTTAAAGTGGCATACCTCTAAATGATCCTGGTTTAATTCTCTAAAAATCTGTGTACCTAACTTTTTTTTATTTTTGGGTCGATTTTTCGTCATATTTACAATGTATCCCCTTTCCAAATTTTCGAAAAATGGCTTTGCAGAAAAGTGTCCAAATACTGCACTTCTAAGCCCATAACTTTTCTTACAGAAATCGGATTTTAAAGTGGCATACCTCTAAATGATCCTGGTTTAATTCTCTAAAAATCTGTGTACCTAACTTTTTTTTTATTTTTGGGTCGATTTTTCGTCATATTTACAATGTAATTTTCGACATAATTCCAAATTTTCGAAAAATGGGTTTGCAGAAAAGTGTCCAAATACTGCACTTCTAAGCCCATAACTTTTCTTACAGAAATCGGATTTTAAAGTGGCATACCTCTAAATGATCTTGGTTTAATTCTCTAAAAATCTGTGTACCTAACTTTTTTTTTATTTTTGGGTCGATTTTTCGTCATATTTACAATGTATCCCCTTTCCAAATTTTCGAAAAATGGCTTTGCAGAAAAGTGTCCAAATACTGCACTTCTAAGCCCATAACTTTTCTTACAGAAATCGGATTTTAAAGTGGCATACCTCTAAATGATCCTGGTTTAATTCTCTAAAAATCTGTGTACCTAACTTTTTTTTATTTTTGGGTCGATTTTTCGTCATATTTACAATGTAACCCCTTTCCAAATTTTCGAAAAATGGCTTTGCAGAAAAGTGTCCAAATACTGCACTTCTAAGCCAATAACTTTTCTTACAGAAATCGGATTTTAAAGTGGCATACCTCTAAATGATCTTGGTTTAATTCTCTAAAAATCTGGAAAATGGCTTTGCAGAAAAGTGTCCCATAACTTTTCTTACAGGCTCTACCTCTTTCCTATGGAAGCTATAAAATATAGCTGTTTCCTAACATATATCCATATACACCAAAACATAGAATTTTTTTTAAATGTATCGAAAAATAATAAAGTCATTATTTTACAGCACCGAAATCTAAATATATAATATTTAATTTTTGTAACAGGTGCAGATGTTTTATTAATTTTTACTGACCGAAGTTGGCTTTCCTTCTTGTTTTATAACTGTATTTTAATCCCAACGATCAATGCTGATTTAACTCGTATATATTACTGTTATCTGGAGGTTTATTATTCCGATTAGCAAAACAACGCTTATCAATCGGTGGAAATTCCACAAGCTTATCTGTGATCCTCATAGTCGTCCAACTCCGGGAAGTCTTCATCGTCATCCTCATCCACCTCGTTTTCGTGGGGTATTTCCGGAGGTTCCGCGCCGGTGTTCCAGTAGCGATCCTCCTCCGGATGGGTGAACTCGAAGTCGGGTGTATCCGGATTCACGTAGGTGATGCATGTCGTCAGATTCTCTGCCGTTTCCAACATCTGTGGTATGCTGTTCACGAAGACTACTCCACATTCCGCGGAGTGGAGTGCCTCTGCTGGCAATTTGTTGTTAATTTTGCCGTAAACGTCGATTCCAACTGCGATGATGTCGTGAACCCGGCGAATGGCACTCAGAGCATTCACTGTCCCGGAGAGGATCTTGCCCACGGTGGTCTGTTTGGCGGCGATCTTCTTGTAGATCTTCACCAGGCCGCCCACATTGCGCTTCACCTCCTTCACGGCGGCCACCGTCTCATTCTGGATGCGCAGGACCAAGGCCAAGGTGCGGGAGTAGCAATCAACGCCATCGTTGACGGCCTGCAAGGCTATCTGGAACTCCGGAACTTGGGAGTAGCTGCAGTAGGCCGCCTGGCTGCCACGACCCCAGTATTTCCACATGTACCCCAAACCGGCAATGGCGGCGGTCACAATCTTGGGCTTGTTGAGCTTCAGCAGATTCGTCTCCAGTTGGATGGCCCGCTCCACCATGTCGTCGATGCCGAACTGCGCCTCATCAATCACATCCTGGATTATGTCCCTGAGATCCTCAAATTCCGCCCTCTGATCTGGGCTGAAATCGGGATAGGGCTCTCCCATTATCTCCTCCACGGAGGGCAGTTTGGTGTCATAGGCCACTCGAGGTTTCTCATCCAGGTAAATGGCAAACTGACTGCGAAAGTCTTCAAAGGCCTGCAGGTAGCTGCCATCTAATTCAGGTTCCTCTGCCGGACTCTGGTCACTTCCATCGCCGCTCTGGAGCTTCAGGCTGTACAGGTAGTCGTACTGCGCCTGGAACTCAAGGTACAGCGGACGCAGTGCAGCCACTTCATCGCTGGACAACTGCAAGTCCACCTGTTGCTTCTGCAGCAGATTCTCCAGTTCCCGGTGGGCACCTCCAAAGGCAAAGAGCAGCACACTGGCCAGCAGGAGCAGCGTTTTCCTAACCATTTTGTCCGGCCAACAGGTTCAGTGCAACTGAGGAGGGATTTTGACCGGTTCCATTATCAGAAGAAGTGTAGCTCGTAAAACACTATCGCAGATACCACACTTGGATTTCTATAAGTGGCCACGGGTGCGATAATCGCAGCTTATCGCCAATATTACGCTATATATATCACTCCACGGAGCAATGTTTCAGTAAACAAATGTAAATTTCGTGGGAGCTTTTCATGAATGGCCTATCAAAGCAGGAGGATTATTAAGTAAGGCTGATAGAAATTAAAGATATATCGGGGAATCCAAAAAATAATAATATGCCCTATCAGTTAAAGATAACGTTACCTATTCACTGACCATTTTAATGATATTAGCATTAAGTAAAAGTATTTCAGAGAATTGAAAGCTCCCCCCATTACTTGACCAATGCAATGAAATAAACCAACTGTCTTGCATATTAATATATTTCCTCAACTCAGTTCGTCGCACACGACTCAATCTGAGCGAAGACCTTATCAAACTCCATCTTGAGATTATGATAGAACAGACAGCTCGGTGTGTCCAGATCCTCTTGCATCGTCTCCAGCAGGATATCATCGCAGACAACCAGGCTGGCGGACATCCGCTGATTGATGCCTCCTATTCCGGCCACAGTGCAGAGCAAGATTCCGGCGTGATTGAGTCCGGGCTGTTTTAGTTGCCAAATTTGGCAGACTTTAGATATTCCCGTGATCTCAAGCGAAGCCTTTCTTAGGAAATCGGCTTCATGAACGATTTCCTGCTGGAAATGGCCCATGATGTGGTCCAGGGAATTCCGGCAGATGCTGTACTTGTCCACCAGCTCCCGATTGAAGTGGGCCACCTGGAGCTCGTGTTTCTTGGAGCAGGCTCGCCACTCGGCGCTGTAATCACTGTCGAAGAATAGTTCCAGGCGGGCACTCACGTTTCGCTGCTGGTCATCCAGTGTGTCCTTGGCCAGCTGAAGTCGCTCGGATCGCTCGTAGATCGCCTGTTGGGTCTCGTTCCATATCCTGGCAGCACGGGAGCTTTGGCTGGTTATAAGCTGCTTCGTGGACTCATAGAGTGGCCCATTCTGGCCCCAAATCCTTTGAAACTGGCCAAGCACCTGTGAAATTTGAGCGGAATTGTAAACTACAATTTTTAGAACAGTGGCAGCTATTGGTTACGTAAGAAAGCGACAGCAGGAACAGCCATGACACCAGTTTTATTCTCATCTTGAAAATAAATCAAACTGACTCCCAAAAAAGTTCGATGATGGCTTCAATGAATGTCTTTTATTTTAATGGTTCTTTGAAGGGTAAGTTTACCCTATAAGAGGCAGCTTGTGTGTTCAGAGACCATTTAAATTTACTTAAGATTAATTCAATTTATTAATTCTTTCATGTCCATATATTTTCATCAATACCTTTCTTGTAATATAATTTTTTAAATCGATTAATTATTAAAATAGAGAAAAATTATGTTGGCAATTTGTTTTATTTACAAAAATAGTCAAAGAAACTTTATATTTTTTTAGTTAATAAAATTGTAAGAATAAAAAAGAGTAAGAGTATTCGAAAATCCATGCGATTCGTTTGAAATGGAACTTTCATTAGGTTAATGGGCAATCTGTGTTGTCTAGTGTGATTTTTAAGCGTCGAACTCTTATCGAAACAGTAAGCAAATGTTTTGACTATATATACCAAGTCAATTGTGGAGCTTGTCGCACTAGAGAAATATAACAGAAACACGATGAGTCAAACCACTGTAGTACTTTGTCTCCTTTCGATTACTTTAGCGGTAAGTAATGCCCTTGGGATATACAAATATTTTTGGGGTAAACCCTATCGTTTTTGCAGAACTGCCAGGTGGTCCGCTTTGAAACCGAGATGGAGGCAGATGCCACGAACTACGGACCCGTCTCCATGGTGGTGGACAATCTGGCGGAGACGGCCGTAAATGTCAGCAAGGACAACATCGATCAGTTGGAGGGCAAAATGACTCGTACTCGGCAGGATATAGCCGGGAATATTGAGGTCCTGACCGCCAATGGAATGGCCCAGTTAAGTGACGTGATCTACGAGACCAACCAGTTAATGGTGGCCAATCCCGACTGCAATGTGGCCTGGAGTTTGGATGAACTCAACGAAAATGTGACCTACCAACTGGGTGACTGCACTGGCGGCTTGGAAAGTCTCTTGCAGGATTTCCGCCAGGAGGGTCAACTGGCTTTGTCCAGAGTCCAGGGATTTGTCCAGCAAATGGCCCAGTTGCCGGTCAAGTGCCAGATGTTGGTTCCTCTGCCCCTCAACCCTTCGCCTTCTTCTGGCGGCGTTGTCTGCTTCATCAATGCCATGGTGGAAATCAACAGGGGCATGGCCCAATCCATGCACACTGCCTCCCAGCTCCTGGTGCAGACCCATCGGACTGCCGAGGAGCAAGTGGAGCAGGCGCAGGAGTGCAGTGCAGCCGTGGTGCAGCAGATTGGGGACTTTCTGCGCGAGGAGCAGGACCAGTGCCAACAGTGAACGTGGACCCTTCCTGCAAGCAATAGTCCTAAGAGAGAATTCTGGCAAATACAAATTTATGCACCCACAAGATGACAGAGGCCGAGGACTCGCCACATCCTGTTCACATATTGCTTATGCATGACATTTATTTGACAAGTTTTTGATTGATTTTACAGCTGCTGCAGCCGATCTGGTGCAGCTATCTGCATATTTGTAGGCACAGTGGAACTTCTATACGGCGAACTTCTCGAAAATTACCATTTTTGGTAAATCGATTTTTAATATATCTTGCCAGTTTCCTTTTAATATTAATTACCATAACATTTTTTGGGCAAATGTAAAAATAGTTTATCTGTGACGTTTTTAAAGAAAAATCAAAGTAGTCAAATAAAATTTGTTTCAATGGTCGACCATTAACAGTTTATTACAAATTCTAGGTATTGCAATAACATATAATTTATTAAATTTTAATACTATCACAAATTCACGTATAAGAACTATGTTAAATACTATTAAAAATGGAATTTTAAATATGTAAAACTATTGAGTGTCAATGTGTAAAAGTGAACATGCGAGTTCTGTTTCCACATCACTTTGGTTTGACTTAGAGAGGTTCTCCTGTAGAGGAATATTTCTTTCAACTTTGTGGCTAATCGCAAGTTCACTTTTCAAAGTCGCATGCATACTAATTGGCCATTGTTCGGCCGATCTGACCAATTGCCCAATGGACTTGCCCACGACACGTGGCAACCACACGATATATGGTAGCATACGGATCCGAATGGGCGACAGCTGGCCCTAGAAAGAGATAGATAGGGACGGAGATCGAGATCGGCCAGTTATTTTCCTGTTCCTCTCGCTTCCGCAGTAAGCCAAATTATTTTGACCTGCCTCCGACACACTGAGCGCAATTTCATAGCCACTATCTGACAGATACTCCCAGGCACCGCTCCTCAGGTCTCCCTCATTGTTTGCGGTGCAACAACCAAAATGTCTACGACTCTTTATTTCGGCTCTTGGCGCAATTTCACTAAGAGTCTGAATTTTATCTTATTTTTACTGCTTGTAACAGTTGTTGCCCTGATGATGATCGCCTTGCTGTTGTAGCTGCACAAATTCCACCTACTCCAACATCTGCTGAGCACTCTCAGACATCTGACGGATTTTGGTGACGGCGTGCGCGCGACGCTTGTCTATTGGAACCCGACATCTAAGAGTAACCCACTGCAGATTGGGTTAAAAACAATCAGCCATTCGAACCTACTTAAACATAGAAAAGTACTTGATGCCTTTTATACGAATATAACAAACCCATTTTTTCTTCATATATACAATCCGGGGTCTTACAATCGTTATGCCAGACTGATACTTTCGCAGAAAATAAGGTTAGTCATCGATAGATAAGCATTTATTAAAAAGGGCTTTGATAAGTATTTCCTGTTGACTTGTTGATTACACTTTTACAAAAGACAAAAAACCATGATTTTGATCACGTTTGAACCCTAATAACAGGAGAACCGATTTGTGTTTAATTACTTGGCTTTAAAATATTTCTTCCCCAGCAATTTTAATTTACATCTTTGGTATTACACAATGTTAATCAAGAATTTTTAATTCCAAAGAGTTTGTAAAATATTTCTTAAGCACATCAAGTGCAAGAAATTGTGCATGATCGTTCATTAGGATTATCGCCACAGCTTCTTGGTCGTTTTCCGATGGTAAAGCCTTCAACACATGGTTCTTCAGTGCCTGGAGCTGCTTTTTCGATAAATCACTCCGAATAACTTCACTAGCCAACTTGAAACTTCCTGGACCTGTAAGACTGACGTTAGTTGTGTTCACAATAGTCCATCAGAAACTAGCCTTCCGCCAGTAAGTAAACTGCGAGTCCACCGACGGCACCACCCACAATCAGGCCGACTTGACCCATCAGCACTTCCCCGATGAATAGAGCGGCACCAGAAACAAAAACACTTCCTAAAGATCCCATGAACGTCTTCTTAAAAGTCACCCGAATTCTGTCGTCATCGGCCAATGTGCACAGGAGTCCAAGTAGCTTGTCCTCCTTCATTTGTAGCTTCTTAATGTTAAAGTAATGGTCTTCAAGGGCCCACCTCTGTAAAGCAACTGAGAGTGAATTAACAACACAGTACTTTGTAAAGGTGATAAACCTCCCTTTATAAAAACGTTATCGCAGAACTTGTATATACTAAAGTAATAGATGTTGGTTTGATCAACAAATTTAGCCATAATATTTATTTTAATCAGTTATAGATAACCATTAGAGAATATATTGAAAATACAAGCATAAAATTTTACAGTCTTTTATTATTTCATATTGATTTGGATAGATGATTAATCAATAATGGTCATTCCCATACGATTAGTGACAAAAGACTTAACAGCGCTTAGTGCAACATTTTGCACCTGCCGGTTATTAAGTATTAATCCAGCAATCTCTATAGCATCGACAGTTCTAATTTCGGATATAGCCTTGACAACATGTTCCTTCAGTTCTCGGCGCTGACTTTCCGACATATCGTATGAAATGACATCACTCAGTGACTTGAAGTTTCCTGAAATGAAAAGACTGATAAGAGCAGTGCTCAATGTGGTGCACCACACACTTGCCTTCTGTAAGTCGGTAGGCTGCAAGACCGCCGATGGCCCCGCCCACCGCCAGCCCCCGGGGACCCATTAGTAATCCCCCGACCAGGGCACTGACAGAACACAAGGCAGCTCCTTTGGCGGACTCCGTAATAGTCACCTGGATGTTTTTATTGTCGGCCAGAATGGACAGGGCACTATGTAGCTCTTGGGTGCTTACGGCCATTTGTAGTCGTGGTAGTCTTTATAGGTGAAGATCTTTCTAGCAACTGAACACAGTTCGCTAATCAGTTCTCAATTGAAAGTAAGTCCCCACGCTGTGGAGGAAAGTTACTCGATAGAAACCAAGTCTCACTAGTTATCGATATATTAGTTATAACGTTATCTTTAAATTACCCCATGTCAGAACCATTTATTTTTTTGTATATGTACGTATATGTAGTTCTGCAATAATTGCAACCACTTATTAAAAGAAAGTGACCTCATACACCCGGTGGAAAATTTATTAGATAGATAATTTCTAATAATGATATATTAAGAACGTTCCAGGAAATCGCCTTCTATACGGTTGCCATACTGCCATTACTGTAGACAATTAATGGAAAAATTTGATGAAAACTAGTCATTTATAGAGTGAAGAACTTGTCCTCTGGACGGTTACCAATAAAATCTGAAGAACCCACAGTTTCATTAAAACGTTTTTTTCTCCTTTTCACCATTTTAAGCAATTTTTAAGACTAAATTCCAAGTTCATTCTTATCTTTATGAAGGTATTACTACTACTTCATTTTTTTTAGAACTGCTTTAAAAACTGATAGATTAATTTGCGTAGAAACGGACAGACTGACGGACATGGCTAGAATATATGTATACTTTTTAGGGTCGGAAAAGTCTCCTTTTCACACATTAGTTTCGGATAAAGCCACGGTCACATGGTTCTTGACTTTCGAGCTGACTGTTGTACAAATCATAAGTCATGACCCCACTCAGAGACTTTAACTTTCCTGAAACTGAAAGACTGAAATGAATGCCGCTCACTATAGTGCAGGGCACAATTATCCGAGAAATGAGCCTGATGGACCCGTCCACCGCCAGCCCCCGGCTTTGTAGTTATTGATCTATTACTCATTGTTAAGCTTTATATGTACATATGTATGTATGTATAGATAGGAAGCTATACGATTACCCCATATCAGTACTATTTATTAATTGCCATTATAAATAAGGGTACATGTATGTATGTATTGAACCAAATGAAATGCTTTGATTAATAAGTAATGGCAAATCCCAAAGAATTGGTTAAATAATCCACGAGGGCTTCTAGTGCCGCTTCTTGCACTTTAACTTCTCGTATGAAAACTTCCATAGCATTTTCCACGAAACCAACTGCTTGTAAAATAACGTTCTTCACAAAGTCAAACATTTTTTCCAATATAGGCATAGTCAAGTCCATGATGAACTTATACATCCGTTCTAGAAATCCTGCAATTAGACGATTCTGTAAAAATTAACCATTTATACATAGAGTGAATACGAGAAACTCGCCTTCTTTATGGTTCTGGGCAAATCTCTCAACCTGGTTCTCGTCTGCTTCTCGCGCTGTGAAGAACAATTTAGATGCTTTGATAGTAATTATTATTACATAAATACGTATAACTTGCCTTCTGGACGGCTATTATTCCTTCTGGATCGCACTCTATCGAGCATTGTGGTAAGGAAAAGTTCGAAGTCCAATACACAGGACATATTTCTAAACTTCTTGTAAGTTTGGCTCTCTTCACTCTGCCGGATGAATGCAAACTAAATTGCCTTTAACAACTTAAAGGCAATTCAGTTTGCATTGCAGTAGTCACAATATTGTTATTATCTATTGTAGATACATATGTACATATGTACATACCAGAGATCTGCAACGAGTATTGTTGATCGAGTTCAAATTATAGTTCTTGTAGCTCATCGCCGCGCTTCGGGTCTAACAACATGCTGATTTTTAGCTTCGTGTTCGAGTCCATGAAATGAACGTTGCCGAACTCGCAATCATCTCAAACAGATCGTGATCGTTTCGATTTAGTGAACGATGTGAATGAGTTGATTGTGAGTAAGACTAAAAAACTCGAGTTGATTGGGATCAACAAATAAAATGAAAAGTTTTTATTTTTCATATTAAGTTGAACTTCAAATTTATTGCTTCACAAAAATAGATCGAAAGCTTTTAGATTAGATTACCCCATATCAAAATTATTTATTTTATATATTTATGGAGTATATTTACATAGTTCTGCAATAATTGTAACAACTTAATAAAGGATTTGATTAAACGGCAGTAGTTTTGATTAAACGGCAATAGAAAATCCCAGGTTCCTGGTTAAAAATTCCACGAGCGCTTCTAGTGCTGTGTTTTGCACTCTATAATCTTGTTCGAAGCGTTCATACACAACATTTTCGTCCGCACTTTCTTTGTCACCAAGCATTTTTAAAATTGCCCTCTCCACAAAGATAAACAATTGATCCAATATAGTCAGCGCCAACTTTTTGATGACCTCACAGGCCCGGTTGAAAATTTCTGCAATTTATGGAATTATAATATAATATTTAATTATTATTAATTATCTATTAACAAAGAAAGTGCCAGGACCTTACCTTCTATACGGTTACCATAGGGACTTTCAATGTCTTCAATGTCTTTCTCGTCAATTACTATATGCCATCAATGGAAAATGTTGATAAAAATTAGTAATTTATAAAGTTAATAAAAACATGTTTTTTGTTTGGTTACCAATAAAATCTGGGGGAGCTTCAATTGCCTCAAGCTTTTTCTTTTTCCTTTGCACCATCTTAAGCAGTGTTTTAAGTATTAATTCCAAGTTCAGTCTCATCTTTCAGAAGGTATTTCTATATTTGTTGTTACCTTTATGGTCTTTACACTATCGTATCCAAAGCGAACTGATCGAGCTATTAGGCGCGCTCTTTCTTTTAACTACCCTGCAGTACCGTTCATCACCTTTTAATCGCTTTTTCATCACCAAAAATTCATCACTGCTGATTAATCGGCGATGAAACTTCATACAAATTAGTGATGAATTTAACATTGGCATGTCCTAGGAGTTAATCAGTGAAAATTAATCACTCTTTAATCAGTAATTCATCACTCTTTTTCAGTTTTTCATCACTCTTTAATCAGTAATTCATCACTCTTTGAACAGCGTTTACTGATGAACATGCGATGAACGAGTGATTAAAATGCGATGAAATAGTGATTAACGAGTGATGAATTACTGATTAAAGAGTGATGAATTAATCAGTAATTCATCACTCTTTAATCAGTAATTCATCACTCTTTAATCAGTAATTCATCGCTTTTTCATCGCATTCTCATCGCTTTTTCATCGCATTTTCATCGTTTTTTTCATCGCATTTTCATCGCTTTTTTTCATCAGTAAAATTCATTCAGTAAATTTTCATATACATTTTTTTTTATTTTATTACATTATTTAATTTAATTTATTACATATAAATAATTAATTCAACTTAATTCAATCTACATATGTCCGTTTTCAGTTGTCTCGGAGGTGTTTAGGATGTTTCGGTTTCGGTGCTCTTTTTTTGACTTCGTGCTTTATGTACTGGCTCATCCTGACCAAGTATATCTAAAATAGAAAATTTATTATAAAATATATAAAAACTTACTGCGTTTCTTGTTTTGCCGCCGGCCAAGTCCAGCTTAGTTTATGCTGGCCCAACAGTTTTATTATAAGCTTCGCCTTAAATAATAAATAAATAATAAATATATTAACAGTATATGTAGGTACAGTTCAAAATAATTAATAAAATAACACTTACCTAAATTTCTGATAAATTTAGTTATAACATTTCACAATAAATCTCAGCTTCGATCTGTTCTCTCCGTTCTCTCAAATGCAAGTGCACGTAAAAGCCGCGAAAACAACTTCAGTTGAAAACAAGGGCGCCGTTAATCCTATTGTTCTTTCCTTTGCCTAATTTGTCTTTACATGTTTCGCTTCGCGTCAAAGCAGGGTATATAACAGCATGTCCGACTATGCAAAATAATCACATAACTTAAATTCACTTAAAAAAGGAATCCATACCTTTCAAAACTATCATAATAATTTTATTTTTAAAAAGTATTTCCATAAAATAATATAAATAATAAGAATCAACGACTACAATACAAAAATTATTCTAGTTTATTTTCAAGGGTGTATAAAGGTCGATCTGATTTTAATACATTGTCCTCCACCTCTCAGATCATTTTATGGGGAGAGAGACAGAGTAAGAGAGGGAGATGGAAATTTTTCTGCGTTGCCTACGATCGGGGACTGAGAGTTTCGGCTCTGCCTGCGTCGCACTCGGCTCTGCCGACTTTGCCTTTGGCTCTGCCGGCGTCGCAGTCCGCTGCTGATTAAACAGTGATGAATTTTTGTAGTGATGAATTTCGGAACTGCAGGGATACTTTCTATATGTATATGTATATTACAAGCTTTTAATACCATTGCAAAATTACTTTATGAACACAAAGGAAAGCTAACTTCGGGCGGAGCCGAAGTTGATATACCCTTGCAGAATATTCTGTAAATTATATTCTCCAAATTTATTCATTTGATGCATTCTTAATAACTTTAAAAACACCAAAAATTATGGAATTTGCAATCGTTCAGTTATATGGCAGCTATAGGTTATAGTCGGCCGATCCTTATGATATTTGGAAGGTCGAATTGATTGGCCAAAACTAAAAACCCATAGAAAATCCAAACTTATATGGCGGCTATATGATATATTCGGCCGATCCCGGCCGTTCCGACTTATATACTGCGTGCAAAGGAACGAAGGGAATGCAAAGTTTCAATTCGATATCTTTAAAACTGAAACAGACAGACGGTCATTCTTATAGCAACTCAGGACGCGATCCTGATCAAGAATATATATCCTTTATAGGGTCGGAGATGTCTCCTTCACTGCGTTGCACACTATAGGTTTTATATTCATTAGTTTTAAATACCATTATTAAATTATTGGTTTAACTGGCTAAATAATAATCCTTACAATCAAACGGTATCAGTGGAAAGATATTGGGTTTTATTTAAGAGTCTACTATATACAACTTATACACAACTTTCTTAATATCAAATAGCTGAGAGCTGGCACTTGGTGGGCAGCCACTCCGTATTAATTTGAATTTAATGGCCTTTACCTTGAGACGTATTGGCACAAGCTATTCTGTCATGCATATGAGTCGGAGGATCTACATTTCAAAGGGCCGGCACCTTTAGGATTCGGCTTACGTGCCTAGATGGCGTTTAAAAATCGCTGCCGGATTGCCTTTAATTTTGATTGATGCAGCTTTAATTGCGTGGGCTCCCAAATGCTACCGCCGAACTTTTGGGTAACTGTAACTAGACCTTTGGTAGGCCGAAAACCAAAAGCGGATTCGTCCTAGCCCCCGGGATTCGTCTACACTTGAGGATCGAGGTTTCCGCCTGCGACCAACTGGCGCGTCTTGGGCACACAATAAGGAATAATTGTTATTGTTATGCGCTGGCGTGCGAGTGAAAGCCAGCGAAAAGGATCCATTTGCGGGGCAGTGGCCAAAGCGAGATAGAGCCAGGCGCAACATATGCCATCTTCTGCCGATCCTCCTCCCGAAGGACCTCTCGCCCCGTCTCTTTCTGGCCCCGTCTTTGGCCCAGAACAAACGGACGGCGCACGCCGTCATCTGGTGCCACTTTTGACTTCGGAAATTGGGTTGCCCACGCTCCTTCGCTTCATCACTTAGAAAAAATATTCCATACCTCGAATTAGAATTATAATTAAAATTCAACAAATTATTTTATATAGTTTTTAAAAAAATTATTCAGTATATACTTAACAACTTAAACGCAAAAGCAGTTAGGCTTAAAACTGAAACCTCTCTAATATGGTATTGAACTTGTATTATTCATGCGTGCAGAAAAGTACAATCTATAGAAAAAATTCTTGTGAACTTTAGAATTCGTTTTGAAACAGCGTATTTTCCACTTAGGCTTACAAATCTATATAGAGTTTGGTAGCGCCCTTAATACTTTATTTAATTAGCTTAAACTAACCTTACTAATTAATTGTGATTTACAAGATTACAAAAATGTTGAATAATAATCGTTTCAAACACAGAAAAACACTTTTTTACACACTGTGTAGTACAATTTTGATCTAGTCAATAAACGAATATTTATCGATTATAACCATTTTAATAATTTTCTTTGTTCATTGCTCTTTAAATAGTTACTCTATTTTTTCCAGTGCCCCGACCGTTTCTCGGCTCTGTTCAAATTATACTTGTTGTAGCTGTTTCATTTACGGTTGGGTTTTTTCTTCGATCTGCCCTGGCAGACAATTTCAAGGAAGCAGGAGCACTCGACCAACAGTTACTGCTGACTTCCGATCGGGGCACGAGTGCAGGAAGCGCGGGGAAGACTGCCGAACCCGAACAGCAACAGCAGGACAAGCGGCTTAAAGGACTCGGCCAGCGAGCCCCCAAAAAAAGGGTAGGAACTGGATAGGGTTGCTCCTGGGGAATGGGAAGAGAGTAATGGGCAATGCGTATTGGGTATGCGGATTGGGGAAGGTGTGAGGCCGACAAGGATGCACAGACATTCGGGGCTCGACTTACAAATCCAAATTGAGCCCCGAAATCGCGCGCATGCCGGCCAAATGAACACGTGTGCTGCAGGATCAGAGGATCAGGCCAAAAGATCGAAGCGTCAGCTGGCCAAACTCCTAAAGATGCCCGCCACAATAATTGCTACGTCTATGAAGATGCTAGAAAAATCTAACAATTTTAAGGGTTGAGAAAACGCAAAAAATACTGTTAAAATCTTTATATTGAATAAAACATTGATTCATACTGATTTATACGATTTTTTATTTTAGTCAAACTTATAAACAATAAGAAGAAAATTAGGAAAAAGTTTAAAACAATATTGCATTACTGCAATCATTGAATTCCAATCAATTACAAATAGTATTTAGAATTTCAGAATACATTTTATAGATTTTATTTTAGTCAACATACTTTAATTAAAAATCCCCAGTATATTAAGAAACAATTTCAGTAAAACCATTACTAATTTTCTACTCTCACTTTTATTTTGTTGAATGGCTTACAAAATAAATAACAAATTGTCCAAATAAATCTAGAATAACAAATCGCTTGGCTGAGCAAATTATCCACCAGCTAGGCGTGTAAAATTCCTAAATCGTTACCAAACGACCATAAACAAAGCCAAATCAAAGGCAACGAAAACAAAAAAATGAATTTACATTAAACCCCAATATCGGACAGATCGGGGATAAGCAAGGGGTCCGCATAGAGAAATAAATAATGAACTTTGCCGTGGAGACAAATGTATAATTTTACAGATCGCGCAATTCAATTAGAGGAATCGCCGCAAAGCCACTGGCACACAAAAAAATTAAGCAATAAAATTAGTTTTGGTTCGCGCAAATTCAATGCATCAAAAGGAGCCACAAGGACATGCCGCAGCTCGCCGGGAGCCCGAGAAATAGAGCAATAGCAATGAATCAGGACGATGGAGGGCCATAAAATGCCCATTGGCATTCCGAGTAGTTTTCGTTTTCATGTTCATTTTCGTGTCATAATGTGTTGTAAGTAGGTTCCTTTGTTTCATAAAGGACTCGCCATTGTTCCATTGTCCGCTCAAGGACCTGTCCTGGGAACACCCGCGCGGTTCTCAGCATCCAAAGAGTTTTTTTTATTTTCTCGGGCTGCTGTGTCAGTTGCGACCACAATTTGACTCTCTGACCACCAACATAAAATGTTGACAGGCGGAACACGCCTCTAAAATATTATGCGCAGAGAGTCCTGTGGGGTCCACGGAGTATCCTTGCCAGTTCCCATTCCCTCATCCCTTTTTTTTGGCTTGACTGGGCTGGGCCTCTGCCTCTGCGCAAATCAATTGATTGCCCTTGACAGTTATGAGCTGATCACATTGCTATCTTGATCGCCACTTTTGTCGGCGCTTAGCTGCCAGGAATTTATTGTTATTGACATTTTAGTTGGGTGGAATCACACGGATTATATCTGCTAATTGCACCGAGTACAGGATGCGAACCTTTAGATCTTTGGCCGCTGGTTGCGGTGTTTATCAGACATATTTTATTGGCAATCACTCAAAGTTATGGTTTTTCTGGGAAGATATTTGGTGAGGTTACTCTAGGAACGAATTTGATTGCTTGTTGGTTGAAATTATACAAATTTATTGAAGTTATTATTTAAAATGTGTACCAAATTCATAATACTAATGAAAAATAATGGGAAATTTCAATTATGCTAATAAATATACATAAATTTAAGTACAAAATTAATACACAATTATTATATTATGTTATTTTTTTATTTTTAAATTTACTTTACTTTTTTAAATGGCTTTGTTATTAGATAATTCGATTAAAAAAAAATATTTCAAACAGAAGCTTTTAAAACCAATTCTTAAGAATTTCTTTTACGAGTAGTTCTCCAAAAATCACAACCATTTTTTCTAAGCTCAGCTTATTCCCGATATCGGGTTTAAGAAGCCCCACTTTCACGACCGTTTAAACACAAATCGGCTGGAAAATCACGGCTTGTTCAGCACAAAGCCGGTTCACCCCTTGCCGCAGGTGATAAAATTTCGCACATTAATACTTAATTACTTGAATAATTGGGGCCAAGGGATTAAGTTCACACTCACTCCAGGCCGCAACAGTCCCAAAAAAAAAAGCGCAGAATCGGAGGCCAGTCAATGCAGGTGGCAGTTCGGCCCCCCCACCATCCCCTGAACCAAAGCCACTGCCAATGAAAAAGGAGCCAAAAAAAGCTGGCCCAGAGATGAAGTGATGCCAACGCCACCGACGTCGTTGACATTAAATTGCCGGGTCCTGCCGAAAATGTGGTTCTTGTTGCTGTCTGCTGAGCCCAGCTCAAGCCCAGAGTATGGACGCACCCTGGACGCATTTTTCACACGAAATCCTGATTAATAAATATATAAGTTCCACAATATTACTGATAATTTGAAAAGTCGTCAACCCGAGCGCAGGCTTTTGGGGCAGGGATGTGCAGGGATCTGGTCCGCAGATTTCATGCGGAGTCTGGCCGAGACTTCGGTGCCCAATTACAAGCAAATGAGCTGGAAAACTGTATCAAATGACCCAATGTCAATACAAAATTACAGGCCCCGTCCACCGGACCAGGAATCCTTTGTTCGGCCAGAAGACGCAGACCAGACCAAATCTCCAGACTCTCCTCTTAACGTGACAAAGCGACGGCGATGGCTTGCGTGTGGCAATTTCAGTTAAAAAACGCAGAAAAAGGGTTTGTATGTAGCCAAAAAATTGAATACTCTATCTTGATGAATGCCTAAGAAACCAGAAAAATAACAATTTAAAAAAATCACAAGACATTGGATTTTCCATTAAAGTAATTACTAGCCCCAGATGTTACTATATATATTCTTTTTAATCAAATACCACTTAAAGCTAAAGTGCATTGACATAAATAAATAATTGAAAACTCTCTGACATTTCTTGTCTTAATGTAGGTATAGATTTCTAAAATAATTTATCTCTGTGATTTCCATTAAACAAGTCAAGATGTTTTCCTTCCTTACTTCGATATCCTTTTAATATTAAATAAATTAAATAATATTTCTGTGGATTGTTGGACATCTAATGTCTTAAAGTTCAGTTAATTCTCCATCACTTATTTTAGAGTGTAATAAATTCTCATTCTTTTAGCATATACTCGATGCTTTTTTGTTTGCTTTGTGCCTCGTTTTGGTAGCATCTTAAAGTTTTTGCCTTGTGTTAATTTGATGCCTCGCCAAAAACTTGTCAAAAAATCGAGAAAGACTTTGATTTCTGATGCACTTTCACTGTCGATCTTGGATCACCGTTGGCTGCACCGTGAGATACTAAGAACTTTGGGCTTTTGGCTCTGGGATGCCAAAGGTATCCGAGGTATCTGGTATCTGGGGTGCCCACCTACTTGGATGGACATGGATTGGAAGTCTGAAAACCGAAAGTCAGTCAACTGTGCCGTGCCGATCGTCATCGTCTGTGTGGCTAATTGAGTTACCCACAGATTTTTTGGCCTTTGGCCGTTGGCCGTGCGAATTATTTGTCAAATGGGTAACGGTTAAGTTTGTTACTGCTCCCGATGAGGAGGACCATGGTAATGATGATCAGGATCGGTAATCGGAGCCCTGGCCTCGCCGTTGATTGATGGTAGATGCGTTGCGAATCGTTTGACTAATTGCCGCTCTTGCGGGCCAAAACTTCCCTAAACAAACGGTGACCTTTAATAGAGTCCTTCCTCCGCCGCCTTTCCTTTCCTCTATATGTTTTTTCCCTTGGCCAGGTAATCTCTCTCCTTTCCCCGCGGACCTCACACAATGTCCGATAATGGGCTGGGAAAGGATAAGGAGAAAAGGGGGCGCGGCCGGCGTGATTTGGTGTCGCTAATTACAGACTTTGGCATTTTACGCTGTCCGTTTTATGACTTAATAATTGCATTCACTTGGCCCGGACTTTCAGTTTGGCCAAAACCAATGGGATGCCGATGCCCACACACAATACACAATACGAACACTCACTAATTTCGCTGCACACGCGACTTGGGAGAAAGGTCTGGCATTAATCACCGAATCCTTGGGTCTCGGACCTGATATCCTGCAATTTCGAAGGCAAAGGTTGCGCAACGATTAAAGGATCAGCGCAAAATGTTCACACAACAATGCCAAAACAAATCGGCGGAAGCGGAAACTGCACTTGAGAATAGGAAAAAAGATACAAAGTAATACTTGTGGTTAGACCTCTCAAAAATGAGGGAAATTGTGCCCAAAAAGGCATGAGAAATTCTATTGAATGGAAAGAAAAACATAAAAAATTATTTCAAAACATACGAAAACCGCAATTATAAAATTTACGAAGCGTAATTGAATTTTACAAGATACAATAGCCTACATAAGCTACCTTTTGCTCCATTTGTTTATTTTACTAGATTATAAGAGCATACAGGTTTGTTTTTAATTTTAAATTATTTTAGGTTATTTTTATTTAACTAAAAGTGCAAGCTAAAAGCAACTATGCCAACAAAAAGTGCACAAATTTAAAGCTCTTTACATTTTGATTCTTTGCAGCTCAATGCTAAAATAAAAGTCCCCGAACTTCAATTGAAACCGATCTGCACTTAACGAGTCCATTTCTTAAGGACCACAAAACAGCCCTAAAGACCAATTCAGCTGGCAATCAATGAACTCGAGCCCCAAAACCCGAATCGATCGGAACAATAACCCATTCAGATCCTGCCCCATGGCGACACTAACAAGAAGTGACAAATTGATGGTGTTAAAGCTCATTAACTTACTTAACACAGATGCAGATGCAGATGCAGATGCAGCTACATGGACAACTAACTGCTTAAGCTTCGGATACAAAAAATAAGCAACCTCAAAAACCTCAAAATAAAGCTCGCCAATTATCGACATGACAAATTTCGGGGCATTCGTTCCCCCTGTCAGAAGGCAAGAAAAACCCACAAAATATGCAGCCCCAGAACGGACATCGAATGCATAATAATACGTGTTAATAATGCTCAGGCAAGCTGTCTATAAATTGACAAAGACATGCAAGTTGCTGCCGCTGCTGCTCCTCCTGTTTTCGATGTTGCTGCTGTCTCCGATGTTGCTGCTGTGTCCGCTGCATGTTGCTGCTGTGTCGGCGGCATGGCCAAAAGCCAAAGGCCGAAAGCCGAGAGCGGAGAGCCAAAACTCGACTGGGGTCCAGTTGCCATTCATGAATTCTAACTAATTGTATTGGCAGGCAGTTGCATTTTGGAAGCTGGATCTGAATTCGAATATCCGAATCTGTGCAGCTGCATGCAGGTGGCAGTAGCTGTTGCTCGGAAATAACGACCGATATCGGCAGGAAGAGGGAAAACCCTGGGACCCCGGATCGCACCCTTTTGTTGTTTTGGCGGGGCAACGGGGTCCGAAACCCGAACAATTTGTGTAATTGACAAATTGACGGCAGCGCTTTGTGCGGAAGCGTTCAAAGCCGTAAATTGTCGCTAACAAGAGCGACACTCCAGGGATATCGGCAGGATATCGCTGGTGTATCTCCCATTCGCCCATACAAATATAATTGCCTGGATCGCCAAGAGACGCCCGCACCTCGCGACCACTAAATTAAGTCATTAACAATTTAACGAAGCCCTGTCGATGCCGCGTAACTAATTATGTGAATTTCCTTTTGATTATGTGCCCCGAAATCCGCGCAGCTTTTGCGGCGACGCCCGAAAATCATTTTATAAAACAAACAGAAACTGCCCACGAAATCCGGTCGCTGCCACGCCCCCTACCGCGCCAGCCGCCCCCAAGCGCTCCAATTCCCATGCGGGAGTCGATCGTCAGCAGTCGCTGTCGCTATCAACAAATTGGCTTCGAATCTTCCGAATGATTGACTGACTGACTGAGCCGGGGATCTGCTCCGCTTTCTGCTGAATGAAATGCTGCACTGCCGAAAATCGGAAGTAAGTCTGGGCTGTAAAATATTCCTTTAAGGGTTATTAAAATAGGATAGTGCACATAGTTACAACATTTGTTAATCAAGTTCACAGCTCAAGTTATAAATGACCAGAGATTAAAAACCTCTTTCACTTTTCAAATAATTTATTTTACTACTCTGATGATTTAACATAATTAAACAAGTTAAAGCAATCCTTTGGTAGTAAACTCCATTTCAAATTAAAATTTAACCCATTAAAAAAGTTAAAGTACAAATTCAAAATTTTATTGAGTTATTGGATTAAATTATTGTATACTGTAATAATTATTCTTCTTTTTTCCTGAGTGTAAGTTTCGGCTTAAGGTCTTAAGCCGCTGAGGTTATCCGCCAGCAACGATCGAGGATCGAACTTCGTCTTAAACGATTTGTGAGTGGCGCTTGATTTTCGGGACTCGACTCGGACTCGGACTTAAAGTTGAAAAGGTTTTTGGGACCTGGGGACCTGGGGACGGACATAGCCCGGACATGCGACCTGCGACTGCTGAAAGCAGATCAGCCCAACACTTAACTTAATTTGGCAGCTACACTCCGGCGCGCCGTGGCGTGTAATTATTGGCATTGGCACAACAATACTGCTTTGGGGATCGCAGCTCGTCCGCTGCGTATTTGTTTTGGCCAGCCCGAGGAGCCGGCCCTAATTTTGTCGAACTGTCTACAAATTGATCGCGAAGCGCCAAATCGATCACCTTCCCCCATATAATAACGTCCAATTCACTGGGCGCGAGACGCTAAACCCTCGAAAACTGTGTGAGAATTGATGCCCCGCCGATAAGTGTGGATGCTGAGGGGCAAAGGAAACAGAACCGTTCGAGATAAAAGATTTGGATGGCTTATTTAACTGGAGGTATTGATGGTTCCTTCTCTTGGATGGATTATGGTTTTTCAACATTATTTATTTTAGGTTTGAAATGAAAATAAGTGTAGATTAGTTAAATACTCATTGCTTTTCAAGCAATATAATTATTTATGAGGTAGTTTTCTATAGAATGTGCACTTTTTGCAGTAATTTTGATTTTATTACAAAATACAGAAACGATGCCTAAACAATATCCAATAGTTATTTGACATTAGCAATGGATATTTGTTGTATTCTAATTTTCAAGATTTATGTATTTCTTAGATTCAATAATGGATACATATACACACTTGAAATTTTAAAGAATAATATAAATAATGTTCAATTTCATTCAACACAACATTTGTTGGAATGGAATTCTGATTTTTAAACGCATCATATCTGAAAACTTAAAAAAATGTAAAAGAAACCAAGCAAATAAATATCCAGAAAATAGTTTATATTATTATTTGTGCTTTTATTTTGTCTTCCTTAGTCTTAATCATTGTCTTCCATTTAGGCTAATTAACTAAACAATAAACAGCATAATACTTAAGCGGTAATTCACTACTGGGCTCCTGGCTATATACATAAACAGAGTAGGTACAACATTTGGCAAGCTCCAACAATAACTGAGAGTGGTAATGTGGATGGGGTTCCTAGCGCAGCAGATCCCCGAGAGCGGAGATGTAGGTCTGGGCCATTTGGAGGGTCTCGTGCTTGGACAGCTGGCGGTCGTTTCCCAGGCAGGGAAGGTACTGGCGGAGGCGATCGAAGGCCTGGTTGAGGTTCTGCATCCGACGACGCTCACGGGCATTGGCGGCCAGGCGACGCTTCCTCTTCACCACGGGCGTGATCTGCTTGCCACGCCTCTTCTTTCCAGCGCCACCGGCAGCCTCGTCCTGGTTCTCACCATCGGCCAGGTCGAAGCCATCGTTGCCCTCGAAGTCCTCGCCGCCACTGAAGAGCATGAGGTCCTCATCGTCTTCCACGCTGTCGTCGAACAGGGCGGAGTTGTCAAAGTCAAAGTTCTGGAACTCCTCGGTGTAGAGATTGACTGGAGCTGGTTCCTGAGGCGAGGATGCGGAGGAAGTGGCGGTGGCGGTGGTGTTCGACTGGTTCTTCTTGGTATAGCTGCGCTTGGGTTTCGGGCAGGCCGCCGGAGCAGGCAATGTCTTGCAGGTGCCCACATTGGAGGAGCCCATGACCTCCACTGCTGGAGGGGTGGCCACTGGAATGGCAGGAGCTGCCGGAACCACCGCCTGCTCCATAACCATTCCGTATTGCTGGTTCTGGGCCATGTTGCAGCCTCCATTGTACATGGTGTTCAGGTCCACATACTCGGGACTCTCGGAACGGTGGCTGGCCGGCGAAGAGGAGATCCAGCCATCGGAGCTGGCCTGCTCGAAGCTGATGAAGCCATTGGCGGACAAGTAGTTGCTGCTGCTGGCCAAGGTGTTGCCATTGAATTGGTAGTGGGTCACCCCGGGATTGTAGGCCGCCATGGGATTGAAGTACGTCTCGGTGGCGGCTGTCTTGAAGCCCTGCAAGTCCTCGGAAGTCTTGTAGTAGTAGCGATAGATCTCACTGGACGACATGGTGCTGCTGTTTGTGATACGACTGGGTAAAAACGATGCGAACGCTGCGATTGCTGGCGGGTTTCTGACTGGCCTCTCGTCCTTTCGGCCCTATTTATACCCGCAAAGGCAGACCCAAACCCACCACGACGACCAGAAGGGCCCGAACCGCAGGTAGGGGACAGGTAAACGAGTTGCCAGGGCGGACAGCACGTGCCGCCCGAGTAGATGGGCCAATGGCGAATGGTGGTGAGTTGGCCTGCTCTTCGGCGACTTGTTTTACCTCGCCTTAAGTCCAGAGCTTAAAATGGCGCTAGAAACGTGGTATCAGTGCATCTAAAGCCGCTAACAAGATGATTACAGGGTGGTGGCCGGTGCGCAACCGGAACAGGAATATGGGCGGAAATGCAAACAGAACTTGGACAAACAATCGCGTCCCTAAACGGGATTAATGTCGACCGCAAAGTGAGGCGAAATTTGCAAAAATCCTTAGGCGATTTGTCAGCACCAAATGGCAGAGTGGGACTTGTACTTATGAGTTTATCTAATCTGAATCGATTGGGAGTACAAACTACCTGACCAGGGAAACCCTTACAAATTTACCGCCGCCTGGTCATTCGACATGCTGACCCAAAGTCGGGGGAGGTATATCGCAATGAAAAATCTTGTTTATTACAACTTGGCAAATTTTCCAATTGATACGCTTGTTGCCGGGTCCTTGAAGAGGGTAGATAGCGCCGGCTCACCCAAGGACACGCTCGACTGAACCCGAATACCCGGCACTGACCTTCGCCTTGGCTAATAAGCGTGGCAGGCACTAACTAAGAGTTGGGTTAACATTTTAGCGCCTCGCAATTAAAGCGACCGTGGCTTCGATCAGGGAGCAGGGAATTTAGTTGTAGATGCCAGGATGACACAGCGAAACGGGGCTCGCACACGGTGGTCCTCGGATCCTTTTTCGTAACAACGCCCCTTGATCCCTAATGATTCGCTGGAAATCATAATGCAATGAATTCACGTACACCCATTTGTAGGGGGATGACGATCCTCCTAGGTCTTTGAAGTTCCGCGGCCACCCAGTCGCTCAACAAGTAGCACGCCCCAAGGATCTGATCTTTTTTTGCCGGGCAATAAAAACGCTGTCAATTAGATAAAAATGTCACACAACAAACCGCACCAGGAACGGCACCACGAATTTATTGGAAGCGCACACAGGTAAGTTTGACCTTTCGTCCACCCCTGAAACTGTCCTCGAATGTCCTTACACCCCTGTGTCCCGATGTCCTGCGCAATTTACGAGCCAGTTGCCGCAACTGGCAGTGGTTACACCTGCAAGAAATGTGCGAGTGTGTTGGCCATATCCAACGGATCGCATCTTCGCTGTAAAGTTTACGCTTATCGGCATTAGCCGATGTCAAGGCATCCGCTGCATATCGATTTGGAAATTTACATTTTCATTGCCGCACATTGCAGTTCACGTGCTGGCAAGTTGAGGGGGCAAAAAGGGTTAAGTTCTTTTTTCCCCGATGCTCAGAATGGGGCGCCTTGCGTGCCTGTCAGTTATCGGGTAGCTGATCGATGTGAAGGAGTGCAGACCCACATACCTCATGAACCAGTACCTCCCATTCCTCCAATACCTCCGCCCCATCATCGTTGGCATCATTACCCTGGTAACGGGCCATTTCTTTCATGTCAATATGCATAAATGCAACTTGTGCATCGAAGGAGAGGCGATGGGCATGCAACTGATGTGGAGCAGCTTCCAGAAAGCGCGTGACAAAAGCAATTCAATTGTTGGCAGCTCTTCTAAAAGGAACCTTAAATGCCCTTATGAAAAAAAATAATCAGAATCATAACTAATCTCTCGGATTTATAGAAAATATTTTAAAAGCGTAGATACTTAGATCTTTAGTCATTAAATATAAATTATATAAGATTTAATAGGGTTTTGTAATTTGTAAAATTACTATAAGATACATTATATACATTTTTAAGGTATTTATTATACTTACTTTTCAGATTATATTGTTCAAATCTTCATTAATTTAATTGTATTATGATATTACTATAATATTGTAATGATACAAATATCTATTATTGCATTTGGAAATATCATATTTAATAAAAAACGTTTGTTAAACTAGTCAACATATCATATGTTGTTACCTCATCATTATAATTGGGTTTCCCAGAATAGTTGCATTTATTTATAAGTAGTCAAATCCCTCTGAAGTCGCCTTAATACTTTTATTTACCCTTTCCCAGGGACTTTCCTTGGCAAGTGGAGCGTGTAGGCGCAGGAGATGATGCCAATAAGAGGAAAGTAGGCGCACGTCAACGACTCCCATTAGCAAGTCGCTCTGGGCCGTGAAAGTGTTGTCCAGAGCCAGACCGAATCCCAATCCCAATCCCAATTCCAATCCATCAGCTTCTGCCCGGGTTAAAACTCTTCGGCCCAGTTATTTTTTTGGATGAAATTGAAAAATTTGTATGTTACTTATTTTATTAGCATTTAACACTCTGTCCCGTTTTGCAGATGAGAGAGCGAAAAGCGAAAGGAGCAGGACTGGGGACATGCAATCCGTGTGGCATGCCATCCCCATCTCCATCTCCATGTCCACTTCATTGTAACTGGCTGTTCCCATTCCACAAGATCTCCGACGTGGGTGGCCTGGCCCCAAATGGAATCCTGGCCTCGTCCTGTGTGGCATTTTGGCAATTGTCAAATTGAAAATTCATTAAAGGCAAATTAAATATGCAAATGCAGAAGGAAGAAGTCGAGGAGGAGGAAAGCGTTACCATTGTTGGCCGCTGTTTGACTTGGCTCTGCAAATATTGACCACCGATTGGAGAGGTGGAAAAAATGGGAAATATCATATGTACATATGCTCCTCGGCAGCGATAAAAAGTCAAGTGGAAATCAAAGCAAATACGACGGCTTCGAATGGAGGCAAACACTGGACGGGATTGAATTGGTCCTGGGAGCCGTTCAAAATTGTTTAAACAAATATCGCATAAATTGCACATTGTTCCGAGTAGCCGGCAAATTGGTTCGGGCATGGGTTAATTCCCATGAAAATTAAAACTAGATTATACACACGTCCATCGAGTCCAAGTCCTTTGCGTCGAGTCCTTGCAGCGCCCACTGTGTCATTGTTTGGGCACGCCCTCACCTCCTGTTGAGCCGGTGCTTTGTCATAGATTGCCCACTGATGGTTATCATCCGCATCCAGTTGAGGGATGGCAGATCAGCTCAGTGCTCCTTATAACATTTCTGAATAGATTGGATCGGGGCATGTCAGAGCGATTTTTGTCGCCGACTTTGATGCGGCAATTCGAACACGGTTGTTTTGTTTTGCCAACATCGGTGGCGATCAATATCTGAGCTGATCTTTCGCAACTGACTGGCGCCAGAAGTGATCCTTTATCCCTTATCGAAACAAGACAAATTCGCTACACATATTTCGGAATGATAAGTTAAGGCCAAATTTACAATTTTCAAATAGATTGGCTCCATAAATTTAAGACTGTATATGCATTTTATTTTTGTGTTAACTCAAATTACATTTTAAAGTGTTACATATCTAAAATAATATTTATATAAGTAAGTGTATTTTAAAATATTATCAAGGAGTTTATTAATTATTCTTATTATCTTCTGTTTATATTTGTTATCAACATTTCTTCTTACTAATTATAACTCATGTACCACTCATTGTCTCATTGACAAATTGATCCCTAATTGGACAAATCCAGGTCATGTTTTAGCCAGAAAACAGATTCGATTTTATTAAAAGAAGCCCCAAGAACTTGCTGGCATTAACGTGGCTATCAAACATTAATTTCATGGTGCATATTGCATCCTTTTTTGGTGGCTCTACCCTCGTTTCCGAGTCGGAAGTGGGCATCATAACCGATCGACAAATTGTGATTGCTATTGTTGTGAGAGAGGATAGGGTCCCAGTCCCACGAAACCCTATCCCAGATCACGGCCAAGTGATCAATTCAAATTTGAAACACTGCTCGCTGGAACAAAGAAAACAGATGAAAACTACGCAATCACTTGAGAAAAATCAAAAAGGCTCTGAAGGACCTCGGCTGCGCTGCTCTTGGCTCCTTGGCTCCTTCGTTTCTCGGGTTCTTGGCCATGGTCGTAACCATAACAGGTGGCACGGAAGCCGCACAAAATAAAAATGATTAAAGCAATAAAAAAGAAACGAAAACGAAACTCACACACCAAAGACGGAGAAAAGGCCGCGGCAGCAATAACAACAATTTTTAATAAGATTTTCAAAATTTTGAAACAACACTGGCGATGTCTAGGAGAGATGCTGTCGCCTCCTGTTGCTCAACCACTTCCGAATTCGATCCCGATCCTTGGGCGTCTCCCGACAGCGGGTCAAGTGTGAGAACATTTTGCGGAAGGAAGTGGCTAGGATGAAAAATGATTGAGAAAGCGAAGGCGAGGGGCTTAAGATGACTATACCTGGAACACCACGTGGTTAAGATTCACTTTCGAGTGCGCGAGTGACTCACTCTCAGGATTGCACACAGATTTAATGCATGCACAATGAAAAAATGTTAAGAGCCTAGGTCAGAGGTATTTTATTATACACCAAAAAATAAAATTAATCTTAATAGTGATCCTATAAACCTTCTGTAAGTACAGTACAGTAGATAACCGAACAAATTTAAAAAAAACAATACTTATTGATGTATCACAAAACAATAAGTCTATAATCTTTAACTCTTGTATATACTTTTTTAGTTATTTTTCCCTTTGCGATTTTAGACACATTAGATTTTAACTAGACACACATTTTATACAATATTTGCATTTCTAAGGAATTATTAAGTCGTGCACGATAGGAACATATAGTCTGACCACCGACTCTGTGGTCTTTCAGTAATCTTTAAAGATTTTTTCAGTT
The DNA here is from genome assembly GCA_018153305.1 of Drosophila kurseongensis. Taxonomy (NCBI): domain Eukaryota; kingdom Metazoa; phylum Arthropoda; class Insecta; order Diptera; family Drosophilidae; genus Drosophila; species Drosophila kurseongensis. The sequence goes on from JAECXX010000051.1 coordinate 3,142,813, forward strand.
GTATTTAATATACATACATGTGTTCTTTTATTTTGATTTTTTTTTTAACACGAAGGTATGTTTGAGAAAGATATTTGGTTAAATTAGAGTTGCTAACACCTTTAAGAATATTTTTTTTGTGTGTGAAATGGCTGAAGCTCTGAATGGTTCTGAAATTACCCAGGAATTCTCGTAGCGTAATTGAGCATCTAATTTGCGGCGGCAGGCGGCAAAGCAGCAATTGCAGGAACCCCTCGGCATTCCGGTCACGATCCCGCTCTAGTTGCGATCAATGAATGGAGGAGGCCACAATGGGCCGTCTGGAAAGTGTTTCCCTGAAAACCAGCCCAAGGAGCACCTCGAAATGGAGAAATCCGCCGCCCATTCAGACCTCTTGGCCACTCGAGCGCGAAACAATTAACAAGTTCTCGTAGCAATACACAACAATTGCCATATTGTTGCACTTAAGATTTGTTCGCCGCGAAAAAGGAGAGAGTGCCGGAGGGCCCAGCGAATTCCTTTGAATTCAACCCCGACTGGGACGCTACTGATACTGATACTGACCTCCGGGAGGATGGGGATCCGGGCAGCCGACCCGATCGGAGGCCACTCGCCGATCGCTGAAAGAAAACGAAAATGTATAATAATAAGAGCCGGTGGCGGGTGGGGGAATATAAAATGTAAACTAAAGATACTATTTATATGCATTATTTCGGCTGAAAAGGAAGTACCAAATTACATTTAATTAGGCGAAACAGCGAAATTCGCGTACCGTACGCGAATCGCAGATATAAATGGAGTGGGATCAGGAGCAGGAGTGGATGGCCAGTCAGAAGTCAGACCGATTACCACCGAAATCCGAGTCCCTGGAGCCCTCGACTGGCGACTGCCTTTGGGTGAAATTCGCACGTTTAACCTTTAGGCAAACAAAATTAACAGAACAGCAAAGAACAGCAAGAGTGCACTGGAGAAAACGATGTCTACGTTCAAAGGGATGCATATTACTAAAAGGCTTTGACAGAGATATATGTTCTTTCAGTTCATGGCAATCTGACATCTTTAAGGTTATAACTTATCAATTGATCATAAAAACATTATTGATCATACCTTTTCCAAAAAGATATTTATTACAATTCTTAAAAATATTATGTTTCAAAAAGGATTATAAAAGATATAAATTCAATTCAATAAGTCTTGTGAGACTAATTCTTTAAGAACAAAAATATCTATATTAACCTAAATGCTAACTTATGTTATTTCCAAATACTTTACCATGTTTCTTTCGGTGCATGAGCCGCAACGATCAGCAATCGAAAACTGCGAACCTGTTGAACCCAAATGCAATTTTCATATCACTTTGATTGCTGCCCAGGATGACACGCGTGCGCCGGCTAGAGAGATGAGATAAGCTGCCGATGATCAGGGCCCGAGAGTCTGGATGAAGATGAACCGAAATTAGGGTAACAACCGAGGGGATGCGAGCCCGAAAAAAGCGAAACTTTCAAACGGTTTCAAGGATTTCGGCCCTCGTCTTCCTTTTTGTTTTGTTTTACTTAATTCAGCGGAGGTCAGTTTATGATAATTCCCATTTCCCATAGGTGCCATTGCCACATTTGGCACCTCACCTCGCACCGTCGTCTGTCTGGTGTAAAACTGAAAACACTTGGCCCGCAGTCAAGTAGCCCGGACAAAAGAAATCGAAATTAAACACAAACAAATCCCAGGACGGTCAGTGTGAGAAATGACTTTCTAGGAAGGATCCTCCAGCAGCAAAAGCAACAGCAATGCGATCCCAATCCCAATCCCAGTGCAGTAGTGCGACTGTCAACAAACCCCGGTCGTGGGTAATTGATATGTTTTACCTTGTTTTGGGTAGTGTAAAAAGTGAAATGTAAATCGTAACTGATATCGATGGACCGGGGGCAATTTCTCAACATCAGCCAGTGAAATTGAAAAATTGACCATCAGATAAGTGACTACTGTCTGGTGGGATCTGTACAGGTATTTGGCTAGTGTTTTCTAATTTGAAAATTTAATTCTGAGATAGAGAGAGTTCGGAGCGCTGACAGTTTCTTGATCATTGGGGGAGGTCTCGACGCTAAGGTGACAATTGCATTTTATGAAAATTGATATTTTCAACCGCAAATGTCACTTGTTGTTTTCTGAAGTGACCACACAGGAGCTATGACGAAGTCTAGTCAGGTAGCTGAGGAGAAATTCCCAGCAAATTACCCGAATGATCAATGATCCTGGCAGAAAGTCCTTTGGTCCTTGCCATTTTCAGCAGGAAGAGGAGTTCTGGATAATTGGAACTAGAGCAAAATGTGTGAAAATCTATGAGCAGGATAATTAGGCTAATGTTTTTCGGCGGGAACAAAGGCTCAACGTGAGTCAAGAAATTCTTTAAATTAACTCGAAGAGAGTTGAAAGTACAGAACACAAATCAAACTCATAATTAGCATAATTACAAGCGATCGAACAGACGCCAGGACAAATTCCCAGACGGCTTTCGATTTCTGAATCTCAGCTCGACGATCGCTCTATTTCGATTTCCAGGAATTATTTCGTGGAATTATTTGATAAATTGACCAGAAACTCGTGTCTGACTTAACGCCCTCGCAGAAGTGAAAGATGAAGGCCAGAAGGGGTTAATTACCTTGGGCTCGTCCTCAGGGAAACCAGTATAATTTCTCTGTCCCTGTTCTACCACGTGTCTATGTATATCTATTCAGCGGAGTGAGTCGGGCGAACAACTTTAATTGCCCCAATTCAAGAGGGGATGCGTTGGCGTTGACCACAATCCTTCGCCTGGCCTGTTTGCACTGCATTCACATGCCCATACATTTGATACAGATATACACATCGATGCAGGGGCACAAATATAAACAATAATCAATCTCTTCAAGGGTTGGGCAAACAAAAAAAAATAAAAACACACAAAGAACCCAGCAAGGACATGCTGATGAGAACGGCGGGAGCGAGCTAGGATTTGAAGGCGTTCTTGAATTGATTATTCCTTTGGGTACAAAAGAAATTAAATATAAAAGGAGTCCTCTAATTTAATACATATTTATGAGGAAAATAGATCAATGCCAATGCGATCTCTATCCTCACAGTGACCTCTTACTCTTTCACTTTGCTGTTTAGGGTTATTGTTAGTCAGGATTTTCAATTAATTGAATTGTTTTTCAGATTTCACAATAACTATGATACAGATTTTTTATTTCAACAAACAGTATCTTGAACTGAATTTTCTAATTCCTTATAATTTGTATTTAACTTTGAAAACACAATAAATTTATAGATTATTATAGATCGCTTAAAACCCATCATTAAATTTAACGAAATGTTAAAATTCAATTCAAATTAAATGCAATTAAGCAGAAAAGAATTATTCAATTTTAAATATATAATATCAGATTCTGCTCACCATCTGCAATCCCTTACAATAGGGCTTACACTTACACTTAATATTGCAAGTTTTATAACGTGCGAGGACTTTGGTCCATAATTAAGTTTAACTACTTTCAATACGTTTTTAAATGTTTTAACTGGAGCCACATTCTCGACCTAACTGTTCTGCGTTTTTTGCCTTCACTTGGCCACAAGTTAATTTTTAAACGCTTCATTAACTTTTGGCCACACGCGTTCCAAGCTTTTCCTCTTTTCGTTCCCCTTTCGGGACTCGGCTCGAGTTCGTCTGACGCGCGTCTGCCAAGGCGGTCGGTCGATTAGCCTGTTGGTCCGGTCCAAACACCTCGTCCTCTACTCCCCGCCACGATTCCCCCCGCTGACGTCCTGCCAATTTGTTGAAGAAATGGAACGAAAAAAGCGAACGCTTTTTACTTCCGATTTTTTTTTGTTGGCCGGCATCAATATTTTGGAAATGCATCGTGTAGGCGACAGATGGCACACGCTTTTTTCGGATGATTTGGAATCCATACAAGCAGCCGAACAACAAACAGTGTGTGTGGCTCCTTTTTTGTGGCCCTCGTGGGTGGGTGCAATAGAAGTGCGAGTGAAAGCGGCGGCAGCTGGTGTTTGAGATGCAGGGGCAAGTGTCAAGGCTGTGTAAACATATTTTTCTATGCTTCGTTTGAATTTCGATAATGCGGCGCCAACATAAACCGATTTCTTGCCGATAATTAGAATTTGTGCTGGCAATGCTCCACTCCAGGCTAGCGTTGCCACCTTTACTAATTGAAACGGGTAATCTTTAAACGAACGACATGGTCACATTACGACGCACATGTTTTTGTTGACAAAATCGACATGTCTCGCAAAAAATGGTCTTCCCTGGACAAACCCCCGCTCTCGGATGCAGTGCTTCAGGTGGTGCAGAGCTTCGGCTTTCAGCAGATGACGCCCGTTCAGACGGCAGCTATTCCGCTGCTCCTGGCCCGGAAAGATGTATCCGCAGAGGCGGTGACGGGAAGTGGGAAAACGCTGGCGTTCCTCGTGCCTTTGCTGGAAATCCTTCAAAGACGACACAAGGAGACACCCTGGGGTCCTAAGGAGATCGGAGCACTCATCATTTCGCCCACCAGGGAACTGGCCCGACAGATATCCGAAGTGCTGGCTCAATTTCTGGAACACGAGGACCTGGAACACCTGAATCAACAATTGATTGTGGGTGGCAATAGCATAGAGGAAGATATAGACACACTGCGAAAGGAGACGCCCTGCATACTGGTGTGCACGCCGGGACGGTTGGAGGATCTCTTCCAGCGCAAAGGAGATGATCTAAATATAGCTGCTCGGGTTAAAAGCCTGGAGTTTTTGGTCCTAGACGAAGCCGATCGCCTACTGGATTTGGGATTCAAAACCAGTGTTAATAACATCCTTGGCTACCTCCCCAGGCAGCGACGAACTGGACTCTTTTCCGCCACCCAGACCACCGAGGTTACGGACCTAATCCGTGCTGGATTGCGAAATCCTGTACTAGTGTCGGTCAAAGAGAAGGCCTCCGTTAACACGCCCGCCCGCCTGCAGAATTTCTACAGGATTGTCGAGCCAGAACAAAAGTTCCTTGCCCTGCTTGAGTTCCTCAGTTCGCCTGCCACACGGACTGGAAAGGTAATGGTCTTCTTTCCCACCTGTGCCTGCGTAGAGTACTGGGCGGAAGCCCTGCCGCCGCTTCTGTCCAAACGCTCAGTGCTGGGAATTCACGGAAAGATGAAGAACAAGCGAGCCAACGTGGTGGAAAAGTTCCGCAACGAACCGCAGGCAGTACTCCTCTGCACGGATGTCCTGGCCCGGGGCTTGGACGTGCCCGAGATCGAGTGGGTGGTGCAATGGGATCCGCCTTCAACTGCCTCCAGCTTTGTGCATCGCGTTGGACGTACTGCTCGGCAAGGTAACGAGGGCAACGCTCTGGTGTTTCTCCTGCCCACCGAGGATGCCTATATTCACTTTCTGAAGATCAACCAAAAAGTGGAGCTGAATGAACTGCCCTCGGAAGCGGATTATGTTTCTGAAAAAAAAGAACTGGCAGCTGTTTTGCATCAACTGCATCGGCTGCAGGCGGCGGACAAGGGAGTATATGATAAAGGAATGCGAGCTTTTGTTTCCCATGTGAGGGCGTACACGAAACACGAATGCAGTGCTATTCTCAGGCTAAAAGATCTGGATCTGGGTAAGATGGCCACTGCCTACGGTCTTCTGCAACTTCCTCGCATGCCGGAACTGAAGAACTACAAAGAAGGCGGCTACGTGGCTCCCACTTTTGAGGTGGATATCACGAAGCTTACCTACAAGAACGCCCAAAAGGAGCAAGTGCGACAGAAAAAAATGCAAACATACGAGGAAACAGGCAGCTGGCCGGGTCAAAAACAGCACAAGAAGCGCGTCGAGTCGTGGGATCAGACTAAGAAGGCCAAATTGGATACTAAGTCCAAGAAGGAGCTGCGAAAGGCCAAGAAGCAGCGAAAGAAAGCGGCGGAGGCAGAGGCCGGCGCGTCGGGATCTGGAAAGGGAAAGAAGAGGCAGCAGTTCAGCCAGGAAGATCTCGATGAACTGGCCAGCGATATTCGGCTCTTTAAGCGATTAAAAAAAAACAAAATCAGCGAGGAGGAATTCGACAAGGCCATGGGCATCGAGGGCGATAATGAATGACCTGAATTTTTATGTACAATTAAAAATTTGTTAAGAAAATAATTTGCAAAAAACAATTTAATTGAGGTTTTATAAAAATACATAAGTATATTCAACTTTATTAGATCGAAAATGGGGGTAACAAAACATAGATGTGAGCACTACAACTAAATGAGATGGAATAGGAAACTGAAACTTAAGCTGTGTTGCCATCGACAACAATTTGGAGGATGATCCGCCGCTTGGGATCGTAAGAGAAGCCGTTGGTACGGAACAGATCAGACTCGTAGAAGGGTTTCAGATTCACGATATCCAGTTGCTTCGCACGCTCGATCAGATCCCGCTCCATGATCTCCACGTGCGTGGCGCCCGGTCCATCCTTGCAGCGGATGTAAGCAAGCTGATCCAGCGTCAACTGACGCAGGATAAAGAAGAGCAGCTCGGAATGGTCCTTCTGGAAGGACAGGTACTTCTGGAATGTGCTGCGCATCTTCTTCATTACGCTGAACTTCTGAGCCTCGATGAAGCTCTCCAGCATCATGCGAATGGCCATGCTGACATCTGCCTCCATCACGCTCTCGCGCAAATGCATGCGGGCATGTGCCTCGGACATACGGATCACGCTCTCAATATGACGCACGGTAATGGGCAGCGAGCCGGTGGCATAGGATTCCTGGCGCAGCTGGGCGTACATTTTGGCGATCTTGTCCTCGTCGATGTTCTGCATAAAATGAATTGAAAAAATGCATTTAAAATGTGATTCAAAATTTTAAAAAATCTGTTCATCGCCTAACCGTTAGCTTGGGCCGTATATTCTCCTTGGCATAGACGATGTATTGCCGCAGCAGATCCTGCGGGATCTCATCCACGGTCTTTAGCTGTGGCTCCTCCAGCTCAGGCTGCTCCTCTTCACTGGGATGATGCTTCATGTGAGAGTGCACCACGAATTTGGCCAACTGCTGATCCTGCATGGGATCAAACTCATCCTTGACCACGCACAGGACATCGAAACGGGACAGAATGGGCTCCGAGAGATTTACGTTCTCTGAGAAAGTCATTGAGGGATCGTAGCGTCCGCCTATGGGATTGGCAGCAGCAATGACGGTGCAACGAGCCTGAAGCGAGGTAACAATACCAGCCTTGGAAATGGAAATGGACTGCTGCTCCATGGCCTCGTGAATGGAGGTACGATCCTGATCGTTCATTTTGTCGAATTCATCGATGAGGCAGACTCCCTGATCAGCCAGGACCAGGGCACCCGCCTCCAATGTCCACTCCCGGGAAACTGGATTCCGACGCACATAGGCCGTAAGACCCACAGCACTTGCTCCTTGGCCAGTGGTAAAAACTGCTCGGGGCGCAACCTTTTCGATGTATTTGAGGAACTGAGACTTTGCAGTGCCAGGATCTCCGCAGATTAGCAGGTTAATATCACCCCTAACCTTGTGCTTCTCGCCGGGATTCTTGGACTCGCCACCAAAGAGAGCTAAGGCTAGAGCCCGCTTAATATAATCGTGACCGTAAATAGAAGGCGCCATGGAGGCCACAACGCGCTCCACGATGCGCGGATCCTTGCTCAGTTTCTGAATGGTGGCTATGTCCTCGTCCGTGAGCGACTGCACCACCTGCTTGGAATCCTTCACAACTACATGATTGGCAATGATCACGGTGGCAAAAACTGGGAATCCTTGATCTGTGTTCAGGGAACCATCGTAGTTGTTGGTGTATATTCCAGTGACCTCCAGTTCATCGCCTGGTTTGCATTGATCGCACAAATCGGCCAGTAGAATGACATCCTTGCTGCGCGGTATGCGTCCAGCTGGGATCCTTCCCGGCGACTCCTGTAGTGTAATCTTCTGGTAGTTGCGGTACAACGTCTGCTCCATGTTGATGGAGAAGGGACCGGTGCTCTGGCACTCTGGGCAGGAACCAGGCTTTATTTCTGTGTTCTGCGACTGGACAAAAGGACCGAGCACGTAGCCGCACTTTACACAGTCGTATTTGATCACGGATAGCTGAGGCAGGACACCCGTAGTGGCCGTGACTACACCCAAAGTCCGAACTAACTGATTCAGATGGAGTTTCCTGAATGTGCGCAGCTCTTCGATAAGCGGCAGTTCCGAGATGCGAACGTGAATCTCGGTGGTCACACGTTCGTAGGTGGGAAAGATGGAGAGCACCATGTCCTTGGCCACCTTGTCGAAGATCTCAAGCATCTGAAAGGGGGCCTCAGGGAGGAAGTAGGCCAGCACGTGCTCCTTGTTGGCTAAATCCGTGTAGGAGACCACAAACGAGGACATGTTCTGCTCGCACATCCGCCGAATGCGATCACGATAGGTGTAGGCGCCCCTCTCGTCCACAAAAGTCCTCAGGAAAGACTGGAAGCGATTTGCGATCTCCGTACGTGGTCCCAACATACTGACCCACTCCTTGGTCGAGTGTCCCTTGGTGTCCTCCAGATTTTCGATTGACTCCACCATCTCGGTGTCCTCCACCTCCCCGACGGCCGCCTTCTCGCCTGCCCTCCTCTTCGCCCGGGGTCCGACATCGTCCTCGTCATCGGATTGACCGAATCCCAGCTCACGATCATCTCGATGGATTCCGGCGGCCCGGTCGCGTCGCCGCATCTCCGACTCGGCGGCAAAGCGATCGCCTTGGGACATCTCTGAGAAGTCATCCTCGTCGTCCAGCATCGCTGGGTCGTAGTGATCCAGCTCCGGCATGGGACGGTAGTCGTTCTCCATGTTGTCCCCGAACAGCTCCTCGCCATCCTCCTCCTCGACCTCATCGCGCACCGTCTGATCCCCCAGGATCTCGTCCTCGTTTTCAAATGGTTCGAAATCGCCCACCGGCGACGTCATTGCCGCTCGGAGATCGCGTCGTTCGACGGCATCACTGGGCGTATTTGGTGGCGGTGAACTGGGGTTGTCCATGTCCTGCGTCTGTTTTCCTTGGCGTTTGTTTGGAATCTGTTTCTTTTTTTGCGCTACTGATCTTGTTGTGACGACGCGTGCGAAATGCGCGGGAAAGAGTGCTGCAAAATTCAATGCATATATGTAGTGTTTGAAAATGCTGTTAAGGTACAGTAACCATTGGCTAATGATTTCAACATGTACTATAAATTTTAATACATTTTAATCAGCTTAAAAGCCCTATTTATGAACAATAGACTTCATCCATTTTGTAGTTTTTATATGCTAAATAAATATCGTTTGGTTAACAGCAAAATCATAAAAATTTAAACTCACTGAAACCATATAATATTAAAGAAATATACATGGAAAGTTTCAATATAATGGGGTATATCAAAGTTGTGTACATTTTTGAAAAGAATTTATTATAATATCATATAAAATATGAGCTACTCTCAAAAAGTGATCAAATATAATAAGTTGATCTATAAAAAATAACGGTTATAATGCAGATACCTTTTTTGTTCTAAGATCTAATATTTCTGAATTTATTTATATATTTATCTGTTTTCATTTTAGAGCGACAGGCATGTTGGATATGTATATTATAAGGCGCTAATCCACAGAGTGCTTTACATTTTTAACTCTTTTAAGTCTTACAATTTTTTGTACCTGTGTCTTGATTCCAGTAACACAAATGTTAAGTGTCATTGAGAATACGAACTTAAATTAAATAGTTTAATTATTGCACTAGTCATTGTTGCAGGTTTTATGGGACATTATTTATTATTAACCAATGCTGACTGTACGGCCCTGGAATGCATCCCTGAGTTCAACACAAGCTGAACTAGTTCCGCCCATTACTGATTCAAAAATTCCGAAGCAGCCCTTCCCGCTTCTTCTGGCATTAGTTTGCTCCCAGCCCTCGACGCACAAATAAGATTTAATTGTGAAATTTGCAAATTGTTTGTTAACAATCAAAATGGTCCTGGCAACTTTATCCGCGGGAGTTATTGCTGTAAGTATGCCAGCCTGAAGTTAACGATTTCGTATAGTAACAGATTAAATTACGCAGCGCATTATGCATGGGGAGGTTGTCGATAAGCCGGTGCTCCAGATCCTGGCGATCAAGAAGATCAACAGCACTGCGGACGCGGAGCGCTATCGCATCCTCATCTCCGACGGCAAGTACTTTAACAGCTATGCGATGCTGGCCAGCCAGCTGAACGTAATGCAGCACAATGGAGAGCTGGACGAGTTCACCATCGTGCAGCTGGACAAGTATGTAACCTCCATGGTGGGCAAGGACGGAGCTGGCAAGTGAGTAGCTGCTTATACCACTTTTCGACATTATAATATCTCAAACCTCCTTATTAGGCGCGTCCTTATCATATCCGAATTGACTGTTCTTAATCCCGGTGCCGAGGTGAAAGCCAAAATTGGCGAACCCGTAACCTACGAGAATGCCGCCAAGCAGGACTTGGCGCCCAAGGCAGCAAATCCTGCCTCTCAGCCCCTTGCCAAAAAGGAACCAGTCCGGAACAACAACAATAATAATAATGTAACAATGAATTCGTCGATTAATAGTGGAATGACCCATCCGATTTCCAGCCTGAGTCCCTACCAAAACAAGTGGGTGATTAAGGCGCGCGTGACCTCCAAGTCCAGTATTCGCACTTGGAACAATGCCCGCGGCGAAGGCAAGCTCTTTAGCATGGATCTGATGGACGAATCAGGCGAAATCCGTGCCACGGCTTTTAAGGAGCAGTGCGATAAGTTCTTCGACCTCATCCAAGTAGACAGTGTCTATTATATCTCCAAGTGCCAGTTAAAACCGGCCAACAAACAATACTCTACGCTAAACAATGCCTACGAGATGACCTTTTCCGGCGAAACTGTTGTCCAGTTGTGCGAGGATGCTGACGACGATCCCATTCCGGAAATTAAGTATAATCTTATTCCTATTTCCGAGGTGTCCGGGATGGAGAACAAGGCAGCGGTGGATACTATTGGCATTTGCAAGGAGGTTGGCGAGCTGCAGTCATTCGTGGCTCGCACTACAAACAAGGAGTTTACTAAGCGGGACATCACTCTGGTTGACATGAGTAACTCGGCCATTAGTCTGACACTGTGGGGCGATGAAGCCGTCAACTTTGACGGCCATGTGCAACCTGTGATCCTGGTCAAGGGAACGCGCATCAACGAGTTCAATGGCGGCAAGTCCCTCAGCCTCGGCGGTGGTTCCATTATGAAGATCAACCCAGACATTCCCGAAGCCCACAAGCTGCGCGGCTGGTTCGACAACGGAGGTGGTGACAATGTCGCCAACATGGTCTCGGCCCGAACGGGGGGAGGCAACTTCTCCACCGACTGGATGACGCTGAAGGATGCGCGTGCCCGCAACCTTGGCTGCGGCGATAAGCCGGATTACTTCCAGTGCAAGGCGGTGGTGCACATCGTCAAGCAGGAGAATTCCTTCTACCGCGCCTGCCCTCAGAGCGACTGCAACAAGAAGGTTGTTGATGAGGGCAACGATCAGTACCGCTGCGAGAAATGCAACGCTCTTTATCCTAACTTCAAATACCGCTTGCTTCTTAACGTGAGTGTGACCAGAAAATGGTAGAACTAAAACTAATTAATATTGTTTCTATTACATCAAATATTAATTTAAGGTCCAAGTTATTTATTACTATATTATTTTCCTTAACTAACATTTTTTTTTGTAGATGAGCATCGGCGACTGGACTTCAAACCGCTGGGTCAGTAGCTTTAACGAGGTTGGCGAGCAGCTTCTCGGACACACTTCGCAGGAAGTTGGCGAGGCCCTTGAGAACGATCCAGCCAAGGCCGAGCAGATTTTCTCAGCCCTCAACTTCACTTCGCACATCTTCAAGCTGCGCTGCAAGAACGAGGTTTTCGGCGACATGACCCGCAACAAGCTCACTGTGCAGTCTGTGGCCCCCATTAATCACAAGGAATACAACAAACACTTGCTTAAGGAGCTCCAGGAGCTTACCGGCATTGGCTCCTCAAATTAATTTCCATGTGCAGCGCACTTATACCATATACTAAAAAAATAAGCTATCCATATATTCATTTAATTAACTAAGTTATTTCAAAATATTGTGAATTTGGTCTTGATCAGCTACATTTTTGTTCTACTTCGATTTATACAAGCTCTTTAACGCTGATTTGTATTGGTTGAATAGCATAGAATTATAACATGATATTACCGACTACCCTTTAATTAAAATAAATGTCTAAGTATCCAAGGAATTTAAAAACTCGTTTTTTTTTTTATTTGATTGTCAAAATTTTGAATATGCATTTTTTTTGTAATTAAAATGCAAATGTACCTTGCACTACCGAAACCGAAAATGTTTTTCCAGCAGCCAAAGCAACCTGCAGTTTTGGTTAAGTCACTGTTTATAAATGAGTTAATAATTCTTTAAATAGATTAGCTTTATTTCTATGTATTTGTTTGTGTATATACGCAAACTTTTTATGAGATGAAAAGCTTTCTAGGCTTTGTCAGTGCAAATGTTTGTAGAGCCGGATCAGTTATATACAAACCTCGAACCGAAGCGCATTTAAAACATTTTTCGTACGTAGCATATTCATAAGACGACAGATAACTCTCCGACTTGTCTGGGTATTTGCGCTTTAATTCCCGCCAAAATTGTAGTGTCCAATCATTTTTCGCGCATTGATAAGAATTATTATCGCTTTTGTGTACTTTTTATTGTTTTAAACTACCGAAAATAAACGTTTCATTGCAGTTATGGTTTGCTAGCCGTTGCACTAAGTACAACAAGTAACTGCACTCAACAAGGAAAACATTTTTTATTTTCATCAATACGAAAAATTGAGTTTTGAGCGTAACTCGCTTAAAAATGAATCCAACTAATATTACTGTAAGTAAATATTTGCAGATTAAAAAAAGACTTATAAATGTGATTCATTATTAATTGGCTTTTTTCGATTTATGACATATTGGTTGCCAAGTGCACTCTTATCAAAAATCGTTTAAGTCTGAAACGGAAACGTCTTGTACTAATTATAAAACTTTTTGGGAATTCTCAGCCTATTTCCGGTTTGTCATCAACGCAGCTCGATAATCCAACCATAAGAGCTTGTGTTGGGTGGAAGTCTGAGATAACACCCTGGCGTACTGGCTGCAAAGTTGGGACAATCTTCCTCATGAACTTGTTAGATGAATCTGGTGAAATTACTGGCGTTGTGTTTGATGATCTATGCAATACGTTCTACGGCCAGATTCGAGTAGGCAGCGTTTGCGTTTTTACCAATTTTGATGTGACGCTGGCGGACGAAAGGTATAAATTGTTGAAAAACCCCATTCAGATTTCGTTCATTGAGGAGACCGTTGTACAACTGGAGGAGGAGCTTTCCAATATGCCCTTCCCAAGATATAACTTCCTACCACTCTCCGAGGTTTATAAAACACCTGATGGGGAGCCAGTCGACGCAATTGGCATCTGCACCGAGGTGGCTGACGTTGAAGAACGAGGTGGTCATATAATTCGAGAAATTTGGCTTTTGGACGCTGACGAAGAGGGAGTCATGTTAAACCTGTGGGAAACGGCGGCCATAAGCTTTAGTGGTGAACCTGGGGATGTGATCGTGGTCAAAGGAGCACGAGTCAGGGAGCATTATAATAAAAAAAAACTGAACGCCGATTGGTACACTATGTTGCAGATTAATCCTGACATTCCAGACGCCATTTCACTGCAGGAATGGCACGAAAATATGTAATATTTGATATGAAATTCTTCAATATAATAATATACATAATAGACAATGTTTCTTAAATAGTTGCTTGTAAAATATATTAATATTACATTTTATGCCCGGTACTCTGTGCCTGTTTTATAATTGTCATTTGATTAAATAAAATTTAATTGGATCACTGAACTGAAACGGTTGTCTTTATTGTCTTAATTATAGTTATTATATCTTATAGTTTCAGCCAAAAGCTTTGCCTGACCAAAAGTTTGCATCCAAAGGAATAACACTTTTCAGCTGTATCTCTCCATAACTTTCTCACATATGTAAATCCGATTTCAAAGTGTCATACTTCTAAATGGTTGTTATTTAATTCTCTATAAACCTATGTATTCATCTCGGTTTTTATTTTTTGGTCGATTTTTCGTCATTTTCGTAATGTAACCTCTTTCCAAATTTTCGACAAAGGGCTTTGCCGAAAAATGACCTAATAACCTGCACTTCTAAGACCATACAGACATCCGATTTCAAAGTGGCTTACTTCTAAATGATTGTAGTTTAATTCTTTAAAAACCTGAGGCTGATAAATTTGATATTTGTTGGTGATATTAACTTGGTCAAAGGCACAAGTCCTATAATAATTAGTGTATACTAAAAACAAATATGTTGAAACAAACGATTTTTAATTGTCGAGAAATACTTGTACAATAAATAAATATAGATAAACGTAATAAAATTAACTGCCCAAACCAAATAGCACTTGGAGTTGGGGCTTAACTAGAGATTATCCACCTAAGGGGCTAGGAAGAGACTACATCTAAGGGTCGCTCCGGAGCAGAAGAGCTGCCACAGGAAGTGATAAGACTAAACAGAGAAAAACATATCATAACAATATCCTAGGGTCCACTATTTTCTGGTCAAAATAATCTTAACCATATCATGAGAATATCTAGTATCTATTCGATATGTTAGCTTACTGATATGAAGAAAATTATTTTGATATTTTATAAAATAATTTTGAAGCGCCCCAATAAGCGCCTAATGTTTCTGAATAAAATCCGAATCGGTGACCAATTTCGGGGATATTTTTTTCTCTGCGAATTTAGTGATGAGACTATAGAAAACCGTTGACTTGAGCAATGGATTTGACTACGTACGGCTAACCGACCAGAGACGCTCGATCGTGAACTCTTAACCTAGATCTCAGATAGCGTTGGGTAGGGCCCAGATGAAGCCTAGTTGGACAGCTGCTGCTCTCCCTCCGCGGGCACCACGTGCTCATGGTCCTCCTTGGGCAGGCTGCGCTGCTCCTCCTCCGCCCGCAGCTCCGCCTTCTTGGCCTGCTCCTGTCGCCGGACCACGCCCTCCATCGACTCCCGCAGCGAGTCGATGTCCAGGGCGTTCTCGTCCTTGTCACCACCCTGCTCGTGCCGCTGGCCGCCGGCGAACTTGGAGAAGTAGGTGAGCGACTTCATCAGCTGGTAGCTCTTCGAGATGGGTATGTTCGAGTCGTAGACGCTGGTGCTGGAGCTGCAGTCCACGTAGAACCACCAGTTGCACTTCAGGATCGTCTGGTCGAAGAGGGTGTTCTCCGGACAGAGGAACGACTTCCGCACCATGCCGTCATCGGTGAGGGCGCATACATGGAAGACCTTATAGGATTAGGAAGCAAAAATGTGGTAAGTTTTTTTATAAAAATTTTACATAGTAGAGTTTAAACTGGATAACTTACCATGCAGCCCAGATCTGTGTCAGCGTAGAGACCTGGAAAGTGCTTTTGCTTTGCACAAGAGAAACTCGTCGGCGGCAGGTCCACTTTGGATTTGAAGTTGTCGTCAAAGTTCTTGTCGTAGCCCACAGGATAGTACTCCTTTGGGGCGTTCATGACCTACGAAAATATTAAGAGGTGATAGAAGATCATAAGAAAAAGCATATATCATAAGCAGCTTAAAATTCTTAACTACTAAAGCAGACATTTGTGATTTTGTTATTCGGAAAGGATAAGGAGTGTTTAAAGAAAATTAATAGATCGATATTGTTACCCATATATTATTTTAAATTTATGCACTTTAAGATTTTGTTAGGCTTAGTTTTGAGGAGTTAAGATAAAATCAAACACAATCACAGAATTCCGAAACTCCTAGCAAAATACCCACCTTGGACACCTTGTGCTCGGCCAGGGACTTCTGGGGACGCGGCGTACTGGTTGTCGTTGTGGTCGTCGTGGTCGTGGTCCTCACTGTGGAGGTGCGCATAAACTCCTCCCGTAGCTTCGCTGCTAGTTGGGCCCGGTGCTCGGCCTTGAGCTGCTGTTCCCGCACATAGATGGCGTGCTTAATTGTGTCCACTGTAACGTTGGCAGCTGCGGCCAGTTCCTCAACGGTCACGTCCTTCAGATCGAACTTGGGCTCCTCGAACTGCAGGTAATTCGGATGACTGGCCACCGTCCGGTGCTCCTTGCCCACATTGGCGATCCGGGCGATGGACTGGGGCATCGCCTGGAACACGGGCACGGCCACCGGTTGCGACACCACCGGATTGTCCACGTGGAAGGTGCGGTTCGAGTGCTATTCGAAAACGGATGTATAAATGTTTTTGAAAAATAGGTTAACATTGTTTAGCATTTGAATTAAAAGTTTTATTTAAATTTGTTTAAATATATTATTTCGAAAGGCCAATTAAAAAGTAGTATTCTTCTAGCCATAACAAAGTCCAAATCACATCTAGAAATCGTTAAGAGGAAGTTACTCACCGGCTTATCGATGGCACTTATCAGCTTGTTATTGATACTGACCCGTGGCTCCGGGGTGTCCACAGCCACCCGTCGCTCCGCAGTAGTGGGAGCCGGAGCGGAGGCCTGTGTGGCGGCCAGTTGCTTCTGGGGAATGGGCCGGAAGGCGGGAACTCCCAATGGCAATGGACGAGCCTCGGTCATGAGCTGTTGCTGCTGCTGCTGTTGTTGTTGCTTCTGTAGTAGCAACAATTGTTGCTTCAGTTTCAGTTGCTGTTGCAACTGCTGTTGCTGGAGTTTCTGCTGCTGTTGCTGTAGTTGCTGCTGCTGTTGCACCTGTTGCAGGTTGAAGGGCGCTGCTCCGGTGGACCGTGAACTTATCCGTTTCTCGGGCAAAGGGTGTTGGACTGGTGGATTGGCCTTCCGGAAAAAATGTGATGTAAGCATTATATCCTCAACGCAATAATCAGATTAATCAATCAGTTTAGGTTACTTTTCTGTACACAAATTTAAAACTCCTTTATTTCGGTTACTTCTGCTTCAATTTTGTAGTTGTTAAAAAAAAGTGGTTATTCTTAGACCCATCGCATTTTTAAAGCTTTTGACTTAAGATTATTTTTGCTTCCTAAAATAAAGGGACTATTCTTAGATTTATAAATCACCCTTAAATCAATATCATAAAAATTGGCCCTTTTGTATATGTTTGGATATTTATTAGGTCTTAGTTTGTGTGCCGGTTAAATTCCCAGGACTTAGGAGTATGTTAACTCACCTGCTGCTGGTTGGAAGGAAGTACGCCCACCAAATCCGGCGGAGCTCCGTTCTTGTAGCTGATGGCTCGCCGGCGGTCACTCTCCGTGTTGCCCAGCGACTCCGGAAAGCCCAGCTCGTCGCCCAGACTGAAACCTGCAAAAGGCAAAGGTTTTGGGTTAGGTCGGGCTCACGACGGCCCCATCAATCACTTCAATCGTGGCCGAGGGTTGGGCAATGATGTCTTAATTAATGGCTTTTGTTTTACCCTTCCCGTGGCTATTGTAAAGGTCTTATCGAAGTCTTATATCTACGCGGTTGGTATGTACACACGGCCTAGTAGAATCCAGTAATAAAAGGGGTCGGTGAATACTAACCTAAGTTGCTTTATAAACATTTTTTTTATACGCATTAAAGTGTTTTAGATTTTGTCATTTTATTACAATTTAAAAACGCTAAAAGGCATATGTTAAAATAAATTGAATTTTCTTTATTACCTAGAGTATATTAATTCAGATGAAGGCCCCAGCAGCTTATGCTTGTTAAACTATCATTAAGATCAGATTTAATTGGTTTGAATAATATACATTTATGTAAGGAAAATATTTATTCAGTTTTAGGTGTTAAAGTTTATTATATGTATTGTATTTATTTTTAAAGTGCTTTTTAGCCTTGATTTTTAATTTGCATTTAATGCTATGTTTTATAACGATTTTGGGAATTTGTTTTATTTAAATTTTTTAAGTTATATACAACATTATTTGTAATTAACTGTATATCTTTACAAAATATTCAATTAATCATTAAGATTATTTTATAGATTTGAATTGAGTTTTATATTTAATAGTTACTCGTTTGAATCGTTTCGCTCCAAATCTTTTGCATGCCCTTTGGACTTCATAGAGTCCGATCTAGCTTCAATATGAGCAACCCCTCTTTCCACGCCCCTGGCAATTGAACTACAGGTCAATCTCCAAGTCGTTTGCATGGTCTGCTTCTTTGTCTCCGGCGCTCTACTTTATCATCAGTATCGAGCTCAAGTCATTTGCTGCTATATGTTGCTACGACTGACATTGTCATTAATGCATAATGACTTACTTAATCGCTATTCGCGGTGCGTTTGAGTTCAGATCGAGTTCGATTACTTGACCAATTAGTTGCACTTGAAAATTGGAGGATTGGAGGCCTTGGAAACTCTACATACTCTACATTCACCTTGAACTATTAAAGTGCCATATGTACACTGAGAGAATGAGGATGGTGGATGATTCGGGGTGGTGCAAATGGGGTGACAGAACAGTTGAGAGATTTACCTAAACCGAAATGGGCCTTTAGGCCACCCAAATTTCGTACACGAAACAGTCCAGACTTTTTGAAGTTACAATCGAGTATGAAACCGAAATCGGACGACAAAACACACGTCCCGCAAGCCAATCCTATAAATAAAGAATAGAAAAAGCAAACACAGAATGGGATAGTTCTTTCGTATAATACAACAGTAATGTTTAAAATTAGTACAACAAGGGATAAATATTATGTTGAGTTTGTTTTGGGGTATTCTGGGGATTGAAATGGGGAAGGACGGGAAAGCTTCTGTGTTGTTTTCTCTATGCAACATTTAACCGTAACCAAAAACTAAACTTATAAAAGATTAGTAACCAAAAGTATTATTGCAGTGTTAAAGTGGGTGGGTCTTAAAAACTTGGCATGTGTTGTTAGATCACATTTCGGCGTTGGCATAAACTAATAAAAAAATTTTATCACTGTCAAGCATGAAGTTTTATAATAAAAATCGGCGCAAAGATTTAATTTAAGCCCGGATCAAATTAAATTGCGTAGCGGATGTCTTGATTAATGTGCGGATTGCCCGTTCATATCTGACATACACATCTGATTCGGCGCGTGGAATCCGAGGTATGTGTGCTTTTATTATCTTCCATCTGCCAACTAAAGGTGTGACCGCAGAATGACCCACTTTGGAGCGAAGAAGATGGCCCAATCCGACCGCAAGACATACGAGTAATAAAACCAGGCCGCCAGCATTCTCCCACCGATCTTAACTTGGCCATAATCGATTAACGATGCCGTGAGCAGACCCATTACGGGCCGACAAATAGCACTTCCTTATGAGCGGGGTAAAGGCAAAGCAATTGAAGCTCATAAGTGCCATAGGTTACGCATTAGCTGGGGTTAGCCAAGATTTATAGAGAGCAACCCCGTTGACCTGAACCAAGTTGGAGACTTCAATCCGAACATTTGAGCCAAATTGCGCGTCTTGGGTTCAAATTAAATTGTTAGCATGTCAAGTGGGACATGTAATACGTGTTTCGAATGAATTCTTTCAAAATTCCCCTCCACTCGGCGTGTCGTGCATCCATATTCATAGAGCAGCATTTGAAACCGATTCTAAGGCGGCTAATGGCAGGCCATTATGTGCGAGTGGCACATGTTGCCAATTGTGGTAATCGTCTTAGATGCTACACTTAACAAAAAATTATTGAAAATTGGCCTTCTTTAGCTAATTTATTGTTACGTAATTAAGGACTGTAATTTTTAGCGTATTGCTCACATAATTTATACGAAATAAATGATTTATTCGTTTATTTAATGGAATTGGCACGGTTATGAAATTAATGCTAAAAAGTATCTTGTGTTTAACACACAATTTAAATGGTTAAACCAACGATGTGAAATGTTATCGTTTGTCTTACTTTAACTTTACTTTGTAAATATTCTTTTTGACTAGAAAACGAATATAGGTTTTAGTTGGAAACTTTGTTTAAAAAGGCCGAAAAATTTTTTGAAAATCATTTTTAATTGTTATTTATTTTAACAACATTTAAAAAGGCCTAGATTCATTAATTATTTTTTTCCCAGTGCAGAGCCGCTATGGGTCGGATCAGAGTCCGGTCCACCACTTTGCTTTGTGGGTTCAAGGAAAATGGAGCTGGTTTTATAACCGCCCGCCTAATGGAGTGTCAGCATGGCAAGGCAACGTGTGGCCATCTCCCATCTCCGTGGGATCAGAGTGCGCACCCGATGTGGCTACTTCCCCGTCTTTGTCGTCGTCATCGTCATCATCATCAGGCATACCACTCAATTACTCCAAAACCGCAATTGATTATCCCTCCACCCCGAACGGTGGATAATGGAACTTTTATTTGCGAATTTGCATTGCGCATTCGCCATGTGGGCGAGCAGTTATTTTAATTACGCCTCCAAATGGCCTGGACGGCGACAAATTGGAGAAGGGAAACCGGTAATTAGCTAGGGAAAACTAGGAAAACAAACAACCCGGCAGGTTATTGCCGGAGAGCAATATGAAATATGAAATTTGATTTGAATTGTCAGTAAGGGGAGGGGGGAGATATCCAACGACATTTGCAGTTAGTCACAGGCGATCGACGAGCGCTTTCTCTCATCTCGGGTATGAAATGCGAGTTGCGGTGGGTTTACGACTTGTCGTGGCTGCCCGGCATCAAGTGGTCAAATAGAAATTCAAACTAAACAAATAATGAGGCATAAATATGCACGTGGGGCAGTGTCGGCACAGACCAGGCATTGACCAGCTTGTCGTCAATGTTTAGTTACTTTCCTCAACGTCTATATCCCACATACCACATCCCGCTTCCCCTGATCACTAAAACCGCATCTAGTTAGCACCTCTGCCGCGAAAGTGGGTCATATGGTCTCAAAAACATTGATATTAATTGCTCAGTCGAATGTTAAGACAGAAACCGAAACCGAAACTGAAACAGAAACTGGCTGGCCAAGCTCAGCGTTAATTCAATTTGATGATCTCCCGTGGCAGACGCAAATGCAAATATCTTGTATAAATTATCAAACATCTGCGCCTAGGCCGACCATTCATTATGGCCGAACCTTAACCCAAACCTTTGAGACAACGCCTCTTTAAAGTGGTTTCCCTTTTTATATTCTGCACTCATATTTTAAGGCTTTAACATTCCATTGTTGGCAAAACGTTTTACGGTCAATCTTTTTATCTCATTGTCAATGATTTTTTCGCGAAGGCTCTTTGAACAACAGCCTTTCCCTTTTTTTTTCGCTGTCTGACTGTGCGAAACTTTCCATTTCTCCTTATTTTACTTAAACAGGCCCAGTAATACTTTTTGTTCTCATAGTAAATGGCAGAAGATAAGTACACATTTTCGA
The DNA here is from genome assembly GCA_018153305.1 of Drosophila kurseongensis. Classification (NCBI taxonomy): domain Eukaryota; kingdom Metazoa; phylum Arthropoda; class Insecta; order Diptera; family Drosophilidae; genus Drosophila; species Drosophila kurseongensis. The sequence goes on from JAECXX010000051.1 coordinate 3,164,194, forward strand.
TCGAGTTTTACAAGCTGCCAATGACCTTGCTATGGTGTTTTTTATTAGGTAATATAAACTGAGGAGATTGTCTTGAATTGACTTGTATCAAATATAGAGTCTTACACCTTGTTCTATTCCGCGGTAGGAAAATCAAAATGTAATTTCGGGGATTTTACGATCTGCCCCTGACCTTGCCCCTGTGACTCGAATAAGCAATCCGAACGAAACCATTATCGCCCGGCTTCGGGGGAGATTGTTTCGGATCGGGTCGGCTTGAATTGCCCAAATGGGCTTCAAAGTGTCAGCCCCAAAACGCGGCGTGCTAATCCCCCTTTGCCGGTTAATTATGTTAATTGAACGATGGTCTTGACAGTGAGCGATAGGCGCAACAAAAGAGCCAGGTCTGACAAAACTTTTGACAAAGCCACTTCAAAGCCATCGAATTAAATTGCAATTTGAGCGTGTGTGCGTGTGGGCCAAACAATCATCTGGTCACAAAGGTGTGGAATGGAATGCAAGACTTCGGATGCCCAGAGATTGGTGCAGCATCTCCTAGATGAAGGTCTTACGTGAGCGGGTTGCGTGCTCGGAAATAATGCCCCAGCACACTTGACGGGCCAAGAGAAACACTATTTATATTATGTGAAGATGGGCCCAGACAATAGAAGCGATAATCATGCCTTAATTTATTCCTAATTGCGAACAAAACGAAACAAAAAGTCTGCAGTGGGGAACTAAAAAAAGGGAAAGGACACGACCCTTGTGTGGGAATAAGCACAACCGGAAGCGTGTTCATGCACAGCAAAAAATTACTTTAAAGTCAAGCTTGAAAACTTAAACAACTCTATTTCTACAACTAACTAATTTTTTATTTGGGCTAACTGTTGTGTATATAATGTATTTTACACACAAAAAATCATAAAAAATAGGATGTAAATACTTTGAATTCATTCATTTAATTTATTTATTTAAAGATCAAAGATTAAGGAAAATATTAAAACCGATTATACATTTAAAGGTATTTCTTAAGCGTCTGCTTCACAACATAAATCCCACGCCACTTTTGAGGTAATATTTGGCTTGCACTCAAACAATATTTCTTCTTGCAACTTATATTTATTCGAGCATGTAAGCGCGCGAAATGTGTAAGATTTTGACACCAGCAAGCTATTTGGTGGAAACTAAAATAGCGAAGTACAAAGTAGAAGGCTTAACAAGTTAATAAAAACTATGTGCTTTAGAATTTATGGGATATTTTTTCCCCAAGTGCACAGATGCCTGTTTGCCTTTCACTTTGCAAAATACCCGCCCGAAGAGCCTTTTACTGATTGACCAATGGTATGACAATGCAATTTCTTTTTCGTATTATTTCCCATCACTTTTAACCCCTTTTGCAGATGCAGCAATGCATTTCGCCAGGGCCCTAAGGTTTAGCCAAGAAAAACATTCGTTGACGTCAGCTAATTGTCGTTGAAAGTGTGTACATTTTGCCAAAAACCATTTATATTATTTTATGTTTACATGGCACACGGGGCGTATACTGACTAACATATTGGCTTTTAGCTGTCACTTTTGGCCAGGAAGGGTCTTCACACAACGCTGCCAAGTGTTTCAGGCAAGAAGTATTGCATAAAGCTCTCAGACATCGCTCCGAATGTGGGTTATATAAAAACACAGAAAGAGCAACAGCATCAGAAACAACTGAAGATGCCTCTAAAGCGCTGCGTCATTGACCACAAAACAGATATTGAGAAAAAAGAAAACACAGAAAAGAAACATCGCTGGCCAGCGCATCTCAATAAGTTCGGGTACAAATCGGCGTTATATTGATGAATCATGGCCCACGATTGCCGGACGCTGTTTGGTGAATTTTATGAAGCCATCAATGGGAGTATCAAAAGATTTGGGCAGGGCAATGTCGGTACATATTTGGGCGATGTGTGTAAGCATTAGTTCCTGCTGCCCATGGATCGTTTCTTTTTGGCCAAGCAAAGGTCAGCAAACATACCATTAACTTTATGCAAATGGGCAGCGCAAATTGTCGGAATTAACACCCGGCAAGATACATGTTTGTGGACCACTATTGCTCTGATCTTGACCGATATTCTGGCTTAGGACCGGCCGAAACCATATCGAGTCGAGATCGGAACATCGTTACACTCAATCAAACAAAACTGGCGGAATTGTAGTGCGAAGGTTATGCGGGCCCAATTTAAGTCTGCTATTTTGCGAATTGATTAATTGGCGAATGGCTGGTAAATGGGTAACAGTCCGCCCTAAATGGAGGCACCTTCAACACAGCCATATACATACTCACACATGTGTATCTGTTCTTAATGAGCTGCATATTACTTCAGGTCAAGAATGCTCCATGGGCACCATGACTAACACAAAACCAATCCGGTTTCTTTAGCAAGGTTTTGCATTAAGCGAACAGATTAGAGCGAAGACAATGAACCAAAACTGAATCCATATAAAAAGCTATGCCAATAAACTGCAGCCGCGGATCGGTGGCTAAATATGCATAAACAAATTCAAAGATAAGATTGTTGGAGTTGCTTTTTGGCCATTTGTGTCGTACTTTTTACATGGATTTGATTTGATTGGCATTTAAATTGGTGTCCAAGACATTATGCCAGATTGTCTAGGTCTGAGTATAATATTCAAGCAAAATGCCCCTTGATTTGGCGCGCTTTACGATTGGACGCATTACTGCATTTGGCCAACGTTTAAGAGAATCATCTTGTTCGGCAACCTGTTTCGGATCTGCAGTCTAGTATTACAGCACATCCAGGTGTCATAAGACTCTCCATAAAAGATAACGGCTGTGTGGAGTCTAAAGACTTAAGACACAAACTCGAATCCAAAAACGTTCGTCGCCTAAGTCATTTGTATTTTAGCCTGCTGCCAACCCGAATTAAATAATTGTTATCCGACACCCGTGAAAAGCAATTAAAGCCCGACCACAATAACAACAACAGAAACGGCAATTCCGAAAAATTGAAAAACGGGAAAAATGAAAACTGCATTTACTCACTTGCCGCCTGCATGATCAGAAAGCCAATCACAAAAAAGTTCATTTTTGCCACTTTTTTCTCGTTCGAATTTTGCTTGAAAATTTCTTTCTTCGGAAATTACGATGATTAGTTATTTTCGTCGGATGCGTGTAATTTATCTTTACGATTTTCTTTGCACACTTATTCACTCGCTTGGGGGGGAAAATAAAACTGAGGAAAACACAATAAACTTTTATTATCGTTGTGCTCGCGACTCGTGCCGCAGATCGGAAGTGGATAGTTGATTTAATTAAATTTAATGAACTTATTATTTTTATCAATTAATTCGGTATTGCGCTGGGAGGAAAGCAAAGCAATGCGCGTAAATTGAAAGAAAATACAGAAAAAATGTATAAAAACCAAAATAAAACCGGTAGACACAAGAAACGCAAATGAGCGGGGTAAACACTCTCACTCTCTCTTTCGGCGATAAAAGTGAAGATGGGCGGACGGAGGCGGCGACGCGACTGAGATGCGCCGATAATCGCGTACCGCTACGCGTGCGTAGGCGCCGGCAGAGGCGGTGGCAGAAACGGCGGCAGAGGCAGCGGCAGCGGCACAATATTATATTTTCTTATCTACCAAGAAACACCAACCTGAGTAAAATAAAAATGAACATAGGTACTATTTCTACCCTAATTCATATAAAATATATTTTAATCCCCAATATCTTTAACTTTTTTAACTGATTTCAAATTGGCAGAATTAATCAATCTATATAAATTGCCCATGGCACCAAAATTGTATTAAATTGCTTTGCAAACGATTTTAAGCTATTATATTTAACTGGATGAAACTAAATCATTGTATATTATTTATAAGAGAGGTTATTTGAACCATTTTTCTTTAATACACTTTAATCACATACATTAGAATCAATAACAATTTCCGCTTTAATATTTTATTAAATTGTATTCGAAAAATATTTTCTATTAAAACTGTAGCTAACGTAATTTGAACGGTTATACTTCTAACTTTGCAAAGAGGTAAAGTTGATTTTCTTTATATTGTGAAATACCGATTAACATAAGAGTAAGCCATAAAGGTTTGCAATTTAAACCGCATTTTTGTAATTAGTTTTAACTGCTTTTCAAAGTTTGAAATTCGAAGTACAGCTACTTCCGCTTGAGTATCTTATTAAAAGCTAATTTCGCAAATTTACGTATACGTAATACAAAGCCTAACTTAACTTTTATTTTGGTTTTAAGTGCAAACTATTTTACGAATCTGACTTTAGTTAATACTTATTGATTATTTTTGGTATTTCACATAATGTTTTGTATGAAAAAATGGATAATGCCATTCGTCATTTAAAAAAAATAAATAAAAAGTTAATTAAAAGCAAGACGTATACGTAATAAAATGTCTTGTCTCGTTATAAATTTTGGAATGAATCTCGGTGTTTAATTTAGCGACACATCCAGCGATATTCCCGTCTGGCGGCACTTGTCTCCTTCGCTGCTCTCTTGAGCATAACAACAACTTTCCAATTGCCAGCGCTTTGGTTTGTTGGTCAGCGCTCCATAATTTCCTCGGCTGACTGTCTTTTTAGTCTATTGTCACTGCCAACCTAAGGCGGCTGCGCACATGCCAACTACACTGCCACGCCTCCAAAAACCATAACACACTACAAAAACAACAACACGGCGACGGCACGTTCAACGGCAACAACAACTAAAACAACAACAGTTCTGCCTCGTTTTGAAACTGGCAGCATAGGTAAAAGTTGTTTTCGATACGCTTTAATTTCGTTAGCTCTTTTGGCCGCGTTAATTTTTCGCCCGAAATTAGCGCAAAACCGATTTACACACACACAACCAAAAACATTAGCACTGCCCTAATCAATGTTAACCCGAATTATGCACTCGATTTAATTTTGTAAGTCTTAAAGCACACCAAAAATTTAGCGGTTTGTCTGAGGTGATATTGCCTTGGCTCTACAAAATATTTGGACTGTGTTGCCAAAGCGAAACGTTAGCGACTTACAACCTGCGGATACCGCGATCACCTGGCCAGGTGCGAAACTTAACTTGTTGCTCTGGCGCGCGGCCAACGACTGAAAGCCGAATCAGAAACTAAAACATAAGCGGAATCCGAATCCGAATCCGAATCGAAGTTGCTATCGCTGTAAGCCGAAGAAACTGTAAATAAACGTGGGGCTCCTCTCTTTCGCTCTCTCCACTTGTTTGGCAGCACTGGCCGAGCGGATAACTGTAAAAGATATAGCCGATATCATCAGGAAAAATGAAAATTTGTATTTTAAAAAATATATGTTTAGATTTGTTTTTAGTTTCTTAGCAGATTTTATGTTAAACAATAACGGTAAGTAAATTTGGCTGTTTCCAAAAATGTACATATTCAAAATAATATATGTTAGATGGAACTTATGGGTTAAGAATATGAACATAAGTGAGAACAATATCATTTGAATTTGCGTTTAAGGCATACCATTATGAAATACAAAATGAACAGGCTCTACTTGAACCTAATATTTGCACAAAAATTGTATCCCCTGTTTTTCAGATTAGACTACATATTTTTCTAATCTTAGATTATTGCCATCCGGCAAAAGATTTGAATTGTTCATACATGGAGTACGGAACGCTTGCGGCAGTTCGTTTATCCATTTTGTCAGCACTAAAAGAAAAAAGTTCAAAGGATCATGTAAAAATAGAAAATGCGTTGCTAAGGCTTACCGTATTTAGAACCAGAAATCACTGGGCAGGCTGAGTGGAGGGTCTTTTCATTCATAGCACCAGAGTTATGAAGATTGTACCAGAAGACCGCTGATCCCTTCTTGGGCGTAACAGTAATATTAATCATCGGAAAAATGGTAGCCCCACCCGAATCAACATCTCCCAGCTGGAAAGGATTCAGCCTAAGAAAAGAGTAACTGCGATGAATCGTACTGACTTACATAAAACAAAACCGTGGCTATGCGATCCCCTTCATCTAATCGGGTCTGCAAAGATTGTATAATAAAAGCAGATTTTTGTAAGATCTCCCAAAAATCCTACCGTATTCTGCAAGTTACGATAGTCATGGTGCAGCACATAATGACCTCCTATTCCGTAGTTAATCAGCGTGAAAGCTTCGCTTCCATCCATGTTTAAGCCGGTCATATCGGTCACCCGTTCATCAAGCAATTCGGCTGCCGTTTGATCTATATAAGAGTCCTTGGAGCTTCTCACCTCAGACTTCTGACCGGCGCTGATAAGGGATAAAGATAACTGACTTGAGTTAAGAATCAAATCAATTTCGCTGTCGTAGATCACATCGTGGTAAACCACCATGTAGGGGTCAGTGCTCAGCTCCTCCATTTTCAGTGGAGCGATCCTCGTGAAGGCCGTCGTGGAACTGTTGTAGCGGCAGAGAAGTCGACTGGGTTTTTTGACAACAGCACTGCAATTTAGTTTAGTGGCTATCGCATTTTCAAAGAGCATATCTACATTGCTGTGCTCCAACTCTTCAGGCTTTTTTCCGAAGTGATAAGAGGCGGCAGTTAACTCCTGATCCATCATCAGTAGTGTTCCCCACGCCTTGTGAGCTGAGTACCTTTTCAGAGTGATTTCGAAACGGGCCAAGGAGGCATTGAACCAAGCCTCGGCACGCTCTTTATTCCTATTTCCTACGCAGAACTCTCCAAGGGCTAAGCAATCCTGAGCTGACAGTGCTGTCCTGAAAATCATTTATGATAAAATTGAAAAAAAAAGTACACCAACCAAAATTTACTCTGGCTTTGAGTATCCTGCCAAATTCCCAGCTGCCAATTCCTCCGGCGTTAGGTCATAAAAGGTGATGAGGTCGTCGATGCCCCGACAGGCGCATTCCAAGTCCAATGCGGTGGGTATCAACTTTCGCATTCTGTGGGCCTTCTCAATGGGCTCTAAAAAACATTATTTTGAAACAAAAATATGTAAAGCTTATCTTTGTTAGATAAAAATTTCTAATACCTAATTCCAACTTATTAGTATTTAAGGCATAGTTATGCCATTTCCTCCAGTCCGTATGTAGGCGATGTAACAGACGAAAACTGTTCACTGGATTTCCCAAGTACATTTCATAATCATTATCCATTTGGTGGTGTTCAGAACTCATAGTTATTAGGGATCTTTTAGAAATTCCTAGATTTGTAATTTTTCAGGGCAAAACTATTGTTTTTTCTTACCGCTCCACCAAATCGAGTTTTTTCTTTAGAACTTCCACGTAACCTTTTAGGTTCTCGACAAGATCATCCTCAACCTCAAGAAGCTTCATCAGTCCCACTGTTGATGCGGAATAGGATTTCTTTGAAACCGCTTTGGCAAATCCTTGGCAGCAGATTATGAATATACTCAAAAATCCAATAAATTTTAAATATTTTGAGTACATTTTACTTTTTAAACAGAATGGCAAATGAATTCTAAAGTTCGTGTTAACACTGTTGAGTAACCAAATTAGTTAGTTGTTATTCTTTAATTTAATTAGTCAAGCCAAAGACCTAAAATTGATTCTCCTCTGTGCACAATAAGAAATGAAAGTCTACTTTTCATCCAGAAACAATTGTTTGATTTAAAATCGGTTTTGTTCTTATATCATTTTTTAGGGTCGACAAATTTACAAAAGATGGGATGGGGAGTATATAGGAAAGCCGATTATAAATATATATTTGTATAAAATGCATGGTTTCATTTTTTGTCTGTACCACAGTCAGCTTCTCTAATTTAATTAAACCTTAACTAATTTGACAAATTGTCTAGGTTCCTTATAGTAAGTTGAGAAATTATTTGCCTCTTTATTAGAAAAGTGAAATGTTGGAATTTAAATGTATTAAAGTTATGGCCATTTTAAGCGCTTGTCTCATTTTCTTCAATCGATTTGCAAAGGCGTTTCCCAGGAGGTCTTATGGTTCATCAGAGGACCTCATGAAGCTACTCGAGGTTGAGGATAAGCTGGTCGAGAACCTAAATGGTTACGTGGAAAAACTAAAGAAAAAGCTGCACATATTGGAGCAGTAAGTATATGATAAAATTTCCGAACAATTATTTATCCTTGATCTGCTTACATATCTCTAAAAACTATGAACTCTGAGCATTACCAAATGAAAAATAACTATGAAACGTACTTGGGAAATCCAGTTAACAGCTTTCGTCTGTTACATCGCCTACATTCGGATTGGAGGAAGTGGCATCATTATAGCTCAAATAATAACAAGGATGAATTAAGTATTACATATACCTTTCCCACACCGATTTTCCAATTTTGTATTTAAATATATTGCAGAACACATTGATAAGTCCCATAAAATGCGAACGATGTTACCCACCTCTTTAGATTTGGAACAGGCTTGTCGCGGCATCGAAGACCTAATTTCCTTTTATGACCTAAAACCAGATGATTTGGCTGAAGGTTATTTGGCAGGACACTTAATGCCAGAGTAAGTTAAGAGAATTAAAGTTTCATTAGCGTGATTACCATTCCTATTTCCCAGAACGGCACTGTCTGCCCGAGATTGCTATGCGCTGGGACAGTTCTGCATGAACGATCGAAGGGAAGATCGGGCGGAGGCCTGGTTCAACATCTCCTTAAACCAATTCACTGACCAAAAACTCCTGCACAGGGTCAATCATATTAGCAGGTACTCTGTTCAAAAGTCCTGGGCAGTACTCCTGATTAAGAACCAAGAAATTACTAACGCTATCTATGACTTTGGGGAACCACCAAAGGATCATCTCTCCCAATGGATTTATGAGGAGGTGGTCACCAAGCGAAACTGCCGCGCTACCTTTCGTCAACCTAGTCGACTCCACTGCCGCTATAACAGTTCCACGACGCCCTTCACATTGATTGCCCCACTGAAAATGGAGGAGCTAAGCTTCGATCCTTACATGGTGGTGTACTATGATGTTATCTACGAAAGTGAAATCAATTGGCTGCTTAACACAAGCGAGTTCTCCTTATCCCTGGTGGATAATGCTGCGATGTCGGAATTCCGAGCCTCCAAGGACTCAACTATTAGGTTGCCCCAAGGCATAGTAGTTGAAACACTTGACCAACGAGTGACGGACATGACCGGTCTCAGTATGGAGAACAGCGATGAATTTTCGCTGATCAACTACGGCTTGGGTGGCCACTATGTATTGCATACCGATTACCACAACTACTTGAATCAAGTGAGTTTTATCGGTGATAAGGAAACTACTTTCTCACCTTGTTTAACATTTGCAGACTCGATGGAAAAAAGGGGATCGCATGGCCACAGTTTTGTTTTACGTAAGTTAGCAGAGATAAAGATTCATTAGGTTTACGTACAACCCTTTCCAGCTGGAAAATGTTGAATTGGGTGGAGCCACCATTTTCCCAATGATCAATATATCCGTTACGCCCAAAAAGGGATCGGCGGTCTTCTGGCACAATCTTCATAACTCGGGCGATATGAATTTAAAGACCCTGCACTCGGCCTGTCCGGTGATAGTTGGTTCCAAATATGGTAGGAGTAAATTTAAGTTTTCGATTGAATCACATGATCTTTTCTTACAGTGCTCACAAAATGGATTAACGAACTGCCGCAATTGTTTTTCACTCCTTGTATAAAAAATAAAAAAACCAAAGGAAAATAAACTTATTCCTTCTTGTTGCAATTTACATGTAATACAATATTTAGAAAATATAGAAATAAAGCGGATTCATTTAATATCACGCAAACTGTTCGCTTAAAGCCATGTATCTATTAGCTAGTCCCCGATGCCGTGACCCGGGTGAGGCGATATTTTTGCACGGCATAGTGGGCTCCCTCTTCGGATGTCAGTTGCCCCACGTACTGCTCCTTCACGAAGCGATTGCTCACCGCATTCAGCGAGTCCTTGAGGAAGCCGAAGTGCACTATGGCATTGGGCACAAAGTTCAGCTCCAGAAGAGTTTCATTAGTCGGCAGCACCTTCTTCGGCGGTATGGTAAAGAGGTGGAACTGCTCCCCTGGCTGGGCCAGGAATTCGCGAACAAACTCTTCCACCTTCGACAGGGGCTCATGCGGCTTGAATATGCCCTGAAGAACGAATCGGTCGGGAAACTGAATGCGCAGCACGCAGTCCTTGTACTGATTCAGCTTGGCCAGCATGGTCTTCTGGCGCTCGAGCTCCCTAAGCTTGGCCGTCAGCAAGGGAGCGTCGTCGTCTCCGCTCGAAGTGCGTTTCAAATCGCGCAGCACCATTTTCAGATCGTTGACGGTCAGGTCGAAGAATGAGTCCGGCAGGTCGTCGGCATGTTTCGCAGTCTCGTCCAGGGAGAAAAGCACTGCTTGACGCGGTCCAATCACATTTACCACCGGCGGTGCCCGACCAGGATTTTCCTCGGCTTCGTTCTCGGCCTGCTTCTGCTCCGGTGCATGGTGCATGGAGTACCCGGAGCCACTGCCCCAGTCGTACTTGGGCGCCTCTGCCTGTGGCTGCTGTTCTTGGTCGGATTTTTCAGAGGGCTTGGCTGGTTCACTTCCTGAGGCATTTTCTTCAGGTGCCGTGCGTTTCAGATTCTTGATCATGTTGCTGGTGAGAGCGAAGCCACCACCTCCTCCACTACCTGCCATTGCAGAGCGGGAGGTGCTGGGCTGGTCGTCGTTATCTACCGGAGTTTTGGCTGCTGGAGCTTTATACACATTGGCTTGGGTCTTAAGATCCTCGGGCTTCTTGTCAATTAGCCGCATCATGGCGCGGCCCTCCAAGATACCCAGGGATTTAAGCGTTGTCTGGTGCATCTGCTCCTGGCCAATGACCTCGCTGCGCATGTAGATGATGACAGGGCTCTCGTAACCTTTGACCTGCGATTCGCAAAGCTTCTGGACCACCTGCCACAGGGAGTCGTTGGGCGAGAAGTCGGCCTGCTGGCGGGATCCGTCGTTCAACTGGACGCAGACGAGGACATTGCTCAGAGTGCGACGCTTCTCCGTGGGCTCCATCTCTAGGACGCAGTTGTTGGGCAGCCCGCTGAAGCGAAACTGCTGCGTCAATCCGACCACCTTGTTGTGGAACTTAAGACAGTGCTCCTCCGCGTCGTAGCCGTGCTTGGAGCAGGCCGTCTCCAGGATCTCCAGCAATGTCATGTTCGCCGTCACGCTCACATTCTGCCGCCGACAGTTGGGCAGCAGGATTGTGACGCGCTTGTCCATTGGATTAACAACTGCTCTGCAATGATTCTGGTGGGAATGGAAATTAGGAAGCTATATATAAGCAAACTTACCTTTATTGACGTTTCGGGGAGAGGCAGGCTACGTTCCGGAATATGCCGGCTGGAATCGGGATTCTGTTTGTGACTACTATCGATAGTCCCGGGTTTTGTTTACTGACCTGCGTGACTTTCGCTTTTCCAATATCATTAGAGATGCGCTCGTGAAGTAACTATCGGTTGACAGTAATGATGGAGACTGCTTGAGTGTAATATATATATAGATAAAAAATTTAAATTCTCATGAGTATTGTAATATACGTTAAAATGCACACCTGAAACCTATAAATAACAATAATATGTAGGCAGTAATTAATAGGCAGCACTGATAAATGACTTAGAGCAGGTTAAGACATATTTTTGATTATATCGCGAAATGGAATTCTTAGATATGATTAAATGACCGTGTTTGGCAGAACTACATGATTACTGATGGATAAGTAATCAAGGTCGAGTTTGATCTGCTAAAAGCTCATTATACATAAACATAGCTGTTTTTTATTCGGCCAAGAAACTGTCAGTAGCGATAGTGATCGCCAAATTTTGTTTTTGTAAGTGGAGCTTAAATAAATTAAAAATTAAAGTTGCCAAATTGTTTACGTGCACCCCCGAAATAACAGCATTAAGCACAACCTTCGTGGAAAAAATAAAATTAAAACAATTCTGACAAAATAAAAACATTCAATATAAATTTAAAGATTTAATTTTGTTTGCCACCATAAAGCAACAGTCTTTAATTTTATTGATATTTCAGCAATCAATACCCGCTAGCAGCCAAACACCATGATGAAAGAATTTGTACATGATGTACATTATCTATATTATCTATTAGTGATCAGTGATCATGTTGTTCTGCTGAACGCGGCCAATAACTTTAAAAGCCCCCTATCGATAGACTCCCGTGACAATTTTCCTGGATTTTCCACTATCGATGGCAGCTGCATGTGTATCGAAGTATTATTGATTGCAGGAAGAAGAAGCATAAGGAGAAGCAAAAGAAAGGCACAGCTCATAAAACTTAAACTGTTTTAAACGGGAATTGTTGCAGAACTAGACTTATATTAAGTTAATCGATTGTCAGGAAATGTTCTAAGGCCCGGGGAAGTCCCCATCGAGTGAGTTTCAGCATTCTAAGTGAAAACTGCGAGAACGAACCGTTCGAGTCCCGAACCCCGAAAATTCGCCGAACCAGTGAAAGATACTTCGAGAAGTCCGTGTAGCCATAAAGCCATCATGACCAATCTGGAGAAGCAGCACGAGATGGTGAAGCGCAGTCTGGTGCAGTTCATCAATGGCCATATACCAGGAGCGGACTTTAGCGTAGTGGACGAGATCGTCCTGTCATACATCATCTCGATTTTGGAAGAGGCCTCGCAAGACCCGTGTTTCGATGTGGAGGGTTTCGTGGAGATGATGGGCGCCTACTTTGAAAAGTTTCCAACCATTGACCAGGGCATCATCTGTGACTGGATCTACAAGCTGGCCAACGAGCTTACCGAGATGGAGAAAAACCAAGGAAACCATGACACCATCAGCTTGTCGCTCAAGTGGGTTTTAATTATATACCTCCTCCTTAAATGATTTCATTTAATCTGTCCTTTATCTCCAGCTCCTTAAGCCTGTCGAGCATCATTCCGGAGTCAAAGTTGCGAGCTCGCAACTCTTCCACTTCCGAAAAGGACGAGCTGTCCTCAAACAGCAGCAGCAGCGGTGGTGGGGGCAACAGCAAGCGTTCCCAGCATTTGTCGGAGACCAGTGATGGAGGATCCACCGACAGCTCCAGCTCCACTTGCGACTACTTCCTGGACGAGACCGAAGTGCTCCAGGAAATGTTCCCGGATTCGGCCATTGCCGAGGTAATTGTTATTTCAACAGAGAATTCATAGAAATCTAAGATAAATAAATGTACAATTATCTTTTAAAATCCCAATATCTAGATTAAGCATTGCATCGCCATTTCCAAAGGAGACATTGATAGCGCAACCCAGATCCTCTTGCATCGCCAGGAAACCAACCAGTGTATTACTGACAAGTCTTATACAACTTACATCAAGAAGAATGTTGTAGTAGACGATAATGAGCTCAAAAATCGCATCATCGCCAGGTAAGTAATTTTGATTATAACCAAATCTTCTCCAGATTTGACACCAAATGATTTATAATTTTCACTACTTATATGAAACTTTACCAACTCTATATTTTTAACACTATAAATTTGAAAAGAAACTGAGCAAATAGCAATAATAAAATATTAAGATTTTAACATAAAAGTTAAGCTTAAAACGGTATAACATCATTTTTTTCCATTAGGTACTCCTATGTCGACAAGAACGCCACCCAGCGTGAGTACAAACCAGTGGTACCGAAAATGGAGCCGCGCAAGCTGGTGCGCTACCGGGATAATAAGATCGTCTCGCTCAAGGGCGAGCGGTACACCGAGATCAAGCGTGACGAAGATGCTGAGTTAAAAAAACCCAAGAAGCAGATTCAACCGTAACTAAAGAGGAACAAAACCCTCTTCAAGTATTTTATCAAGAAGCAAATTAATCCACACCCCAGTAACTTATCCGCACCTACGACACCGATCTTCGCCAGCAGCAGTAGCTGCAGTTCCACCGGCAGCAGCAGCAGCAGCCATCCCGTTTCCGGTCACAGTTTATGCAATCAGATGCATATTGTTGGACTGACCGCCATTAGAAGCCATGTTAGCACTCAGCCCAATTCCATACCAGTGATCCCCGCCAAGCTTAGCCAACGTTTAGATGCTTCCCAACATGACGACGATGAGGCGCGAGAGTTCAGAAAGAAAGACGAGCCACCGAGCGCAGCGAATAGGTTCCCATATCCGAGTGAGTTTGGTCAGGAGTTTATGGCGTCGGCCGGCATGCTGGTTCTCCTGTTGCTAGTTGGACATAGCCTTTGGACCTCGGCCTCTCCTCGCACCCATCCCCATGACAAAGACAGAAAGACTTTACATACCAAATTAGTTGATAGTTATGCTTTAGGACTACTCGCTTATGCAAATTTTGAGAGCCCATCCGCCGTGGTGGTCGCCTGCTTATGAGTCGCGTTGCCGGGAGCAGGCGGCCCGGACGGATCTGGACTTGGATCCGAATCCGAATCCGTTGCCAGTTGTCAATTATGACGACTGCGGTCGCGCCTGCGCTGTGACTTTTCCTTAGTTCCTTACGCAAGCGAATTTGAATCGAACCGTATCTGTGAAAATCGTGAATCTCAAACTATTTAATATCCTCGAACAGTATTGTTAAACCTTCTTTGAACCCAAGAATCAGACGCAGGTGCGACACCCAACCCGAATTTGGCGCTCAAATAGACTTATTTAGACGTTTTTAGGTACTCAAATTGATTAATTTTGTTGGCCGTGTGCGTGTTTCAGAAACGCAGCTGCACAAGAAACTTGCCATATCTGTTTAAGATTTGTTAAACCATTTTGTATCGTGTAACTCGTTTTGTTTTCCTCTGGTCCAAGAAAACTAGCAACAGTAATCCAGCAACAACGCCACCAAAGCCACATGCAACACAAACTAGTCCTCACCGCCCACTGAGATATCTGGAACCCATAACAATTCGGCTACTGCTCGGAGTAAGACAGCAATACTAACAATAATATTAACATATTCAGCATATACACATGTATGAACTAATCGAATAATCAACTATTTATATAGCGTAGCCCCAAATCCTTCCCGATTATTGTAATCTACAATATCACGGCAATCCCACGCCCGATTCATAATAGTTTTAAGCATCCGAGATATTGTTCGACAGCTTTGAATTTGTAACTTTTGGTTTGAGACAAAAGATATATAGTGTTTTATCAACTTCTATAATTTTCATAGTTTAGCTTAAGTTTTAATTCCCCGACCACCGCTTTATGATTATGTAACCAATTGCATTTTAAGCACCTCGAGTTTTCTGATTTTAGTTCAGCACTACACGATCGGTGTTACAACCATCATATATATTCGTATTTATGTTCACCTGGTTTCGGTTTGATATTAACATTTTATATATTTTTAGTTTTATATATTATTTTTGTGATATTAGCGTAAAAATCAACTAAAAGAAAAGGCAAACACTCGAATTAAACTTTTGAAATTATTAAATAAACTCAATACTTAACGCATAATTATTTGATTGTGGAATATCAAGCCCAAAGAAAAATAGTGAGTGGGTAAAAAGAAAATCGTGAGCTTAAGTGTCAGAAACATACTTGATTTCTTACTTTGCGTTATGTTTATTTTATTAAATTATAAACTTGTGATTTTATTAAATAATAATACTCTGGTAAGTAGTAACTTTACAAATTTATTTATAATATTTCAGTTTCTTTTGAAAATTATAAGGTTATTAATTGAAGAATCGGATAAAAAAAAGGCCGGTAAGGCAACACTGCTATAATGAACTGGTTCGTTGGCAGTGTATATACAAATTCTTGGCAAAGTAATATGGCGTTGTCTCGTTATCTGGTCACACTGCTGGCATAGGTTTTTTTCGCACAACTCTTTTTGTCGAGAAAAATCCACGTTTTGGGCCAAAATGACCACAATCGCGGATTTATTCACAAAGTATAATTGCACAAATTGCCAGGACGATATTCAGGGCATTCGGGTGCATTGTGCGGAGTGCGAAAATTTCGATTTGTGTCTGCAAGTAAGTAACTCACACATACACGCCGTCAACCGACGCGCGTACTTATGCATGTGTGCGGTGGTAGGGTGGACCGTTTTCGGGGTTCTGGAAAAATGAAATTATTTTTTGGGGTTCTCCAATTAAATGTATAAGCAATAGATCTTAAATTAAGATAACTTATATTCATAAAAAAAAATGTAGACCCATTCTGTTTACAAAATTGAAAAAAAGATGATTTTTATTTAAATTAATTAAATGAGAAAATTATAGTCATATTTTAAGGAATTCTCTTATTAGGGTAGTGGTAGGGTGTTTTATAAAGTTTATTTTTCAAAAGCAAAGAATTCCTAGGAAATATTTTTTTTCTGTCAACAAAGTCGATCCACCCTGCCGCACCCATACTCGAACAACTTAGAGATGCGTCGACAGTCTGGAACCGAAAAACTGACTCATCTGGAAATACATATATACATATCCACACAACCGGCAATTTCACCATGTTGATTAAAAAACAGCTGACTTGGTATTTACGTTGTATTATTGTTTATTTATTTGCGCAGTGTTTTGCCGCGGGGGCGGAGATCGGAGCCCACCAAAATAACCATGCCTACCAGTTCATGGACACCGGTACCTCCATATTGAGTGTGTTCCGTGGGAAGGGGGCGTGGACAGCGCGGGAGGAGATCCGGCTGCTGGACGCCATCGAGCAATATGGCTTTGGTAACTGGGAGGACATTAGCAAGCATATCGAGACCAAGTCGGCGGAGGACGCCAAGGAGGAGTATGTGAACAAGTTCGTGAATGGCACAATTGGCCGGGCCACTTGGACACCGGCCCAGAGCCAAAGACCCCGCCTCATCGATCACACGGGAGACGACGATGCCGGTCCATTGGGCACCAATGCCCTGGCCTCCTTGCCTCCACTGGACATCAACTCCGATGAGGCCATGCAGCTGGGCTACATGCCCAACAGGGACAGCTTCGAGCGAGAGTACGACCCCACGGCCGAGCAACTGATCTCCAACATCTCGCTAAGCTCCGAGGACACGGAGGTGGATGTGATGCTGAAGCTGGCCCACGTGGACATTTACACCCGCCGACTCAGAGAGCGAGCTCGCAGGAAACGGATGGTTAGGGACTACCAGCTGGTCTCCAACTTCTTCCGCAACCGGAATTACGCTCTACAGCAAGGACTCACAAAGGAGCAGCGCGAGTTCCGAGACAGATTTCGTGTGTATGCCCAGTTCTACACCTCAAACGAGTACGAGCGGCTCATGGGATCACTGGAGCACGAGAAGGAGCTGCGCATCCGGCAGGCAGAGCTGTACCGGTACCGCTACAATGGCCTAACCAAGATCAAGGATTGCATCCACTTTGAGCAGCATGCGGCAAACGCCACACATCGCTCCACGGGACCGTATGGCCACGGCAAGACTGTAAGTATAGGGCTAAACTTTGGGGGGATCGAAATCAAACTATCTAAAGTAATTTATAAGGCTTGGTTTCTAAAAGTCAAAAGTTTTCTAGAAATATTCAATTTTCTGACAGAAATTTGTAAAAAATTTATGAGGAACCCGTAAAATTATGAGAATTTCATTTTTTATTTCTTTGTCACTAAAATTTACTTTCAACTACTTAAAAACTACCTGAAAAGAAAAAATATTCAGATTGTTAAAAAAATCCAAACCGAATAATAGAAGTTCAGGATAGTTTTGATTTCATTTCCCTTGGAGTGATTGCTCCTCCCATTAGAATGCATGACGAGTTGAATATCGTGTGTGCTGCCTTGTTTTTACCGACCCGACCTGACATGACCAAACTCTTACAATCGCTTTTCCGTCTTGTCTCACGATATTCAGCTCACCTGCATTATAAACGCGCCAAACAACGAGCGTTCGAATGGTTCTATAAGACAATGTTTAACCACAGGACCACACGCAACCCTCCAATGGAAGTCAACGGCCGCCAAGCTCTTCCTTGCACTCCCCACAACCGAATCTCAGAAAGGTGTAAGTATTTTTTTAATCAGTTGCGATCTAGTAATAAATTTGAAGCAACTCTTTCCTAGGAAGAAACTTAAATATAATTGTCAGATCGCAACTCATCCCCGTAGGCCATTAAATCCTTTTTTAATCTTTGGGTTTATTTCTTTTAGCGAAATGTCAAGCGGCGTCGAGGCAAGTTTAAATTCAATCGCACCAAGAAACACGCTCCACATCGCCGACCCGACCTGCTCCGGCGCATTATTGCCCAGCAGAAGCTACTTGGATAGCTGTCGGGGATCGTCGGCAGCTACGATGCTGCAGACGACGGGGATGGGAATGGGGATAGGGATAACAGTGGACTCGGCAGCGACGACGGGAGTGACTTCCACGGCTACGACGATGGCGAATCTGCCCACGAACTCGGCGAAGGGAAGCCAACAACATCTGCAGCCGCTGCAGCAGCATCCTCAGCTTCTGCAAAGCGGCAGCCACAAAATACAAAGCGAGGCCGCCGGCGGAAGCAGTGATCCAGTCCCCAGCATGAGTCTTAAGTTGCGCACTCAGCTGGACGAACTTAGGCACCTGCCCCAGCCGCTGGGTAGCGACCTTCTGAGCCACAACGAGCTGGACCTGTGCAAGAAGCACAACATCACGCCCACCACCTACCTCTCAGTGAAGACTGTCTGCCTGAGCGGAGCACCATCGTTGGGCAGTCCCATGGAGACTTCGTTGCGCAAGTTCTTCATTAAGTGCGGCTGGCTTAGCCACTGATGGAACCTCTTCCACTTTCCCGCGCCCACTTTGATTAAGAGCTAGATGCATTTCTCGATCTAAGGACTTCACTTTATTTAATTATCGTTAGCATAAGTTAAAGACATTTTTTATACTGTCCAACTTTCGTTGCCATTTTCTTCGAGGTAATAACTACAGAAAACCGAAAATCAATTTACTTGTATCAAGTCAAGCTCAATTAGCTAAAGTTTTGTTCCTTTGTGTGAGATGTCAGGGTTCAGATATTCTGTATTAACTATACTTAAGTAGGTAACCCAACCAATTGAATTTGTATGATATGAAGTGTAAATGAAGTAATAAATGTATTTAGAATGTGCAACAAGGATGTGACTTGTGTCTTGGAACTCACAGCTGCCAGGGAAACCGCTCTAGACTAAGACCCACTAGGATACGCTAAGAGATGTACAATGCAGTATATTTCACTACTTAGTAAGCCTCTAAAAAAGATACTGTCGCGCTGAGTATTCATATTTGTAATTGGTCATTGATAGTAGGTCGATTTTTAGGCAAGGAACTGCAGTGGTAACTAAAGGTAATAAAATAAAAACATTTTAAAGATGGAAATAGATATTCTAAAATAATATTTATTAAAATCCCAACTATTAAATTTGTTGGGCTTGTAAATAATTTCTACTTATAACTGAAGAAAAGTAAGATATTTATCTCACATTCGAAAAAACTAGGAATACCAAATATATATTTTTTTTAATTTTCCTGTTGCTTCTAATGTTTTTTTTTTAGATAAACTGTTCATTCATAAAACCTATAAATCTATCCTCGATTTTATTTATGTATTCTAGCTTAAGTTCGTCTAAAGCGGCGCCCTCAACTTACAATCTGTAACCGTATACCTACAAAAATATATCATATATATAAACGGATTTATTCACTTTGTCCCTAAAACTAAAAACGATGTGATGCTTGGATGCACTGCATCACTTGTTCCGCAGAAAGTAGCGATACAGCGTGTTCTTCTGGCCTCCGCTAGCGGTGGTGGCAGTGGCTGGTGCTCCACTTGCTATCGCTGTGGTTGTAGTGGCTCCTGTCCCATTTGTTTGTTCTACCGCCGCCACAAGGGAACTGCGCCACGATGCGATCAATTCGGTTTGCAACTCTACGGGAAGCTCCTTGAACACTTCTGCATCCACGCCTGCAGGACACGCGATATTCGTGAGGACATCACTCGGTGACGTGCTGGAAGTGGTGGTAACCACTGCTGTAGCGATAGGTGATGGGAACGACATGGTTGGTGTGCTGGGTGCGCTCATTGCGGAGTCGTCCATTGGCGAAGGAAGAGGCGAGGATGCCGTGGAGCTGGCGTTTGAGCTCAAGCGACTGGCAGTGCGCGTGGACACAAAGCGAAGGCTGCCGTCGATTCGCTGCAGCAACGTATTTGGTGGCTGGACGGTGCGGAAACGAGGAGCCGGTGCGGACGTAGAAGTTGAGGGCGTTGTACTCATGGGGAAGTCCTTTTCGCTGTCCCGTGAATTCAGACGAAGATCACAGACGCGCAACTTGCTGGGCGAGGCCACCTCCGCAGCGGTATCTCCCACATCCGCCGCCAAACGGCTGCGCTTGGACACCAGTATCCGTCCGATTCGACTCTTTTTTGGAGACGGTTCTACCTCAGTCTCAGAGAAGTCGCTGAAGTCCGAGTTCGTGGCTGCTGATTCGGAACCATTATCCAGCAGCATGGGCACTGGCGATGCCGTTGTAGCTCTTCTCCTGTAGAACTGATCACTCGGCTTGAATGTTGTTGGTGAGGAGCGGAAGGCGAATTCGTCTGAAGTGGGACTCTCCGCTGTGGGACTCGTAAGACTCGTGTTTGTTAGGGAGGTGATCGATTGCACCTCGAGATCCGCCTTCTTGATCAGGAAATTAGCTATGGATGAGGAGCCAACCTTCCGCTCCTGGAACTTGGAAAAGGCCAGACCCAACAGGGTGATGTTGAATGGTTTACTCATGTCCACAATACGCTCAAACAGGCGCATCACAATCTTGAGGAGTTTGTCCTGGGCTCCGTCTGCCAGTTGTACCTTGCTCACGCCGGTTTCTCCTGGACACACGGAGGTCTTAAAAAGGGAGGGGAGGATGTTTGCCTGTTTGGTCTCCCGGTGGCTGCTCTTCTTCTGGGAATCGAACTTTCGCAGTACCACCTTAATGGCTATGGGAACGCGACCATCCTCTGCAACCTAAGGGATTAAAGAAGAATTTATTAATTTAGCAACTAGATAAACATGTAAGATTAGCACCATAAGTTTTTGCTATTTTCGCTTAAAGAAATAATGCGTAATTTTTAATCTACGCAACGGCTAATCAATAATATTATCAATTGATATAGTGAAAATGTTATAGCTCTTATCTCACCTGCTCCACCAACCGCTTGAGCAGCATGCGGAATCTCTCCTCCACATCGGTTCGCACCGAGATGGGCTTGCAGGCATCCTCCATGCCAATGGTCTTAGGTTTTCCGGTAGGACGGACAGAGCTCGTGTCGCGACCAAAAGCCAAGTCTCGCAGCCTGGTGGCAGTTTCAAAGCCGAACTTCTTCCGCATCACGTCCATGTCACACTGCTGCAGTTGTTCCACCGATGACATGCCAGCTTCCAGCAGGAGGCACTGTGTCTTCTGACCAATCCCAGTAATGCGCTTTAGATCGCCCAGTTCCCGCATGAACTGCTCCGCATACGTAGAAACGAGAACGGTCTGCTGATTGGGTTTGTGGCTGCCTCCGACCAGCTTGGCTAGCAGCTTGTTGAAGGCGATTCCGGCGCAACAGGTAATTCCAAGGCGGAGTTTGAGTTCCTCTCTGATTTCCTGGGCTATTCGAGTGCCAATCGCCAGTCGCTGGGCACAGCCACAGTCGCAGGTGGATAAGGGAGTGCCATCCGCCGGGTATGTGTGACCCACCGGTGGCTTCTGCTGGGCCTCAGCGGCATGAGCCTGACGCAGCTCCACCAGCGCCGTCACATCCATGAAGTTCTCATCGAAGCCGAGCTTCTCTACCAGCGGAGTGTAGTTAAGTAGGAGGTCGAAGATTCTTTGCGACATCTGTCGATACGGGGCGAGATCCTCTCCATTGACCAGAACCAACTCTGGACAGATTCGCTGAGCCTCCGCAATTAGCATCAGTTTGGCCACTCCTTTGGCCCGCGCAACATAGTTGCACGTGACCACAATGTTCTTCTGCTGGATTCCCAGAGCCTTTGATCGCAGCGTGGGATCCCGAATCTCTTCCACCTGAGCGTAGAAGTAGTCCATGTCCAGGTGGATTATGGTGCGTTGGTGCGCCTCGCTTTTACCGAGCACGCTGGCGAAGTCCATGATGGTTCTGAGCGCCTGCAATTGCGAAAGGTCATGAAATAGAATTCATAAAGCTGGCAATAAGACTGTAGTCGACTGTAAGATACCCTGTTTTGCGTAAGCCGTAGAGTTTGCTTAATATAAACTAAAAATACAAAGAATATTATGTTTGACAAGCTGTAAAACTTTTAAAAATATATATAAACTTCTCAATCACGTTTTTATTACTAATAAAAAATGGACATAACTAATCGTTAATCTTGAAGTGGGATTTATTTCTAAATAGGTGATATGAAAGTTAAGTAAATCGTAAATTTGGTGGCCAAGTTGCGCTCGTCACCTGTTTTTAAAGTAGCTAAGAGTTTTTTGTTTGATACTCTAGTGTTTGTTTTTTACTAGTCCAGAAAACTCTTGTTTCCACAGGGTATTATTCCGATGCAAGTTGGGTGAAACAAAGCGAAATACAAGAGAGAGCGCGCGAGAGAGTTTCTCGAGTGAGAGAGAGGGGGTGCTCCGCGGATGTGAAATCTAGCAATTTCTTCCTCTTCTCCCACTGGCGCCGCCGACTTTCTAATCAAACATTGCGAAAAAACATTAGCCAAACGCCAACGCGCACACACACAACCCAGAAACGAGTGCCGGCTAAACATTTACGGCGGGCCACAACAAAATATTGCACAAAGTTGTCTGTTTGGCGATGACGCATTAGTTTGTGGCCGAGAAATCGGGAGATTCCGCACGCGATTTCAAGCCAAAATCTGTTTTCTCTTCGTCTACCGCCACAACTCACCGGGGTTTGTCGAATACACGATTTTATAACGAAAATACATGCACCTGCAGCAAATTGTTAGTTTTAATTGGGGTTTATATTTACCTTAAAAACTAGTGGTGGAGATACACCGATGACACTGAAGATGAGACGATGATTGTGGGTTACAGTAATCGATAAAAACAAAAATGAAATATAATTCCGTATGCAACCCTGGGTTCGACACTCGGCTTATATTGACTTATCCATAATTACGTCACAATTGACCATATAAAATTATTCCGTTAGTCATTTAAATTGCAATCCCTTGGTTTAAAAATAGTTCAGCTTGAAAAGCTATAATTTTTTTCAATCCACATATTTTAATATACGTTTTGCATTTAGTTGAAACAGATTTCAGTGACACCCCAGATAAAGACAATTTTAAAACTTGTTAAATGGCAACCTGTTTTCGGTAAACAATGATTGCTTTCTAAGCATTTTTTCATCTACGCAAAATATCTTGAATGTCTTGTTTTTATATGACAAATTTATGTGCTAACTAAATTCAGCAAAATTATGATAACTGTTTATAAATATACCTATTAGCACAAAGTAAACTATACTTTAAGTTTAAGAAAAAACAAAGAATTTAGCAAAACAGCCAACAACTGTATCTCAAATCACAAAAAGGCTAATAATCTAAATTAAAAAAAAAAACAATAATAATGACGTTATATACATATATACATATACATACATATATGCAAATATATCGATTTGATAGATTTTAGTATAAAAGGCGGATGAACCTCCAGAGAGTTACGAAATATTCTACCATGAAGATCTTCGCTTTCTGCGCTTTCCTGCTCCTCGCATTGGCTGCCGTCCAGGCTGATCCCAAGCCTTTGAGCCCCACGATCCTAGCTGAAATTTCGCACACTCATCCGAGTGCAGGCAAAAAAACAAATTAAGGATAACATTAAAGTCGTTTATTCTTATCAATGTTTTGTTGGGGACTTTCGCTAATGTTTATGTCCCTTACGTAAACAATAATAAAGACGTCAGAGCAAAAATATGCAAGCCTAACCGACAGTAGTTGTTTATTATGGCTCATAAATGTGCTAATTAAAACCAGTAATATTAAAATTGGGAAACGGGTCTGGCCAAATGTTTGGGGTATAAAAAGGTGGATCATCTTCCAGAGTGCATCAACAATTTCAACGATGAAGATCTTCGCTCTGTGTGCCTTCCTCCTTCTGGCTTTGGCTGCCGTCCAGGCTGATCCCAAGCCAATAGGCAAATCTGTACTCACAAGTACCCAAGGAAAATAAAACAACTTTCTTCGAAAGAATTTGCATAATTAAGCAAGTCAACAGATTAGATTCAAAATTAATTTATCTATAACATGTTGCTTGTGTCGATTAAAACTGCAATTAAATGAAAACGTTCGCTGATTATATAAGCCTTATTTTTTATGGGAATTTCGGAATCAAATAAGAAATCATGATGAATGATGTTTTTCTCTTATTGGGTAATTAATGTGACTTATTATATTTAAGCGGTTATAATTGCAATTTTAAGCCGAGGTTTCCTTACCAGTTCTAAGTGAACAAAAATAAGTTATCTAAGTACTAAATATGCAAATTATATATCAACCAGAAATCGTTAAATCGAATCCGGTCCGACAATTGCGAATTTGGTATAAAAAGGCAGTACATTATTCAGGCTAAGTCGATCGAAATGAAGATCTTCGCTCTGTGTGCTTTCCTTTTTCTCGCATTGACTGCCGTCCAGGCAAATCCTGTAAGCCTGTAAGCCCAAAGACGGTTAAAGTTGTCCACTAATCTCCAAAACACAATCATTGGAATTGGGAAATATTTATTAAGAGTCGATTTTTAATGACAAACCGTTTTTAAGCTATTTTAAAATAAACATTGATCAAAGTAATTGCATGAAAGAATTAATTTGTGAGCATACAAATAAAAAAAAAGAAAGCCATTGGAATTGGATCAATTGCATATTAGGAACAGCCAACGTTGACGTAGTGCAGAAGAAAACAAATTTGTATATTCAAAATGTGAACCTGTTTTAGTTAACAAAAGTGAAGTTGCCAAAACAAAGAGACGCTAAGAGTCTTGAAAATATATAATAGTTATACAATAAAGTTATGAAACGAGTGGGTATAAGAAGGCGCTGTATTACTTAAAAGTAGATAAAGAAAACCTCTTTAAATAATATTTTAATCTGTTTCAGTTATTTTCATATTAAAGTCATAGGAAAAACGATAGCAGATCAAATGACTTTAAAATAAGAAAGAAAGAGATCAAAACGAATTAGGAACCCAAATCAGTGAACTAGAATATTATTAATTAGTTCGTTAATCACCTAATAACCAGTTCACACCAAAACATCTTTGCAAAGTGATGCCAATTGCCTAGCCAACAGTAATTATGCGACTTAAACTAGCTTAATCAAGACTATTAATAAGGCAAGTTAACACAGGTGGTCTTGAAATGTACATCTAAAAACTCTATCGAGAGTTCCATTCCTAGGCATATATCCAGAAGTGCCTTTAAAGTTTTGATTTACACCGCTCTTTAACACAAGTTTTAGAGATCTGAACATCGCATGTCAGCGCATTTGTTGTTATTATAATAATTTTATGAGCCAGCCGCGATTTTTAATGATATTCATGAGTTTTATATTGGCGCGCTCTTCAACAAGATAAAGGCGCGTACCAAAAAAAAAAGGAAAAATAATATAATAAAATAAAAGCACCAGCCCAGGTGGGTGGGGATCCAGTGGGGGATGGGGGGATAGGGGGGGGAATGGGCTTGGTGGTCACGCGTTTTCATGCCCGCCAAGAATGTGGGACAGCGCAGCTTTATGGCTATCGTTTGTGGTATTGCCCGTGGTGTCGTATGAAATGCGCTCGGAATTCGCCAGCAGCAGAAGTGAAAAAGAAGTAAAATATATATCGGACAGACCTTCGCCTTGTTGACCACTCCTCCTTACTCCTTACTCCTTACCCCCCACTCCCTACTCCCTACTCCCTATTCCTCCAGATCCCGGCCTCGTCCTGCGCCTGTGATAATCGCCCCGCTGGCTGCCTGACAGGCAAACAATGCTGTGAATTTGATTAAAATCAGCCCGCGTGTGCGTCTCCACTTGGTCGTAACTGCTCCTCGCCAGCTCCTTTTGGCCGCCTCAGACTTTTGTCGTTATTGGAGCACTCCCAGGAACATGTAGTACACTCGGACCACTAAGCCCAACTCATGACCAGCTCGTTTGTTGCCCCACTCAGCTGCAGGCGGTGCTGCGGTGGTTCCACTAATTGCGAATCGCCAAATTTGGCCTGGGAAACTCCCGCTCCCCTTCCCCTTCCTCTGAAAATATTGCCGCTTTAAAATAGCTCATGCTGCAATTCGACTGCAATGCATAACCATCATTACGGGGGTGCAGGGATGGGGGAATGGGGGGGGAGGCAGGAAAATGCATTTCTTTATTCGTTGCAGTGGCTGCTAATGAGCTCCAGCTGCCAGGTCGACACTTATGCCCATTTTTTTGACCAATCATTGAGAAAAATATTAGGGTCTGGATATTAGGATATGGGATATATTTATATTTAAATAAAACATAAGCCTAAGTAAAAAACTAATTAAGAAAATTAAATAGAATATCTGAAGATATTGAAATAATATAATGAGTATACAAAAATTCAAACTACTTAGAGCCAATATTTTTAATTTTTCATTTAACAAGTAAACAATTTTTAATGACTTAAGCACTGTGGAATATTGTTTTTATAGTTTGCCCTTTGACGAATAGTTTGTTCTAATAAATTGATTTAATACTCAATTGTAGGACTTAAAATGTAATAAAAATTAAATTGCTTAGCACACTTTAAAGGTATATTTGCAGTGCTAGTTCTTCCGCTGACTTCTTGTGAATTTGCATTGAGGCTAAAAGCTAATTAGTGGCCAGGATTTCTGCCCAGGATTCTCTGTGGACCCCATCGTCCTTCCCCCAGTTTCAGTGGAGCGTTAATTTTTCCTCTGGATTGCACACAGGAGCCTCTTCAGATGAATGGATGGGTGGTGATTCGAGGGGGAGTGGCTTCTACCCACCCAGAGAACCAGGATCATCCACACGGCGAAGCGAAACGGATGTTCTCGCGCGGCTTTTCCCATCCTCGACCCTCCCACTTTTCCACTCCCACTCCCCCTTCCATCCCCTCCCCCACCAGGTCATCCTGAATCTCGCTTTTCCTGCCAGGGGGTGTGTATGTGTGTGTGTGTGTGTGAAAGGGAGACGGCGAGGGGGCAGCAAAATGTTAATAAATCTTATTTTTATCATTTGGCTATAAATACTGAATTTTTAGCTCCGGCCATGCTCAATTTATGGCCATTATTTATGTCGGAAAAGCGAAAACCTCAAACATGTTGCCACACTTTTTGCCCCCGCCGCTGCTCCAGTCCAGGATCCTTTTTGGCCTGCATTGTGCATCCATTTTATTTGCCATTTCGGCCAAGAGAAAGAAAGATACACAAGCCATATTATTGCAATTTTCCAGTTGCTCCGCCCACGCCGCAGTTTCAAGGAAGCGGAGCGAAAGGCAAGAAACCGAACGAATCCGAATGAAATATGAAAAATTGCATTACACCTTAATAAACACCTCACCTGGCGAGCGGCTGTGGGAGTGGGATCGGAGCTGGAGTTGGAGTTGGACCTGGACCTGGACCTGGTACTGATGCTGGAACTGGAGGGGCTATATCTCCACAATCGCGAGCGGAGCTGCAACGTTTGCAGCTGTGTGTGCCCCGCAGTTTGGCCATAACATAATGAAGATTGTCTGCGGCTTAAGTGGACGCACGTTGCTCAGCCGCTGGATAGCCATATACCCAGATACCCAGATGGATAGCAACACATCCACGGGTGATGGACACTCGAAAAAATTATATTATTCTGCTTAAAAGGACTCCGAAAAATGATTGCTCATTGATTGACCGATAAACCGAGATTGGAAATTTTTAAATTTCTATTCAATATTGCATTCAGTTTACTTCTAAATTGAAAAATATATATTTAAAGCTTTGATGGAAAATAAAAGTATTTAAAAAATGTTAATGCATAACAAGTTTTTATTGAAGCTTTTAAAGCTCTTTTATTTTTCTGTAATAGATAATAAAGATATAAAAATAAATATTGGAGTATAGATATACTTATATGGTTTTGAAATCACACAAACTATAAGGATTAAATGGGATCTAAATATTGAAGTTAGGGAATGTTCCGAGGCAAAGGTTACTACATTACTTTTGTTTTTTTTAGTGCCGTGAATCTGGACTGCGATGGGAAGCAGGTCCTTTTCCGCGATCGAGGAAGGAGCTCCGAAAGGTACAACTGCGATCGCGATCACTTAGGCGCTCATCTGGCATAAAATTGTTAGAAACGCCCCGTGTGTGTGCGCCCCTGGGTAAATTGCCTCCTTCTCCCTGCTCCTCCTTGATTTCTGGCCATAACGTTTTTGCCATTAAATTAATAAATTAATGCGATCGTGCAACAGTCGATCATGTGGCCAGTTGCCAGTTGCCAGTTCACCTTTCCCCCGTTGCCAAGCCATTCGTCGATCGCGACTTGGCTTGTCAGAATTTCCAAAATCTCAATACAACAGTTTATTCGACGCTGCTGCCATCAGCGAAGAAATTCGTCGGTGATCACAAATTCCTGAGCTCTTCTCCAAAACCAACAGTGTTTTCTGGAAGCTCCAAAAATGTATACTTTTCAGGAAAGAAAGTCAACGCTGCAAACAGAAGTTCCTGAGTTTCGGTTTATTTTAGTAAAAACCAAAATAAAACATAAGTTTAATTATTAGTCTAGATGGTTCAATATAAAATGTGTGCATTAATTCACCTTGCTATACATTTTTGAATATCCTTAAAAGACGATCTATAATTCCGCTATTTGGCTTTTAAGGAAAAATCAGCCTATTTGTTAAATTATAAAAACATGAAAATCTATAATAGATGGATCGCATAGACTTTACATTATTGGTTCGGAGTATTTTCCAGGCACTAATTTTTGATGTTAATTCTTTTAAAATACAATTATTTTTAAAAGCAGGGTTTTTTTAAAGATCTCAAGCCACTGTACTTGAAACTTGGTCTTGAGTCTCAGTTTTTGAGCTCGCCACTCTCGGATTCGGATTCGGATTCGCGTTGCACCGAGCGAGCTGTGGTCGTGATCCGAAAAGTGGGTGTTGCTAAGTGTTTTTGGGGGCCTGGTGGCTGGTGGCTGGTGGATACTGGATGCTGGATGCTGGATACTGGATGCTGCAGACGCAATGGCTGGTCGCAGTTAGCCGGAGAACCAGTCTGCCATTTTACAGCGCGGCATCATTAACAACTGCAACTGCAGGGGGGGCAGAAATAATTGCATGGACGGAACTCGAGGCCGTTCCCTGGTTGCAAGTTGCTGGTTGCAAGTTGCCAGTTGCCAGTTGCCAGTTGCTGCATGGCTCCATGATCGCTGTGTTGCTCTGTTAATTTTACAGCCATGTCTGATATTGCTAAATGGCTGTGAGTGGATTCGTTTAAGCACCAATTTTATTACCAACAAGCATCACGTTGCATCTCTCTCCGTTCGGCGGAGCTTGGCCCAATGGGGCATTGGGCATGGCTCTTGGCCGGGCTCATTGCCTTGGCTGAAACCGACTCCTTCCGTTGCCGCTGCAAGTGGAGAGATCCAATCAGGTTGCGCCTTTTTGCTTCAGTTCCAGCCAGAAACAATAAAGAGAAAAAAAGAGGGAAACAACCTCCACTTGTGGCCATTATGAGCTGGCAGTTGTTATTGCAGTTGTTATGGTTTTGGTTCGCCGTTTTTCAGCCGCATACTTTGCATTTGGTAAGAGGCTGGGAGAAATACAAAATAAGCTCCAGCCAGAGAGGAAGAAACCAAAACGCCCCTGCAGCTGCCATTAATCGTTAATCACTCTTACATTGCACTCAAATTATATATTTATTGCAAACAAAAATAATTTCTCATCGCATCCCTTAGGATGTGATGCAAGTAGCATAATGTAAGGCCGTTCAAAGCATTTTGTTCTTTTAAAAGTGATAAAGTATGACTATATCATATAGCTGTAATAGGAACGATCGATAAATGCTTTTAAAAATCGATCTAGCTTTATTATTTTTACGCATCATAATCTAAATATAGAATATATTTTATTTTTGTAAAAACTCCAAGTTTATAAAAAGTTTGCTTTAGCAAATCTTATCCTTTTAACGTTTATAAATCTTGCTTCACCCATTTGCATGATAGTTATTGTTAAGTTTCAGATGACTTGTAGAAAGGCGACTCAAAATTGAACTTCTATAATCCATAACTTTACCAAATTTTTTCCGAGATTCCGACATACCACTAAAGACTTGTGAGTTTGTTCTCTAAAAATCTGCAATCAAAATTAATTTGAACTTTTATTTTGAAAATCAATGTATATTTTTAATTTAATTATTCAATGTACTTCCTTACCGCCAAGACTAATTTGGTCTAAATATGTTTTTATTTGTTTAATATAAAGTAAGCATTTAATATTCCAACTTTTGAAGTGGTGTTAATTTATTCAAAGTTTTGAAATCATTATGTCAATTGATGTTGGCTAGATAAGCTATATTACAATGTTCATGTGTTAAATGTTGTGTAAACTTAAGCTGATGCTACAACTGCGATATGTCAGCAGCTGGACTAAACATCACAGATAGATCTTGAGTGTTAATTCAGCAGGTATTTATCGAATCTTGTCAATCGTCAGCTCACATTACACTTGATTGCTGATTGGCTTTCGTTTTTGGTCTTAGTCGAACTCACTCCTTGATCCCCTTTATGGGTTAACTAACTTACTCATTGGAGAAAACAAATTACGGCTCATTGTGCGGCAGGGATCAGGTTACTGTTGGAAAAGGGGGAAATTGGGATTTCCCCCGCCTCCAGGACAAAGGACCACCCGGCTGGGCTTTGTTTCTGCTGCCAGCGATTTTTTCCTTTTTAAAGCCAGTCACGTGCCATCGACGACGACACTTTTGACATATCCGGCGGACCACACGCGCCGCTGGCAACCCTATGTTCTATATAAGTGACCCCACCACCTCATCCTCGAGATCCTGCGGGCAAGTGTCGGGCTAAAAAAATTAGCGCATCACGTGCGCATCTTCGGGGCCGCAATATCCTCCAAACTGGCTGCATTAATCTTATCGGCAGCACTATCGATTTCGTTTAATATGTTAATCTGTGCCAAGGCGAGGGCCCCACCCTGCGACAACCTTTGACCCCAGCTCTTGCTTTTCAATCTTTATCTGCGCCGTCCTGTTCATTTGGGTATCATAAAAGAGGAAAACTCCGCTTTTCGGAGTATTTTCCCCTCTGATATTGGTGGCTTCTTTACGTTTTTATTGAGGAGCCATAAAACTTATTTGTCCGCGTGCGATTGGCGTCCACTTAATG
This sequence comes from Drosophila kurseongensis, assembly GCA_018153305.1. Lineage (NCBI taxonomy): Eukaryota > Metazoa > Arthropoda > Insecta > Diptera > Drosophilidae > Drosophila > Drosophila kurseongensis. The sequence continues at coordinate 3,195,414 of JAECXX010000051.1, forward strand.
GGCAACGAAACGACCAGTTGGAGAGCATCGCATAAAAATCAACGAGAAAGGCTTTAAACGGCTATAAGAACTGCGTCCACTTATCGCTGGACGAGATGGAGAACATTTATCTGTGGGAGCAGGAGCTAATTACTCCCCGGGATTGGCCTTTCTCCGCCGCCATTTCTCCATTTCTCCGCATCTCTATCGGTTTTATGCCCGCGTTAATTACCTGGCGCGGAGATTTTTCCACTGCTTACGTTTTATTTTTATGGCATTTCCCGGTAAGAGCCGCGTGAAAAGTTCTCCGCACTCGATCGAAATGACTGTGTAACCTTTGACCTTTTTTTAATGCTCCCAATTCTCACACAGATTCTCACAGGACTCCAGGTCCTTGGAAATACAACTGAGGATTAAGGGTTGGAGTTATGAAAGTTAATCCGGCGCGAGGAGAATTGTGATGCCAGTTGATATTTGATAAAGATTTATGATTTTTTAATGTTTGTGGTGAGGACTTGAACGTCTTTTGGAAGGTTCAAAGCAATTGGAAGAACAAATTGTATTTACATATTGAAAGAAGATAGTAACATTTAGTTTAGTAATAAGAAAAAAACGGGATCATCAATATTACTTTTGTTTTAAAATGTAAATCTAAACTATTTTTGACTAACTGTAATAACTAACTAATAAATGACAAAACAATAAATCTATTCCGTTTCAGATTTTAATTTTCTAATTATTGTGTGAACTTTTGGTTTAGTTCTTACAACTGCTAAGTTAAACATTTAAGTAACAGTATCGTATTACACTTTTTTTGGGTTGGTAATTACTCTTATTTTCTTCAGTTTTTTATGCCCTGATTTCTCACACTGTCCCATCCATCCATCTATGAATTGATTGCTCATTTATAAAGTGACTCCCCTTCGGGCGATGGGTTGTCAAGGGAAAAGCAGGAACAGGAAAATAGCTCGGATGGGCATATTGTGGCAGTCAGTTAGGCAATTTCCCATACGCACACGCCCGTCACAACGGCCACACCCACCACCGAAAACTGTCCTTTGGGCTGCAGTTTCCACCACCCGATCAAGGATACAATTGCAGCATCCAAGGAGCGGCGGCCAGGCAAACTGAGGGCTAAGCGGATATTCATTACACGAACCGCACGCCGGCACGCGTTACCGCTTTGGACGCTTTAGCACCCTCTCGTCCTTGCTGGGAGCATCCTGGTACTTCGTCCTTGGTACTTGGTACTTGCTCCCTGGTCCTTGGACGAGCTTACACTTTACATATGTCACGGATATCCCCGTGGGAGGGTTTCGCGACGTTTGACTTTTGAGCCGAGTCAGGCCGCTGATCCTGTTTGCTGTAAATAATGCGATTAACGGCATCACGCAGCCAGCTCCTGATCCTGATTTCCTGAATAGGGGGAGGGGTGGTGTGGGCATGGTCGCTGTTAATGAGCCACCAAAGGAACTGCGCTCCAGCGACAGTTTGCCGGATTAGTGCTACAAATTCGCGCCTAAGCATGGTGTGAAATATGAAAGCGTACACCGCGGGAAATGGGGTTCTAGAGGAAGGAATAAAACATTTGATTTATTACTTTTTCTCTAAACAAACCATAAAAGATTAGCTTGCACTTAATACAAAGTTATTTATTAATCATTCATCAATCTAATTAGCGATCTAAAAAAGCCCTACCAAGTTTTTAAATTGGTGGAACTATAATGTTGTTTATGAAAAAGTGAAATCTTAAAATATTAATTATATTTTTCTTAAAGTGACTGCAATTATCTTTTTTAACTTTATGGGTTTTTAAGGATTTACTTTTTAAATAAATTAAATGAACTATAAATAAATTAAAATGAACTTGTGTCTTAAAGGTTTTCTATTTATATGAGGTCAAACCAAATGATTAAATATGCGATTTTCTAAGTGTAGCATTCGCCCGTTGATGGGGGAAAAATGAAAAATTATTGCTTTGGTTTCATTTTCGACTGGGCTCCGGTTTGTCATTGTCTATCGCCATTAAAGTGTCTTTAGTGCTCCACGACGTATGCCGTTCACTGGCTTGGAAGTAATATTTATTAACTCTGCCAAAAGTGCACAAAATAATCGCATTAACGCCGATCCAGCTCCACACCCCCTAGTTAGCCACGTGTGAGCTGGCTAACCGGCTGAATGACTAACCGGCTGAATGACTAACTGAGTGACTGACTGAATGACTGACTGGGTGACTGAATGACTGGTTGACTGGATGACAGACTGACTGCCAGGTCGGCGGTGTCATTGTCGTGATTTTGGTCTGAAAAGGTTGGGAAACGCCAGCGGGTAGCATCTGGAGGTTTTCCTTGCACTTTTGTCTTTGGGCGTGTCGCCGCCAAAAGGCGTTTGGTTTTTCCGAAAATCTCATTTTCCACACAGTCGCAGTCGAGAGCCAAGTGTGCGAGAATTTGATAAACGCCGACCCCCAAAAGGCGCATGATTTATGGATCGGCATCGGCGCGGAGGAAGAACCAGCCCAATCCAATCCTATCCAATCCACAGACCATAACCCTCAACCTCAGCCTCAACCCGTAACCCAAAACCATAACCTGGCTCTAAGCCGAAATCAGAACGGGGCGGAGGGGGTGTGACCGCGGTTTGGCAGCATAAAGTGCTAAAAAACGCTCAATAAAACCACACATAAAAATTGACTAAATACAAAACATGACAGACGGCGTGCGAGTATTAATAATAATGCGTTCGGCCGTCGGCCCAGTCCGCTTTTTTGTCCTTCTCCTTCTCCTTTCCCCCCCCTCAACCCACAACCCCTCAGCCCATAACTGATGCTGCTGCTGTTGTTTATAAAGTGCAAAAAACGTTGTACTCTTTTTCACATTCACATTCGATAAAAATCGCATGATCATAAATTTACACTTTGCACAGCCTCCGCGGCAACGCCCACCCCGAAAAAAAGGGGGAGAAAACCGAATGCACATCGATTGGGGGTGGCGGGGTGGTTGCCGAGGGGGGTAAGCGAAGGCGGAGGGCGGGGGGCGGTGCAGAGATATACACGCAATGGCAGGGAGAATCTGGCGGCCCCTGGGACGCATGAACGATTGGTAAATGGTTGTGGTCAGGATTGGTTTGGTTTGGCTCTGGCTCTGGCTCGATTCGGAATCGGAATCGGTTCGCATTGCCTTCTCAGGGGTCCCTCGCGTTATGTTTTGTGGCAATTGCAATCAGGAGGTTTTTTAATTGCAGACTGGGATCGAATAGGTGCTACCGTGAATGGTACCAACGATCGGGGATCGGGGTCACCAAACAATGTTTTCTGATGACCAGATTAAGCTAAGTGAATAGCATAATTTAAAAATGTAATTTACTAGAGATTACATTAAACATCAAAACAAATAAAGATTTAAGCCACAACTTCTAGAGGTCAATGGTTTCAATTCTGGTTGGGAAAACTTTTACCAACTCAATTTTTCCACCCGAAATAAAAAACCAAAAAAAAATGTTATATAAAGCCATTAGCAGCTCTTTAAATAGTTACAATTTGATTTATTTCCACAGATGTGCAAGTTAATTGAATTAAATTTTAGCCCTATTGTATATACTTTTTGATCTTAGGGCTACCAGAATCCCATTAAACCAATATACCCTGCGCTTACACCCCTTTCGAAACCAGAGAATTGAGGGATAAAAATGCATTTATTGCCTTTCGATTTTTTACAAATCGTTGAAATATTTTTCACAGAAAAGCCGCGTGCGCTTTACATTTCAAATGCGAAATTTTCGGGCGTGTGTGGGCGTCCCCGGCCACGCCCACTTAGCGCGCGGTGTGAAGTTATTTAATTGCCAAGCGATTTGCGCGCGTTTTGTGGGCGATTTGTGACGCACTCAATCGATGATGCTTTCTCGCCCCATCCTACTCTCTCCCCAACTCCCTGTCTCTCTTCTTCTCCAGCTCCCTGTCTCTCTCGTTCTCATTCTCTTGGTCTTTCTTATCGCCTTGACCAAATCATCTGCTGGCGCATAATTAATGAGCTGCACATAATTTGCATATTTCTAATTTAATCAAAATGATTTGATTCGCATGCCCACTAAAACACACAACAACAAGCCATATATAGTAACAACAATCGAAAATGCAACAACAATGTGCATGTGCATGTCGCTGCAACATTATAAATAAATCAAAATACAATTTCTCAGAAATTGCGATGCCCTATCAAAATCCACCGAGGAGAGACCCCCAAACATAAACACGGGCAGAATTTCCACCCAAAAACATGTTGATAGGTACCCTCGGCTTTGAGGGGCTGGGGGCGGGGCAAGTCGGCCTTATAATACCTGCATATATATATATATATATGTAGGCTTGTGGCAAGGTCTACGCAAATGCAAATCGCCACAAATCCACGGCCTCGAAGGGAAACATGCAAGAAGTGCAACGAAGGCGGAAAAGTCCATGTTCAACCAGGCCCACAACTTTTCCCCTCTGTACCCCCTTTTTTAACTCCTTCTTTTGGCCAACTTCCAGGCCAAGACTAGTTAAGTCTTGGCCCAAAGAGCCACATCCACATGTCCTCCTGTGCATGCCGTGCAATTATTTTGAATTAAATTCGTATTTTGTTCGAATCTTGTAAGTTCATCTTGTTCGGCTGGTCTGGTGTGCTCCTCTCTACACAGAAAGAAAATTTTATAGGCACTGCCCAGGAAAACTTAACCTTCTTTTATGATTTATTTGTAATAATTATTCAGTAACATTTTTATTTCATTAACAAATTGTTCTCTCACATTGATAAATTTGTAAACTTAAATCTATTGCTTTTTAATAAAAATGAATAGTACTTTCTAATATTTTTCAGTGTATTTTTCTTTACTCTTCTCTTCACTGCATTTTCCCGCTCTGGGATGGACATTGATTCTGTCCCCTTGGTACTAAGATTTCATATGCAAAATGTATATATCTTGCTTTTATGAGAGACACGACCAAGGTAATACCCTTTTTAAAGTGTTGCTGACTTTAAATTAGTTTTATTATGTGAGAAGCAAGCCTTTGCTTATTATAAAGGAATGTATGGAGTATAAACAATCTTTACAAATCTTTAAAATGCCCTGAACTTATTGCAAAACTTGTAAGTCAAAAGCTTAAGCACATGTGCATATACATTATTTTTGATAGGCCTGATTATAAGTCCGATTACTTTATATAAGCAAAACTCAATTATATCATTTTTTTTATATTGTACTCTTATTGTAACAACGATGAGAATTTATTTTTAAGAATTTCGTGTGGGCATCATTCTGTTAATAGCCATCTTTTATCATACTCATAAGTACAGGGTAGCACATGATACCCGCAAACTAGTAAGTGAGCGGCGACAGCAGATACAGCCACAACACGCTTTGGAAAAAGGAAAATACTAGCGCTAAATTGACATCGAATTGGCGTTTATTTGGCTTGCTGGGCAGCGTGGCTACATGTCCCGTCTATTCACTGGAGCTGTGCTGTTTTGGGAAACGGAGAAAGGATAAGCGATTAAGCCAAAGAGGTGACCAGGCTCATACTTCGGAGTCCTGCTCGTTGAGCCGTTGTCCATTGCTCCTGGTCGTTGATCCAACGAAATGGGACCTCCTCCAATGGCGAATCCTCCGCAGACAGCCCTCCTCCTGCAGGATGTGGTAGAGATTCATCAGCAGAATGATCAGCACCACCAGCAGGGTGACAAAAGCCAGGATATCCTTTGTGGTCCAGTAGGGATGTATGCCAGACACACCCGCCGGATCCAGTTTCTGGGCCTCCGGCTGACTTTCACTCGGTGGCCAATCGATGTCCACCTGACCGATGTCTTTTTCGGATCTGTTTTGCGTCCTCGCCTGCAGGTGAACCCCTCGATCGTTGAGGTACATGAACATCTTGCGGTATAGACCAGGACCCCACGGATTGTCATGCACTCCCAGATCCTTGAGATCCTCGTGCTGTTGATGTAAGACCTGGTAGTCGAAGCTATTCAGGCGGTTTCCCTCAATGAAAAGAGCTTCCAGAACCGGCAGACCCCTCAATATCTCCACATCCAGGGTTAGGATCAGATTGTGGGACAAGTCCAAATGGTTGAGACGAGCTGAGAGGATTGGCGAGTCCGGAGGCAAGCGAACCAGTCGATTGTTGGCCAAATTCAGGTACTTCAAGCTGGGCAAAATGAACAGCTCCTGGGCATGTTTATCATCCGAAGGACTGCCATGAAGCGGCAAAGATTCAATGATATTCTTGGACAGATCCAGTCTCTCTAGATTCCACATGCCTCTAAGGAACCCGGCAGTATCATTTCCATTTAGTAAATTTCCATGGAGATCCAACTCGATGACAGAGCTCTTATTTCCCACATGCAGATTATTCAGCTCATTGTTGCCTGCCTGAAGCTTGATAAGTTCTCCGTTGATGACCAAACTGGTGAGTCCACTGCCCTCCAAGATTAGGTTCTGGATGTTGTGGAGGTCCAGCGTTAGAATTTCCAGTTCGCCTGCATGGCCCATGTCGAGCAGTCGAAGATTGGGCAATGAGCTCAGAACATCCGGAGGTAGTGTCCTCAGTTGGTTGCCATTCAGAAGCAAGGTTTGTAATTTTCCGTTTTTAGCGAAGATATCTTTTGGCAAATTGGTTAGCTGATTGTGGCTTAAGTCCAGATGAACCAGCTCCACCAGCGGATCGAAGGTGCTGGAGAAGATCTCCTGAATTCCATTGCCTTGCAGGCCAAGTAGTCGCAGCCTGGTTAATCCTTTGAAGGCGCCCTCGTGCACCAAATGTATGATGTTTTGACCTAGTTCCAGGATCTCCAGGCGGGGCACCGTGCTGAAGACCTCATCCCGGAGGACACCAAGACTCGTCTGCTGCATCTTTAGGGAGGTGAGATTGCCCACCGGCTTCAGACTCTGCTTGCTGATGTGATAGGAGGCACAGTTCTGGATGACCAGGGTCCTGAGACCGGGAGTTAGGTTCAGAACTAGCCAGGTTAACGAATCTCGGCTGCAGTTCGTCAAGTGCAGTTCCCTAAGTCCAAGAGCCGGAGTTGCTGCATAGGCCACTCGCCGGTCACTCAAATTGCAGAAGGAATCCGGACAACTGGCACTCAGATTCAAGCGTCCAGAGGCGTCGTAAACGGAAAGTGCATTGCCCAACTCCAGACCGCAAAATCCAAGCAAAATATATACATACAAATTCATATTATTTGTATTTGTTGAATGCTATTCACTTTGCTCGCGCTTTGTCAGACCGCTAATAATGCACTGAAGTCGAGTAGAGAGCGGCATCAGCATCATTTGCTTATCATCTGGATTGTTGGATGGGCGGGTAGAGTGGAGCGTTACCCACTGCTGATAGTGGATGATGTAAAGCCCCCGGGAAGCTTTGCTGATGACAACAAAGTAAAGCTGCTCAGTATGTTGCCAGCGATTACTCAAGTCCAGACTCAAAAATCTGGGTGGACCAAGTTTATTGACTCCTAGTAATTTCTTTAGATTTTCTAAAATAAGACGTTAAACTCCAAGTTTATTGACTCTTTGTAACTTAAGATCGGTTTTAATGTGATTATAAAGAATAAACAAAAGAGTTATAAATTAAATCTTCATAATTGGGTAAACAAGTATTATTGGTTTTTAAAAGGTGACTCTTTAAATAAAATCATTTAGAGAGTATTCCATAGAAGAATAAAATGAATAAAACCTTTGATTACCCACGACCAACAGTAAACATATTCCAATAGTGTATACAGTAATAAATTGAAAACACGTTTTATTAAAATAAAAAGATGTGTTAAAATATTCTTTTAAAGAAATTATTTGTCCTAAAGTAAATTTCCCGATTCTTGATGATTAAGGATCTCGATCCTGGCCTCAGGTCTTTCATTTCTTAGCCGTCCCCACTTGCATCCAAAGCAGCAGTTGTCCCCTTCTTTATTATATAGCTTCCTTCTCACATATATCAGCACCAGTATCAGGAAGATTACCATGAGGGTATCATAGACGGTCCACATGTGCAGCTTCTTTTTGGGCTGAGGATCGGGTTGGGGATCGGGTTGAGGATCGGGTTGGGAATGGGGTTGATGATCGGGTTGAGGATGGGGTTGAGGATCGGGTAGGGCGTTGGGTTGTGGTTTTATTGGGGGAATGCTTTGGGGGTTGATTTGGGGATTGCTTTGGGGATTGCTTTGGGGATTGTGCAGGGGGTTGGGTTGGGGGACAGTGTTGGGTTGAAGATCGGGTTGGGGTTTGGTCGAACCATCACTCTGAAGATCTCGCTCGATTCTAAGTTTATGTTCATGAATGGCTGAGAGTGACTGGAAGTCTTTAGCCTCGATCCCAGCACCTTCGCTTCCCAAGACAGAGATTGCCGAAACGAGCAGGAGATAAAGAATAAACATAATCTATTTTTAAAAGTTGACGATCTGTTGAAGGGCTACGTGGTTTCTGGCTACCAGCTAAAATACAAGATCTAGATTTAGTTATGAGCATGGAAACTGTTTATTAGTTTAAATACCTTATGCTTAAAATTTGTTGTTTTACTTTTGGAATCTATTTTTTTAAAGCAGTTCCAAGCTGACAGTCAAAATTTGTACCTTTTAGCTAGCCAACTAAAAGCTGAATAAACTAATCAGCTGCTTTAAACGAATATATAAAAATTATCGATAGATCAGTTCCAATTCAGTCTTTCTATTCGATTATGGCGCGCATTCAAAAAATTAAAACTTCTAGCCGGGATTTTTAAAATACTTAATTGGGGAAAATAAATTTTGGAGTTCCACTTTGGAAGTTATCATCGCACGATTAAATATTAGAGGCAAAGGACCCCACCTATTTGATACAAGAAATAAGAGAGAAAAACTATTTTTGTTTTCAAGTGCATAAACATTATGTGTTTTTTTCATACTGTAATTAAATAACTCTGTTATAGTTTAAGATTAAAATTCATGACTTATACTTCGGGGTCTTCCATGCTGACAAACTTGGCTTGCATTTTGGAAAATCCTTTTGAGTCCCAAAACCGAGAAAGCGAAGTTAAGCAGTTTTGGGATCGACGGAGCTGTACGATTAGGAATACATTAAGAGTCAGCGCAGCAAGCAGTACAATAAAGATCAGGTAATCAAACAGGGTCCATTTTTGAATAGTGTCTTCTACTTTGGGCTCTTTATGTGGTGGTTCATCAAGCTTCCTTTTCTGAGGTGTTGGCTCAGAAGTCTGTATTAACTGGGCTTTTACTTTCAAGGGGACCTCATCCGGTAATGACAGCTCATAATTATCCATGGAACCTACTGTAGTGTAACTTACTTCCGGTTGATCTTGGTTTCTTTCTATTACACGCACTCCAGAGTCCTTAAAGAATTTGGTCATGGTGACGTAAGTTTCGTTGCTGAATAAATTGTTGAAAAGTGTCACTAATTTAAGACCACGCTGTTGTTTGTAGAGGCTATCGTATCTAAAGTCCCTTATTTGGTTCCACTCAATGTGCAGGTACTGCAGATTATTGACCATCTTGAAGATATGTGGATCCAAAATACGTATCTTATTGTGCGACAGATCCAAATAGTATAGAGCGGGGGACATCAGAGGCGAATCACCATGGAGGTATTCCAGCATATTGCTCGACAGGTTCACGAACCTGAGATTTGGCAAAAAGAAGACCTCATCCAAATTGTCGTTGTTGGGAACAGGCAATTCATTCATTAGATTGCAGGAGAGATCCAGGCGTTGCAGTCTCCACATTCCCAGGAGGATTTTGTGCAGTTCTTTAGTTTGCATCATGTTATCACTCAGGTCCAGCTCGATGATAGACATCTTATCGTCTAATTGAAGATATCTTAGTCGATTCTTACGAGCATACAATTTGCTAACGCTACCCACGACATCCAATTTCCTTACTCCGCTGTTGGTCAGGATCACGGTCTCGGCACTATGCATTTGTAGCTCCTCCAGAGGGCGACAGTTGGCCAGGTCCAGACGAATAAGACGCTTAAGTGGTATGGCCAAAACCATAGTCAACGGATTATCACGAAGCCATAAATACTTCATCTTTGGGTTCTCAGAAAAAGTTTTAAACTCCAGAGTCGCAATTTTGTTGCGATTTAAATTAAGGTCGACGAGTTCTGGAAGAGAATGGAACACACCATCAGGCAAAATTCTTAAATCATTGTCCTGCAGTCCGAGCCTCCACACGTGGGACAGTCCCTTGAAGGCTTCAATGGAAACCCTAGATATGGAGTTATTGCCCAGCTCGACAGTGTCCAATATCGTCATCATGGCAAACTGTTCGTCACTCAGCTCGGTAATATTGCTGTTTCGGATCCGCAAATAGCTGAGTTTCGGTAAAGAGGGAAGGTTGTGGAGGTCACCACTGGTGCAATTGTTTATCATCAAAATTTCAAGTTTGGGTGAGTCTTTTAGCACTCCTAGGTTGCTGCAGGAGTCCAGAGCGAGTTCCAACAGATCGTCATAATGCGTAGACATCTCTGTACTGGTGCAATTGTATCCTTCGCAGGAATGTTCGGATTCGGTGGTACCCATCACAGCAACAGCTGCCACCAGCAAGAGATAAGGAAAACTATTCATTTATTCTTTATTTCGCAGTCCGACTTATTTTTCCATATCTTATCAGTCACTTAATGAAACGATTGCAACGAGATTCTGGGAGGCGCACAAGAATCTCAGATTCTATCTGAGGCTAAGAGCTTTGTGCTTTAAAATCAATTGACGGGAATTGTATTGTCCAAATAACAATAAACGCAGGTTCACTTTGTGCAGTAGATAGAGATATAAAGGGATCGCAATATTTATTTCATAGGTCAAATTTATAAAATCTAAAGCTCTCTGAGCTTTATGTTAGTTTACTAGGCGCTTGCTCAAAAAAAAAAAACTAGTATTACCGTAGTTAGTACTCAACTGAAAGGAAGATTAACATAAATAAATAATACTCCAGCATATTGAACGGTAAATTCACAAATTGTAAAGAGGGAAGTAGAAAGACCTCACTGGAATTGTCCCTCTTGGGCACGGGTAACTCATAGATAAGGTTGCAGGAAAGATCCAGAAAAGAGAGAGAAACTACTTTTGTGTTCAAGTGCAGAAACTTATACATTATTTATTTTTTCTTACTGCTATTAAATAACACTGTTAAAAGTTAAATATTCATGATTTATACTTCGGGGTCTTCCATGCTGACAAACTTGGCTTGCATTTTGGAAAACCCTTTTAAGTCCCAAATGCGAGAAAGCGAAGTCAAGCAGTTTTGGGACCGACGGAGCTGTACGATTAGGAACACATTAAGAGTCAGCGCAGCAAGCAGTACAATAAAGATCAGGTAATCAAACAGGGTCCATTTTTGAATAGTGTCTTCTACTTTGGGCTCTTTATGTGGTGGTTCATCAAGCTTCCTTTTCTGAGGTGTTGGCTCAGAAGTCTGTATTAACTGGGCTTTTACTTTCAAGGGGACCTCATCCGGTAATGACAGCTCATAATTATCCATGGAACCTACTGTAGTGTAACTTACTTCCGGTTGATCTTGGTTTCTTTCTATTACACGCACTCCAGAGTCCTTAAAGAATTTGGTCATGGTGACGTAAGTTTCGTTGCTGAATAAATTGTTGAAAAGTGTCACTAATTTAAGACCCCGCTGTTGTTTGTAGAGGCGATCGTATCTAAAGTCCCTTATTTGGTTCCACTCAATGTACAGGTACTGCAGATTATTGACCATCTTGAAGATATGTGGATCCATAATACGTATCTTATTGTGCGACAGATCCAAATAGTTAAGAGCGGGGGACATCAGAGGCGAATCACCATTGAGGTATTCCAGCATATTGCTCGACAGGTTCACGAACCTCAGATTGGGCAAAAAGAAGACCTCATCCAAATGGTCGCTGTTGGGAACAGGCAACTCATTCATTAGATTACAGGAGAGATCCAGGCGTTGCAGTCTCCACATTCCCAGGAGGATTTTATTAAGTTCTTTAGTTTGCATCATGTTATCACGCAGGGTTAGCTCAATGATAGACATCTTATCGTCTAATTGGAGATATCTTAGTCGGTTCTTTCTAGCATAAAGTTTGCTGACGCTACCCACGACATCCAATTTCCTTACTCCGCTGTTGGTCAGGATCACGGTCTCGGCACTGTGCATTTGTAGCTCCTCCAGTGGGCGACAGTTGGCCAGGTCCAGACGAATAAGTTGCTTAAGTGGTATGGCCAAAACCATAGTCAACGGATTGTCGCGGAGCCATAACAATTTCATCTTTGGGTTTTTGGAAAAAGTTTCAAAGTCTAGTGTCGCAATTTTGTTGTGACTTAAATCAAGGTCGACGAGTTCTGGAAGAGAATGGAACAGACCATCAGGCAAAATTGTTAAATTGTTGTCATGCAGTCCGAGCCTCCACACGTGCGGCAGTCCCTTGAAGGCTTCAGTGGAAACCCTAAATATTGAGTTATTCCTCAGCTCGAGAGTGCCCAATCCCGTCATGACGGCAAACTGTTCGTTACTCAGATCGGTAATATTGCCGTTTCGGACCCGCAGATGGCTAAGTTGTGGTAAAGAGGGAAGGTTGTGGAGGTCACCACTGGTGCAATTGTCTATCACCAAAATATCAAGGTTGGGTGAGACTTTTAGCACTCGTAGGTGGCTGCAGGAGGCCCTAATGATCTCCATCCGACCAAACCCGATTTGTTCGCCATAATACGTAGTCATCTCTGTACTGGTGCAATTGGATCCTTCGCAGGAATGTTCGGATTCGGTGGTACCCATCACAGCAACAGCTGCCACCAGCAAGAGATAAGGAAAACTATTCATTGTATTCTTTATTTCGCAGTCCGACTTATTTTTCCATTTCTTATCAGTCACTTAATGAAACGATTGCAACGAGATTCTGAGTGGCGCACATGAATCTCAGATTCTATCTGAGGCTAAGAGCTTTGTGCTTTAAAATCAATTGACGGGAATTGTATTGTCCAAATAACAATAAACGCAGGTTCACTTTGTGCAGTAGATAGAGATATAAAGGGATCGCAATATTTATTTCATAGGTCAAATTTATAAGATCTAAAGCTCTCTAAGCTTTATGGTAGTTTAATAGGCGCTTGCTCAAAATAATAATAATAATTTTATCCAATTTTAAAATAATGCGCAAAAAGCTAATTAACCAAATAGAGATGGAATGAATAAGTTGTTTTGCACGAGTTTAAAGATATCGATCGAGCAACAATCGATAGTCTTAAATTTATTGGCGCGCATTCAAAGGCAGAGGCAAAGAATAAATATATGTTATGTGACTTAACAATAATTTATATTTCTTTAAATTACCTTTAACATATATAGTTGGATATATTATGCTTTTTATAAGACATTTTAAATTGTATAGTTGATTATGATTGTACAATTATTTTAGGCCACAGACGTAAAACTTAATTCTAGTAATAAAATTGTATTACTAGTTTTGTTTGCATGATTAAATAGTCAATTTATTTTTCTATATTTATAAAGCAGCTTTAGAATACATAGTTTATATTTATATTTCGGGGTCTTCAAGGCTGAAGAACATGGCTTTTGTTGTCCGAGGAGAGTTGGTTGTCCCATGAATAAGAAAGCGAGTTTAAGCAGTTTTCGTATCGTCAAAGTTGCAAACTCAATTCCGTGGAGTCCTCGCTTTCCGTAAATGACTCAGATTTCGGTAAGACTCGGGTATCATATATTTTTTCTATTACATTGACACCAGCATCCTTAAAGAATTTTGTTATAATGCTGTATGTTTTGTTGCTGAAAACGTTCGCGTACAAGGCCAATTCTTTAAGTCCTCGGTGCTGGCTGTAAAAGCGATCGTATCTGAAGTTTCTAATGGAGTTCCATTCAATATGTAGGATTTGGAGATTGTTTACAGTGCGAAAGATGTGAGGATCTATGATACGAATACTATTGTGCGACAGGTCCAATTTTTGAAGACCGGGCGATATTAGAGGCGAATCGCCGTGAAGGTACTCCAGCATATTGAACGATAAATTCAAAAATTGTAAAGAGGGAAGTAGAAAGACCTCACTGGAATTTTCCCTTTTGGGCACGGGTAGCTCATGTATAAGGTTGCAGGAAAGATCCAGGAACTGAAGTCTCCACATACCCATAAGGATATTTTGAAGATCCTCAGTTCGCAGCAAGTTATCATTCAGGTCCATCAAAGTCACAGCCAACTTGTCTTCAATTTGGATGTGTTCAAGGCGGTTCCTTCGCAAATAGAATGAATCAACGCCACCATCAATATCCAATCGCTTTATCCAGGAATCTCTTAGATTCACGGTTTCAGCACTCTCCATATGCAGCTCTTTGAGTGGGCTACAATTGATCAGGTTCAGATGGACAAGGTGCTTCAAAGATATAGACAATACATTAGTCAACGGATTATCCTGTAGTGACAGCCATAATAAATGTGGATTCTTATCAAAAATTTCATATTGAAGTTTGGCGATTTTGTTTCCTCTTAGGTTGAGGTCAGTTAGTTGTGGAAGAGGATGGAATACACTAGTCGGCAAAGACACAATTTCATTGTGCTGCAGGTCTAGCCTCCACACTTCCGGAATTCCCTTGAAGGCTTCAGCGGAAATCCTAACGATGGAGTTATTTCTCAGCTCAAGAGTCCTAAGGGTTGGCATCTTGGAAAACTGTTCATCGCCTAGTTCGGTAAGCTTGCCGCGTTGCAATATTAGGCAGGTAAATTTGGTTAAAGAACTAAAGTCGGCCATGTCGATATAATGAGTATAGCAATTGTCGATCATCGCGGATATTAGATTAGGTGATCGTTTGAGGATTCCAAGGTTGTTGCAGTAGTACAGACGTGCGTTCAACATATTAGCCCTTGGGTCACGAACATTGTCGATATTTGTTCTGGTGCAGTTGTCTCCATGGCAGAGTAGTTCGGTCTCAATATTCCCCAGAGCAATGACCACTGGCAGCAGCAATATATATAGAAAACAACCCATTTACAATTTATTTCCGCACTCAGCTTAACTTTGCGGACTACGTATATTTCTCTGAAAGAAGGGGTCGTACTGACTAATCACAGAAGTGCACAAAAAGCGGTCGTGAACTTTGAAGATTTCAAAGAAAGCTTTTTTCTCTTTTAAGCTAAATTGAAAGAAGAAATGTCAATTAGGCTTGGGTGCCAATTGGCGCACGTTGACACAATGTTGCGAAACACAAAAATAGTTTCAAGTTCTACCTGAAAATAGATTTATTAAAATTTTTTTTGTACAGAAGCTAAGACATAATTTATTGCTGACAAGCCTAGCTTTATTTGTCTCATAAACAATTAGAGTTGAAGTCAAGATTTCCTTGGATCAAACTACTTCTACCTATTACTAGTTTTATTTGCATGATATATATTTATACCCTTGCAGAGGGTATTATAATTTCAGTCAAAAGTTTGCAACGCAGTGAAGGAGACGGGATTTTCTATGGGTTTTATTTTTGCCCAATCAATCCGACCTACCAAATTTCATAAGGATCGGCCGACTATATCCTATAGCTGCCATATAACTGAACGATTGGAAATGCCATAACTTTGGTGTTTTTAAAGTTAGGAAGTTGGGATTTTTTATTAGTGTTAAGAATGCATCCTATGAATAATTTTGGAGAATATAATTTACAGAATATTCTGCAAGGGTATTTCAACTTTGGCTCCGCCCGAAGTTAGCTTTCTTTTCTTGTTTTATTGTCATATTTATAAAGAATCGTTACAATACATAGCTTATATTTATAGTTCGAGGCCTTAAAGGCTGAAGAACTTGGCTTTTGTTGTCCGAGGAGAGTTTGTCGTCCCATAAATGAGATTCAATGAGAGTTCAAGAAGTTTTCTTATCGTCAAAGGTGCTCTATACAACTCATACAACTCATAACTATAAGGGGAAAACTTACTTTCATGGAGTCCTCACTTTCCAGAGATGGCTCAGATTTCGGTAAGAATCGGGAATCATATATTTTATCTATTACATTGACTTCAGCATCCTTAAAGAATTTGGTTATAATCCTGTATGTTTTGTTGCTGAAAACGTTCGCGTAGAAGGCCAATTCTTTAAGTTCTAGGTGCTGGCTGTAAAAACGATCGTATCTGAAGTTTCTAATAGATTTCCATTCAATAAGTAGGCTTTGGAGATTGTTTACTATGCCAAAGAAGTAAGGATCTATGATACGAATACTATTGTGCGACAGGTCCAATTTTCTTAGACCGGGCGATATTAGAGGCGAATCACCGTGAAGGTATTCCAGCATATTGAACGATAAATTCAAAAATTGTAAAGAGGGAAGCAGAAAGACCTCACTGGAATTTTCCCTTTTGGGAACGGGTAGCTCATGTATAAGGTTGCAGGAAAGATCCAGGAACTGAAGTCTCCACATACCCATAAGGATATTTTGAAGATCCTCAGTTCGCTGCAAGTTATCATTCAGGTCCATCAAAGTCACAGCCAACTTGTCTTCAATTTGGATGTGTTCAAGGCGGTTCCTTCGCAAATAGAATGAATCAACGCCACCATCAATATCCAATCGCTTTATCCAGGAATCTCTCAGATTCACGGTTTCAGCACTCTCCATATGTAGCTCTTTGAGTGGGCTACAATTGATGAGGTTCAGATGGACAAGGTGCTTCAAAGATATAGACAATACATTAGTCAACGGATTATCCTGTAGTGACAGCCATAATAAATGTGGATTTTTATCAAAAATTTCATATTGAAGTTTGGCGATTTTGTTTCCTCTTAGGTTGAGGTCAGTTAGTTGTGGAAGAGGATGGAATACACTAGTCGGCAAAGACACAATTTCATTGTGCTGCAGGTCTAGCCTCCACACTTCCGGAATTCCCTTGAAGGCTTCAGCGGAAATCCTAACGATGGAGTTATTTCTCAGCTCAAGAGTCCTAAGGGTTGGCATCTTGGAAAACTGTTCATCGCCTAGTTCGGTAAGCTTGCCGCGTTGCAATATTAGGCAGGTTAATTTGGTTAAAGAACTAAAGTCGGCCATGTCGATATAATGAGTATAGCAATTGTCGATCATCGCGGATATTAGATTAGGTGATCGTTTGAGGATTCCAAGGTTGTTGCAGTAGTACAGACGTGCGTTCAACATATTAGCCCTTGGGTCACGAACATTGTCGATATTTGTTCTGGTGCAGTTGTCTCCATGGCAGAGTAGTTCGGTCTCAATATTCCCCAGAGCAATGACCACTGGCAGCAGCAATATATATAGAAAACAACCCATTTACAATTTATTTCCGCACTCAGCTTAACTTTGCGGACTACGTATATTTCTCTGAAAGAAGGGGTCGTACTGACTAATCAGAGAAGTGCACAAAAAGCGGTCGTGAACTTTGAAGATTTCAAAGAAAGCTTTTTTCTCTTTTAAGCTAAATTGAAAGAAGAAATTTCAATTAGGCTTGGGTGCCAATTGGCGCACGTTGACACAATGTTGCCAAACACAAAAATAGTTTCAAGTTTTACCTGAAAATAGAAATATTAAATTTTTTTTTTTGTACAGAAGCTAAGAGATAATTTATTGCTGACAAGCCTAGCTTTATTTGACTCCTAAACATATAGAGTTGAAGTCAAGCATTCCTTGGATCAAACTACCTCTACCCCTTACTAGTTTTATTTGCATGATCTATATTTTTATTGTCTATAAATATAAAGAATCGTTACAATACATAGTTTATATTTATATTTCTGGGTTTTCAAGGCTGACGAACTTGTATTTTGTTGTGAAGGAGAGTTTGATGTCACAAAAAAGAGAAAGAGAGTTCAAGCAGGTTCGTATAGTCAAAGTTTCACTTTATACATCACATCCCTCTAAAGGGCAAACTAACTTCTGTGGTGTCCTCGTTTTTCGGTGATTGTTCATATTTCCGTAAGTAGCGGGAATAATAGATTTTTTCTATTACGTTGACACCAGCATTCTTAAAGAAATTTGTTATGATTCTGTATGTTTTGTTGTTGAAATCGTTTGCGTAGAAGGCCACCTCCCTAAGTCCTCGGTGCTGGTTGTAAAAGCGATCGTATCTGAAGTCTCTAATGGAGTTCCACTCAATATGGAGGATTTCAAGATTTTTTACCATGCTAAAGATGTGAGGCTCTATGATATAAATATTATTGTGCGACAGGTCCAAGTTTGTAAGATCAGGCGATATTAGGGGCGAATCGCCATGAAGGTATTCCAGCTTATTGAACGACAAATTGAGGTATTGTAACGAAGGAAGAAGAAACCCCTTACTTGAGTTGTCCCTCTTGGGCACGGGTAACTCATGGATAAGGTTGCAGGAAAGATCCAGAAACAGAAGTCTCCACATACCCACAAGTATATTTTGAAGATCCCAAGTTAGCAACATGTTATCGTTCAGGTCCAAAATGGTGACAGCCATCTTGTCTCCAATTTGGATATTTTCGAGACGGTTCTTTTGCAAAAAGAGTCCTTCAGCACCACCAACGATATCCAATCGGCTTATCCCGGAATCTCTGAGTCTCACAGAACTAGCCGTCTGCAAATGCAGCTCCTTCAGCGGGCTACAATTGATCAGGTTCAGTTGGACAAGGTGCTTCAAAGATAAAGACAATAAATTAGTCAACGGATTATCCTGTAGTGACAGCCATAATATATGTGGATTTTTATCAAATATTTCATGTTGAAGGGTTGCGATTTTGTTTCCACTTAGGTCAAGGTCAGTGAGTTTTGGAAGAGGATGGAATACACTAGCCGGCAAAGACATAATTTCATTGTTCTGCAGTTCTAGCCTCCACACTTCCGGAATTCCTTTGAAGGCTCCAACGGAAATCCTAACGATGGAGTTGTTTCCCAGCTCAAGAGTCCTAAGTCCTGGCATTTTGGAAAACTGTTCATCGTTTAGCTCAGACAAATTGCCGCGTTGCAATACTAGGTAGATTAATGTAGGCAAAGAACCAAAGTGGGCCATATCGATATCATCACTATTGCAATTGTCGATCATGACGGTTTTTAGATTAGGGGAGCGTTTGAGGATTCCAAGGTTGTCGCAGGAGTACAGACGTACGTTCCTTGGGTCAGGACCATTGGTTATATTTGTACTAGAGCAGTTGTGTCCATAGCAGGGTAGCTCGGAATCAATATTCCCCAGAACAATGACCACTGGCAGGAGCAATATATATAGAAAATAACCCATTTACAAATATTTAATATATTACGGACTACTTATATTTCTCTGAAAGAAGGGGTTGTACTGACTATTCAGAGAATTGCAGAAAAAGTGGTCGTGAACTTTGTAAAGATTTATAAGAAAGCTCTTTTAAGATAAATTGACAGAAGAAATGTCAATTAGGCTTGAGTGCCAATTGGTGCACGTTGACACCATGTTCCGAATCACAATAATAGTTTCAAATTCTACCCGAAAATAAAAAAAATATAAATTTGTTTTTGTACAGAAGCTAAAAAATAATTTATTGCCATAAAAAACTTAGAAATTGATATGCAAAATTCTTATTTCAAGAAGCTTGTTAAGAATCCTATTAAACGGGGCTCGCATATTTCTTTTAGTGCATTGTCTACAGCATCCAGAATGAATTTAATTATGACTCGTATATTTTGTTGTTAAATCTCTTCTAAAGCACCAAGCTTTCTGTTTGCCGAGATACTAAAGATTGGCGGTCATTATCATTAGACTATCATTACTAGTCATTGGTTTAAAGAACTTGAAATATTAATAACACTTATATATTCTGAGAATGTTTCTACTCATTATGACTCTGTTAGAGGAATATAAGTTAATAATGATATCAACTTGACATTGTTCTTTATAGTTTTTAATTCAACATAACATTTAGAAAAGCCAAGTGACTTTAAGCCTTTAATACCCAGTAAATGCATCAAATGCCTGGCACATCTTTGCTTATCGCAGACAACCGACCAACATGTTCCACATAAAAAGGAGTTCCTTTGCTCAGCAAATAAAAGGCAGCGAGAGGGAGAGATCCTTTAATTCCCTGCATAATTCCAAATCAGACAAGCGTTAAAAACATTTCATTATAACGCTACACAATCGGAATATTTAATGATTTAATCGGCCGGACGAATCAGGCACAGCAACAACACCTAAGCGAAGGACGAGGAGGCAGAGTTCCCAGTCGCTGCAGTCTCGATAAACTGCTTCAAATTCACAGATTTTAAATTTAAAATCGTTGCCACACGGCGCAGCGCAGGCACAGTAACATGTAAAAAGCAGCCAGGTCTTTTTGGCCAAGATCTCCCCATACCTTAGCCATACCATTCCATTCTCAAGTTGGCTGGCAAACGTTGCCTCGATATAATGGCGCGAGTTTCATGTTTACAAAAAAGATTATGCAGTCCCAAACAACAAGAACCACGAGATACTCGTACAAACGTGCAGCGGTTGCGGTTGCGGAGTCCAGAGAACTCGCAGACCCGAAGATGGAACCTGAAAACTGAGAACTGAAACTGGAGTTCTAATTAAACAATTCGTAGAATTTCGCGTTAATTGCAAGAAAACGACTTGAACGTGCTCGGCGGATTGGCTGAGGCTCTGGGACCCTGTTCCTCCTTCTCCTGGTTGGACCCATCACTACACTCCGCTCCCCTTCGCTTACCTTTAACCCATTCCACCTTTCAGGTGACACGTTCTGGGGGAGTTCTTATA
Source organism: Drosophila kurseongensis (assembly GCA_018153305.1). NCBI lineage: Eukaryota > Metazoa > Arthropoda > Insecta > Diptera > Drosophilidae > Drosophila > Drosophila kurseongensis. Next base: position 3,216,072 of record JAECXX010000051.1, read on the forward strand.
GGCATAGGTGCACGTACACCCAAAAAAGAGTTCTTAACAAACACAGTCTCAAATTGTGTTGCGAAAATATTGGTTTTAATAAATTAAACTCCTACAAAAAATTATAGGTATTTTGCATTACCATAGAAACAAGGTTTCTATTGATACTTTCGTAAGAATTTCCTTTATATAAATATAGTTTAATTGTATTGTGTATACATGGCATATTTTGGACATCATTAAAGCTTAATGTAATACAAATTATTGTATAAATATGGTTGAAAATATAATAAGGTTTTAAACATATTTAGATAGCTTCTGGCTTAACTAGTTAAAAAGAAAAGTATGCTCCTAAAATCACATTTAAAAATGATTTATTTTTGTATTCCCCAAAATGCATTCATTAAGCTAAGATGGAGTGGTAAACCAAATAAGTATAATTTGTTGTGTTTTTTCTGAGTGCAGTGGGAAAGCTTTGCACTTTGGCTAGATCCGGTGTCATTCTTGTGTGTGCCTCCATTTGACGAGGATGAGCTCTGTTATTAACACGCCTCCCGGCATTACCCCTTAACTCCTCCTCCACCGAACTTGAACAATGCTCTGGACTTTTTACACATGTGAGGGCTGGCCAACTTGGAGAGAAAACTCAATTCAAATTATCGCCAAACAAGATCGACAGATGTTCAGCTGGCACAACAACAGAAATGCCAAGATGATGGGGAAGGAGGAGGGGAATGGGAAGGGGAAAGATGGACAGGGAGAGAGGTCAATGAGGTGCACCGACCGACCGATCGGTCAGATCGATCTTCCTGCAGTCGAGAAACCCAGAGCCCACAGCCCGAAGCCAGAGTCAAAAGCAGTCGCACGTCTCGCTGAGCAAATAACGCCCCAAAATAAAATAACACAAGACAGAGAACTAAACCCTTTAATCTAAACCACTTTGGGCCATTGGCAGTGCAGATCCCTCGAGCCGATCCGATCGACAACGCCACGCATATTTCGCATAACCCAGGCACACCTTTTCACCAAAGTCCGACCGAAAATGACGGGGCAGTGGTGAGCCGGGGGGATAACCCCGAAAAATGGGAATATAAAACAAAAATCGTACAACAAAGAACCGATAGGAACAGGCACTTCGATCCAGAGGGGAGGAGTGGTGGTGGTGGTGGAGAGCTACCATATACCGTCATCATCATCGCCAGCACTCCATTCTTCTGGTCGATCATCCGCACTCGTCATCGTGCCCGTCATCGTGCCCGTCATCGTGTCCACATCCCAGGGTTCGCTCTTATCGGGCCCGATTAATCTGCCATCGCCGTTGCTGATAAGGCCGCCAAATGGACGACCCTCTCGCCAGAGCTCCTCGGCCTGGATCGATCCTCTTCATCCTCTTCAGAGCCGCAGAGCCATGCCACGATACCCACCATAAAACCCGGCCACAACCGCATCATTGTTAGCCCAGTGCGCAGTGGCAGCCAACACTCATGTTTAAATTATGATGGCTTCTAACTTGCGCCCCAACCCCTGTGCATCCGTCAAATTGGATGTGGGCATATGGGTAACCCTCCTCTGTTCCTCCCTATTTCTTTCTATATAGCTCTACCCCCCTCCTCCGATCGTGTCAGAAGTCATGCTGCTGCCGACATGGCTGACGACCCATTGACAAATGCACTGATTGAAGACTGTTTCTCCGAGTCAATGAACAAATGCTGAAGGCTCGGCAAGAAGTTTGGCAAATGTTAAAGGGTCTACTCAAAGAAATGCTACATATTTGACGGGTTGATCTTAGATTATATCTTTTATAAAACTAAACAACCAAAAGCATACACTGTTACAAAATATAATATTTTATTTTATTGTTTTCGTGGTTAAATTAAGTAAGTGTATATTCCACATATCATATTTTGTTGACTTTACGTCAAAATGAGCCATTTTCTGAGGGTTTTTTCACTATATCTTCGTCGAAATTGGACCCACAACTATATAACTGACTGTTTCGTAAAGGTGACGACCTAAACCATCGAACTTGATAACTTTTAAAAAAAAAATTTTTTTTCAAAAATTTATCATTTTTGAAAGGGGTAACATCGTCAAATTTTCAAAAATAATGGAAAAAACACATTTTTTTAAGTTTGAATGCCAATCGATTGGAAATTTAATTACGAGTTCAACGATGTATGACAGTCACTATTAGGACAATTTTTTGAAACTTTTTCGGCAGAAAACCGATAATTTAGTGCTTATGGGTGAAAAATCAGTATCAATAATTTTGGTAAAAACGACAATTTCTAAAATGCTTTTTGGTTTTAATACACTTTTTAAAAAACTGAGACCTTTTCTTACAATTAACTTGTAATCAACGGTTATATTAAAAACTAATAACAACTCACCAGTTCTTTCAAATAATAGTAATGATAGTAATAACTAGTAATGATTCCATCGTTATTAATATGACCATTGTACAATAAAGATTATAAATCAAACGATAATCCCAAACGAAGCGGACAATAGTTGAGTTAATACGTTAGAGAACACAGAGTTATCTGTGTTATCTAATCGGCCTCATCTACACGGGCTCATCCTGGCGTATGCGTAATGCGCGTTTGTCACTGGCAGCTGGTGATCTGCTCTGCGATTTCCCCCGCTCAACTAACAAACAAACAGAAATCTCTGAATCCGATTTGACTGAGCTTCGTTTTATTTAAACACAATCGCTGATGCATAATTAATTAAAAGGTTTTTCAATGTGATTTTTTCCCCCCGAATGTTTTGTTTACTTTTTGCTCGCTGTCTTCTTTTGACAACACGCCCCAAAAACGGTGGCCGCTTGTTGGTTGGCTGATTCCGATTCCGAATCCGATTCGGAATCTGGTTCTGCTTTTGCTTTTGTGGCTGCGTTGTGGGCCCTTATCTTGTAAATTGAATTATGAAATCGTCAACTTGAAACCGAACTGAATGCAGTCGAAAGCCAACGGAGGCTGCTCCTTTTTGTCCACGACACGGGGAATCAGTTAAGGGAGCATGACGACGACGACGACGACGACGGCGACAACTACAACGGGTAGCAGCTGCCCAATGACCAACCAACCAACTCCCTGCCGTCGTCCTGTGCGAGTGAGTGAGCAAACAAAACGGGCATTTAACATAATCATATCATATCGTCGTAGGCATCACATCGCCGCCGAGCTGAAACCACTTAAGTTGGCCCAGGACGAGGACGAGGACGAGGATGAGGATGAGTCTGGCCATTTGCATATGTCTTTTGCCCCTTGCCACGCCCCCTGTGGCTTGTTTGTTCGGCAGCACGAATGAGCAGCGTTTAGGAGATATCTGCCTTTCATTGCTTTATTTGCCTCTGCAGGCCTGCTTTTGATTTCTCGCTGAGAATGGGCCAGTCTGACCATCCTCAGCCTTTCCCCGCCCAAGTTTCAAAGATGAACCCTGTCAAAACATTTAAAAAACACAGATAAAATACTAGAGTCAAGTTAGAAGTTACACTGAAAAGTTTAGTTTTCAAATTTGTATTATTGTATTTGTATTGTATCATTATATAAATAAACTAAATGTACTCATTGAGCTTTTATTAATTTAAATTAGTTTATTATATTTTTGGATTAAAATGAATTAAATTATCAAACAATTTTAAATCATTTGAGGTTTTTTATTAAGATGCATGCATTTTGATTTAAGCATATCTAAATGATTTAAACGTATAAACACTTATAATTAAATATTTAGAAAAGAGATATTATACTCTTAGGAAGCCATCAATAATTTCTAAGAGTGCACAAATAAAAAAGAAAATCAGAAAACGCTTTCGATTGTTCTAATCGCAGCGACAGCATCGCCGAGTTGCTGGGCCGTTGGGTTTTGGTAATTGAGAATATAATTACACGAATTACGACGCAGTCGCCGTGTTTATCTGACCGTTAGCATCTGCCTTTCATCTCGCTGTCTGGAGTCGCCTGAAGTTGACAGGGCCAAGTGCGTTCCGATGGCCTCTATTTTGTGGGTCCGAGTCCCCAAGGCGATGCCATGGCAGCCGGCTGGACTGAGCCACGCCGAATGAGCCACGAACTCAGGTCGAGCATGTGTCCGCTTTCACAGCGCCGGGCAATTGACAAACAAACTCCACTCGTAGGCACACACAACTATACAAACACGGGGCCAGAAAAGGGATGCCGAACAATTGTCACTTCCCAAAGCAATTACGTTACAATTTAAGCGTGTAAACAAAAAATTACAAAGTTGTTAGGCCAAAATGGCAACCATTCTGCCAGTCATGGCAAGCTGACAACAACTGACAAGAGTTTGGGTATTATTGGATAGAAATAAAGTTGAGGGATGGGAAATAATGTGGCAGAGTTTCTAAATTGTTTAGGAGTTAAGGTTAAGAGAACTTGATAAGTTTCTTTGTACATTATCTATACAAAATTTGGTAAAAAATAATAACAAGGTGCAAGCTAATCCCAGTGCTGCCTGTAGCTTGCACCTTGTTCCGTTTTCCCCTGACTAATTACCTTCACACCCAACCAGCCAGAAATAATTGGTGCATGCTCTGTTAGTGACAGGTAAACCCCGCTTTAATCGACTGGCAGCGCGCCACACATCATCAAACATTTTATTGGTCAATTGGGCGACAGTTCGGAGTTGTTTGGCCCTTTGGCACCGCTCCCAACCCCCCTTCCCCTTGGAATCGAGCCCCGAACACCTAACACCTATTTGTAACCCCTCTGTGGCTGCCGTCGCAAGTGTTACCTTTCCAATAAATATTTGTTTACGCACAAATAGACTTGTAGAGCGCGTTTGAAATACATTTGGCCGGGCTCAGAGCAAGTGAAGCGAGGCGAAACCGCAGAGGCAGTCCTGTTGAATGCACTGAAAAAAATTAAAAGCGATCAGGACAAGATGGTTAATAATACAGGTTATTTGTTTAGAATGGTACTTAAATCGATAGATAAAATTCGACACACTTTGCAAATACAGACAAAGTATTAAAATAAATAATAACAAAATGAATTATCGGATTTATTCGAATGAGATTTGAGAAATCACTCTTATCAACTTATGATTATTTAAAAACAAAACCTAAACCTAATTCTAAGTTCTGTAAATGTATAATACTATTAACCACAGTAGTTTTCCAAAATGACATTACCTACTTGAAATCACCAAAATTTTCTGTAAGAACGAAGCCGATTTATTTCTCCAAGTGCATGCGTATACGTTATCAAATTAAGATAATCGACTACGATTCTGGTGTTTGCCCTCAACGCCTCGGCCTGCTTGTTTACCTTCGATTCTTTGGGTGTTTGCTGGGTCGCCACAAAATCATAGTGATCAAGTAAAAAGGAAACCAAACAGACCAAAATGTTTGCTTAATTTATCGCAGTAGCATCGTTTCAAAATTCAATTTAATTGGATGCCGCAGAACTGTTGGAAGTGGGACCCCTATGCTCGTGCTCATAATTCGGGGCCTCAACTTCCTGCTTCTGAATCCGCTTCCCGCTAATCGCATCACTGCGATCGCCTCCGGTTCGCACCTATTCAAATGATCTGGCCAAATCGGAAGAAACATCAGTATCAACAGCCACAGGAGCAGCTGATTGACTATAATCTCGCCTTGTCGACAAAAAAATGAAAAATAAAAGAGGAAACAAATGGTGGAGTCGCTTTTTGTCTGGTTTTGTCTGGGTTATCGAGCGGGGTTTTGTCGCCACCATCTCGGTTCCGAGGGCCATCCGCCCATCACGTGTCTAATTTCTCGCTGCCCAAATAGTCCTCAGGAGGGAATCCATTGTGGTCCGCCTGGTTTGTGGCTTGGTCTTGGGCTCCTACAGTTGTCGGTCGGTTATCTTGATGCTGGCGCGCAAAAATGTTTACAATTTTGCTGCTCATTTTTTCTGCAGCTCACAATGGCTGCGAAATTAAAAATGTTTCCAGTGGTTGGCCCGGTCCGGGCTTCATTTTTCATCTTGGTCACTCAATTGTGCGCGAGACACATGCCAAAAGGATGGGCCGCCACTTCGAACTGGGCACATTGGTGAAAGGGAATCTTATTTGCTGGAACTGCGCTCTGAATAGAGGGACTCGGCAAATGTCGGATAAACAATCGAGCTCAGACAGTGAAAGGTGTTCCCTAGGAGTGTTAACAGGAGATATAAAAAGGAAAAATAGGAATTCGTTGAGGGGACTCGGACTTGGAAACATATGAACACCCGCGAACTTAACATAGAAGTAGTAAATAATAAAAATGATATGATAGTAAAGGTATATTTTAAACATCCATTTCCAAACAAACTTTCTAAAAAGACAAACTATTTCCAAAACATCATAATTAGTTTTAACCTTTAATTAATTATGATAATAAAAGATATCTGGAAATGAACAGTGGAGAATAAGGTAACGCATTCAATTTGTATAAGTAAGCATTCAGATAAGCATTCAGGCTTAAGCCGAAATTGCCATTTTCCCCTTCATATTTTATCCAATTAAAATGGAAACTGCACCACTGTGCATCGGCGGGCAATCAGTGCTTTGTGTCAACTAACAAATAAATATCACGCATGGCCAAAAGCGGCAATCAAAGTCCATCAACTGGCATCGGGCTGGCAGATGCCAAGCCGTCGATAAGCAAACCGATGTCGATGCCACCGTATACCAAGCCATATCCTTTGGCAGCGAGTCGCCACGTTTCGATCTGAAGGACGATAAAGTGCCTGGCATTGTTTCAGCCTCAATCAGAGCTGGTTTAAATGCGTTTTTGGACGGGGCTCCGAGGCAGGTCTATCATAGGCCATGTCCGAACCCGAAGCGCAGTCATAATTATTTCATTATGGCCCATTTGTTTCATCAGCCCCATTGGCCACGACTTCTGTTAACTGTTTGCTGACGATTTGGGCCCCTTTCTGCCTGGCTTTCCGTCTCTGTTTCGGTTTCTGTCTCTGCGTTTTTTGGGCCTTATCGATTGGACGCCATCTTAATTGTTTGTTGTTAAACACGCAGCTCGTTGGACCACAGATCTTCGATCCTATTCCGATTTGGAACTCCAATACGGAATTCGGTTTCTGATTTAGGGCCCCCACTCCCTCGCAGCGAATAGACTTTTCTGCTTATTGATTTTTCATTCGAATTTCGTCGTCAGCCATTTGATTTATTGTTGTCCACTTAATTTGTTAGAGATGCTGTCCAGATACGGATGCTCCCTATCCCCGGTCCGCTAATTCGCTGAAGATCGTCGCTCGGATTTTGTATTTATGGCCTCCGGCTTATCGTTGGGAAGATTTTCGAGTAAGTCTGTGGGTCTGCCCTCGGTTGAACTGAACTAGTTTGCCTGAGTGAGCTTAAACTGCGTTAAATGCTTCGGGGTGGGGCCCACAAAATGGGGTATCTGAGGTGATTTGCATAAATAGTTTGTTGGTCTCTGGAGCTGAGAGAATGCTTAATGGTTAAAATCATTGTCTTCCTTAAAAGAGGGCTTTGAAAAGAAGAAAATATATTGATGGCGATATATGGCTTTCACCTAGCAAATAAAAACAAACCGCAAAATAATTTTCTTTAATGTTGTGTCTATTAAACCTGTAAAATTATTAAGAATGCCAAAAAATATGGTATAATATATAATATGGTATATAATAAATTAATAATAGAGCCAAAAGTAAAATTATTGATGCCACTTACGAATGCAAAGATTTGAGCTTTTAATGGATCGCAAATGGATTAAAAATGTTGCTGACCTTATAAGACATTATTGAGATTGATGACATTAATAGATCTATTTAAAGTTCAAGAAAATTGTACATTAATTAATATAAAACGTTTGTTTCAGTTTGTTTATTCTTAATAATATGAATTTAACCATTGATATAATAAATCGAAAAAAGTACATTTAATTTAGTTTATATATAAATGTATGTTAAATGTATCTTGAGAAAAATTGTTTAGTATTATCCCTTAAAATGGGACTTGTGACTTTGTTAAGTATTAACACACATAATAGAGTTAATTTCTGGATAAACCTATGCGGTGTTTTTTTTTTGTTTTGGTCTCTATAGAATTAATTTGCCAAACCAAAATTTCTATAGCCTCCCCCACAAGGGAGTCGCCGTTTGAAAGCAGCAATTAGGGACTGTTGCCAAACAGTGGCCAACAGACAACGGCTGACCCGTCCTCCAGTCCACTCCACTCCAGTCCACTCCACTCACCGTCCAGGTGTGTGGTCACAATAGATGACCACACCAGGGTCCTGACCCGAGTCTCACCCCCTCACTCCCTCGGTGCCCCTCCCCCATCCAAATCAGACGCAGACAATGGCAATTGTGAGCGGCTGAGAATGTTGTCATATGTCGCCTCCGTCGCTGTCGTCGCACATCGGTGTATTTCATGTAAACAAATAACAAATTAAATGAAAATTTAAATAAAGGAGAAGCAGAAGCAGCACGACGATTTATGTGCCGGTTGCAGGATAAGCCCGAAATCGACTGAGGGGAAACCCTCCGGCGACGCCGGCAGTCCTTGGCCTTGGTTGTTTTTGTGGTTGATGGAGGCGAAACCCCGCTGATCGAATCAAATGAAGGGAACACACACAGATAGATGTACGTACGTGTACGGGTGGCAAAAAGGACAATCGAAGGCGGCCAGGATTTGCTTTGGCCGGGCCCAGAGGGTTGGTCTGTGTTACCTTGGTCCTGGCTCCTCGATTCCTTCGAGGCGGGTGGCAATCGTCCTCCTGTAATTGGGATTTGTATTGAGTTATTATTTATTGCCCCTCGTCCTCATCCTCGTCCTCGTCCTCGACTTCGGTCGAGTCAAAATAGAGAAATTATCGGCAACAACTTTGCGTGTTGAATTGATTGATTTGCTTTCCTGGGGCCCAAATCCAAATTGCAGTCTATATTTGTATCTGTGTCTGGTGATGGGAAGCATTCAGGCTGTTGTACCTAAACTAATTTCTTATTTTGCAGTACCTTACAGACCACTTATGTAGGTTCTATTAATTCCCAAGTGTGAAGTATACTTTCTTGGTTCAAATGATAAGGAAAATCATTCATTTGAAATACAATGCGTTAATGCCTTATAATTCCCAACAAGATACTCCAGGAGAAACAAATTAAGTGTATTGAAATTTTACCTTAATTTATCAAACGTTCTTATTATATTTCCTATCTTAATCCTATGGATTAATACCTGAATGATAAAAGATATTAAAGATTAGACATTATTTTTGACCCAATACAAAGGTATATAATGGTACCTAACCATCGCTATGTGTATCTGTGTCTGAAGTCTCCTGCGTTGCCTTTGAGCGTATGTGTGTGGCATGCGGGTCCTTTGCATGTCAATAGGTGCTAAAAATTGACTTTCGAGCAACGCCCAGACGAAACCTGCTTGAAACTTAATTAACAAGCCTCCGTCGCAGATACAGATACATGTACTGTATCTCTGGCAACAGAAGCCAGTCCCCATCAAAAGATAAACCCCTGACAATCACTCAAAGCTGCAATGAAGGGGGGGGAGCGGAGCCATCGGGATCCGAATCTGGAGGGGCATGCAAAATGCAGCTGCAGTCTGCCAACTGCCAACATTTACATACTTACAAGGAAAGCGGCCGAGGCAGCCCAACCAGCCGAATGATATATAAAAACACAAGAAATTTGACATGAACTGTGGAGATTTCAACGCAAAGATAGCGCCAAAAAGATGCCACCGAGTGGCAGTGGCAGTGGAGTGAGCGGGACAAGGAGTTTGGCTCCTTGAATAATGGCGGCCTCAATCAGGACCGAGAACCCAAGCAATTGTAAGAAAATCTGAAGGGCCAGAATGAGTGGAGAGGTCTGGGGTCTGAGAAAGGTCCAAAACTCTGCGGTCGCCGCTTCTTCTGGCCTTCGTCATTGTGGTTTTCTGGCAGCGAAGAGAGACAAAGATGACGCGATTGCTAGATTTGATAAGCAAAATCATTTGTGATAAAATAAATAATTGAGTTCGTTTGCATATCATGGGAAAGCATCTCTCGAACTCCAGAACAAACGCATAAAAACACACGGCATATACTCGTATTTTTTGGGGGGGGGGGTGGTTTTGAGAGAAGGCCATAATAAATTCATAGGCACACTCATAACTTTTTCCAATTGTGTCACAGATTAGGCGGGGCCCCAAGATAAACGCCTTTAGACAGACTTCAATCAAATCGGACGACTATCGGCAGCAACTATCTTTCGGATCCCCACCTTAAAGACCTCCACCCCCTCCTCCCTCCCCCCTGCAGACGCACCTCCAATTGCGATAAAGCGTTAAAATTAATTATCGAGTGCCAGCAGCGCAGCTCAGTGCGTTGTGCTGTCAAATCTTTATCGCATAATTGATTTCATAGCTACTGCGTTTGCTTTTGGGCGCTGCTTTCCTCAAATTACATGCCAAGGGCCATGGGCCGAGCAATTGGGGTAAGAAAAATATCTAAAAACTGAGGTGAAGAACAACAAACGGCAGCCACAAATCACACATCGCGATAAGAAACTGTGATTTTTATTTTTTGAAAAACTGATTTTTGATTTCCTGTACAATTTTGATTAAAAAAAACCGTGTGGCTGGCTGTCTCGTTCTCTTCGTGTCTGTCATGTTGGGGAAAACTTCTTCGCTGGCTGTCAATGAACGGCTGAAAGACAAATTGAAAACAAAGTCTAATCAGTTGAGCAATTGAGCAATTTTATATACCCCTTACTTAGCGGATTAGATGGGGGTTTCACGAGGGCGTAGTTCTGGTATTATTTAAGATCGATAGTATCAACGTTTAATGCCCACAAAAACCGGTAATTGTGTTAATGGATATTATGGTGGCATTACAGATATTAAAATATATTTATATGGGATTAATGTAAAAATCATCATCAAGCTATATCCCTAGAAATTTAGATAAATTCGTTTCGGATAGTTTATCTATTTTATTAAGACTTAAATTGTTTTAACTTTCAAACATATGTTGTTAGTGGTTATTCCAAGAGAAAGTCAAGTCTTAATAAATAAGGTTTCGCAAAAATGTTTGCTTAAGTATAAAATCCTTTGAAGAGTAAATTTAATGATCGAGGCTTAAATACTTTCAATCTCCAAAAGCCAGGGTAGAAATAATTCGTCTTAAACACCATTAAAATTGAAGTGTTTCTTATAATTTTCTTTGTTGCTTCTGGTGGCATTGTTGAGAGCGCGTTTGGAAATCTAATCACTGACAAGCTATGGCTGCCTGTATTCGATAGATAGTTGCTGATGGCACACTCGAGGGGATGGATAGCGAAGAGGGGGCTGTGAGGGGCTTAAAATTGATTCGGACCGGGTTGAGAAATGGTTTGAGATTTGGCAGCCGATACGGCTTATGCAAGGTGCGAGGTAGGAAAGTTTCCGACGGATTGTGGCCGCAATGTTGCTGCGATACGGCATCAATAAAGTCCCAAGTCAGTGGAATATCCTTAACCACACCTCCACTCCAAAGGACCACCATGTGTCGTGGCTGCTTTTGTTCCTTCCTGCGGCCTTTTGTGTCTGGCGTAATTAAAACTTAAAACGCTTTTTGTTTTGCAAGCAGCACTTGAACCATTGTTCGCCAGCCCACAAAGTTCACAGCCCACCACCCGCGACCCCTATTCTGCATGTCTCGACCAACAAAAAGGTGGAGAAAGGAAAGTATCTCAAGTGTGCTCATTGTGAAAATTCCAATAGAGAGCGTGCGACTTCGTTGGCATTAAAAACCCCCGATTGTTTCAGGCGAACTTTGCAGAGCAGGAGTTTCCACTCAGGAAAGTAACAGAATAAGAATCAGAAACTGAAAAAGGAGCGGGATTCAGAACTCAGGACTCAGGACTCAGGACTCGAGGTTCAAGTGGGCCACGGAGCACGTGCCCGGGTTCGGCGTTCAGTTCAAGTGTGCCAATATGTTGCAGCTTTGATCGGGTGCACATGCCACCACACGAAAAAAAGGCACTGCAAGTACCTACAATTATAGCTAGCTAAAATGTCAGAATCATTTTAGTCGCAGCATTCAATGAGTGTTCGTTTATGGCATTCCGATTTCGTGCTAAAGGGATAAGGGAGTAATTAACCATATTGTGAAATAGTTTAAACTTGTCAAACGATTCAATCAAATATTATACAATAAAGGGATAAGCCCATTTATTAACATGTTAGCCAACAAGTTTGCAATCGTTGTTTGTATTATATAAATCAATTTGATCATGCCTATAAAAACGATCTGTTTTTCATGGCTAGGTTAGTTTGGTAGATTCAAAATGTTCAAGCTAAGTTTGTGCTTTCTTTTTTTGGTGTTCGCTGAGGGATTAGTAAGTAATAAACTGGATACGACAACTGGAATCAATTCTGAGCTCACAAAATCGTTTTCTTAGTGTTTTAATTTTAATTCGTACACGATTTCCATTGTGTCCTTCAATCAGTCGAATGAAACTGGGGTATGGGATACTACCACCTTGCGTTTGATCGGACGTGAACGATTTTTGAACGGAACAGCTACACTAAAAGAGGACTTGGATGATAGCCACTGGAGTTTTGCGGGAGAGCTATATTCCAATCCCACCGAAAATAGCAACTTCAAGCGGATGCCTTTCAACATTCCCTTGACACCCGTTTGCAAGGCGTTCAAAAAGTACCGAAGGTATTTCTCGAAACATGCCGAATTCGGAAAGCAAACCGATTTTCCTGTGCACATGGATGTCTGTCCCGTCCCGAAGGGCACTTACTATCTAAAAAACGTTCATCTGAGCTCAGAAAACTTTCCAACGATGTTGCAGCGCGGCTATATTCTAGGCAAAGGATTGTTTTATTACGACGGCGTACACGTCGGCACCTATTCCATTAACTTCATGTTGGAGGACGGGGAATGAAGTAAATAAATTGTATTTAATATACTATAAATAAATAAATAAATTGTATTCAGTATAGTTTTTCAAACATTTTAAAAAATAGTTTGACAAACCAATAAATGTAGTAAGAAAACTATTATTTATAAATTATGTCAGTGCAAATAGGGAATGCGCCGATTGGAGTGCCATTTAATAATATAATTTTTAGTTGGCAGCCTACCTGTGTACATGTGCACCTGTAGTTCCGACGCATAAATCATCAATGCAACTGCAGCAGGCCAAATATAAATCGACCAAAATAGGCGCCCGCAGAGATGTCCGATTTTCCCTGGCCTACGCCCTCGTTTACCTCCGACCCTTAATATCTCGTCCTGGTTCTGGATCTAACCCTCGGAATTTACCTGAGCCTGTGACGAAATATTTAGTCGAAAATATTGTCCCTAATGCTGGCGCCAGACAAGTCTTATGCTGATGATGATGACAGACTTAGGCACCGTACACAAAACAAATCCAACCTGTCACACTAACGACTTCTGCGAAGACAATGGACCCGGTCCTGGCCAGCTTCCCCTTCCCCTTCCCCTTCCTCCTCGCCGACTGGCTACGTCTATAAGCCAAAAGTGTTGCACTAGTTTCGAAGGGATTTCACCTGGGAAGACAAAGGGAACGGGGATCTGGAGGGCTTTGTTTTCCATCGCCCGATTCTGCCCATCGGCTGCTGTGTGTGGAAATTGTGCATGCATTTTATGGTGCAATTCCTTTGTCCTGCCGGCGAAGGCAGGCCAATATTTTTATTGCCCGTGTAGCATATACTTGTAGTACCGTACGAGGCCAACAAATAGCTGCAACAGCCGCTAAGAGTTATGACCCGGCGCCTAGGAGCTCATCTCCCGAACAAAGGGCCGTGAAAGGCACTTTTGGCTGGGATTGGAATTGGCTGGGGTGATATCATGTAGCGATCGTGCACCGACTACACCGATCCGATCCTCGAGCTATGGATTTTGAGTGGCGCAAGCAGTTCAAATTCAAAGGGATAAACTATAAAAATACAATAAAAAAATATTGTTCTTTTGACCGGAAACCTAAATTTTAATCTAGATCCACTAATAAATATTAAGTATACTTAACAGTCTTGAATGTGTCAATATCTTGATTGCACTAGGCCTTTCGACTTTTGAAATAAACTGTTTGGAAGAAATGAAAAAGTAAAGTAATATCAATTTATTTAATGTCACTTAGTTGTATGATAGATAAAGACTAAACAGAATGAAACCTGCAATTTAAAAACTTGTACGCCTGGTTAATTACTTATCATTTGCAATCATGTTTTCATTACATTAATTACTTACAAACAGGAAAGGTACAAGTAAAATATTGTTCATGCTAGTCGACTATTTAAATAAACTAATAATATACAATGTTGTTGGTACAATGTTGTATTCAAGGCCCGCTTTGGTTCTATAAATATCCGGAAAAACTTAAGGCTTATGTAGTTCAAATTCATAATACCACTGATGTTAAACAATCATGGGGACTCGATTTTATATTTTACTTATGTTGATCGGCGAGGCCTACGTAAGTAGTTTAAAAATTTAAATTGAAATATTTGTTTTAAATTTCAAATAATTTTCAGATGATCTTTCCAAAAACCTATGAAGCAAGTTTCATATCGTTTACCTCAAATGGCACCGAGTATGCTGATTTCAGCAAAATTCGATTTTTGGGTCGAGATCACAAGGCGAATGGAACTGCGGAGTTGAAGCTAGATTTGGATGATAAAAACTTTTTCGTTTCCGGCGAGAGTTTCATTGATTCCACTGGCAGTGGAGAGTACAAGCAGCTCCCCTTCACGATTCCCAAACAACCGATCTGCCAGGCTTTGGAATCATATAAAATTTACTTTGAGGCGAGCCTGAAGCGCGGAGTAAACACCGACTTTCCAATCGACACCCATCCATGTCCCGTGCCGAAGGGGATCTACTATTTCAAGGATGTGCTCGTCAAAACTGACAATTGGCCGCCCATAATGCCACGAGGCTATTTCAAGGCCGTGGCCAACCTTTTCAAGAATGACGAATTGGTGTCAGCTCTTGAAATTGTTGTTCACATTACAGACCTTCCTTAGCTAAAAAAAATTAATCTTTAATCTAATCTATATCTTCGGATATAATGAAATCGACATATCTCAAGTTAACATTGTTTCTGTTAGTAGGCGGTTCTGTTAAAGAATATGGGTGTAGTAAATTTTAATTGTGAAAAACATATAATTATATTAAAGAGAACAAACTGCTTTATATGCATATTAAGTGGAGTGCCGAGACTATTTGGGTATGTTCGGCAGTCCATACAAACATATGAGGATTGGTTTAGTGTTAATATATGCATTTTATGTAATTGTACTTAAAACGTGTTCTTTATAAGGGTATATAACTAAGCAGAAATTGAAATTTTTAAAACACGGTTGTTTTGATAAGCTTTACATGCACACTTAATTAACGGCAGGGTCAGTCAACAGAATGCATTATAAATAGAGCTTGCAGCTCATAGTTAGTAAGTTAGTACAATACAAAAATGATAAATTTAAAGTTATATATTTTTCTATTTTTTTGTTTTGCCGACGTTTACGTAAGAAATCCGTGGATATTTCAATGGACATCATATGCTCTTTATATTTCAGATGTCCTTAAGGCATTCGTACGATGTGGTCTTCGTGTCTTTTAAGGCAACTGGTTCATCGGTAATGGACTACCACTTCCGTATTTTAGGACGCGACCGCAGGCTCAATGGGACACTCACCTTGATGGAAGACGTGGGCGACGAGCACTTCTCCGAGGAGTTCCAAACATATATCGACTCCACTGGCAGTGGCGAGTACAAGTTGATGCCCTTTTCCCTGCCCCGGCAACCCATTTGCGAAGCACTCGAGTCCTACTGGAAATACTTCGCAGCCAGTGTGAGGTTTGGGGAGAACACGAATGGCCCCTTCGGTAATGACACATGTCCCCTGCTGAAAGGACACTATTTTTTCAAGGACATCATTATCAATTCGGACGACTGGCCGCTCGTAATGCCCCGAGGACATTTTAAGCTCATTATAACCTTCAGAAAGGATGAAAACATTGTCTGTGTACTCGAAATAGTATACCTTATTGAAAATAAGATTAATTAATGAAGGATGTGCTTACTAACACATAGTACGTTTTGGCGTACACCTAATTTGCAATTCAAAATGTGTAAGTCATTAAAACTTGTATTGGGTAAGTCCTTACTAGAACAAAATTAACTACATGTCAAGGCTTAAACGAACCATTTTAAATCAAAGCGCAAAGATAAAATTTCAAAAAATTATATTAGGTTTTTAGATTTTGTTGCAAAATAGTTATGCATTTGTAGATTTTCATATACATAATTTTAATTGTTATATTTACGTGAATTGTTCTTGAAGAATATTGTTTTAATATAAATACAAATCTAACCATATCATTCTAAATTTTGTTGATTATTAAAGATAGTGAATTTTAAGAAATATTTTCTGTGTATGTGCTTCAATAGATTTTAATCAGCTTCTTAGAAAATATGTATTTAAGCGAAAATAGTGTCTTTTATCAAGATGGCCAAGTTTTAAAACCTCTTTATACCATAAAGCCGAGATTCTAGTAACCCCCCTATTGAGAGTGCCAAAAGATTATCATATCTCGCAGCATAGATCTGCATTGGCAGACAATTCGGCTGGCCGACGATCACAGAGAATAGCCGCCAACACCTCTCGCCCACTCAAAATGTCCTTCGCTCGATTCAGCTGCCTTGATAGGGAAATCCTGCCAAATGATTTCCAACGAAATCTGATATCGGGACATGGAGCGATTTTCCGGGGCAAGATTGCGATAGCGATCACTTGTCCGATACGGAGATCAACGGCAAAGGATCTTCGGCCAGGATGATGTGCACATTTTCGGCTTCGGGCTAATCCTTCCCCGTCTCGTCTCGTTTTTTCGGCCAACGCCCAGCACAGACATGCGAATGGGAATGGGAATTGCCGTCGCCGCTGTGGCTTTATGCTAATGATCGGTTCTGGCCCAGAAACTAGACCAAAACGAGGAGGACCGCAGCGCTAAAACCACTCATGGCTCATTGTCCGGCGATTGTTTCGTCAAAACCGAAACCAGAAACAAGAGGAAGCCGAGCCTAAATATTGCAAATCTGGCCGGCCGACTGGGCCATTGTTTTGGCCCGGTTCGTTGGCAGTGCGGCGAGTGCGAAAATAAAAATCTCTTAATCGGCACTGGCGACAGCATTCAATGAGTTCTGCACTGCCTCTGGCTGGCGAAGAGGAGGAGGACTGGCCCAGGGAACTGGCACTTGAAACATGACAATATCAATTTGTTCGTACAATGGCCTAATCTGATAATCAGTGCAAACATGTCCTTTGTGTCCATTGTGCGTGGAACAATGCAAACGGCATAGTTGTGCGCCAGGATTAGGTGCCAAAGCCAGGCCAGTCGAAAATCGAGAAATAAAAACGCGAAGTAAGGTAAAGTTTCAGCTTCAGTTTTTTTTGGCAGATTGCCCGGACCAGAATGAACTGCGAGTTCATTACGCGACTCTATTAAATGATTAATGGGCATTTTATGGTAAACTCCCGTCCCGACGAGCCCCATAAAACGAGCGATCATAAAAGGCAGACAAGTAAAACAAGGGAGCCCCGAGATGATCGCTGCATGTAAAATGAACCCGGGACCCCGAACTCCGGCTTGTCAATCAAATTGCGAAGGCACACAACATAAAAATGATCGACAACAGTGACACTTTGGGCGGCAGGAATGTCGCGGATAAGCATCAACACAAACACAAACACACCGAGATCGGGGGAATAAGGTTCATTTATCATCGCAGAGATGGGGGAATGGGAATGGGAATCGGAATGGTAGGATGGTAGGTGTGGCCTATGCCCAGCATGAATTAATCATCGCACAAATCAAATTGAAATCACGGCAGGGCAAAAAATAATAAAAATATCATAACAAATGCTGCAGACAGCATTAATGAGCCACGACAGTCCCAGTCCTCGTCCTCCCCATTAGTTGGTTATTGGATGAGGATGCGAATGAGGGTTGAGTATTGCAGAGATACTCGTTCACCACAAATTGACTTGTTTTGGCCGGGTTGAACTCCCCACAAATTAGCTGCTCAATTGGGTAATAAAACCAAATGTGCCAATTGTGACTGCACAAACTTTTCCCTCGGCGAGAAGTTCGGCTGTAAGTGCCCGAAAACAATTGTGCAATTGCATTAATTGCATTGTCGAATGAAAACAAAAGCCACAGGACATCGCCTCAAATGGCCGCTGCATATGCTGGGATTTGTTGGGTTATTCTTCTGCGGTTTTCGCTTGGTGGTTTAGAGATAGCGTCCACTCAATTATGTCATATCGGCGATACTAAATGGACTTTTAACTTGCTTTGATTGTATAATTTGGACCGCTCTTCTGGGCTTACCTTTTATGGGCGGCCGTTAAAAAGGGCAACGAGCTTGCTCAGATTTATCAGCGTGCACGCCATAAAGTAACAAATAAATTTAAATACTAATAATAATAAAAAGTAATACACGCACCACACACACACACACACACATTCGCTTTCTTTTGGTGGCAGTGGCATCCTCGAAAAGGATATGCCGTGTACGAAGGACCAAGCACATTTATGGCCAGCAATTAAATGGGGCTGCCATTTGTTTTATTATAACAGCGAGTGGCATTCAACATCGCCATCATCAGGAGCCAAAGCAAAGCAGCATCGGCATCAGCGATAGGGCTCCGTTTTATTATTATCCTTTATGCTTTTCGTGTGCTTTTTTTCCGTCCTCGGCTGGGGGTTCCCTTAGGGGGCGTGGCCCTCGCAAGGGGCGCCCCACATTAGAATAGGCAAAGCTAAAATAAGAGAACTTTAATTGCTGTTCCTGCAGAGAATGGTGAATGCACTAACTTTTGTCTACAAATGATTTCTTTATCCTTGAATTTCTTTAAATAATTTTATAATTACTTATTTAAAAATTTAGATGTTGTTATTTAAGAAGAAGGCTAAGTTTGTATTATAAATTTGTAACCCCCAACTTATGGAAGTGATTTATTATTATACTATTGATTTCAAAAAAGAAAATGATTTGAAATGATGTTTCCATTTTCAATTCATAGTTATGACAAGTCTTTAAACAATTTGGATTTCTACGGCATTTATAAAGCTCCTAATCAATGTTATTAGCGAAGTACCTATTTTTAGAAGGGTATCAGAAGACAAGGCCATAAAAAGTCGCAATGCGCCATAAAAACAGTTAAAGTCAAGACAAAAGTCACACGCACACAAATGCGATTTGGGAGTCGTTAAAAGCGCGCATGTGTGTGCGGCAGAGTCCTGTACAAATTAAGCCTTTCTAGGCAAACAAACGAGCGCACATCCTTGTTAAGCGTGCATATAGAATATATAACCAAATAAAGCGCCACCGATGAGATCTCTGGGCACCCCCCTAACCCTCCCACGCCCCTGAGCATGTGCAAAGTAGGTTGCTCAAATCGCACACAACATAAAACATTTTTAATGCCAAACAGCAACAAAAAGAAAAACAGAAGAGCAGAAGAGCAGACAATAAAAAAAGGCACACAAAACGAGCATAAAAATGGCAGCTGGCAAAAGAAAATGGCCGCCCCGTGTAACCCCCATTTTCCGCAGTTTCCCCATTCAAGTCGTACACCCCCGCCATCCATTTGGCGGTCATACGTACAGGATATTGTGCAAAAAGGATTAATGTGCCCCTTTTCTCTCTTTGTTTTAATTGCATTGAGGTTAAGGGGTGCAGGGGATTTGGCCAAGAGGAATGGGCCCAAACGGAATGTAAAATGCCCAAAAGCGACGGAAAATAAATGTATGTATTACTGTCAGTGGCGTAGGGAAATCAAATTGGGGACTTAAAAGGCAGATGTAGTTTTAAGACTATAACTTTATTGATTTTTGAAAAATCTATTATCTTTATGTGTTAAATTTAAAGTAGTGTTTAGTAGACCCCCCAAACTACTCCTTTGGTTTTTGGGCAAGCGGCGAATAAAATATATATTTGATGCCATAAAAATGTCACAGACGCCTTGAGTTATGCAGCCAGGACTGTGGCTTATGTGGCGCCCTCGGCCAAATCCCATTCCCAAATCCATTCCCCATCCTTTGTCCCAATGCCATTACCAATTTTTCTTGGGCCACAATAAGGTCCTCTCTGAGAAGATCTCGGTTTGCAATGGAAATGTGGGGGTTTTTTTTCGGTTAAAAAAATTAGAGATTTATAAAGTTGATTAAAACAAAAATAAATTGGGAATATACTATAACACCTTCTTAATTTAAATGAGTAATTTATCTTACTTAAAATATATACCTGTTATAATTAAATAGAAACATTTATTTGCCTTTTTTGTTCAAATAATATTATATGACGGATTCCCCGAAATTGTAAAACTTTTCCTTTGTTTTTCCCCTTTTACCAACTTGGGAAAATTACGACAGTTTCATTAATTCAATTAGGCGGTACCTCAATAAAGCATATGCTCTGCCAGGTTGCCCGACCTCCACCATTTGTTGGCCCAACACCTAACTAGGTCCAAATCAGCGATTCATCTGGGCCCACGCTCCCATTGCCGCCATTGCATGCCCACTTTTTCCAGATTTTTTCTCCTTTTGTTTTCCCATAATTTGTGTTCACTTTATGCAGAGCCTGTGTGTGTCTCTT
Source organism: Drosophila kurseongensis (assembly GCA_018153305.1). NCBI lineage: Eukaryota > Metazoa > Arthropoda > Insecta > Diptera > Drosophilidae > Drosophila > Drosophila kurseongensis. The sequence goes on from JAECXX010000051.1 coordinate 3,236,675, forward strand.
AGTTAAACATCTCTCATTTATATGCGCCCGAAACGGGCTTTAACTAAGCGCGGTAGCAGTTTAGCTGTCCGCACACGCAAATTTTCCAGGCGCACACCTGCGGTTTCAGCCAAACTGGGAATCTGGCTACAGAGTTGGAGCCAAGGCCTCGAAACTTTGTACCCAGATCAGGACAAGTCGAAAGGCGAAAGGGGAGCTGGTCTTTAATTTATGGCGCTTGTCATATTTTGTTAGACACGGCGATTAATTAAAGTGCAGAACCCGAAGACCCCGCCAAAAACCCTTGGCGAACCACAGGGCTAATTGAAAACTGCTCTGGGAGATGGAAAACAGAAGGTAACCGCTTATTAAAAACGCAAGCCCAAAATGAGAAAAAAAAACACGAAAAAAGGAGACCATCTCAAGTGGCGCTGTTTGAGTAGTTGGCTAATAAATATCCCCGACCAGAGCCTGTCAGTCAGTCAGTCAGTTGGTCGGTGGGCAAGTGATTCCGATTCCAGCTTCAGAAGGCAGCCACTCAATGGCCAAGTCATCGATATTAGCCCGATTCCGAGTAGCCTCCAATATAAAAAAAACGCCAATCATCGCAGGAGCGGCTCTGAGTGGCAGTCGCCGCCGTAAACACAAATGAGCTCTGCGTAAACCCACGAAAAATATATTTCAAAAGTAAATTGAATTTAGTGCCCAGTCATCCAGCGAAATGCACTTCTCCCTCTCCGCCCCAAAAATAAGGGGGCGTGGCAGGAGACAGCTCAAGTGCACATGACATGCTAATTAAAAGACAGCACCAGAACAGCCGCCTTTGGAAGGGGATCTGGATCTGGATCTGGTATTGCAGGTAGACATACTTCCAGCCTAATCCGTCTCATGCTGACTGCAATTTGTCAACCGCAATTATAATGCAATTGCGCGATGACATCGTGAGTGAAGAAAGTTTTGGAAAATATATATTTCTTAAGATCTTTTCCAATACATTGGTTGCCCTTAAGTATATATTAAATCAGAAATCTATTGCTGATTGCAGAAAAATTCTCATAAATATATAATATATTTCGGATAATAATTATTACAAGTTTGTACTATTAATTAGATTAATTAAATAATTAATTCGCTTAAAATAGGTTTAATAGTGAGAAATCGAAAGAAATGTATAAGCTTTAAAAATACGTTTAGCCTAACATTAACATGAAGAAATGGGACTTCTTGAGTTTGTTGATAAGTAATATATTAACTAAGTTATTTTAATAATTATTACTGTAAAAGTGTCTATAGAATGAATTTTTCTGAATATTTCTTTAAATGTAAATAAATGTAATAAATCGAACACCTAGCCCTCGTGACTTTGTTTGCCCATCTCCATCCGATTCCCGCAGTGGGAATTGTGACTCGTATTTCCCTTGAGTTGGGCCACCTCTATGGCCCCAACCGCCTGCCCACGCGATTCCCGGTAATCCGCTCCAGTTGCGCTCTCTCATTGCCGGCCGACCGATATGCCATATAATTACATGGCTTATTGTCATACGCCTATTCAGCTTATTATCCAAGGAGAAGGCGCGCGCCTTTTGCTTAACTGATCGATTTCGGTGATCGAAACGCGATAATCTAAGCGGAGGTGATCGGGGGTGTTCGAGCTTATTGATCTCCATTGAGGTTGGCTGGCCAACCTACCTTAAATTTGATCTGGCTTTGTTTTTGTTCGCTCGGCGCACCGTCGATTGTCACTCGATCGTAGGCGAGAATTTCCGATCAACAGGCTGCGGTCTCTGATTTTGATCGACGGCAGCAGGCCAAACTTAGACCCCATACCCAGTTAACCAGGCGACGCACACTCAGGTAAGTAGAGAGTCGCAGCCGGGCCAAGATGGATCGTTGACGAAGCCACACAGCGTGTTGATTTATTCCCCACAGACATAGACCCGGTAACTGAGCTGACTGGGGTCTGCCCCGTACATATATGGTGGCCTTATGTGCTCCAAGTGTATGATATCTCTTTGGCGAAGTAATAATAAACCACACTACGATGACGACCATAAAGTGGAATGGCTTAGAAGCGAATGTAAAATGCCCTTATGTACGTATTGAATGCTCTCAAATTAGGGTTTGAATACCAAGAATTTTGTTTTCGATTTAAGGCTATAGAACATTTAATTCCTTTGCTAGAATGATCTCTATTAAATCACAACGAATTACACAAATTTCCATAAAACATACCACACTCATCGAAGAATTACTTAAGACACCTGAAATCAGCGCCCTTCTCCGCGCTTCTCAAAACGCCTAGCTGGCCAAAGAACCAATTCAAAATTCCTCCGCAAACTCGCCATGAATCACTCTGAATGACTTATTTCGACAGTGAAGCGCCTTGATAAGTAAATATTATGGCATCTTAGGCATTACATTACTCCAACACCCTCTTCAACACGTATATAAGCTTCTTGTACGTATTCATCAGGCGCTGCTAGTTTCGTATGCAGCTCAGGATTGTCGCTTGCTCCTCGTCGTTGTCACTGTCGACATCGTTGATCATTGCCAATGGCCAAGGCAAAAGGTAAAGACCACAGGAACAACAATAATAACAACAACAGCAACAGGAACAACGGCACCGATTGTCAATGATGATGATGATGTTGTTCCTGCGAGTTAATACACTTAAAAAAAAAACAATATACTTTTAGCATGTACTAGTAATTTTTTGTCATTTATAAATATTTTATCATAAACTAATTACTAAGGTCGAATATTTATTAAGTAAGTCCACATAAGGATGTTTCAAGAATAATATAAAAGGAACTTGTAGCATTGGGACAAAGCCAAGTTGTTGTGTAAAGTCTACTTAAAAATGGTGTTCTAAAAATAAATGAATTAAAGCTTTGGAAGATTGAAATAAAAATAAGATCGATTTTTTCCCGGTGCAGTTGTGGGTTGCCTGTTGCCTTTGCGATGATTTCGTTGATCGCGACTGCAGTTCGGGGCGCGACAAGAATAATTACAAATGTCACATGAAATCAGAAGGCATCATAAATCAAATCAAATTATAATTAAGCATATTTGATCAGTTTGTTCGCCATGGTCCGCAGTATCTGAATGTGTCCGCGCTTATCTGGGCACTCTGGTAATGGTAAATGGTAGCGTTTCCTTCAGTTCCTTCGGCTCCTTCGACTCCGACTCCTTATCTCAGATGCCTGTGTGCGTTATGGGCCTAGTTTCGTTTTGTACGAGTATCTCGGATTCGTTATTGAATCATTTCTACTTATTTGGCATAAGTAATTGAATTTGTGCTTATTTATGCTGGCACTGATGATGTCGATGATGAGGCGGTCAGGATAATCGCTGCCAATTCATTAATTTCCAAGGCAACGCGTGTGGCTCAGACAGTGGAAGTTGGCTAAAAGGGAAACCAGTTAGTGGAGTAACTCAGAGTTAGCCCAACCGAGTGCCCACTGTACAATCGTTCCATATTTGCCTTTAATATCATTAACATCACCATTCATTTGTCTCTGACTCATGCGACTTGTTCCACTTTGTGGGTCGGCTTAGAGAGCTCGATATGTTTGTTTTGACGCCATATCTAATAATTCGATTAATAAAATCCATGTACGCGTGTGAGTGAAACTATTTTGTCATTGATTTCGATTGGGGAATTTAAGCCTTCGTTCGCCGGTTAAAGCCAATTTCAGCTCGTTGTGATGTTTATGGCCAAAGCCATATATTGCACAATTTATCAGGGGCAAATAAAGGCAAATGAAATAAATACAAACGCTGCTCATATGTTTCGCCGGCCGAGGAGGGGAGAATATTTATGTTTAGATTTAAACATTTGCAAAACGAAAAGTCATAAATTACTTCCGCAGCGGCAAGGATGCGCTCAAGGAAACCAACCAAAAACCACTACAATCCACATGAAAAATCTTCATTTTACGATTTTTGGCGCACAAGGAGAAGATGGAGAAGGAAGCACAAAGCCAAACACACATATCAAGGAAGAAAAGCCAAAGCTTTCCTATGCCTGCTGAGATAAAACGTTGGCATAGAAATCAGTGGCATGTATCTTATGGATACAGCAGCCATTTTTATTGTGGATTCACTTCGGGGGAGTGGGTTTCTTTCGGTGGCAGGAGGAGGAGCAGGATGAAGATGGAGCTGCCTTCAGCCTCTGAGGTGGGCGCAATTGTAGTCGCCGAGGCTGCCTCAACATTAAAATAAATATGTACAAATGCTTAGATAAATAGATACGCCAGCCAAGTGATGTGACTCCTGCAAAGGATGACAGTCAAAATGGCGCAAAAGGAGAAACTCCAAGGAACTGGGCCATGGGCGTAGTGGTAAACCATTGCAGGGTGTGCCTGGGTAATTAAGATTGCCAGATAAGGAAAAATCGTATATTTCAAACCGATTGAACACGTTTGACTTTTGGTTTTACTCAAAAAATATTCCATAAAAAAACTAAAATGTATAAGGTAATATCAAATGATTCTTAAAGATAAAATGTGACTTAAGGGTTATAAAATGAAAAAGATTTTGTGAAAAACCTATTTACTATTATTAGTAAAAGCCAAAGAAACTCTTTTATATATATGTATGTGTCGTTTTTGGTGAACTTTAACTTTATTTTTATTTAAAACAATCTTATCAAAGTTAAAATAAATGTATTTTACTCAAAAGGTTTTAAATGATTATCCATTTAATCTAGATAGGCAGTCGGGAATGAAAAGAACTATAGTTTTTCTAGTTACATGAGATTAAGACATCTTATTCAAGTAAATAAAAACAGAGTAATTATTTTGAAGAACCAAGAGTACTTCTCTGAATCAAAATTCTTCTTCTTAAATAATTACTCTTATAAAATGAGTATTATTGTGGGGGATGACGAGTGCTCCTCCTTGCAACGTCCATGAAAAGGAGGGTCGAAATGAAGAAGAACACAGGCACTGCTCATACACACAACATTTATATTTCAGCGGAGAAAGCTCGTATATTATCATAAAACAAGTTGCTGGGATCGTCCGGAGGGGGGTGGGGGATGAGAAGACAGGGGTGGGGGGAGCTGGGGTTGAAGGGGGGTGGCGTGTGATGCGCAAAAGTCGGGTCGTAAATCTTTGCGATAACATTTTATGCGAAACATTTCTTTTTCTGGTCCAGAGGGAGCAGCAACAACAACAGCAATCGCAACAAAAACAACAGCAAGGACACCCACGCCAAAGGAGGAAGGGGGTGGGACTGGGTGGATGGGTGGGTGGTTGGTGGTTGCGGGTGGTTTTTGGCTGGCTCTCGGGAGCTGCGTTTAACATTGGCAATCGCACGGAAAATGGCGCGTACAGTGTGCTCCTGCTTTTCCTTTCCCCCCTTTCCCTTCTTCCCTTCTTCCCTGCTCCGTCATCCCCCTCCCTTTTTTCGTCCTGCCAAAAGGAAAAAGCCAAAAGAAACAGCCGCAGTTGAAGGCAGCAGCAACAACACCAGCGAAACTTTTGGGCCGTGACTTGTGGGCCAGGTTAAAGGCAACGTTATTTTTTTTTGGGTTGCGAGGATAAAATACAGGCTGGGGAAAATGGGTGGCAGGATGCGCCTGCCACGTTTTATTGTTTTTGTTGTATTGCCCCGGCTGGGAAGTGGGTGGCTTAGGATCTACTGCTCCGCTCTAATGTTTGAAGAATTTATGGCTTTCAGAGATGTATCTATGTGTGGCAAGGGAGTACAGCTAAGAAATTACGGTATGAGGTTACATTTTCTGGTCCAAATAGGACTGTACTTAAAGACCTTCAGTTCTCTTACTTCAGGTGTTGAATATCATGCAGATTACAGGAAAGATTACAGATTTTTGAATATAAAATTGGTGCAGATCAAATTAAAATAACCTTTTAATCTTTATAATGTATGGTTTTTTTATTGCTCTCATTCAAATTGAAATATTCAAGCATTGTCTTTAAAAAGTGTTCACTTCTTGAACTTGAAAATCTAATATTTTTACCTAGAACTCAAGAATTTTATACACCACATTTGAAAGCCTTTTTTTCAGTTCACATTTTTGAAAACTATGTCGAGTGTTTTGGCACAACAATCAACCATAACAAGAAGACACCACAAACAGGTATGTCAAAATGATTTTGAGGTGTAAGAGGGCACTGAAGGACCGTGAAACTCAATGCTCCAGAGGAAAATCCCTTTGAGAGGAACCCCAGGACAATGGGATACGCAACATCAAAGCCGCGCAAATGCAACACAAGGAGACCCGATGATGTGACAGTTTTTCATCAATTCACCTCCTCTTACATACAAAAAAAATAGAAAATAAACTCGAAGCGAAATTGTTTTTGTTTGTTTTCGTGGCTGTCGTGGATGTTTAAGTGCCCGAAATCAGTGCAAGGAATCCTTTTTGTTGTCGCTGCATTTTGTCAAACATGAAAGGCACTTTTCACGATTTCCCCCTTTTGTCAGGTGCAGACATTTTGCGCCATTGTTCGTTTGCGGTTAAATAAAGAGGGACTGAAAGGTATTCCCAATAAACGGAATTATCATAATTTCCATAAAAAGGAGCGCTCCCAGGAAGACCCACGTAATGGCTCATAATTCCAATTTGGAGAGCCAAGTTTCTCACAATTAAAATCGCATCAGGTTGAGGGAAAACTTTCTCACAGTCTTCGGCCGTTGTTCGATCATAAAAATTGCAATAAAATTATGCGCCTAATTTTTGCATAACAACATTCCGAGCCCAAAGTGTCACAACAAATCACAACAATGGGGTTGGGGGTGTACGAGTATCTACAGGATACAGCATAGTGCAGCAGTAACCCTTAACGATGCACAAATTGCTCGCAGGACCAGCGTCCTTTATGGACAATAAAATGCCCAAATCGATTCGCTGCGGTGTCGCGTAAACAGAGAGTCTACTACATCCTCTTCCGAGTTGAAACTTCCCCTGCATTCGTGGGCACTTCTTTTCTAATTAGCTTGTCTGTCGATTGTTGCTGCGTGTTGCTGCTGTGAAATTGCTGCGGTTTGTTCAAATAATTGCGCATGCAAATTTCTATTAGTCACACGTGGCCTCCGCTTTGTCTGTATCGAACCTGTATCCGTCTATGGATTTTACACTGCGGGAAATAAAATAAAAGCTTAAAAATGGGTTAAAAATTCAAGTAAATAGCACTAACTTTTAAAAAATATGAAGATGTTATTGTGGATTTATTGTCGGAAAAATGTGAATTTTCTCAGATGCACAAAACAGTAAATAATTTTTCTATGTGTCGTTTTTGACTTATTTAGAATAGAAACGGAATAAAAAAAATAAATCTCGAAAAAATGTAGTCGAATTTCGGGTTTTTAATAAAATTCTGTTGTAATGTTATACTTCGTTGAATTCGGAACAACATTTCCAATCAATTGGCAATCACAGCTAAATAATTTAATTTTTGACGGAATAGTTAGTCTTTAATAGTGGGTCCTATTTTAGCCCGAAAAAACGCTGTATTTTGGTCAGAATGCAAGGAATGCAAAAATCTCAAAAAAAAATTCAATTTGTTTTTATAAAAATTCAATTAAGAAACGGTGTTTTCAGCTCAGTGCATGTGTAAATCGCCCCCACTTTCGCCCCTCCGCCACGTCGTTCAATGCATGTTCTATCTTCGATCGGCTGCCTGTCTGCTGTGACTTTTATAATTATTTGCCAGCCAGGCGAGGATGAGAATTTGATGTAATTTGGTTTTGATTCGTTGGCTCTCTCTCGTGTGCGAGATACATGACATATCTTGTATCTCGGCCCTGGCAATCTTATCTCAATTGTGGACCAGGCAATTCCCCCAGCGCCGCCGCTTAAGCCACCACCCACTTTGGAAGCCCAGCACACGTCTGCCGTTTGTCGTTTGCCTTTTGGTAATTTAATAGAACGATGCAATCGTCGATACGAGAATGAGAATCCGAGATTGCCCGGGGAATCTGTGGGGGGAAATCGGATTCAGAACGGGCCTTCGCAGGATTTGTCAGGCCTTAATACCAGCCATCCTCCCCCTTTTCCACATACAGAATATCCTTCTGCTGGGGGGTTGCTGCAGGCGAGGGTTGCTTGTGGGATTTTCGGTTTTTGGACTCCGGTTCGGGCTTGGTGGATTTTCTCTGAGATTTCCGTGCTTATCGGTGGAATAAAATCTCGACGACGGCCACTTTTTGCGGCTTTTGCGTTCGGGCCCTGCCAATTGTTGTCAGTTTAATATTTTAACACAATTATTAAATTATTATTTGCTCTTTTTGTTACGCGACTTAACCCTAAATGGGGAAGTGCAGCGGAAGTTTTCTCTTTCGTTTTTAAAGCTGCCAAATCATTTGATTTGATTGTCTTTTTTGTCGCAAAATTATTAATCGCTTTTTGGCTATCAGCATATTTTTGCTGTTATTGCCCGATAATTTATAAATTTTAGATAGATTGTGTTTTTTATTCGATTTCAATCGATTTAACCCATAAACGATTTTTTTAGGAGCTTGAAGAAATATACACATATTTATTTTTGATATTATTTAATATTTCATTTAGTCATTTATTTCATAATTTAATTTAAGTTTATTTTGATACAAAATGGAATGATTTCTGCTGGGCCATCAGCATATTGTTAATGCTGCTGGTTTCCCCCCTTTGTTATCATAAAGACCAACACAGAAGCAGTTAAAATGAAGTCAAGCGACAATTTTCATTAAAATTTTCGCATTGTTTCGCTTTTTGTGGCTGGTGTGAATGAGCGAGCAATAATAATGAAAAGGACGAGCTTATGAAACCAACGTCATTTCAATCAGTCGCAACTCAATGACAACTCTGGCTGATTGCTAGGAGCCCCCCTCAGACCCCCTTTCAGCAATTCTTTTTTACCACCCACCTGTGCAGATTGAACAGGTGAAATGTTAATCTGCATGCGCTGCACGCTTTGTCGGCCAAAGTTCAGACAAAAAGAAATCATGAAAAAAATGTTTGATAAATGACAAAGGAGTGTGTTGATTGGTGCTGGCAAAGGAGAGGGGGTGTGGCAGGATATATCACACAAATGCAATTATCATGGCAAACAAAGGCGACAGGTTCACCTAGCCAGCTGATAAAGGACGTCAAAAGGATGCGGCGCAATTGAAATTGAAATCAAATAAGCCAAAGAAAGGATTGCAATGCCAACAGCAGCAGCACCAGCAACAACAAAAACACCGAAACAGCAGAAACATCTCTTGCAGGATAATTTCCCTCGTTGACCAGAGCACGCACTGCTTGCACTGCTTGCTTATAGCTTCGTCTGCGGCTAGAGCGAGATCAGCATAGTGCCTACGAGCATGCCATCTCTTTCCAGGGCTCGCCATTTTTGATTTGGGCGGCGTTTCGTTTGACACTTCATTGACTCTCTCATTGGCCACGGCGCACTGCGCAGTGGGAGAGCGCTCCTCCTCGCTCTCTCCTGCTCGCTCTCTCTCTTGTTGCAGATGTTCGTTGTTGTCGCGAAAAATAGTTTTTCTCCCCTCTCACTCTCCTTTTGATTTTCGCATTTCGCATTTTGCGAGAAAACTTGGCCTGGCTTTTGTTGTTTGCCATAATTTTTGTCACACAGCTGTCACACGCACACTCGCACAGCCACACGCACACATATGCACACAGACTGCGGGAAGCTTGCATAATTTTCTCTTTTGCAAAAGTTCAGTGAACGTCAAAAATATTTGCATTGCACCAACACAAGCACATGCATGCTGGCGTGTGTGTGTGACACCTTTTTTGGACAAAGGTTTTCCTCTTTTTCTTTTGCCATCATTTGCTCTTTCTGGAAAATTTAAGATGTGCTCTCGGAAAATACCTTAAATTTTAGTAACATTTTGCAATAATCTTACGATGAATTTTACCTTACCATACAACTTGAGTTTATCTTATTTGTTTTTGATCTAAGGAGATTGTATTTTTTCAATCTATTTCATTCCGTTGCAAATATTTATAATCCATTTGCTAGACTCCAAAAACAACTGTTCCCATTTAACAAAAGCTAAACGCAAAAACATTTTCAGTTTTAATGGAAAGGTTTATATACTCTTTAACACTTTTTCAATCCTTGTGATATCGTTACTTTATTATAAAAACTCATTAATAATTTGTAATGCATCCTTCTTTTTTATTCTTTATTTCTTTTTTATTTTTTAAAAGTATATATTGTATAATCTTAAAATGAATAACATAATTTTATAAAACCGTTTAGAAAGTACTGGAGAGCAAACTTCGTTAAAATTGTTTAAAATATCCAAGTATATGTATGTACATTTGCCAGTTTTTCGTATAGCATAAACTTTGCATTCTCCTCTTTAATCCTGAAGCCGGGAACATATTTGCATCTTTGATAAGTTTTTGTAAGGGTTTTTATGCGGGCTAACATTTGGACGTTGTAGACTTTTTGGCGCTTACGCACACACTCGAAAAACGTCACACAGATACTCACGCAAATACAGACGTATGATATATAACCATTTGCGGTGTTTACTTTTTGATGGCCTTGCGCAAAATGTTTGTATCAATTCATTTTTCACAGCTTTCGGTTATGTTTTTTATTTGTTCCTTTCGGGGCAACCGTGTTAATTGCTTCATTTGCGAAAATGTTGAGAAAACTATTGGTCGCTTATTGGGTGTCAATAGTTTTCCATTTATTTTTGTGGGCATTCCTCGTTGGCATCTAACCATTTATCGATAGTTCGGGCCTCATTAAAATAGCAATTTAATTTCGACGATGGAGTGTTGATTCGATTCGATTTAGTGCAGGCAGTAAAAACTAAAACCAGCCATTAAAACTAATCACAGTCTAAGAGGCACTTTCAGATACAATCGATCCGCAATTGGAATGCGGCGAACTACTTAAAATGAACTCATTAGCAAGTACAACCATTCGTCAGATAGCAGGCAAATAAAATACGGTTAAAGAAAGTCTTCAAGGCACTGAGAAAAAATTGAGTTACTTTTAAATTGGAGTTAAGTGTTAAAGCTAAAGTGTTACCTTGAATAATTTTCGTCATACCAATGACGAAACGTTATTATTTAAATACCTTTTTTATTGTAGTTATCCATTTACTTATTGAATGCCAATTTTTTTATTTAAAGAAGCAAGAAAATAACATTCACCAAAAGTTTTATTAAAAATACAAATTATTTACTTTATTTATTACTTTATCGAAATGAAGTACTAACTTGATAAATCGTATTGTATCAGGTAGGAAACTCTTTTATTTTTTTCTGTGTGCTAATCGGGGGCAAAAAAAAAGAGGGGGCGGCTGCTAGCTGTTAACTGTTGGTCAGTGGCCGCCGTTGGCCAAGTGAAATTAGGCAAAAGACAAGCGAGGGCCATTAAAATCAAAGTCAATAGCCGACGACGCGTCAACTCTTCGGCTGGCTGCTGTGGCAAATTCTCGGGAAAAGCCATAAAAGTAAAAAATCCAGAGTGACAAATGAAGTAACTCCAAAATCATGCTCGAAAGCAGAGCGGAGTGTGGCTCATGCGATACTCGCGTTCACCGAAAATCTCAGCCAAATCAAATCATTTGTATGCGCCACGCAAGACCAAAAAACAAAAAACACTCACACTCGCATCGCATGAAAAAACCTGGGACAACCAGCAAATAATCGTAAAGTGACGGGCTCGTAAAGGTTGAGAGCAGGAGACTGGAAGACCTCAAGACTTCGAGACTTCGAGACTGACCATTAACCATTAAAGAAGCGCCGCAGACGCTCCGAAAAAGTGCCCAAAACACAGCAACAAAGGCCATGAAAATGAACGCGTGCGAGTGGAAAAAAAACCTATAAAAAATAAAAACAAATCCCCAAACGTAATCCCGTAATCCCAACGCAAAGTAGAAAATAAGGAGAAGAAAGCCAAATCGGTTGAATTAAACGAATAATTGGAGCAGGGGTTAAGTGCTCAGTGGCTTAATGGTTGTGGCCATTTTGGCCTTCATCTTAAATTAGTCAATTTAGGATAAATGGTTATGTATTATGTGTCATTCTCCGAAATGTCCTTTAATCAAATGTTAATAACATTTTTAAGCAAAGTCGTTATTGTATTTGAAAAGTAAACGTTAAACTTCTTCATTCTTTTCTCACTACTTTATTCTACTTTTTGAAACGGCATTCTTCTCTTAATTTTGAATAACTTAGCTCTCGTTAAAGGTGAAGTTGCATATAATTCTCATTAACTGAAATTTATTCAAGTTTACTAAATATAAACTTGTCAAAAGCATGAACTTAAATTATACATGCAAAATATTTGCAGTTAACATTAATAAACTGTTTTGAAAAGGGAAACTGCATTTTTGTGTTTTAAATATTTTTCTTATAAATAAAATAAAATGAATGATACAACCTCTGACCATTAAATTCGTTACTGTCGGCATTTTTACTTCCATCAAAAGATTGACATAAGTCGTTGGAGTTTTGTTTATTTTTCTTTTTATCCCACTCATTAGTAGTCTCGAATTTCGGGTTTGCAACGAGAGTATCAGCCGAGTGCCTTATAAAGGATGCTCAGATTTACCGAAAACCCAGACCAAAGAAACGCCCACAATTATGATATAAACAAACAGGAGCAAAACCAACAGATGGCGGCCAGCAAGGATATGCTTTCTGATCATCGGAAATCTACAAGAATCCCCGACAAAGAGAGGGAAAAATCGGAAGATCTGCAATCAGGGTTATGTTTAGTGCCATAGTCCCTCTCCACTTGGCCCGATTTTATCAGCAAACATCTATCTCTGGCTCTTTCAAGCAGAGTGTGTGACACAATATGACATCAAATTACTTGCCGCTTGCAGATCCAAGCCCGTACCCCTGCCCCTGCCCCTGTCACTACCCCTACCCCTTCCCCTGCCCGAAAACATTCCGCCCCACCCCTCGCATGACCATCCCCTTTACCGTTCGTTTCCCGCACGCCCCGTCGCACACGATCGCCTATCTGATCGCAGCAATCGCAAAAAAGGAGGACAGAGAGAGAAAAGTGTAAGCTCTCTTGTTCTGCTGCACTGAGGAAAAATTATTGTACAATCAAGAACGCACAATGTAAAAATAATGATGAACAAAGGAAAAAATAGCAAAGGAGGAATAGCAAACCAAAATTCATTTCTTAGTCAACTGGACTGCACCAAACATTTCCATCACCATTCAACAATAATTTTATTTTCCGATTTAATAATAATTTTGAAACCATAATATCTGAATGATATTATTTACGTTCGCTATAAAATTTGAAATGTAGCTTACTTTTGAATAAATAAATATCAGGTAAAATATGAGGCCTACATTATTCAATTATTTTTTTAGCTGAGTAAAAATATTGAATCATTAAAAGTATTGACTTGGCTTTTAACAGTATAAATAAATCATAAGACAATAAAATGAGGAAGATATTAAAGTTTGCTCTCAGAATGTTCCACCGTAAATTTCAATTCATCTTATCAAATGAATCATTTTTCGGTCAGAAAATATTCCCTGTTTTCATATCCTTTTTTTCCTGAGTGCGCACTTTGCTATTGTTGTTCCGGCCCTACGTGGTCTCTGCCTGCCTCTTAGCCTGGGATCTGGATGGCGAAATGCGTAAGCGCTTATCGTCCTTATCGCCAGCGTCTCATCAGCTCGAGTGGACGGACGGCCATCAGTTGAGATTTTTTCAGCTCTCCTCCCTTGTGTATTTTTTTAAGTAATTTGCAAGCCGGGATCTGGATCCGTATCTGTAGCTGTATCTGCGACATCGCAGCGTTCATCACAAAGATGGTGTCTCATCTGAACTCATCTGGCGGCAGTTTCGGTTCGTTTGTAGGTGTTGAAAAGATAGCTACGAACAGGCTGATTGCTTAATGGCCCAAAGGATACCCCAGCTCCAGCTCCTTGCTGGCTGGCTAGGAAATCGTAAAATTATCCTGGCAGACACGTCGTAATTTTGCCCAGGGAATCGGCCATGTTAACCTTGACGCTCCGCTTCGATCGAATACAATGCGCAGGCTAACAATAAGTTTGCTCAGGTGCTTAGCCAAGCTTTCAGTAGCAGGAGCAGGAGCAGGAGCTCAAACATGAGCTCTCAGGACACACAAACACAGGGGAGAACGTGCAGCGGAAGCCGACATCCTGACGGCCAGACATCGTCCTCGTGCTCGCCGTGGAAAAGCGGAAAACTCGCATGCATATGTATGAATCTGAGGAGTCGACGAGCGCCGGCCCTGCCCAGCTATTTGCCAAGCGTATTGGCCAGGACAAAGGCAGGACGAAGGACGAAGGATAGGCAGCGGGGGGCAGACAAAGCTCCATGAATTGGCAAAAAATACAACGAAAGGACGAAAGCCCCCTGCCCAGACGATGGACAAACAATGGAGGTGACTCAGGGGCGATCTCAGGGGGTCAATGAGAATGGGCCCAAAAAATTGAATAAAATAGAATTAATTAAAACTAATCTAGCTAAAATGTTTGGTAAATAAGTCCAACTAAGTCCGAAAAGCATTTAAATCCTTACCGTTTACTAAATGGTTTTGGTTAGAATAACAAACTTTAATAAGCGGCAAAAGGACTTTTTATGACTTAATCTGTCAATACCTGTTCTTAATCTCGCACTAACTGGGCTTAAATATAAATTAGGGTTCATTTTCTTATGAGTATACTGGAAGGGTTGTGATACTGACGATGAATTTAGAGTTGGATTTCGTAGAGGCCATATATCTACAAAAAATAAAATCTCTTAGACTAGAAAATTTTAAATATGAATTTATTAAGAGCCCCTCGGGTTTTTTGGCCCAAAGGAGCATTCTTTAAGTACAGTCCTGCAGCGAACGTGCTTGAAATGTATGAGACAGCAAACTTCGGCAGTTCCAGGGACCTTAGTCCAGGCCTAGACAGATCTTTTGTTTGTGGCACTGCGTCCTTCTGCCCCCCGTACTCCCCACTTTTTGCATACGTGCCCGGGCATTTGTTGGGCTGCTAAACTGCAACTTTTTTGAGGGTTGCCCCAGCCGAAATTGAAAGCTCTCTTCTGAGTGAAAGTTGAAAATCTGGAAAATATATTTCGTAGATAGTTTTCCCTTTAAATTTCATTTAAATTGCACTCAAATCTGAGAGGGCCGCAACTTAATTTGCCGCTAAAATACTTAATTCGAAAACAGATTTACACTGCCAGGCCACAAATCACTTTCGTTCTGCAGCTGCCATGCTCGAATGTCCTGGCCAGGATACAAATGCACACTGGCGGCCAGCGGTGATAGATGTATGCATATGTATGTGTATATGTAACATATATGCAGCAGCGAAGTCGAGTGGAGGACATTTGCATAATTGACCCATGCAGGATTCGCGCACCAACTGATTTCATTTACGATGCAAGTGCTGACCGCCGCCCCTGGGATCCCTGATCCTGTGGCTTCTCCCCCTTACCCCCACCCCTCTCCCCCTTCGCAACGTATCCATGTCCTGGCCAACGTATGCTCGAGCTTTTGCCCATTTAGGCAATTTACATTTATAGCCTGGCGCATGAGGTGCTTACGAGCTGCACAGGATGTGCCGCCATTGGCGGTGCACTGCAGTCGGTAAATTTGGGGAGGGGTTGTGGAGGAAATCCAGGGGCGGAGTGGCCCCAGGGGAAGATGGTGGGGGTCTCGGGAAATTTACACCCGTTGCGGTTTTGCATCCAGCCAATTTTAGCCGTTGTTGTTCGTTGCTGGCAGCCAAGTTTATTATGAAATTAGAACGCATGGTCGGGATTGGCCAAAAGGGTGGAGTAGGGGGGCTTAGGAGGGCCAAAAGGGAGCTGCATAAAATGGCAAATAATGGGCCAAAAGAGGGGCTAAGGAAGGCCCGGCGATAGGCGCTGCATTGCAGTCAAAAAACTGGCACATGACATATGAACTGAGCCCCGACATTGTGGCTGTTATGTTGTCGCTTTGTTGTTATAGTTATTAAATTATATACTCAGCCTATAACAAAATCAACAGCATTGCAAGACTTAGGAGCAACAAATTGAACGGAATGGGAAATGTGTAGAGGCAAAAATGTTTGGCGATTATTGCCAAGGGAGATATACGTACATAAATGCGGAAATTGACGACAGACGCATGGGTAGGGATTTCGATATTTTGCGAATAAAAAAAACATGAAATAGATACCTACAAAATCATTTTAAGGCAACAGGAAAATGGAAACAAAAATAGTTTTTTAAGCTTTACATTTGTTTTTAATAAAAAGTTCTCACAATTAAATAATAAAACTTATGAATAAATAACACACGGAAGCAAGCTACAAAACGCTAAAATCTCTAATGGCACTAGAACTGCATTAAAATAAATAATTTATGACATATGTAATTAGATGGCTAATAGTTCTTCAGAAAATATAATGATAATAATATATGATGTTATTACTTCATTGCAGCGATAAAAATAAATTATATTCAAGCCAATAAACTACCTTCCTTGAGCAAAATATATCTTAGCCTTTTAATTAATTTGTGCAAACAACGTTAACATTTTCCAGTTAATTGTGTGGACCCGTGCTCAGAAATACATTTATGGCCTCAATAATTTGCACAATAGGAGGAGTTATTCGCACAGCGCGGGAACGAGGGC
Organism: Drosophila kurseongensis; assembly: GCA_018153305.1. Lineage (NCBI taxonomy): Eukaryota > Metazoa > Arthropoda > Insecta > Diptera > Drosophilidae > Drosophila > Drosophila kurseongensis. Next base: position 3,253,253 of record JAECXX010000051.1, read on the forward strand.
TATATAATTACAACTGGCAATTTAAATAGAATTTTTATTGTATTAAAAAGTGTGTCTGATGATGATACTGCTGGTCTATTTTAGTGTGTTTATGCAATATGCACTCGCGTACACACAAACTCGTATTATTTTTCCAGAATCCGGCGACAGATTTGGAACTAAATCAGAATTTATGCTTTGTTTAAATGCTGTAAAAATGTCGCTGATTTCTATCGCATGACAATAATTATAACAACAACTGAGCTCAGTAATAATAACTGTCTATACGCGACCAAGGCATTCATGGATATATATAGCCACACATATATAGAGAGGCAAACTGAACGCGTATTTAAACCGATTTTATGGAGCATTTAATTGTTGCTGCTTATGAACTAACCCAAACAGCAAATAGCAGAAACCGCAGCAATAGACGTACGAGCTTAACAACCTCAGCGCCGGCAAATTAAAAATGCTAACAAAAGGTTAACGTAAATTGTTAAAACTAAATTATACATATAAACAAAACATTTTTATGCGATTAAAATCGGAATTACACGCAACGTGCGTCAGCTTTTTTTTTTGAGGGGGGGTCGGTCGGAAAAGGGGTTTTTGTGGGAGGGGGCAGACATGGTCTGGTCGTCTCTCCACACACACATATGTACCCCTGTCCCCCTATCTCTATTTATGTATACCCCATTTTGGTCTGCTTGACGGCGTCCAACTGGAGGCTTCATCGTCGAAGTCAGACGGACCCGGAAAAGCTGCGCACGTGCTGGAAAAGTCTGCATCGGAAAGAAAAGTCAAACGCATCGTGTACATGTACACACGGTATTCTCTCTGCTTAGAAAGGTGTAGTTGCTACAGGTAAAAGTAAAATCTTCCAGCCATAAAGAAAGCTATTAGGGAAATAATTTTAAATGTTTGGAATATTTTCACTTTAAATCTAGAATTGTTGATTCGATAAAAATCTTGGGGATAATTTTATATTCTTTTTTGTTAGCAGTTTTAGCTGCAAAATAATTTAAATCTTTTAATTCAAGTAAATAATAACTAGTTTTCCTTATTACGAGTTTTAAAAAGATAACATAAATTAAATTTAACTTTCTTCAAAAAGATTAAAACAATCTCCTCCAAATAATAAAAATTCAAATTAGTGAGTTACTTATCTTTATGTGACACAATTTAAGCTTATCAATAGATTGGTATTTCATTTAATTTATACGCCAGCCATTCACTATTAAAATAGCCGTAAAACCAAATTTATTTATGTTTATATTTATATTTATTTTTCGAGGTAGCCTTGGCACAGGTAGTATTTTTCGCAATATAAAGACACAAGACAAACCATAATTTATTGCATTTTTGATAAACTATAAGTATTTTTTATTTCACAAGCATATATCACCTAACTGCGCTCTTCAACGCTATCTCATCAATTCGAAAACTAAAATCCTAATCGAAAGGTGCCACCTGTATCTACAACTTCCTCAACCAATTGGGGCTGATGTGTACTTATCATCTGGCGATTACCAGTTAAGTTTTCAGCACTTGACAGGCAGACGTGACAATTCATCCATTTTGAGACCCATAAGTTGACATGACTTGGCGAATCTTATCGCTGAAGCCCCAAAAACCCATTGAGATTTCCCTAGCATTCCACTGTTTCCCCAAAGAGTTCCAATTGCTGAGTTATCTCTGGTGATTTACACTCGACCTTACTTAAATCGCAGTTTAATTTTGTCAAATTAAAATCTCTGCGTATCTTTTAAAAATATTTACTATTTTTCAATTGATTTGTCGGGAAAGTTTTGGTTATATGGTGATAAGATTAAATGCATTTTAAGAACCAATTCCCATTTAATGAGTCTGTTTTTACTCTTTTTCATATTTTGGAAAGGATTTTCAAACCTTTTCAGTGCCTTACTTGTATTTAAATACAGTAAAGTATAATCTTCATGATATATAATCTCAACCTTAAAATTCTATAAGGGAAAAGTGTTTGAAAAGTGGAATCAAGTAAAATTGGTTTTCAAACACACCCACTTAATTTTGCAACATCTGGACATCCAGAAAGGAAATCAGATTAAATTGATAATAAACCAAAAGTTGACACTCTTTAGAAGGAATTAACCCCATTTCGAACTGCGATTGATCAAGTGCGTTTATTTAATCTGAAAATACAGATGCAGTGCCAATACCATCTAATCGAAGATCTTTCGGCAGCGACGGCTTATTTTCCTATCCATGGTATCCTTTGCACTATAGATTGTATGGCAGATTGTTTGCGTTGTTGTTTGCGTTGTTCTGTCAGTGACACCAACACCATAGTTTGTTGTTTGTTTTTCTTTCTGTGTTTTGTTGTTTTTGTTTTTGTTTTGGTTGTTCTGTGGTTCGTCGCTCGTGTTTGGTGTTCGCACCGTTGGTTGATCTGATTTTGGTTACAGGTTTCTTATTTTGGCAGCCGCTCACTGTCTTTTGGGTCTCGGGTTGTATCTTTATCTCAAATTATGTATCTGTAACTATCAACAGCGCTATCTGTGGCCGCTGGTATTTACATATATAAACTGCTGCTTAGGTAGTCAGCCCAGGGGCTTTGACAAACGGTTTATTTCAGCCATAAGCTCGGCCAGATCTGGTTAGATTCGTATCGCGGCAATATGAACTTATGAAATGTCTCGGAAAGCGATCACAAAAAATATATTCAAAAATATTCATGTGGAATTAAGTCGGCCTGGGAAACTTTCAAGTTTGCAGCTGTCTTTCCTCGGCCCCTCCCCTCCCCTTACCCCACGAGATAGCATCCTTTATGCCAGTTCACAGGTGCAGCCCCACTTAACCCTTTGGCGCCAAAAAGTTTCTTTTTAATGCGAAAATCAATGCGGGGGAAGTACACAGTCGAGCTTCCTTAGCTGGATCCTCTAGTTGCCTCATAAAATATTTGATTTTCGAATCCTTTGAATATTAGAGCTTTTAAATTGCAGTACAAATTTAATTTATGCAAAATAAATTACCTTATGACATCAAAATAAATTTAGTGTGGGACTAATAATAAAAATATATTTGTTTTTTAACTTTGACTAGAAAACTTGTTAATACCTACAATTATTTAAGGGCTTCAAATATTTGTAATTTAATAAGTTTGAAAACCGTTCAAGTTAATTGTCATAGTCAAATGTAATGGTTACATAGACCACAAGAAACATAGTTTCATGTTAGCAATGAAGTACAATTGAGGATTATAATTCAACTTGAAAAAACTTCCGAGTGTAAACAAAAATATAATGAATGCTTAAAATTATATTTACCCAAGCCGCAATTACTAAAGTTTATTGTATAAAATGCTCCCCATGAAAATATGAGTTGTGGAAGTTTGACTGTGGCAAAAACAGGCTCACGTATTTGAGACTTCCTCCTTGTTTCTTCGGCGTATGTGTGTGTGTGTGTGAGCTGTTTATGGGCAGCAGATGTACAATACAAACGCGACCCCAAAGGAGCCAACTTGCCGCGAAAATATATGAGCTCCATATTAATAATTTGCATCTAGATACGGGCAACTATCTTTCGCAGTTCGCAGGAGATGCGGCGCGTATTTCGTACTCCTCTTAATTTCCAGCTGCTAATTTATGCAAATTTGGCTCTATGAGCTAGTCTATTGCCATCCCGCTCGCACACGCATAAGTCGGCAGGCAGCAGGCGTATATAACTCAAAAATCGCCAGACAAATCTGCACACATGTTAAGGCCCATAAATAAAGCACATAATCGCAAACGGAACGATCGATGATTGTTGTCACTGCTTGACAGCGGGCGTGGGAAAGAGATGGGGATAGTGGGAAAGAGGGAGTGGGAGAGGGACGGGAGCCGAGAGCGGAGCGAACAGACAAGCAAAACGCTGGATTGTCTGCCTATATGTGTGCGTCAAGTGCAGAGAGGCGTGCCGCTGAGAGATTATTGAACGATGCACTCGAGCGGAGCAAACAAACAACAACAAGGAACATGCAACTGCAACAACAACCGGTTACCTTACCTGCACACACAAAAAAACACGCCCCTCTCGCTGAAGCGAAAGAGTGACAGGCATATTGTTTTGCCCAGATACTATACATCTGCCTCCCTCTCTCCCCCGGCGAGCACTGCTTGACAGTGCGACCATCTTGTATGTGCCAGCACACACACACACGCACCCGTAGGCAGGGCATCGGGCAAACGGGTTTTCCGCTGCGCATGTATTAGTCAAAGAGCAAGCAGCGCCAGTCTTTCCTGTTTTGCGCTCGTGTTCGTTCAGTTCGATTTCAACTGTTGACGTGTTTGCAAGCGTGTTATCGTCGTGCGTCCGCTCGTTCGTATTTTGCTATCGATTCTCGTCTCGCCGCGACAACAACAAAGAAAGCTCGAAAAACGCGTCGGCAAATTATTAAACACAGAGAGCTCAAGAAGTGTACCAAAAATACAACAAAAGAAAAACCACAGAAAGAAAACCCAGTAAAAACAAGCAGTGTGATCAAAACAGTGTGCTAAAAATGTAAGATCAAAATGTGTGATCAATGATCATAAAAAAACAAAAACCAAAAAGTCAAAATCAAAAGTTTTTAACGCTAGCCCCCGCGAAATTCATTATCCTTATCGAGCGATCAGCCTTTGAAGCCCATAGTACAAAAAAAAAAGCAAAATGCTGACACAAGCATTCGAAAAATCTGGCACTTGCGCTTATCAATTTATTGCTATCAACTAAAGCGCGCGGAGAACGAAAAACAAAAACAAGAAGACATTTAATGAAAAGTGTTTGCTTCCCTATTTTTTTTTTCACTTCACTTATCGCTGCTTCTGCTGCCGATAGATAGATAAATTGATTGAGTTTTCGACTCAAAAGGCCCTGGTTATTTGCTTTTCTTCCACCTTCGGGAGGTAACAAATTATGTTGCCTTATCGCCCTTCTTTTCGTAGCGCAATTGTCAATTGAACGATAGGCATCTGGGCACCTTAAAGATACAGTCCACAAAAACTCGGGTCCAACTTGGGTTGTATTATTAATTTTTCGAAGCCAAAGGCAAACAAAGAAAGCAAACAGAAGAGGTAGTCCAAAAAAACTCCCGTTGATAGTTATCATTTCGAAAAGAAATCAACGAGTGCAATGCACACAGCTCGCTATACAAACATATCTGCTATCTATTGCTGATAAGCCCAAAATTCCCCAAAAATTCGGCTACCTGTCTAAATCAATATAGGAGTGTTGTCTGCGCGATATGACTCTTGGGCTGTAAGAAACCCCACAGACAGATGCCAGTTAGCAATTCAAGCTCTTCGATAAACCTTTAAATCGCCTCCAATTGGGCCCACACATCGGCACATGGAACGCCTTTCAAGTATCTCAGGCGCCTCATTTTGACATCCCGCAGATACGAAATGCCCAGGATCTCTTTTGTTCCGCTGTGTGTAAACATTGTGACAATGCAATTGTTCGGACTACATGTTTATTAGGTCCCCTGGGCGGGATCTCGGTCATCAATCAACCGATGAATGCCAAAAATGTATTTCGGTTCTCTCTTTAGTTTTGACATTTCTCACATTTCCCACACACTACGCAGCGAATCCAAAAGTCCAATCGTAAATCAACTCGTGGTTATCCTGTATAACTGTACCGCGCACCCATAAAGCCATAAAAACAATTGAACAAAAATGTAAAGCTCGCGATAAGGGAGAGTGAGTGATAACGCCGGCTACCGTTAAAATCTTATCAACAGCAGACACCCAACTTCAGTTGCTAAAGTTGTCGAATATTTCTTGACTTCCACAGAGAAAGAGTTGTTGAGTGTTCTTTAACAAAAAAAAATGCGTAGCTATTAATAGCGAGCAGTGGAGAACTCGAGCAGCCGCATAGCCGCATAGAGGGATAGAAGCAGCCGATCCCGATCCGATCCCGATTCCTCCTGCCCCCGGTAGCACAGAAACACATTCAAAATTATACTCGAAATGGATATGACCTCAACAGCGGAGGCTGCCGCTCGCAGCTGGTACGACAGTCCGCGCTTGGGGGGCGGCGGCTCCTCCGGCGGCGGTGGCGGCGGCAACGGGGGCGGCGTCTCGCCCCAGACGAACGGCCTTGGCAGCGCCGGCAGCAGCCTGGCCCACAGCCACCACAGCCTCTCCAGCGGCGCCAGCTCGGCGGGCAGCAGTGTGGGCGTGGGAGCGGCGCTGGGCGGCGGCGGCGGATCCGGACTGGACACCAGCGACATGAGCGCCTTCTACGCGCTGGAGAGCAACGGACACCACCGGCGCTACTACCCCAGCTACCATCAGCACAGTAAGTTACTCCTGAAACTAGTTACGGCAATGACCAGAGATCTCCCTTAGCAGTTCAGTTGGCATTTGTTCTACTTAAATGTAATTGTACAAAATCAAGAAAAACAAGATAATAGTTTAACTTTGGTTTAGGAAACTTGTGTTTCTTGCACAATTGGAACTTCAGTTTTAACACACTTTGCCAGATAATCTTTTATCACTACAGAAAAGTTCCAAGCCACTTTAATGGAATTTCCCATTCTGCAATATAATATTTCAAAGTAAAAACAAACTTATATTAGTTGAAATACTAAATGCAATGTACATTAAGAAATTAATTAATTTTTATTATCAAATACACAACTAATTTGATTATCTCATACTTAAACTTATTTTAATATAATTTGACATGATTAATAAAATGGGTACTTTCTTGCTAATCAGGCAGTTTTACAATTGCAACTTAGGGACATGAAGATAAACCATTTTTTTGGACTTGTAAAAAACATTCAATAGCTAATAATATACCAACTGAACTGTATCGAGATTTATGGAAATTTTTTAAACATATTCTGAACAAATAATGGGGAAAGAGACCTTAACCACCATTTCGATTTATGGTGTATTTAAGTAATTTCTTCCATTTTTTTTTGGTTACCCCTTGGACATTTGTTCTAATGTCATTTCTAATGCGTTTTTAATGAATGTATTTTGGCGGGGGTTGGCTGACAGTGGCCGCTCTGGTTGGTATTTTACGGAGTGCGTGGGTGTAGCCGCCCCACCACCGCCCACCGCCCACAAATCGATTGCTTCGCGCCTTTTTTGTGTTGCTGAGTGAGCGTTTCCTGTTGGCCGCCATCGAAATGGGGGGAATGGGTCGATAGCAATCGCCGTTGTCCTGCAGCCAGATTGTATCCTTAGAACCTGAAATTAAGGTACCAGATAATGACTGAAACAATTGGATTGAGGCGTGAAACAAAGGAACGAAGCAATTTAATAGTTCAATGGAAATATTCAATTGATTTGACTGGCATTAAAAAACATAGATCTTAGATTTAAGTCAAAAAACTGTAATTTGTTACTTAACTTTTTACATCCATTCTCTATTTAGCTTTACAAATTACTGCAAAATTTTATGTTCAAACTCTGAAAAACTACATTCATGAGAACAAAACGAAAGTTACACTAATTTTCCTTGGTTTCTTACTCACTCTTTATAACTCTATTATGGGGTAGTATTTAAAGTTTTCCCTGCCAGCTGAGAATATCAACTCAAATGCTGTATATTATTTCACTGCTCCCAGTTCACATTTCTCCTAATTGTCTGAAATTTGTTCCTAGGTCAAAAAGAAAATGATCTGCGCTCATTAGGGCGAGAGCCCCCAAAAAGCGAAGCAGACGACATTATTATTTTTATATTTTTTTTTGCCAAAGTACCAACGCTCAGGTGTGTTTGTATGAGTGGCGAGGTTCACACGCCTCCAAAAAAAAAGCATTTCCAGTTCCGCTAAGTTAATTTTCAATTTGAGCCACCGTTGGCTTGGTTTTCTGTTTTCTGGTTTCTGCTTACAGTATTCAGTTTTTAGTTTTCTGGGCTGCGACGACTGTGACTCTGCTGTCAGTTTTGACAGTTGATGCCCCAAACCCCAGCCATTTTCACTTGGCACTTAGCCTGGTCGAGCCCATTGTTGTTGCAGCTTTCGGGGCATTGGGTTTTTATACTTTTTGGGCCTTACTTCGGTTTGCATTTTGACAGTTCCACGTAAACGCAGCCGAACGAACACCCAAACGTGACATGCATCAATGCGGCGTGGTCGCTGAATTTATTTCCTGCTCCTCGAGTGTGCAAAATTTTAATTTAAAATCTGTGTGTGCCCAGTGCCCCTGGAATGTCGCCCCGGCTAAGTGAGGCTGCAACTGCAAAGTGATCAATCAGATCGGCGGAGCTGGTTATCCGTTCCCTTTGCATTTATGTTTAATTCATGTTATTCATATGCCGACTTTATTGATGCTTGATTTGATCCATCCAGCGATCCCCCAGTCGCCGCCGTAATTCATTCATGCACTCGCTTTTGTGGATGGGATCCAACTGCGGATTGGGATTCAAATCGTTTGACAGACAGTTTGTCTGGGGAGTGGAATGGAGTGAAATGGAGTCGACTGGCATTCGCATCCATAACGAACGGGGCACCTGTGGCGAGCGTTGATTTTAAAATTCATTAGTCTGCATATGTCACATCTCGGGGCGGCTTAAATCGAGGGGCTTTTCGAAGTGGAGCCCCCTTGTCAGTTGGCCAATTTAGTTGTCAATTATGAGTGGCCCGAGTCGGCCGACTTTACTCGCTGTCATTAGTGGCAAATTAAGCAACTAGGGCGGCATCACTTTTTTGGCTTAGACGTCGTAGCCAATGCAATTTTAATGGCCAACACACACACACACACACACACTCTCGAGAGGGCTCACATGTTGGCTCGGAAATTTTTATGATAGCCCCGGCCATAAAAACCAACGACAACAAATGTGAAATTTAAATTTCAAAAGCAAACATGCCGAAAATTTTGGCAATAACTTTTGTCTGCCCCGTGACTCGAGTTTCTGTGTATATGTTTATCTGGGCTTTTGTTTATTTTTCTACATTTTTTCATCTTGACTCCGCTTTTTTCACAAACATTTTCGATGAAAAATATACACACACAAACTGTTGTTTTGGTCTCTTTTTTTTGTTTTGGTATTTTACTATTTGTCTTAGCCATGACTATACACTTGGGACAAAGGGGTATTAAGGTGATGCAAATAAAGAAGGTATTTGGTTTTTATTTATTTAAATGTTTTGTCAGGAATTCGAGATAAATATTTTAATATCTGAAGTCCATTAAGATAATCTGCTTTTAATTACTACTTAAACACCCTTTGTTAAATACATTTTTTAAAGATTGGAAATATTATTTTCTATAAAAAATATAGCTCATTAAATTTTATTGTCAGCTTATTTTAACAGCTTATCTTAACTGTATTATTTGAATTTATAAGTAACTTATATCAAATTAGAGCATATAAAATTCGTTAAGTCATTTGATGTTTTTCATTTTTTGCTGTTTCTTGTCTCCGACGGCTGTTAAAGCTCGAGCATAAAATTTATTTTTAATTACCCCAACCGAGCGTTCGAATATTTTTGCCTGCAATTCGAACTGCCCGAATATATAGCCATTGCACTCGCACTTCTCGAGAGAGAGATAGAGATATAGATGCCCCGATAGAGATAGCGATATCTGTGGTCCAAGTTTTTGACAATATTTGTGTATGTCGTGAATTTTCATTTGTTGTTGGCAACTTTTTCTGGCTTATCGACTGGGTAAAATCGGGCAAATGAAAAGTTTTTGCCGGCCGCCCGTTTGTGCGGCTTCTGTTCATAATTTCGTTGGCCCAAAGTTCCCACAGCCACTTAACGCAAATGTCACGCACAGTGGGCAGTGCACTCACAAAGGATATCAAATGCGATGCGGGCCCATTGAGCCCGGACTTTTGTTCCTTTTTTTGCCAGTCAGTAGTCACAAAAAAGGCTCAGCTCAGTTCAACTCAAAACTAGCCTGCTACCAGGTGTTGCACTTGAAGCGCTGGCAACTCATAAATTTGTTTCATGCGGCCAGGCCCGAAAGCGCATAAGCTGAGTTTTCCGAGAAACAGCTTGGGCTTTTGTGGGGCTGGGCCGTAATAGTTGTTGTAATTTACCGACTGCAACCACGAGGCCTATGGGATATATGGCTTATATTGCGAATAGCGTGCCTGGCCAGAATCTCGGCGGCAAATCTTAATCCCGGTGCGCAGGTTTTCAGCGAATTGTGTGCGAGTGGATGGCCTATAAAAGTGAGTTATGGTATTGCAATTGAACAGCTGGGCCACCGCTGCGTATGATTGATGTGCAGTTTTTGGGTGGCTCCCCCATTTCCCCATTTCCCTACTGCCCTTCTCTATTTAATTCGCCTTGATTAAAGTGTCTTGCCAAATCATGCCACATTAATTATGACCCAAATTCCAGGAAGCATTCCTTACATCGTACGATCCATTGAGCGGCAAAGTTGAAGCGCTGTTTTGCGTTATATTGCTCGTTGCATTGACAGTGGCCGGTCATTCATTCCACCGCACATGTTGCTGCTGTGCGGGATATATTGCTGCTGTGCTGCTGCTGTGTTGCTGCTGTACTGCTGCTGCTGCTGCTGGCGCGATGTTTTAATTAGTCGTGGCACAGCAAACTGTCTTTGCTTAATTAAATGACATAATTATAAGAATGTGCTGGGGCAAGCTGAACCCAGCCTACGCCAAAATGCCACATGCAACACGTGATGTTGCTGTCGTTGACATTGCCTTGCGATGCTTCAATTAATTTGCACTCCAGCAACAGTTGTTGTTGTTGCTGTTGCTGTTGCTCTCTGGCTGTTTTGCATGCCGCAGAGCCAAAGGTGCCGCCACATTGTCCATTGTCCGTTGCAGCAGCAACAGCAACAGCAACATTCCCATTGGCAACACGTTTCGCATTCTAATTTGACGTTCGCCGGACTGCGGCTAGTTTGCCTAGTGTGAACAGCTGTCCTTCAATCACTATCAATGTCGCCTGATGTTGCTATGTTGCCGTTGCCGTTGCTGTGTTGCCGTGATGCCGTGTTGCTGTTGCATCAATCTGGCCAAGATGGCGACTGCCAGTTGTGCTCCTTTAAAGCTCGCCGCCTGCTTCTGGCGAACTGGGCCGGAAGTCTTTGCTGCCGAGAAGCCTGGGCCTGTCATTTGTCAGCCGCGATTTCCAGGAACACTACAATATATGTATTAATACATGCGATATATACATCTCGAGAAATACGAATATGGTTATGTATGCCTTGTGATGTGGCATCATCAATAAGCCGGCTACCGGGCCTCGTTATTAATTTGTTAAATCAAAAAGCAGCTCCACGTCGATTTATATCAGCAGGCGAGACAAAAGCTTACGCACGGCAGCAACATGTTGCTGTTGCTGCTGTTGTTGTGATTTGTCTAACACAGCGAGCGGTCAGTTGGCCATACAAAGAGCCCGGCCAGCAGCATTCATTAATTTTGCAGCAGCAACAGGAGTTGCAGATGCACACGCCAGCAGCAACATGTTGCCGGTACGGGCTCTTCGAGCTCCCTCGGCACGATTTGTGAATGCAATTACAATATTGAATATTAGCGCATTGTTGCTGCCCCCGCTGTCAATGCAGCAGCAACAGCAGCAGCAACAGCAGCAGCAACAGCAGCAACTGCAACAACGACAGCGGCAACATTTGTGTGCTGCTGCTGATAAATTGTGGCTAATACATTTGTGCAGCCGTGTTTGGCTTGTGGTCCCATTGCAGTGTCAAGTTTACAAATGACTTTTGCGACATTTGCCTGTGCCGATCTTTAGCGCTGATCTCGGTGGATAACCAAATCAAACCCGAAAGCCGAACGCCGAATGCCGGGTCTTATTAATCAGACAGCGAGTCATTGTACTCCCCGGCAAATTGCTTCCTAGAAAGGCAAGTTTAACTATCGATATAGAACAATCTTACCGAGAACTCCAGCATCGGACCACCTGTAATGGTCTCTAACAAATGACGCCTCTCTAATTAACATTTGTCAATGTTTGCCAGCTCGATGAGCAGTCGAAATTTGTGCGGCAAACCAGTTTTGCGATCGCCAAAAAATACAAATGCCAATAAAAAGAACTCCGCAGAACATTCAGTGGTTCCTGTGGGTCGGATCACAGAAATATGTGTCGCAAGAGACGCCGCCAAAAATTTGTTGGCAATGCGCGTGCAGCATTCAAGATCCCAAGGAGCAACATCACGATTTTCGCTTCGTTTGCAGCCTTTTTTGGGGGGCTCCCAAATACTGTTTAGCATAATTTTCAGCCGGGGCATCCTCTCATCGCCCATCGCCATCGCCATCATCTTTTGTTGGCGGCGCGTGTGTTTAATAAAATATTTTATTAATATGCGAATATGCCAGCAGTGGACACAGCAGCAACAGCAGCAGCAGCAACTTGGATACAAGAGTCCCAGAGTCGAGGTCGCATCAATTGAATTTCTCAAGCTCTTGGGCTTATGAATTTATGCAACGTTTTGGCCGCTACAGTTGCGCTTTTTTCACTTTTTTTTCGCTTTTTCGACCCATTGTCTTTGTATGTGCCTGCCTGGCCTGGCCTGGTCCGGCCCTTTGTTGTGATAAATGTCAACGCGTTCTTATTTATGACATGTGAAGCAGCGCCCGCTGGTGGTCCAATCCCGGCCAGAGAAAATCGCCGAGAACAACAGCCAACTTGTCAGCGAGGAACTGCAAAACACTTCGCGCGATCACTTCAAACGCTGCCTTTGAGTGACCAAATTTGGTTTTGTCATATAAAAACTTGTCAATTTTAATGATTTCGCTGACGCTTCGAACTGTCATAAGTGCGCCCGCAGGCATTTCTTTGGATTCAGGATTCACATTCGCATTGGCGCATCCTTTTCGGGGTGTCCGCTCATTAGCCGAAAGCCGGCGAAAAAGCCCAACTGTCAAGCTGACTTTTTGACTGACTGTTGGACTGGCTGGTTGACTGACAGGCTGGCGTTGCATTTGCATAAGTTGCAGTTAAAGTTGGCATTGCGTGGCCAGGATTCCAGTTCAATGCACGCGCCTTTTTGTGCCGCTGCAGCCGCATTATTAGCATTTCTTGTACTTTTTTTTCTCCCATTTGGTTCACCCACCACCAACTCGGCAAATGGCCACAAAAATGGCGCACTTCAGACCCAGCCCAACTCCCATTGCCGCGCTGGTTGTTGTCAACGTGTTTTCCCATTTTCCTGCCCGGTTTTTGTGGCAACCACATTGTGGCACGTATGCAAAAGCTGGGCCAGGCCACGTAATTCACACGTTGGCCCAAACAAGCTGGTTAACTGGTTAGCTCTCATTGTTTTTATTTGGGAGAGAAACTGCCGTCCCGGCGCAGCAGCTCTGCCCTGGTAATACGTCAATTATAAAGCAATTAATAACCCAGAGAATTCCTCAAAGCAACAAAATATTTATGTATTTTCCAGGGCGGTGCGTTGTGCAACGGCATAACTTACAAGAGGCCGCTGCTGCTCCAGCTACTTGAGTTATTAAACGCATTATCATAAATACAATTGACAACTTATGACTAATGATAAGCTGGCATGCAACGCTGATCCGGGGGGCTGCAAATAAAGTGTTAATAATATAGATGGCAGCGGCAGTGCAGTTTGCGCTTAATAATGCAGCCTGCCTCTGTCAGTCACTCACTCGGCCATTCCGTCATTCATTCAGTAAGTCAGTTAGTCATTCAGCCAGTCAGTCAGTCTGCCAGTCAGCCAGTCCTTCGGGCACTCTTCCAGTCATTCAGTCAGCCACTAGGAGTCACGCAACTGCAGAAAGCAAAGAAATAATTAAAACAAACAAGCGCGCAAAATGCTAAGCAGTCAAGAGACCCAAGTTTCAGCTTCAATTTCAGCTTCAACTTCAGCTACTGTTGGAGGTGCACCGAAAAAAATAGTTCAGCTTAGGGAACACTGCACAAAAATGATAACAATACTTTGCAGTCATTTTTTAGTTTCAGAATTAAATAGCAGACATATATAAATATAAACTATTGTATATTTGTCAGAGTTTTTGACCTATTTTCCAAACTGGTTTGCAAAAAGTTCACAAATCACTATAACAGTTTTTATCTTATGATAGTAAAACTTAAACTTTATAAACAACAATTTAGCTAACATATTTGATCAAATTTGATTTTAATTTTCTGTTTTTACATGGGCTATTAGTTAAAATGGGAAATATATTTTAAGACTACTATCTAGGATTACTTTTTTCATGAAAAGTCATTTAAAGAAGTTGTTTATTTTTCCTGTGCACATCTATAACTATCAAGGTGTCTTCGAGCGGCTAAAACTGACCTACCTGCTGAGCTCTCGATCTCGCTGGCGGTGGTGGCTGAAACTGGAATCCGTTATAGTTTATGGCCCGTTGCTGGTTGCCGCTTGTTGTTGCTGTTGTTGCTGTTGCTGCTGCCAGCGCTGCATGCTTAAACAATTTCCAATTTTGGAGCAGGTGTAACAGCGAGCCGCCGAGAGACACTTGACCGCATTTTGGAGCCACGCGCCTACAACAGCAACATCACATCAAATCGCCCGTTGAGCAGGTGAAAAGAAAAGTCCTTGTTCCTCGAGGGTAGCTCTGGCTATAAATTAAGCCACCGCCTGCAGACGTTGTGCCATGGAGGGGTCAGGAAGGATTCCCTCGTCCTCGTCCTTTCGCATGATTGATTGTTGGTCCTCGCTGGCAGGAAGCAGCTGAATCAGCTGAATCAACTGAATCAACTCGGGTGAATCCACTAATCGACCAGCACTGACATCTCACATAAGTTCCTTGGAAAACGGTTAAAGAGTCTCGTTTCACTCATTTGCGGATTTGATTTCCATCGATTGATAACAGCGCCCAGCATCTCGCACCCCTAATCCAATCCTTTTGCCTCGATGGTGTGAATTTAATTTACCAGAGCGAGAGAAAGAGCTGAAAATCATTTTTTGGCCTTATCAAGATGGGTTTCGCCACCCTGCTTTTGGTCTGCTTTGCTTTGTTTGTCCTTTCACATTGAAATTCAAATGATGCGAGCTGGTCGAGATGGCCGAGAAATGATAACTTGGCCGGCAGCTGATGCATTTTACTAATTGAAGCCATTTCATCTCTGGTTTTTTTTGGAGTCCAGGTTGCAGGGGACTTCACCTGTTTGACTGTCATCTTCAAATGTCCAACACGTCCGGCTAAGTGCATACAGAAACCGGCCTACGTATATATATATATATATAGCCGTACTTGTACATTAATTATGTCATTCACGTCGTCGTCAAGCGTCAGCTTCGATTGCAATTAAAAGGCGCTTTAAGCCGGGCTTTTGGATTCTGTTTCGGATTCGGTTTTCGGGTTTCGGGCCTGGCTTAGATGGACAGGCGCTGAGAGCGTTGAGCGCTGTCAAACGCTTTTAAAACGCCATAGAAATGTCCAAGTTAACAGAGAGCCAGGAGAACTGGCTAAAAGAGAGCGGCGGCTTTTAGTGCTTTGATCTGTCAGTTTGAAGAAATCAAGCGCAGGCCAAAAGCTTCAAAATGTTGTTTCTTAACCGCTTTTGTTGTTGCTGTGTAGAACGTGTCAGCCTGGCTTGCCTTTTTTTTTGGTTTTTGTTTACTTTATTTTTTTTTTTTTTTTTTGGCCTGGAGACGAGCAAGGGCAGCGTTTTTCCACCAGCACGAGCTTTGCATACCGCCAGCAACAACAATAACAAAAGCATCAGCAGCAGCAAAAAATGTCGTTCTTTTTGTTTCAAGTTTGCAACTTTAATTGCTGTGTACTCAGCTTGATTTATTAGCGAATTGTTTTATACGACCAGCAGCAGCTAAGAAAAAAAAACAAAGTAAAAACTAAAAAAAACGAGTAAAAAAGTGAGTCATATATATACATACCTCGGGATTAACATTAACAGCCCGTTGATATCGCCAACACCATCGGCTGGCAAATTGAAAGTTTCGCCATGCCAATTAAAGAACGCATCGGACATTGATTTGGCAACGGGCTGAAAGATGCAACCGTCCGACTATATAATTTAGCATGACCAATGGTATTATTTCCCCCGATCCCAGTAAATTACATATACCCGATCCGATGACGACTTCATATATGGGGAATCTTTTCAGCGGTTTTGTCGTTGGCGCAAAAGTGTGAAGTCTGCACGGCAGATCGTGAAAAGCAATAACCACATTTGATTGAGGCATTGCACTGGGAAAAGTCTTCCCAAGATGTGATCCCGATCCCTGTTGCAGGTTCTCCAGCGGTGAGGCTCCTGCTTCTGATGCTGCTGCAGCAGCTAATTTCTATAATCAGGCACACGTACATATAATATCGCCACTAAAGCACTGTTATTAGGATAATCAAATGGATATTATCGCAGCCAGCGATCCGGTCAAAGCAGCGATCCCAACGATCCATCGATCGTGTTTGTCTTTTTCCATCTACTGATGGTTGAATACTCTTATTTGAGGTGGACAAATTATGACTCTTCTTGGGAAAATAATCGGAAATAGAGATTGAGTAGTTAGAACAGGGATTAAATGCAATAATGTTCAATAATATAGTAGTTCTTTTATCCATTAGCTTAGCTTAGTGTTATTGAACCAACTTACAATAAAGTTAGTATTTAATTATGCATTGCTTTATAATTTATTATCACAATAAATTAAATGTACAATTCAGAGACAACTTAGATAATCTTTAGGATTATACATCTCTTAATGGGTTGCATTAGAGTATTTCAAATTCTACCAACCATCCTCTAGTCAAAGTCCCCTCTACGCTATTCCTTTTTGACTCTTGTCTTGATTTGGCCTAATCCATCTCGGCGTGCAATGAACTGACCTACTGTTGGCCAACCAGCCTCAACTGCTGTTTCTCCTGTTGATGTTGCTGCCGTAGCTGTTGCTGCTGCTGCTGCTGCTGCTGCATAATCAAAAATAATTTCACATACAAACAAGCCCCGAGGGCCAGCGACTTGCGACTCTTTGGGGAGCTGCAGCCAATATTAATGATAATAATAAGAATAAGTGCGCCCCAAACAATTGCAACGTGCCTGCCCCCTTTGGTAATACCCCCCGGACCCAGTCCCGATCCCGATCCCAATGCCAATCCCGAAGCAAACTCGAAAAACACCCGCTGCGAGGATATGGGGATCTGTCGGATCCGTCGATCGCTGGGGATCGACTGGAGTCGCAGTGGATAGGATCGATGTAGTAACCGGCAGCATTGGCGCACATAAATCTCACTTGGTGTCTGCTAAATTATACACTGCCAGACATTTAGGCTACACTTTTAGCCCCGGCACAAAAGCCGAGGTGAGCCGGCCCGAGCCGTTGATCGATCTTTTTAGCTCTGGGACAAAAGTTTAACGCGATTGTTTATGATACAAATTAAACAATTTATGACAATGCAGAAGTCCCAGTCGCAGTCGCTCTCCCAGTCTCCCAGCTCCTTTATCCCCTCCTTCATTTTTTAGCCAGCTCTATGGTCTTGGCCATATGCAAAGTTGGCCCGAAGGCCGCGAGCAATGAATGGTGGTTCCACGGTGGTTGAGTGTTGCACCGGTGGTCAGAGGTTCTTTCTCTCTTTTTGCTGGCTGGTGTTTCATAAATTATAACGCAGCTTTTCCGCAAATTTGCGCGGCAGCCACAGAGGAAAATAAGAACAACAACTGCCAGCACAAAAAAACCAAAAAAAAAAAATACAACGTCATTTATTACGAATTTTGATCGCTTCTGGTGGCGGCTTAGTCGGTTAATCTTCGTTATAAATTTGGGCCATAATTGATTTAATGCAGCATTTAACTTGATGCGACTGGCAACGAGTGTTTATTAAATTCTTAACCCCATTTTCTGATTTCTGTTTTTTTGATTTCTTGCAGCATCCCGCATGCCCTCCACCCATGCCACGCCCCAAGTGTGCCGGCCGCACTTCCACACCCCGCTGAGTCCCTGGCTGACTAGCGAGCACAAGTCCTTCGCCCCCGCCAGCGCCTGGAGCATGGGCCAGTTCGCCTGCCCCCAGGAGCCGCAGGTGGAGCACAAGCTGGGCCAGATGGGCCAGAGCCACCAGACGACGGCCGCCGGCCAGCACTCGTTCCCCTTCCCGCCGACGCCGCCAAAGGACTCCACGCCCGACTCCGTGCAAACCGGTCCATCCGAGTATCAGGTGAGTGCATCCCAGGATTTGCTTGCGGCAGGAGCAGTTAGTTCTAGTAGATATTGCCAATAAGTTACCCAAACTTTATTATATATTCCACCATCTTAAAGTTTTGTTATCTTGCAAGTGTGCTGGAATCGATAGTTAAAAGCAGAGCTACTTTTTAACTTGTAATCGATTCAATTATACTACTCAATATGAAGTATAACTCAAATGCATAACATTATTTATAAGTAAAAGATTACCCCTAAACCATCATAAAACCAAATCAATATTAAAAATGAATTATTTTAATGGATCGATAACAATAAAGACAATTCAAAATGTTGATAAAACGAATAATCGAATCCTAATGACTTTTCTGAAATGCTTACTAATTGAGGGTATAAAATGTAAACCAGAAATTTAAATTATTTGGCATTTGAGCAGTTTAACGAGCATTCAGGTTTCCTAAAGCGCTTAATCCACCTTATTCCTCTGGACTAACGAGTATTCCCGATCTTTGCAGGCGGTGATGAACGCGTTCATGCACCAGCAGGCCACGGGCTCTACCTCACTGACGGACGCCAGCTGTGCGCTGGACATCAAGCCGTCGATCCAGAACGGCAGTGCGAGCGGATCCTCCGGCAGCGGCACCACCCACACGTCGGCGCCCAAGCAGCGCGAAGGTACTACCAGCACCACTAATTCCAGCTCCAACTCCAGCAGCAGTCAGCAGCAGCAGCAGCAGCAACAGCAGCAACAGCAGCAGCAGCAACAGAGCAGCAGCAACAGCAACACCACCGCCAGCAGCAACACCTCCGCCTCGTCCGCCGCAGCAGCAGCGTCCTTGTCCGCCGCCGCTGCCGCCGCCTCCGCAGCCACATCCTCGAACGGACTGTTCGACGGAACGGCGCAGGCGTACAGCAGCGGGGCGAGCGGCGGGGGCGGTGGAGGCGGCAGCGGGGGCTACGACAGCTCCTACGCCTCGTACCACCATGCGGCGGCGCACCATCAAGCGGCGGCGGTGGCGGCGGCGAATATGTTCCAAAGTTCCTCGGTCGCGGCGGCTGCAGTGCGTCACAGTATGGCGGCGGCACAGGCGCACCACCATCACCACCACCACCACAGTGGCCATCATCACGGTGGCGCGTCCGCGGGCATGCATGGCCTGGGCGGCTCGGTGGGCGGTGGCGGTGGGGGCGGCACCGCCGGCATGGGCAGCATGAGCGGCGGCAGCGGCGGAGCGGGATCGCTGAGCGGGCACAGTGGCGGCGGCGGCAGTAACGCCGGCCTGGACGTCAAGCCCGTGCGGACAAAGCCGCGGACAAGTGCTGGTAAGCAAGACAAAAGCTTATAGACATTATGCGATCTCGGTGTGGGTGAATAATCATTGTTACTCGCCATCGATTGTTTAACCATTCGATTATGTTTACGTCAGTGTTGTGTGCAATGAGACTGTTCACAAAGGCTTACTAACAATATAATTAAAATAACTATTTACTGAAAGCTTTGAAATTATTGAACACTTTGCAAAATGATTAATTAACATTAGGGACAAAGTATCGAAAGAGCCTTAAATTAAAGTATTACAGATATTAATGCATTTTTAAATTTTACATCCTTAATAAATAAATAAATATTTGATTTGAAACAAATGCAAAAACTCGTAAGGTCATAAAATAAACTTTTATTAGCTCTTCAAGAAGTTTTTTAATTTTCTTAAACAAAATGCCTCGATAAGGTGTTTAATTTTTGTATAATCCAAAGATAACTCCTTTGTAAGCAGTCTCAAAGTGAACCACTTATTGTTTAGTTTTCACTTTAGTTTGTAGTTATCATTTTGAAAACCCCCTATGCCCTGCCAACACCCAACACCCCCACCCCCGCTTACTTTGATTGCCATTGCTCTTTCACACGCTCACGTGGGAAGTCCAAACCGAATCCGACTCCGACTCCGAACTCCTCATCACTTAACTCCTGCTCTGCCAAAAGGGGGAAGCCCCTATCCCCAACCAACGAGCTACTCCAGCACTTGACATGTGCTCGGGAGCAGCATGCTGGCCACATTCCCGCCACTTGAGCATGTTTCCTGCCTTCGCTGGCCGCGTAAAAATATGCAGAAAGATCCCAGGGCAAGGGCCCATCCTCCGCCTCCTCACCCTCCAACTCCGCCGTTGCGTATACGCGGTGTATTCGCGTTGCCATGAAATCAGCACATTACAATGACAACAACGGCAACAACAATAGCTGCAACTGCGGCTGCAACTTCAATGCTATTGTCAACGCTTTGCTCGGCTCCACTGGCTCATGATGTTGCTGCTGCTGTTGTGGTTGTTAATTACTTCATGTTGCTGCCGCTGCTGCTGCTGCTGCTGCTGTTTGAAAAGACCCACCACACAAACAAGCGCATACGAGCACATATTCATTCGCATTCGCTGCGGAAGTTGCAGGCTGCTGCACCTGCTTTAGCGTTGCGTTTTTGCATGGCCTGACAGCAACAGCAACAGCAACAACAACAGCAGCAGCAACAACAACGACAGCAGCAACAACGACATCTTTATAGCTGGCACTTGGGCCGTGCGTGAGGGTCGGTCTGCTGCCACAGCCAACCCCCAAAAACAAGCAGCAAAACCAGCTAAGGAAAACCAGCTGGCAAAGGCACACAACAGCAACATTAGTCACAGCAGCAATATTAGCCGTAGTAGCAATATTAGCCACAGCAACAACTCTGTTACCTTCCGACTAAATTCTGCTAAGGGAAAACTATGTGAGCCAGCCATCTGCAACATTTCTGCACAACAGCAACTCTAGTCGCAGCAGCAATTTACTGAAAAATTTATAAATTTTTCTATTATGGGGAAATAAAAATAATTTAAATAGCTAGCAGCCATAATTTAAAAAGTGGCAATATTTTATGTCTGTCTGTTATTGCAATACCTTTAATCTTAGTCCAGGGAAAAAACAGCATCAGGAACATAGTAGCACCCTGAAAAGAATCAACAACAACTATTCTTTTAATTTCCAACCAATCTCTTTTGAGTGGGAATACAATAAAAAAAAGTCGAGAGCTCCAGTATAAGTTGTCCAACAGCAACCTTTGCCACAAGAGCAACCTTCTGGCACAGCAGCAACATATAAAGCACGGCAGCAACACCATCTGTTAACGCCGTCTAACCTCTGTTAAGGGCAAATTGTTAGGCACTTGCCGCGCACTTTTCGCACCACTGCAATTGTTCGTTTGTTACAACACAAAGAGCACACCTTGCTTTCCAGCTGCACCCACCGAATGCAAATAGATTCGTAACCCCGTATGAGCCATATAATCATGACTGTATAACAGCCACAAATGAGGAAGCAGCTCCGAGTAAAATAAAGTATAAAAAATATACATGAAGAGGGAGAAGTCGCCTGACAAAACGCTTGCAGATTTTATTTTATTTCATTCTCTTGGCCCGGCGACAGTTTTTTTCCCCCGGTCCTTAACTAACCAATGGAGATGAAAAAAAAAAAAAAAGAAAAACAACATTGTCTGCCTTCGTTAGTCTTGCGGCAGCATCTTGTTGCCTGTATTTATTTATCGTTTATCGCATCGCTGGCGATAAGTTTTTCGGGCGCAAGAACATGTGTTGTGGCTTTTGTGGCTCGTTGCCACTGCCACTGCGGCAGGATCTGCTCGTTTCGGCCAGGGAATTGATTGGATGCCATTTGGGCTTTTGTCAGGTGAAAATAAAAAATGTTGTGAATGAGCTTTAAGTAATTGATATGGGTACGGACACTGGACACTGGACACTCGCAGCTCGCAACTTGCGACTGTGGCAACCTTCGTCTCGCGAATCTGGGGATCCTCGATGCTCGATGCCCGATCCTCGATCCTCGCACATACCTCACTTCACTCAATCAGGGCTTTAAGCCACGAACAGCGGGCATTGTTCCTTTGTCCGCGCTTTGACAGCTGTGGCCTCAAAATGAGGCGCTTGCCATTTATTTGCGGCATGCACCCCCAAAACCCCCCGCCCCTCCCCAAAAACCCTCTGCAATTTATAACCCCTTTTCGATCAGCCAGCGTGCCAATTATTCATACTAGGCGCATACTTTTCATTTCGCCCCTTGCCACTTATGTTCCAATTTAATTAATTTCGTTCTTGTTTTCGAGTATTTTAAGCATTTTCATTTTGAAATTTTATCGAAACAAAAACAGCAGCAACAACAACTATTTACTCACACATCCATGTGTCTTTTGTCTTGCTCACCAGTAATTGTCTCTATCTTTAACTATCCTAACCAGCCCATAAATCTGTATATTAATCCAAACAACTAATTAAAACAGAGATTCTCAGGATCTCTCTGCTCGATCTGTGCTGCCCACATGCATGAAAAGTCAAGTCCAACAAATTAACGAGAAAAAGGTACAACACATAAATTCTAGACAATTATGGCCCACTGACGCCAAATGTCAAATCAAGCAGCAACAGTTAGTTGGACCTTTAGACCCCGGACGAGAGGGCCCAGAGAAGAAGGCTGCCAAATCAGGCCCTAAAAACAGGTTCAGTTTCGGTTTCAGTTTCAGTTTGGGTTTGGGCTCGGGTTTGAGCTCTGTTTTTTTTTTTTTCCTCTTTTTGGGACCCAGACAATGTCACACCGTAAAAAACAAACGGAGACGAAGAAATACCAAAGTGTGCACAAATTTCCAGGAAATTACAGCCAGATGACTGGGCCCATGGACCACAGAAGATGATGTAAGTGGCGGTGGTGGGGGGGGGTTGAGAGTTGAGAGGTGGAAAACAGTTATAAGCAGGCTACTAAATCATAGGCCAACCTGCTACGTGTCTCTTTCTGGAAAATGAAAATAGAAATACAAATAAATAAAACAGAGGAGGGACAAGCCACAAGAGCGGAGGCAAATTGAAACCAAAACAAAGGCGAGGGAAAATCTAAAACAAATGCCTGATGGCCATAAAACACAGAAGAAACGCAGGGAGGTTGAGCGGGACCAGGATCGCTATAAATAGAAGTCGAATCAAAAAGTAGTTAAACCAAAGAATTCCCAGTGCGCGTGCGCAGCAGCCAACTCCGTTTGGGATGGAACCTTATTCCCTTTCAATTTCGGCCAACTTGGCTGCCTTTTTGTGTTGTCAAATGTGGGCACGTAGGGTAAAAACATCATTAACACGTTTGATTTATTAACTGCCGAGTGGATATTCCGATTGGCGGAGCAGCAGCCCCACAACTTTCCGGGAAGCTGAAAAACTACAAAAAATAGTCAAAGGGGGAAAAGGAAAACTCCAACAATGGCCAGCCAGCCACACTTTATGGCTTAATATGCAACCGATGGCAAAACTGAAGGGGGAGTTCTCCTTTTATGCTAAATGCTAAGCACTCGACGATGGCCTTCCGTTGTTCTGCTTTATGACAAACTAATAAATGCATAAAGTTTTCAATTTTTCAACGGCTTCTGTTCGAGGTGCAAACCGAAGACAGATGTGGCATAAATATGCATGACTAGGGCAGGTGAAAATTTATTACTATGTTGTATGCCAAAAGTATGAGACACAGAGTGAAATTCGCAGTTTCTCGTTAACCGGGAGACAACACACTATTTTCTGAGTTGGCGAAACTTTTCTTCTCCTCGCCATAATTTATGCAATTTTAATTCAGTGGGTGTTGCCCCACTGATTGGCGGCACTTTTACGCAGAAAAAAATGAAAAAAAAGCCACACGCCCAGCGGCAATTAAAAAGTGCCATAAAAACCAAACAAAAAGTTCACGAAAAACAAACCAAGGCAGAGCAAACTTGCGATTAAATGGAAACAAATGAACTGTTTATTTAACGCGCCTGGGGCAGTTCACAAAAAAAAAATAAAAAGCAAACCAAAGAGATTACTTGACCACATGCTGGCGACGAGGGGGAGGGGGAAAACACGCAGAGCGTTTTATTTAATTTCTTTGAAAGCTCAAAAACAAAATGCCAGGCATGCCAGGAGACAGGACATCGCCGCAGGACACGTGTGACAATAGCTGCGTGAACTAAATCACGTGAAGCCACACAAGCCCCACGAAAATGGGAAATAAAGCCCGTTTCTGTCATCAAAACGCAACTGGAATTCCCCTAATGGCTTTTCAGCAGGCGAGCGCTTGACAAACGCACTTAATGAGATCCCTCCGCTAACCGTTTTTCATATTTTGGGTGCGCCTTTTGGCCTTCGGCCGGTGGCTAATATTCAATAAAAAGTTATGCTCATGTGGCCATGTAAAAAGGCTGGCTTAATTAATTACGCCAGAGCGGCCAGGCAAAAGCCCAAAAAAGTAGCGTTAAATCTTTCGGTTTTCTTTTTAGCATGGCTAATGGTTAGAAGTACTGTGGGGGGACGGGGGTCTTGGGGGAGTGACTTTATGACTAAATTTCAATTTCAAAACAAGCACACTGAACAAAGACTGAAGCATTAAACACACAAAAACCGAAATAATGAAGCCCATTTAGTGGCGTCATTAAATGAGTTGAGGAAAAGCTGGGGGAAAACTCTGGCCCAAAGACAACTGTAATATGGAACGTTAATAACGCGTTACATTTGCAACTTCATCTCGCTCCCTCGGGTCAAATCAACTCTGCTTACAAATTATGACTAAACTTATTCAAATGAGGCTGACTTACAGTTAGCCCTGGAGTGCAAAAGGGAGGGCTATCTGCGGCTAGAAAGAGAGGGCGTCGGATGGAACTGCAGTCACTAGAACGAAGCCGCTGCCGCTGCTTAATTAAAATGTGTAAAGTCAGCAGAGGCACTGCTGGAAAGAGAGGGGAACATGGCCCCGAGAAAGAGACGGGGCGATACAGCCGACCCCAGCGAATCCATCATTTCCGCTTCCATGCGTTTGCCCGGCAACCCAAAAAAAAAAAAAACAAAAAATTAACCAAGAAAAAACTAAGGAAAAAATACAGCACAACCAGCAACATACACACAAAAACAAAAGACATCAAAATGACTGAGAAACAGCTGAAAAATGTGGCCCTCTGTTGTTGCTGCTGTGCATCATGTTGTTGTCGCGCGCTTTGGGTTAACATTAACCCCGTACAAATGTGTGCGGAAGACAGTGCCCCAAGAAAGTTTGCCAACACAGTTGCCCAAGAATGCGACACAGAAAGAAATAATAACTCACTTAAGCCATCTTTTCAGGTCACATTTTCCGTATCATTAAGTGTTTGCAACTAAAACTTTAAATGCAGTCCAAGTTTTCAACAACAAATTTAAAGAGCTACAGCAACTAAATTGTGTTTCCTAGTTTCTTTCCATTTCCACAACTCAAACTTCTAATTCTAATATTTCAAGTACTAAAAGTTTTATTTTAATTAGCATAAAGTAAATTAAAATAATAGAGGATCATAAAAACACAATCATGTTTTAGTATAAAAAACAAGTTTTCTTTTAATTAAGGCTTCATTTTTGGCTTGTTGAAGGAAACTTGGACTGTAATTAACTTAACTCATAAATATGAAGCATTAACAAATCATTTTGAAATGTATCTTTAAACTATACCTCCGGTTACTATAAAACAGCCCATTAAATATTTGCATATTTTGTTCAATTTTTGCAGAGGGACGCGAGTGTGTGAATTGCGGCGCCACATCGACGCCACTGTGGCGACGCGATGGAACGGGACACTATCTGTGCAACGCCTGTGGCCTGTACTACAAAATGAACGGCCAGAACCGACCGCTGATCAAGCCAAAGCGAAGACTGGTAAGCAAATGCTAGATATATACAGATATATATAAGCGACCCGCTGGGTTAAACATCCACACATTCGATCAAATTAACTAATAAATTCAGCAACTGTATTGGGGAGTGGGGGGGAGGGGTGGAGTGAGTTCCTGGGAAATCGCTGCACATGAGCATCAATCTCGGGCCACGTTTCTGTCGCCAAAGGCCATAAAAAGCAGCGTGAAAGTTCTCAAATGTCATAATACGATTCCGGGAACCAGAAACTCTTTACGTTTTCTGTGTGTGTCTCTTGATTGGGGCTGGGAAAAATGCTTTCGATTTGGATGCTGGCCGATAACGATCGAGGTGCATCATCATTATCACTTAGCACACTAAAAACATAATCAGACAGCAGCAGTCGAGTATTAGTAGAGTGTGTGTGGGTTAAGGGCTATGCTTTTATCGAGCTGGATCATCAACAAACTATGAAAATATCTGTAACCTTGTCGCGGTCAGGTTCGTTCTTCGGTTTTTTATTTTTTTTTCCGTTTGTGGCGCCAGTACGAAACGAAAGACTCAGGCAACGAACGCGAAGAGCTAACCACACGAAAAATTGGTCTATTAAAGATGCGTAAAAAGGCAGGCAACAACCATAACAACAACGGGCAACAAACAAACTGTTAAACGCTGCCTTCGCGTGGCTCGGCGTTGATTTTTTATTGGCATTTAAATCGTATGCGTTTTGATTGCATAACATTAACATAAATAAACCATTATTATCCCCCCGCTGGTCCCCGCTGACGTAGGGAATTCCCAAGAAATTCACAGCTGGATCCCCGAGCCAGCTCCTCGCAGATCGTTGTTGATCGAGTGTTGGCCATTGGACTTTTTCGTTGACAAAATATGCAACAAATTAAAATTTATGTGGCACTCAGCTGACTTATGGGCCGTCCGTCCGTCTGTCCGTCCATCTGTCTGTCTCACTTGCTCTGCGGTGGCACAGGATGCGGCCCATCAACTTCAAATGTCCTTAGCTGCTTGAAATGCAATTCAATTGTGTTCGCCGGCTGTGTTCGCCAAAGGCTGACCATTGAAATCACAGAAGACCTGGCCCCGAATCTCTTTGGGTGGCAATTGTATTGATCTTCGAGTCGCGAGACGCGAGGGTCAAGTTTTGTGTGGCTTGGGGTTTTGCCGGCGATTTGCTGGGATTTTGCATACCATGCTGATGCACTGCTGCACCTGCAGCTAAAAGGGGGCGGGGAACCGGTCCTCATTGTCTGCTGCTTTGCTGCTTTGGGGCCGCCTTTAATTAAATTTCCGAATTGTATGAAAACAGTCAACAAGTCGTTACTCTTCCAGCGCAAAACACTGCAAAATTCTCCTTTTTTTGTGTGTGTGGTGTGCGCCTCCTCGATCCCCGAGCTTCGAAACAGAACAATGCAAATTTTTAATTTATGTATTTTAGCCCGCAACTCAGTTTCGGTTTCAGTTCAGTTTTCAGTTTTAAGTTGCCAGTTGCCAGTTGCCAGCTCAGCTCAGTTTTGCAGCTCTCCAGTTTGCCGGCCCCGTTCGCTTTTACATATGTTTTCCAGTTGTTCCGCCGTTGTTCTGCTGCTCCTTTGTTGTTGCTGAACTCTGGCTAAGCAGCCCGCTGGCGTCGCAATAATTGCATTTAATTATAAGGCCCGAAAACTTTTATAAGCGTTAAAGTTTCGTTTTGTTTTCGCTTTTAGCCGCCAGGCTGCCTGCCCTCCCCACAACGAAAATAGCCAAGCCTTTTCGGTTCCAGCCTTGAATGGCATTTGTCACATTTGCCAGACAGTGCAAATCGAAATTGTAAGACATGTTGGAGTACAAATTTAAACCTAACAAGAAAGGAAAACAAAGAGTATTTATTTTGACAGATATTTGCAAAATATTTTGATTGTTTTTTAAATAGAAACATGTAATTCAAAAGCTTTTATAAGCAAAATGCAGGTCAGCATTTTCTTATTTAAGATTTGCACTTCACAAATAGAAAATAAATGTTACTAGTCACCCTAATGTTTCCCAATTTTGCACCTTTATAACGCCCTGTCAATAGTAGCAGTTAATGTCTATAGCTAATTGCCAATCCATGTTTAAAAGCCGCAAATCCGCAAAGAACACACAACTTTAGCTGGGGTCAATCGCAGTCAACAGGCAGCTGCTCATCTCGCCGATCGTGACTTATATAATCAGGGGGCTTTGGGGGGGTGAAGGGGCGAGACTCGGCGCTTGCATTTTGCATAATATTTATGCCTCAGTTGCTGCCTGCTTAATTTATGCGAATTTTCACACAGTAAATTGAACAAAACGACGGCCACGTCATGGCAAAAAAAAAAAATACAACAAAGTTAAAAATTATTTATTCTTACGCTTATTACATTGGCTTATGTCACATTTGCATGCCGCTTTGAGCACTACCAAGAAAAGCTCGCTATTGCCATTTGGAAACTGTTAGCAACAATAAACCCATCAACACTTGACACAATCGTTTATAAATGCATTTGGAGAATAGAGCTTAATTAATTATTAATCCGCAGGCGTATTTCAACGCTAACAGCTCAACAGCTAAGAGCTAACAGCCATAAACCAGGCTTAAACGATCGCAGCGGGCCAACGAATTTTGTGGCCAACCCACTGAGAAAGAGAGAGCAGCAGTGGAAGCGAAAGAGACGGGGACAGAGGGGAAAACTAATTAACACATTTTGGGGCCAGCTGTGGCATCTCGGGTTCCCCGTGGGAAAATCGAATCGATTGTAGGCTGTTACGTTAAAAATTAAATGCACAAGGGCAGACGATCGATAATCAAAACTAAAGCAGATCGAAAACAAAATAAAAACAAAAAGGCGACTTGCAAAAAAGTTCAATGTACGTTACTCCTTTTGGCCTCTTCATCATCGTGATCGTGGAACGCAGCCAACGGGGCGTATACGCAATCGCGGGCATTAAGCTTGTTTTTTTCGGTTATTCTTATTGGGGCGCTAGGATATCTTGTTAAGTGGGGGCCTAATATTATTAAAATGCACTTGGGGCCACAAAAGCGAGCTGACGAGCCTGATCGGTGAAAAAAAGGGAATGCAGCCGCGCGCTCAGATCAATTAAAAATTAACGATACGAAGCGCAACGCAACGCAGCAAAAACGGGGCGTGCCAATAATAATAATGAAAGAGGCTCAAAGCAGGGCTCAAACGAAGGCTCAAACGTTGCCCCAGCCAAAGGGTTGCCCGTCGATGATTAAGGCCAAGCCAGCCTTTTGTCTTGGCCACTTTTTGTCTTTTTCTCTTCTCATTTTATATCAACTCTTTTTTATACTTTATATATTTTTTTTTTTTTGGTGAGCTTGTTAGGCGGGAATTCAGCTTTCGCTTTTGCTTGCCCTCTCTTTCTATTAACGAAATTTATGGTCACTGTTTAATATGCAAATGCATAATTTTGCACAGGTTACAGCACACACCCGAACACCACCCCCACCAGAAAAGGGTTGCTTGTGCATTTTCTAACCCTTTTTTTTCCATTTACAGACAACGAACACGCAGTTGGTGGGTTAGGGAGGGGGGTCGAGGGGGTGTTTGCGCGTGTTTAGCGCACATTCATTTTGGTCAGCCACTGACCACTAGGCTCCACCTTGCCTCTTGGCCAACTCCATAATTTATTTAGGTTCGCGCTGCCCCCATTCAATGGCCAGTGACAAATATTAATGACGATTTTCATGCCTTCCAATGGGAGTTAAGGTTACCAACGGAGGTGTGAGGGGTTGTCAGTCTATTGCAACTATAGTCGGCTTTAAGTGCAAGTCACTGCACTCAAAGAAATAGCAAGGATTTGTAAATGTAATAAAATATATCACTTTAACTTGGACCAGACTTAATACTAATACCATACATTTTCATTCACAATATCTCTATAAAGTATTAAATTAAAGCTATGTCATGTTCGTTTAAATATTTTGTCATTTCTAAACCAAATTTAAACAACAGAATCTTTTCCCCATTTAAGCTTTGAAAGCCTACAACTTTTACTTAATATACCTGTCGATTTCTCTATGTTTCGGGGTCAAGCCCTGGTTGCCACTGTTGTTTGCTGCTTAAAATTCACAACAAAGGCCCGTTGACATTTTAGCATTTCCATGCGACACAAACTGAACCCAAAGAGCCTTCGTCGTGTGGTTGGATAGCCTCCCCAGACTGGATCGTAAAATTCATTGAGCAGCATTAATGAGCGACATTAATGGCTTGTTCTGTTTGCTGGCCATATAACATTTTATTGATTTTTTATAACCAACTCCTCTCTGCAGGGGCAGGTGTGATTTTTAGCAACAGTTTCGTGCCAGGTCGCAGCTTGAGCATGGAAATGAGTTAAGCTGATGTTTTAATTAGTCAAATTAGCTGCAGGGAAAGCCACAGAACGAACTGAGTCACGCCCCCTGCCCCTGCCCCTGCCTCTACCCCTATTCACCAAATAACCAGCTGCAGGAAAATAGAACAGGAACTGAGGATGAGAAAAGGAAAAGAGAGGCCATAAAATTTGAATTTTTAAATTAAATTTCACAGTCAGAGATATGCGCTTACCGTTCTGAATGTAACTGTCATGTGCCCAGACACAAACTCAACAAACCCCATTTTGTGGGCTCCCCACTCTTTTTGCACCCCCCCCGATGTACAGCATCAGATATAGAAATTTTCTGCCCGCTATCTTTAGTTATCTTCCCTTGATATATACTATATACACGTATATATACGTGTGAGTGGGTGGCTCCAAAACAACCCCCAGATTGGGGGGCGGCCATGCGCTGTGAGCCAAGTTAAGGGTAGACTGCAAAACGACTGCGAAAAATTTAATGAATGTTTTGTTAGATAACACAGATACAGATAGAGCGAAGTGGAGGGGCAAAAGATACAAAAAGCGAGCTCTGCAGAGCGAAAGAGATGCCCCAAGTGAAAGATGTTACACTGAGATATGGATATAACATCTACTGGGCAGAAACTCGTCCTTCCTCTGCCTTAAACACCCCAATCCCCCACTTTTCCCGCACTTTTCCCAGCATCTTGACTGTGTCCCGGTTCGTATCTCAGATGGCAAAGGGCATTGCCACTGAACGACTCAAAAAGAGAGCGCACAAAAGCTCTGCGCAATAAATAGCAGTGTAGAGGAGGAAAATCTATTTACTCGGTACATATTTACTTAGCCTTAGCCGACAACCCCTCACCCACTTCCAAACAAAAATCTTTTCTCTGTGTTTCACTTACAATTAAATATTTAAATGCCTGTGTGTGTTTTTTTTTGTGTGAAATGAAAACGAAATTTGCATAACATCACAAAAGCAAAGCAGTGGGGAAAAAAAGAAAAATCTGAGAGATAAGAAAAACAAAAAGAAGACGAGTCGACCATTTTGTGAGCTTTATTTTGAAAAAATATAAATCAAGCAAAGCGCAGCAAAAGGTGTCAAATGTTGGGCCAACAGCAGAGTGAAAGAGAGGGACATACCGGTCAAGAAAGAGACGGCAAATGCGGGCCTTAACAACAATGCAACGCATTTTGTCATGCATTGATAAATCACAATTTATGGCCACAACACTGAAAACTTCAAAGCCAACAGCACACACAGAAAACAACTGAGGTCAAAATTGTAGCGATTTATATTTAAATTTTGAAGGTTGTTTATAATTTAAATTATTTTATAGTTTTTCTTACAGTGGTTAACTTTGTCTGGTACTAAAATTAAATCACTTTTTGACAAGGCATTTATACTACTTATATTTATTAAATAAGTCAAAATCAGAAAAAGTTTAAAGACTATTTGTCATGTTAAACTATAATTGTTTCAAAATGTATAGGTTTTGAAAAAGATTTTGACAATGTGTTAAATTTTTTTTTTTTTTTACCAAATATTGAGTTATTAAATTGTTCCAAATGGCTATAATTCGCACCATTTTTGTTTGCATAATGGTGTGGGGCACATAAAGCATTCCTTATGTGCCTTTTGCTTTTGTTTATTAATCGCAAGCGCCATCTTGTTTTGTGTGTTTGCTGCCGTTGTTGCTGCTGTTGTTGTTTTGGCGCTTGCGCTTTTTGCATTTCAATTAAACCCCAAACGCCTGTCAATGTCTGACAGTTTGTCAATTTTCCCATCACCCCCAGCACTGCCCCCTCCCCCTCCCCCGAGAAGTCAATTATACCCCTCTCGCTCGCTCTTTGCATGCAGCGCAGTGACATTGATTTATGTGATTTGCTACTCGATTGTTGGGCCCGTGATTGTGGTACTTACTGTACCCTATGTTACGTCAGTTCACCGAATCGAAGTGACACTGTGTTGGCCAACAGGAGTTGAACACCCACCTTCGAATGGAAATGGGAATGGGATTGGAATGCGAATCGCTGATCCTGTTTCGCAGTCGCTCCTCGAACTGTTTTGTTGCATTGTCATGTTAACAACTTAATTTATATACGCTTAAGCATTTCGGCCAAGTTGTCGTCCCGGCTGAAAAAGAGACTGCAGCATAATTACCACAAAACTTCCAGTTTATCTTCACCCCATCCCGCCGCCCCTCCTTGTAGGCGTTGAAATTAATTTTGAATTTCTCACTTTTCGCATTTGGCTGGCATTTTTTCGGTCCGCGTGCGCTGTCTGCAGAAATTGTTACAAGCTCGTTAACACAAGACAGTGCCACCAAAAAAAATGCAGACACCACCAGCTCAGCTCCCTTGCCATATGACCTCTGATTTATGTTAATCGCCAAATCGGGAACAGGTGAGACACACCAGACCAGAGCAAAGCCAAACAGATCGCAGTCGAGATCGAGATCGGGCTGCGGATCGAAGTCGAATCCAAACTCCAAACTCTCGGAGACGAAGGCGATTCCCTTGTGGCAGAGGCAACAATTAAAAATCAAAGTCAAACATGATCAACGCCAGTTTAAGGCCTCGTAGCCATGTGTTGTATCAGCAGCATGAACAAGCCAAACTGGAAGGCTGCACGGGGAGAAATAATGGGTATTTTTAGTTGAGGCATTAGTTGTCAACTAATAAAAAGCACTGATTATTAAACATTTTAAAAGGATCCACATAAATGTCTCCCCAAGACTCTAATCCATCGTTTTTATTTCCTAAGAATACCCACATTTTGTATCAAATAATGTCCACATCTTGCAGTGTATTTATAGAGGGGGCACCAATGGAGGGGGCATGCCATAACGAAGACCAAAACGCAGACAAAGTCTGTACTACAAAAATGGGGAGGGGGGATGGATAAGGAACAGAGGCTGGGTTTGGGTTTTGGGGCTCTCGATTCTTGGTTCTCGATTCTCTGGGCTGCTTGCTCGATTCTCGATTCTCGGTTCTTGTAGCCAATTCGTGGAAATTTAAGCGTGGCACAGACATGATCCCAGCTTGTTGTTGCTGTTGCCGTTGTTGTTGCTGCTGTTGTTTTTGGGCAGTTTTGTAAAAATTGTCATTTTAATGAATTGATGCTGCTGTTAACCCAAGTCGAACGCAAGGCAGCCACGTCTCCGTCTGAGTCTCAGTTCTCTGGGCTCTGGATTTTTTTTTTGTTGTGGTATGCCATCTAAAAAATGTTGTTGCCTGGTGTGTTAAGCAACTTTGTTTTCGGAGGAGGGAGACTCGAAAGGAGGGGCACATAAGATTCTTGTGACTGACTTTGGTGCGTTAGTTTTGGCGCTGTTCAATTAGCCGTTGCATCAGCATTAGCATAATCAACTCTTTTAAGGAAATAGGAAGTACATAAAAATAACCATAATTTGTTGGCCAATATCTAACCCTTCTTTGTCTATCTTTTCTTACTATTTATAGACCCTGCAATCGCTGCAAAGTGCGGCCAAAAGGGCGGGCACATCCTGCGCCAACTGCAAGACCACAACCACAACCCTTTGGCGACGCAATGCCAGCGGCGAGCCCGTGTGCAACGCCTGCGGATTATACTACAAGCTGCACAATGTAAGTATCTTGGGAATCTTCTATGACTACAGTAAGAAAAAAGGTTTAAAAATGGAAAATTTCATAAGAAAATACTTCATAAGAAAACAGGTGACAGGTGGAATTTTAGATTCAACTAAACAACTTCTTAGATTAATTTTTAACATTAATAGTCGCTTTCTGCCTAAAAAAAAAGTGTGAAGTAGTAGCACGTATCAATAGTAATTCAATCCAAAATTCAAAGTTAAAACCTTGCTAGTCTTATCAGCTAAAATCCCTTTTGTTAAGTGTAGATCACACCATTGGTCACCGGAACTATTACATAGGAAAAGTATCTTTTAACTCACCCCACGCATATTGATTTTCGATCCGCGCGATTTAACGCCACATTTAACATCGGAATCGGACACTCTCGGCGAGTGTTGGACAGGAAGCGCACGCACCCGGATTAAATGTGACAAAAATGAAGTGTCTGGAAAGCCCGCCCACTGGCTGTAGTAGACCCCCTTTCCATTTCCCATTTTCCGGCCACCCCAGGGGGTTGACTGCCGTTTAGCTTCTCCATTTGTTGCCGCAGCAGGTTGCTGCTTTGTTACCCTCATGATGATGAATGCCCGATGATTATTTAAAGATGCCAGTCGGCCACCACCCACTATCCACCACTTTGCCATCCAGCGATAAGCGTCTGGTGTTTGCTGTTTGGTGTTTGCCTGTGAAAATGCGATAAGCTTTCCCCGCGATTTCCAGTTATGGGCAACGCGTGGCAGGATGCTCGAAGATCTCCCCCTTTGCAGAGTTAATTTATGTAATCGACTACCCGGCTAACTGCATTCAATTGAATAATGTTCAGCCATCCAATCCAGCCACCCCCTCGCCCTCCCTCTTATTAAATATTCATTAGCCACGCTTTTCAAGGGATAAGCTCAAGTTTTTCCCCCCATCTCACTTCCCATTTGGTGTCTTTGGTTTTTTTTGGGGTTTCTTTTTCAGTCCTTGTTTTTATTTGGTTTCGTGGCCTGCAGTCAAGTTTTAATGAGTTTTGCGGTTGAACTTTTGGCACATTTACATGTCAGTGGCCCTTAAGTGATGGGCCACCTGTCTGCCCCACTGTGTGGCAAACTAATTAAGTTGCGGTCGCCACTTGTGGCCACTTGCAAGCAAAGTAGCGGCTGCATTTCGATGGCAATCGGCAAAGGCGAAATATTTTTAATTGAGCCCGTCCATAAAAGGCAAATATCAAAGAGCGAGCAAACACACATACGCATTCACATTTGCTCTATTTTCCGTAATCTGATTTGCTCAAAGTAAAAACTTTTCCGACATACGAGAAAATGCACTTTGGGTGGCTGAGCAGGCGAAATTTATTTTTGCAAAAATTTTCCTTCAATTGGACAGTGGCCCATCTCGATAAGATGCCAATCAGCGCGCATTTTTGCCATTGCCATCTCCGTCTCTGTCTGCCCCCCGTATGGCTCTCTCTTTCTATACCTCTTTCGCTGTCTCTTTCACTTTTTCTGGCTTTGGTTGCTTTTCTGGCTTGCAGTTCATTTCAATTCAATTCGTTTGTCATTTCGAGCTGTGCCGCCTGTGTGGGCCTCTCTAACCAAAGTGATTGGCACATTTTATGGAAATGTTGCAGGCACTTGGCGTGGCGTAGTACAGTGGGGCATGGCTAGAGGCAATTAGAGCACTCGTGTTACGAAAATGGAAAATTTATGCTAATAACTTCATAATGCCTACGGTAAATCAATGCTCTACAGGAGTATGTAGCCTCCTAATTTATATGGTTAGTAATATTTCTTTATTGTAATTATTTCCTTTACCATTCGGAATGTTTACATTTCCCTAAAAACCCACAACCACTGTAATCTAAGAAACACTCGGTCCTGTATCAGCATTTGCTTTATTCTGGATATGCACTTGCTAGATCTTTGATCTGTTATCTGGCATCTGCGCGTGTCTGTTCGAGAGTTCCTTGAAATCGAAGTATATCTTGGAGAATCAGCATGTTAATTAACGCCAAATGATACAATTGTTGAGCAGGTCAAATAGTCCTTGGCGACCTGCTGGGAAAATGTCCTGTGGTGAAGTGACAATAAAAGGAAAAAATATAGAAAATCATAAAGGTGACCTAACGGTGCCTGGCGCCGTCTTACCGTCGCCTTGTCCTCTGGATTTGTCGCACTCTCTCTTCCTTTCCTCGGGATCTTGGGTATATATCTCGGGTATATATCTCGAGTGTATATATCTGTGGGTGGGCTGATGCACTGGCTGGTTTTTGCATCTTCGGGGGCTGTCAAGTTGCCAGTCAGCTGCAACGGCGCGTGTTCGCTCCACGCTCGATTTAGATTTTATGCATAAAAAAGTTAATCTGCTGATGTGGTGTGGTGCTCCCCTTTGGGGCTTTCCTCTGAATTTCTTAATGAGCTAGGCCTGGGCATTAACAACTTTATGCTTTGTTGCTGCATATCAATTAAAGCTCGACAGAGATCCGCAGCTGCCGTCGAGTTGCTAATTGCCGCAATTTGCGCTAAACGCTAGAGAGACTATCAATTACGTGGGCTGCCCTGAGATCCTCCCATCTCCCCTGGATACTTATAAATGGGTTTTTATTTTGTGTATCGCACTGTAAGTGATACGTTTTTGTCGCCGAATCACAACCCTCTGAAAATCTCGGCTCTTCAAAGTGCTCGTTCGGCAATTTAACAATTTCTCTGTTTGCTTTCTCGAGGGCACAATCAAAAAAGAGGCACCCAGCACAATGTCGTAATTCACGCCCAGGTAGCCCTTGGTCCTTTGTAATGCTACATTTCTGGCCTCCCCTCTTCGGCTTTGTTGCTAATGTTGCTGCTGCTGGGAATGGGTAACCCAATATTGTAATTGTAGCGCAATGAAGCGCATGCTGCCGCTTAGATGTTCGCAAGTGATAAGGAGTTGCATATGAAGAGAGCCCAACAATGGCCAAGGGAATAGCAGCAACAGCAGCAGCAGCAACATCAGCAACAACTGCAGCAGCACAGCAGCAACATCAGCAAACGTTTCAAGTAAAAATACTACAAAAAAAAAGCATTACCCGGGTGCCGTTGGGAGCGCTATCAGCGCCAACTAATCGCATTCGCAAATGTCGCTTATCTGATCGTGTAGAAATGCTTGTAATACTTCATTTTCACTTC
The DNA here is from genome assembly GCA_018153305.1 of Drosophila kurseongensis. Lineage (NCBI taxonomy): Eukaryota > Metazoa > Arthropoda > Insecta > Diptera > Drosophilidae > Drosophila > Drosophila kurseongensis. Next base: position 3,290,091 of record JAECXX010000051.1, read on the forward strand.
CCGGTTGCACTCACACACACACATCTGAGCACAGGGGGACACACACACAACCAACCCTGTCTCACACAGACAGCGTGTGCAGCTAGCGGCATTTCCGGTCCATGAATTTGCATAAATTTGACCCATTTTAGCGGTCAGTCGCTGACTGTTTTAGCCCTCTTTTTCGGTTCGCTTTTACTTTATTGATTTTCCACCTACACGCAGGAAAACTAAGTTCTCTTAGAACTATTTTCCATAAGCATTTTTTTCTGTATTAAATTTTTTTGATTTAAATAAACTTTAATTCAACTTTATTAAACCTTTTCTGATGTATGACTTTAAATATCTTTTAAATTTCAGGACCTCCTTAAACATCAGATAATACTTTATTAGATAAAGATTGTCTTGTTCTGCCCCCACTTGGTAGTGAAAAGTTTATAGTGTTTCAGTTACAATTTAGATGGTACAAAAATAGCTTCAATATTCCTGTAAATTATTTTAGTGCTCTGCCTGCTTACTAATTTATTTCTCTATTTCCCAAATTATTTGCAGGTCAATCGTCCGCTTACGATGAAAAAGGAGGGCATTCAGACGCGTAACCGCAAGCTGAGCTCCAAGTCCAAGAAGAAGAAGGGTCTGGGCGGCGGCTGTCTGCCAATTGGAGGACACTTGGGCATGGGCGACTTTAAGCCACTGGATCCTTCGAAGGGATTCGGCGGCGGCTTCTCGGCCTCCATGGGTAAGCATCTGCTCTTTGGGAGCCAATTTAATGCCCGTCACTCCAGCTAACACTCGCCTTTCCCCCATTTTCTTCGCTCTTTTTAGCGCAACATGGACACCTCTCGAGCGGACTGCATCCGGCACATGCGCACATGCACGGCAGCTGGTACACCGGCGGCATGGGCGCATTGGGCGCCTCGAGCGGACTGCAGGGCGGCTTCTCCACCGCCGGCTCTCTCGGCGGAGCGGTGGTGCCCCACTCGCAGCCCTACCACTTGGGCCTCAGTTCGATGGTGAGTAGAAGAGAATTTTTATGCCAAGAGCAGCTTTTCGACAAAGCTTTTACCGCACAGAAAAAAATAGGAGGCAAATATAAGGATGGGTTTTAGGAGTTTGAGTTTATTAAATAATTAATTTAAAAAAAAAATAAGAAAATGTTTTGAGCTGACATATTTGTGTTCTACTGTAGTAGAAACACATTGCAATTTATTGATTTATTTCTAATAAGTTTTTCCCATATCTTAACTTAATAAACGTAATAACGTTGAAAAGTTTTTAGGATAATCCTAAGAACTTTTAAAATAACTACCACTCTAAATTTAATAAAGAAATATTTAAATATATTGGAAATTTAATAGTTAAAGCTTTTCAAATATTAATAAACAGTTAGCTTTTTTAAGTACCTAAAAGGTGTTTTTGCATTGCATTTTTAACTCTACTTGCAATTAAAACTTAAAATTTGTTCTCTGTGCAAGCTTTTGTGTGGATTGTGATTCCCGAACTTTTACTAACGTTCCACCTGGACTTTTCCCTCTTCTCTCCTGCAGGGCACCTGGCGCACTGACTACACGTGATGGAGCGGGAACAACTTGAACAACAATCTGTTCAGTTAGAGCCGCGACTCACCCACTGCTCAGTCGACCTGATCGAGCAGTAAATAAATCGAGACAAAACGAAAGAAAACAAAACCAGACAAAACACAATGCCAAACTGAGGACTCCTTGGCCAGCAATTGACAGTGGCACCAAGGCCTTGACATCCCAACCAAAATTTGATGGAGTGTGGGGGCGGGGTGCGGACTGGACGAACGCTGGCTATTCCTAATTGTAAACATTGCGTGCAATTTTTAATTATTTAAGCTTTGTCGCTGTTGCTGCTGAAACTGCGAGCCGAGTGCCGGCAGCAATAACAAAAGCCCCATTAAAATTAATTAAAGGGCTGCACATTACTTTTATTTTATTTTTCCTTTATGGCTTTTCTGTGAGTGTTTGTATAGTTTTTCCTTATGTTTCATATTTCGCTTAATTAATTTAATTTCTCGCCGCAAATTCAGCGTATTTAATTGTGCTTTATGAACTGCCATAAAAACAGAATGAGGGGGAAATTTCATAAATATTTATTGTGTACATATAACAGAAAACGAGAATCAAGCACACAGAGAACTAAAATTATTATATACAATAAACAAAAACAGTTACAATGCACGTCCAAAAGTAAACATTTTTGTATAAATTAAAATAAAACAAAAATCGTAGATATAAGAAAAGTTGCTTGAGATGTTTGTCCTAATTCGCAAAACGCAATTGAAAATTGCACAAATACTTTAGAGCGTACGCCTACTGTAAACTAGTTAAATTCTTAGACTCTAAACAAAACAGACGTGATAAACAAAAAGTAAAATTTATATATATAAATATTAATATAACAAATTTCACTAAAGCGCGCCATTAGCAATTGTAAAATAAATTTAACAAAAGGCAGAGAAGAAAAATGTTTTTGATTGAAAGCAAAGGCCGCCGTCAACTTTTTAAACTAAAAAAACACACTTAAATGTTCAATGTTAATGCCTAAGTCTTAAAAATATACACACATACACATTAAAATATACATAGACTTAAACGTAATGTAATAAATTTAATTAAATTAAATGTTAAAGGCAATTTGTAAAATACATTTGTTAGCAATTTTTGTAAAATTATAGAGAAAACAAAAAAAGAAAAACCAAAAAAAAAAAAACAAATCCAACTAAACATAAAACCGTAACCCCCTAAGTTGTGTGTATAAAGCCAGTTTAGTCCTAACCTAATTTATGTCTGAGGTATAAACAGAATACGATATGTATAACTATATATATAAATAATATGTATTATGTGCTAAGTGTAAACGATAAATGTATTGTAATTTGGCCATATTGATAGTTGAATATATATAAATCAAAGCAAAAATAATGTTTATTTAAAATCGAAACAAAAAAATGGAAAATTGTATTAAATTTAATGGCAATCACCAGAAAAACCCATAAAAAAATCACAAAAATAAATAAAAATAATTTATGAAGAAAAAATATACATAAAAATACAGAAAAAAAAACACACAAAAACGATTCTAATTGAGGAACGGTAACTGAAGGCTCCGCCGATGATTAATTGCTTTCAGATGAGTTGACAGAAAATCGAAATTGGTTTGGTAATAAATCCAATAAGCAGCCATCGAAACCGGGGCCGCAATGATGTCTCTATAATGGCCATTTATGCTTATGAATTGCTCTTTAAATTTCGATGCGTCTTTGCTACACAAGAAACGTGCCTTGGTTCCCTCAATTTTTGATACTCTGGGCCTCAATGTTGGTCATTTGTTATGCAGCATTTGTTGCTGGCCATTGAACGCATGAATTATGAGTTGTTTGGAGGCGTGAAATGGCATGTTCGTAGCGCAGTTGTTTTTGGTGTTTGGGTGAAGTGCCACAAGAACACAGTTTGTTGCCTAAGTCTTTTGTTTTACAGCGATGACCAGGCCAGAATGATGGGCCAGGAAAAGTCCCAAACGAACGCGTGTTAGCTGGCCATTAATCCGACATCCAGTCGAGTAAACTGCAATGATGACCCCATTGGACCCTTTTTCACTCGACATCCACTTCCGCTGCACCTTGCCAGGGTTTTTGTTTCGCCTTTATTTTTTTATCAATTTTTCCTATTGCAAACAATAAAATAAACGCAAGCCTATCGGCTGGGTATATCGCTGGGCATTGCAATAATTGGGACAGCAATTAGGTGCACGGCACGGCCACGCAGTCAAGCAGGTCCGATTTGTTCAGTTATTGAAATATATATCGCTAGTTGAAAAGTACGTGAATAAAAAGTAATTTCCATGCTCTTTTTAGATAACAAATTTTATCAAGAAATTTGGTTACCAAGGAAATTTAAGGCATTACTCTTAATGAAATTAAAAAGAGCTTATAAAAAATAGACATTTGACTTTTCTGAGTGGGCTATAAATGAGTAGTTAAATAATACTTATTGAAATGATTTTTTATTGCAAAATTAATCATTATCCATGCATTGATAACTTAAATACATAACTTAATATGTATAAATAAGTTTACCGAATCAAAATTATAAAATTATTTAACTGCCTGACAAAACCGAAACGCACTGTACCTACATATGTATATATGGACCTGATTAGTCAGCATCACATGAGCTCAGCGTGATAGGCACTGTCCTCTAACATCACGGCAAAGTTAACCGAAAACAAAGCAAAACGAAAAGGTAAACCTAATTGCTATATAATTACAATATAATTGAAACAAAATAAGTCATTCGAGGCGGTGCCTTGGAAATTACCCCCAGCCCGCCGAGTTAGACACATGCAAAAGTGTCGCACATGTCACGGGTCAATTGTAATGGTAACTGAAACTGTTCCTCTAATTCCAATACCAATTTCGAGTGAGTCCATCAGACGAAACAAAATGCGGTGATCAATGCATAAGCAATGACCAGCCATATAAATCAGTTAATCAGCATCGCAGATAAGCGTGGCAGTGGGCATATGTTCAGCCAATGGGAAACCAATTCACACACCGATACACACTCGCATGGGATGATAATGGGGCACGCCACCTGAAACCAGTTGGATATGGAGAACATGCAACAAACGACATAAATAAACCGCACTAAATATGAACGTAAATCAATGGGTCTGTCTATGGGATTGGAATTGTCTTGTGGAATGGGTCGGGTCTATTAGGGGGAACTCTTGTCTCTACCGATCCCATCAAATGTTTGTATTTTGGGACCCTGCATTAACTAATTAGTTAAACTCAAACACAGCCAACAGCAACATGAATTCATGATATGATTTAATGCTGGGACAGCTTACCTTAGTTTAAAAGATGAAACAAATTCCTGAACTAAAATTTTGTTGGCCAAATATATTATTTTCCCTTGGAATTAGTTTAGTGTTGTTTCTTAAGGGATTTAATACAAATTAAAGGAAAACCAGGACAATTTAACATTATTGACTAGCGAATGAAATTGATGACTGCTTTTGAAAGACTTATTACCATAAACGTTTCTAAGCCATTTCCTTATAAGTGGAATTCTCTCTATTCATTTTCACTTTACTTCCGACAGTATCTCCAAAAACGTTCGTATTAATCCGATCAATTTGGGTGCATTAAGTTCAGTAAATCACTGATTAAACAGTTCAATAGAATTCGAATTTGCCTGAGTGCTGGCTGCTCCTGAGGCTCGTCTCACTCAAAGGCCGGAGCTCAGGCCAAGACAGCAGCAAATATTTGGCCATGCATTAACTAATTAGTGAGAACGGCGAGGAGGAGCCAGGGAACAATGCTCCTCCGACCACGTCCTCGACCGTTTTCTCATTGTCCTGGCCGCCGGAGGTCCTCCTCCCTTTTGTGGGCTTCGTAATTCCGTTTCTGTTTCTGTTTCACTTTTAGTTCGTGCGTTTCGGCTGCGTGTTTATCTGATTGGAAATGTGCACCCAACAATGGCGACACACACACAAAACACTTCTTTAGATGATTAGCTGCGATAGCCCGGTCGGTTATGGCTTCTACCATTCGAGTCGATTTAAATGAATTTTAATACCGATCCAAGTGGAGCGAGCCTCGATTGCAATTCAATTTAGATGGCAACAAACATTATAATCTGAGAGGGCAACTTCCATTAGCCGTATTTATCATTGGACACCAGCGCATCAATGGGTTTTCGGTTGTGGGTTGGGTTTTGGGATTGGGGTGCCCGGGGGGCAGGTCAAGTCGGCTGGTAAATGTAATTGGTTCTCGCGCTGGTTGGCTGCTCCTGGCTTTCTGGCTCTCTGGCTTTCTGGCCATTCCAATAATTTCACAAAAGCTGCCACAGTTTCAATTAAATTTCCGTTATCACACGCTCACAAACAGCTGCATCCCATTCAGCAAGCTGGCGCTTAGTCAAACGATTGTTCGGCTGTGATAGCACCTACAACTCATTGCCCTAATTAGAATTATTCTAATGAAATTAAATTGCACAAATTGCATTTGCGGACGGGGAGGGAATTAATTATAGAAATGGCCATATGCCCGGGCATATGCGCTGTCATAATTTGTTTTAGATTTGCACAATCAACTGATTAACGTAATGAGTTTCTGCCTCTCTCTGACCAAACGAACAAATTCATTCCACTGCATTTCTCAGCTAATTTGATTAAATTAGGCACGGATGCCACTGCCAATGCCACTGCAACTGCAACAGCATCCGTAACTGCATCTGCTTGTGGTCCATGCAATGTCATCACATGTCCAGCGCCCAACTCCAAACATGGCCAATGGCCAATGGCCCATTGGTTCTGGGCCTGGTCATATCAAATGCTTAATGGCAGCGGCCCATGTCAATTCGTGGCATATTAAATAGGAAAATTGGCATTGGCAATTGCAACAGATATTAGTTACCTCGTTGGTTTCCGAGGGAGGATAAGGAGCGGGTTGCCAGGGATATTCCTAAACTGTGTAGGTAGGCCTATGACTGCCACGGAATCAGGCAACAAGCTGCAGACTCAGCGGTTGCCACAGTGGATGCAAATGAGGATTATAATTCAGGTTGTTAGTTATAGTAATATTTAAGTTAATTAAGGTATACATAGATTGTGTTAAATAGAAGAATAAATGACACATCACAATGAGGAAAAGGGTTTGCATTAAAAAAATAATAATTTATTATTGATCAACAATATTATTCATAATTCTCGCACAGCTTTTTAAGTATTTGTTAGTTTATATTTAGGTAAATAAACTTCATTTCCTTCAGTTTATCATCACCAGAAGGAGAAAACAATAATTTGTTATGATGAATTACTCTCTGTAAGTATAAACATAGTTACAAATTATGAGGCAACTTACCTGACTTTAATCCAAAAGTATTAGACCTAGTATTTCTGGAACCATCTGACTGAGAACCTTCCGTTCCACTGTCCAGAACCGGCGCTATCTGGGAGTGCGATCAATTTGTCGCTTGATTGTGTGCGTTTTGCATGGCACATGCAATGAGCCTTGCCTTTTTGGCCCGAAGTCTTAGCTCTTGGCTGTTGCAGTTGGACCTCGAGACGGAGATGGAGTTGGAGATGACGATGGAGGCTGTGGAGAGGTTAACTGGCCTTTGGGTTAGTTGTTGACAACCAGGCAGTGGCCATATTTGTGTATTATTGTTAAGCAAACGCACAAAACACAAAACACAGAAAAACGCACGAAATAAAAACGAGGCGAAGAGCCTAAAGAAGAGCCTGGCAAATATGACAAAGGCACATAAATTCGGTAGCCCCGCGAGTGGCAGGGATTCTACAAAAAAAACAAGATGAACCAAAACGAAGGAAAAACATGCAACATGTTGCCCGTCTGTCTGGCCAAGATGCGGTGAAAATTTGTGTCGTCATCCCGGCCGAAAAGTGTCAAATTTCACGCAACATGATGCGCTAAATGTGGCCAGAAACTGCCTCCTCTGTTACCAACTCGCTGGCTCTGGCTCTGGCTTTGGCTCCCTTTCTTGCCAATCCCTTAACCCCTTGATGCTGCTGCTGCTCCACACAGTTGCATGTTTATTGTAAATATTATGAAATGTTGATACCTGCGATTGCTGGTCTCCTCTGTTCCTCTGGCCGGGCTTCTGCCTCGGGAGAATTTATTGATGCTGCGCGATAAATGCGCTTTGAGCATGGCCAAGAAGCTGGCCCGAGAACACGGAGGCATAAATTTCAATTTCCCAGAATTATGCCACAACGAATTATTGTTCCCGACATAATTCCCTGTGTAATTACCGGAGGCGAGTTAGGTGATAAGCCGGCAACACTTCTCTTGGCCAATTGCGGTGAAAGTTGGCTAAACTTTCGTCATCATTAGGAGCCCCAACAACATCATCGAGTGCCTCTGACAGGCGATAAGTGGTTCGATCTGGTCACGGTCTCCAATCGCAACCCCATCCCCTGGAGCCATGGCCAAAACAATGCATAGTTCTCTCTCCATTTTGGTTTTTGTTTTTTTTTTCGGACCGTGGACAACATTAACCTGTTAACCCAAACTGACGGCAAACGGCGACGGGCCAAGTCCCCAAGCGAAGTCCCGAGATCCTGAGCTCGGCCTGGTGTCGCCTACTTTTGGGACCAGGTCCCGGATCGCCGGATCGTCGGATCGCCGGCTGTTTGGACGATGGCTTAGCTGAATGCAGTGCATGAATAATGCGCGCCCACAGCTCAATAAATTTTCACTCTTTTCGCCACAGCCCCAACTGCGATCCATTCGCAGTCCAGTCCGAGTTCCAGTCTTAGTCCCAGGCCAGAAACCGAAAAAATTCACACATCTTGTGCAAGTCCACCTCTCTCGAAGTCCCTCTATCCGGATGCCTCTCTTTGCACTTGACAAAAAAAAGAAAATATATGTAACTGAAATAACTACCTTCCTTTTTCTGTTGTCTTCATTAAAAATATATAGAACATATTACTATAATTGATAAAAAATATTGGGTAAAACAATAAGATTTCTTTTAACAAAAAGCTTTGGATTTGTTTGTCTATCTTAAAAACCAATTTAAATTCTTAGGAATTTACACATTTTAGGAATGGGAGTTTAGTTTCGTTATAATTTATGTTTTAAATTAGAAGTTATTTTTGTAAAAGCAATACTTAAATGGAGGCTCCTACATTTCTTGCAGTTTATCCAAGGACTGGACTTGGACTGGTCACAGTGCCCGGCACTCGACGCCACAGCAGGGAGGAGCTCCTCCATGCCCCAGCTGGTATGATTCATTTGCTCGCCACACAAAAATTCTCGAAAAAAAAAGAAAGAACAGCAATAATAAGAAGCCAGTGCAGGGAAAAGACAGAACCAGAGGAGGATGGCAGGGAAAAATTGTTACGAGAACCATTTAAAGGAATTCTCTCGAGTTAGAAGTGAGAGACACGATCAGGGGACAGGGATCAAGAATCAGGAATCGGGGACCATGGTCATGGCCAAAAACAAAAAGATACAACCGAGCATTAACAGACCTTAGCAGACTGCTTGGGGTCTGCCACCACCTACCCCACGCCTCCTCCTCCTCCTCATCCTCATCCTCATCCTTCTCCTTCGATGCAGTTGCATTTAGCGATTCCATTTCCTTTTCGCATGATTTCTCGGTGTGCGCGCCCACAATTGTCGAGAGATTAGAGATGCTGTAATTCCATGGCCTGCGATGCCGATTGGCCTGGCTTACTCGTTTCTGGGATGGATGGGGATGGGGGCAACTGCAACAACTGCAGCAGCCACATCTGCCACAGCAAACAGAAACTCCAACCACGCCAACACCAGCCACCACGACGACTGGAAAGATGATGATGATGCGGTTGATTTGGGCTTATCACGTTCACAGGAGACTGCGAGACGCTCCAGAGGTTTACACGAACCTGGAAGATTGCGATTTCTGGGAGATTTTTAAGCTACAAAATATTCAAAGAAAACTATATACTCTATTGATTTTAATTTTAAGTATCAGATTTTTCAAAATCATATTTAAGCTTAATAAACTTTGTATTTAATACTTTAGGCTAATTCACCTTTATAGTCTTCTGCACCAAATGCTTGAATTAAAACGATAACCAGATGAACACATAAAGTTATTGGTCAAAAAATTTATCAACATTAAATAGGAAAATTTGAAAACAGACTTTTAGAGAATCAAATCTCGAGTCGTAAGAGGTATGCCACTTTGAAATCGGACTAAATTTGGCTAAGTTATGGACTCTAGAAGTGCAATTGTGGGTCACCTTTACTAAAAGTCATCGGAAACTTGGAAAAAACTAACATGAAAATGGGTCAAAAATTTGATCAACGTTAAAATGAAAATTTTGAATGCAGATTTTTAGAAAATCAAACCATGAGTCGCAAAAGGTATCCCACTTTGAAATCGGATTAAATTTGCTAAAGTTACAGACTCTGCAAATGCAATTGTGGGTCACTTTATTAAAAATCATCGGATCTTAGAAAAAACTAACATGAAAAGTGGGTACAAAATTTGATCAACGTCAAAATGAAAATTTTGAATACAGATTTTACATTTTATACTTAAAATGGAAAAATTTGAATGTTTCGTCGTATCGTGTAAACCGATGCCATAATTAAAACGATTTCATTCAATAACCAGATCAACTCTTAATTTAGCCCCCAATACGGAAACAATTCAATAAATAACTTATGACGTTTGTTTAGCGGAGCTCCAAACTAATTTCAATAATGGTTTTATACGATTACCGAAATTCAATCTCTCAACTGTCTATCAATTAACATAATGAGATGCAAAGTGCCCAAAAAAGACGAGCAAAAGATCCATGAATATTTTAGGTCTATTTATAGAAACTAGTTTTTCAATTACATGTTGGTATTTGGAAAGCATAAGATCATCGGTCCTGTGGCGCAATGGATAACGCGTCTGACTACGGATCAGAAGATTCCAGGTTCGACTCCTGGCAGGATCGAATTGTAATTAATTTTTTTATAACAAAATATTATTTTGAAATATTTTTTTATATAAGTAACACATACTTATAACTTTTGTTCGTTCCGCTAAACACAAAAGTTACATTAAAGAATAGTTTAATGGTTTTATGTTCTTTTGTAAATAGTAAAAAATTATTTGATCTGTATATTTTACCTTTCTTGCGGAACAATAGATGACTGACTACGGATCAGAAGATTCCAGGTTGCACTCCTGGCAGGTTCGAAGGTGAAGATTTATACATTTTTCCACAAATTTCATTTTGAATTTTAAATGTATAAAAGCAATGCCTGTGATAAATTATATTATATATTTTAAGTTATATGGTAAAATTAAAAAATTATTATTCTTGCGATAAAGCACAGGTCCTGTGGCGCAATGGATAACGCGTCTGACTACGGATCAGAAGATTCCAGGTTCGACTCCTGGCAGGATCGTAACTTTTTTATTAATCTTTTACTCTTAACTTTAATTTCGAATACTAATTTATTTTATATTAAACCAATTCTGTAAATGCTAACATTTTTTTCGGATATCGTGTTCTTACTTAGTTCTATAATTTAGTAAAATATGCTAATTTATCTTGTAAGAACTAGACATACTTAATTAACAACAGGTGTTGGGATCGCGGTGTTTTATCGGTCCTGTGGCGCAATGGATAACGCGTCTGACTACGGATCAGAAGATTCCAGGTTCGACTCCTGGCAGGATCGAAGTAAATAAATTTTTTTCCTAATATATAATGTTATTTATTATAAAATACAATTTTTTACAGTAAAGTTTATTAAATATTCCTGTGTAGAATAAATAATCTCCTCTGACCCCAACATTTTGCTGCTGATAATTCGAATAAAAGAACTTAAGTTTCAGTACTTCAGTATTTTGCCTTTCTTATTTTCTTTTATATATATGAAGATAGTCGTAATAAATGTACCTGTAATAATTTATTATGTGGAAAATTCCATTCCTATCTTAATCGCACTATATAGATTATTTGTAGGTAGACCGCATTTTGAATGCGCTGGCTGTCTTACCTTGTCTTCAACAAGTTGTTTTGCCGCACAATGATCATCGCCTCCGTGGCGCAATTGGTTAGCGCGTTCGGCTGTTAACCGAAAGGTTGGTGGTTCGAGTCCACCCGGGGGCGGTTTATTTATTTTTATTTATTTATTTTTTTCTTTTTCCATTTAAAGCATTTTATCAAAAAATATTTCCGACAACCCAAATCGGCAACTTTTGCGACGTGTAAACCCCAAAGTGCTTGATGCCGAAGATCTGAGGCTTCGGTGTCTTAGAGTCTGCGTCTGCATCTGCGTCTAACAATGGCAGCGGGTTTAGGCCAAGTCTGCGAGTCTGGGGCTTAGTTACTTAGTTAGTGCTCCAGCTGGGGGATCTCTCTGGCTAGCTATACTGCAGATCCCTCCACCTCCAGCCAGTTGTATCCCCCTGGTGCATTGCATAAGAGAAATATTTGTGCAATTTGATTTCGCAGAATTGCGAATTCGCTGGAATGAATTCCCTTTTCCCCCGCCCACTTTGGATGGCGGCTTATGCGCATTATGATTATGATGATACCTTTTGCCGCTCTTTGTTTGCTTGTGCCGTTTGTTGTTACTTGTGTTGTTTTCGCCTTGTTTGCTGGTTTGTTAGCCTAGCCGCTCGCCGCGATTATGGTTGAAATTCTATGCAGTTTTTCGCAGTCCGCCGGGCCCCGCGAGTCATGATCTGAGGGCAACCAAGGGAAATTCTGTGGAAAAGCATTTTCTTTCTTTGCCAAGGGAGCGAACCGCAGGCAGGCGAGATCTACATGGTCCGATTGTGTTTGCAATCATTACAAACGACCACGACCAAGAAAGCGGATCAGTTTTGATTGGTCGGTGCACAGTTCGGGCAATTTGTTAGGGGCACCCCATTCTATCTCTATAATTTTTTCTCACCCCCCAAAGTCAGATCTTTAATTAAAAAACTGTAAGAGAGCCACTGCGGCACACTAGCAAACATTTAAAATTACATTATTACGAATGAATTTGGGTCGCACATAAGCAAAAGGAGGGGAGTATAATTGTTACACCCCGGTAAATATAGCAGTTACCAAAAAAAAAATGCAGTTCAGAGATACAGTGAAACCTTTTTTGGTATAAACCGTAATTTAAATTTCAGTTAACAGACTATTTTACTGATGCATAAATTGTGGTGTTGTTTATTCACTTATAGATGAAATGATACAAATGTAATTTTTATAAATTATGATGGCACAGTGTTGTTACTATTATAAATAATTAAAGAACATTATCATTAAACAAAGCTTTTTAAACTTAAGCCCCAGATTAAAATAAATTAAACTAATTCCAAATCTATATTTTTAAATATTGCGTTAAATGCAACGACAGTACAGTTAAAAAAGTTGCATGTAATTTAAATGCAAGTGTAGGACACTCAAGGTCTCTGCACCCACCTACCCTCCCTTTTCCACCCCTCCCCTCCATGGAACCCACTTCAGGCGACAATTTTTGGTGTGTGTGTGTGAGGAAACACGCCCCTGTGCCGCACAGAAATGAAAATGAAATGAAATGGAAAACGTGGAGAGGCCAAAAACGAGAACTGACCAGAGAACTGGACCCTGGGCAAGCTGCTAGGAAAATGAGACGCTTATCTAAATCTTCATAGTTGGCTAAACGCGGCACACCCCCTCCTCTTTTCCGCCCCCTCTTGGTTTTTGGTTCCCTTTCGTTCGTTTTTAATTGCAGCCGAAACGTGAGCGAAATGTAACCAAAAATGCAATTGTGGTAGGAACCGGGACTGCAACGTTTCCTTCTGCGTTCTTTTTTTTTAGTTCTTGTTTTTTGGTCATTCCTTTGGCTAGTTAATCGCGCGCATTCGTGCAGCATTCCTTTGGTTCGGGGCTTCCCCCTTCCCAAAAAGGCATCCCTAATGAAGAAGGTTCCCTTTTCGGACCCGGCCAGTGGCTACAGGCCTGACATTTGTCATCGAAACATGTAATTATGCCACTTTGCGTCAAGTTACTAGGAGAACCATTTACAATACTCACATTTAACAGGGAGGAAAGGATAAAAAAGCCCAAAGACCTTAACCACATTAGAAATTTGTTTAGCCGCTTGCATTCCAATAGTTTGTTTTGTACATACAATATTTAATTATGCAATGGAATATACTTTGGCATAACAACTTAAAAAACGTGCAGTTTAAATATATTAAAGTATTATAATGGAAGCGACAATACTTTGAGTTTTAAGTTTTTGTTGTTTAATTTAAGGGGTTTTGCTTTTATTCCAAAAAATAAAGCGCAACAGTTGCTTACTAGACTTCTTAAATTAAAGTGGTTTAGTTATTAATTATAACCGTTTGTAGGTTGTCCTTTTCTCTCGAATTAATGTGATTTAGATCATAGATAGATGGCTTGTTAGCTCAAGGCGAAATATTCTAGAGCAAAACCTTTTCCGTACAAACCAAACCCCATCAGGTATTAATAACAAGTATTAGCATGTTACGTAATCACCTACCATCTGAAATACGTGTAATTCCCGGCCGAGGCATCTCTCCCACAGAGAACGGCAACATCAGGAACACTTGGCAACATGTTGCAGGCCAATGGGACTGCATAATTGTCGCCTCACGTGCAACTCGCGCATTTCAGTATTTCATATTTCATATTTCAGCAAGCATTTCAGGGTTTCAGCACCCAAAAAGCTGTCATTCGCCAAACAAACACACACCGCGCACATGTCAATTAAGTGGGCGAGTGAACCCGAACCCAAAGGCGACATGCGAGCTGCAGCAAGATCTGCAAAGAGCCCAGAATGACAATGGCCTCAATTAGGCCGGTAATAAGCCATAAAAGCAGTGAGTACCCCCCTCAGTTGGCCTTATAAAACCCCTCCTCCACAAAGGCTCACGCGATGGCCGTCATTACATGTACTTCGGATAGGAGAACTCCAGGCCAGGTTTATAGTTTTTCAAGTTTATAGTTTGGCCGGCCGTATTCTGATCTTTTGGCTAACTCAATTACACAGCTGAATGGCTGAGAAAAAAATCCAATTGCCAAAAGTCCAGCAGCATAAATCCAAAAAATACAACAAAATCCTTCGAATTGAAGGGCTGCGATGTGTGGGTGGACTGGTGGCAGGGTGGATTGTCCAGGCGAGTGTCCAGCTTTCGGTTTCAGCGATAAACAAACATAAAAAGTAAACGTCATTCGCATCGCTTCTTCACAGTTCAATTCTTATTTACACAACAACAACAAGAGGAGGAGCAGTAGCAGAAGGAAAGATATATATCCTCCGCAATCCTCTGAGAAAGATATACAGTGAAGCTTCATTAACTTGTGTTTTCCCTATTTGGAAAGCTTGGTAACGACATCATTTATTTCCTAATTTTATATTTTATTAGTTTTATAGCAGAGGAGTTAAGTATAGATAAGATAGGACAATTAAAGCTCATTTTTATGACTACGACTATTAATCACCATTATAGACGACGATTCTTATGACGGAATCAGACACATTATAAATATATTACGAAAGAACTCCAAAGCTATGAGTACAATAACTGCACAAATATAATAAAGCCAACATTAAAGGAATTTAATTATTATTTAATTTTGAACTACTCGTAAAAGCTATATTAGAACAATAACTATAAACTATAATAAAGTAAAGTTTAAATACTTATTTCAAAGGAATTTAATTAGCTTAATTAATTTTTAACTTTATTATGGTTATTATTTAAATAAAATTTGGAATAATATATTTTTTGTAATGAAATGTAGAGCGAGTTAAATATCAAAAGTTTTTCTTGTAAAAATGGGGAGTTTGATATAGAGAGGTCCGACCGTATTTACTATGCATTCTGCGCCTGGACAAAATTGTATTTTATTGCCAGGGATTAGACGCAACCCTTTCGCTGCTGGCCTGGTCACTGATAAAGACCAGCGGTCAGGTCAAGTGGAAGGGTTCGACTTGGTGCTAACCCATCGGAAAGCAATTTATTTACACGTGCCCTGGCTCTGAGGATTCCTGCGGCTTAGCCTCCAATATTTGCTTTGATTTGATTCGATTTTTTATGTCCGTCCATAAAGTTTGACAACGCAAAGAATCAATTTTGCCCGTTGCGAATGTAGTTTATGGCTAAACCGGGTTTAAGCCATAATTAAGTGCCGTGCATGTGGGTAATGTAAGTCAAGTGGTTATCGCATGGCAAACACTCATCTCCATGCCGATCGTCCACTAATTAATGCCAACAATTAAAACCACATTTAGATGGCAATCGCTGTGAATAATTGTGCAATATTTGCTAAATTTATTGATGAGCAGCACACATCTGTTTATTATTATTGGTTATATTTTTTACTGCTATCTCATGTAGCACGCACCCAAAAAAAAAAGGAAGCAAAAACAAATAGAACCCACCCGGAGAAGTGAAATCGAAAGCGGATCAATTGCCCAAAAGATCAATTGGCAATTGACAAAGCGAGATCGCTGAGTCGAGATCAGATTAGATCAATTCATCCCACTTTGGGTTGCACCGGAATAAAAGTGTGTGTACATGTCCACTGGGGCATTAAATCTCTGTTCGAATTTCGAATGTGTTGCGGTTTCAGCCACTCAAGCGCAAAACGAGAAACTCATTAATCCGCCTAGGATTGTGGATTTTTCAGCTCCTATTTTGGAGTTCTTTTTTCGAGTTTACTTTGTTGAGGGTTTGCATTTTGGGCTTGCCTTTCGGCTTAGGCCCATTGTAGATCAATGTCGGAGTTTAATTCAATTACCCATGCCGAATGGTTTCCATTCCCAGGGCTATTCTCACATTTGAGCCTTGCACCTTGCACTTTCGGTTTCTGGGTTTAATGTTTCCTGCGTCTCCTGTTTTTGGCGGTTTTTGTTAATAGTGTTTTGGGGAACACTCGGCACGCGCTGCATTTTTACTGCTTCATCCTGGCCACAGGTTATATCCAGGCAGGTGCAATTCCCTGTGAGTCGAATTTCGAGCACCAAAGAAATGTGTAATTCATGTTTCCGCTGAGGTCAAACATCTTGCCGGAGGGGAGCTGCATTCGATGAGGATTTTAACTGTGTGTTTATAGGAGAATAAATTTAGAAAACAGGTCTGAGGGAGTCACTGAAAACAGCAATTCAAAAGACATTTGTTATTAATGACTTATAGTTGAAATTGAATACACAATATTCAACAACAAAATTTAAGTGATTACCAATGCTAGTTTTAGTTAATTATACAATGAAATATTATGAAAAATAATATGTACTAATTATTTAAGTAGAAAAAAAGGCAGTTTAACAAAAATGATCTTTAACATTTTCTTTTCCTTACTAGAAAATATAATTACAAAATCTATTTGTAATATCTACTCTAACAGAAAAGTCAATTAAATGCAATTTATAGAATGACTTACAGATGTATCTCAAACACACGTCTGTACTTTAGTTAAGTTACCAAATAATGCAATTAAGAAAAAGTAAGCATTTGTAACAAATGTATTGAATAGGAAAAAAAGTATATTGCTTAAAAAATTGATTATCAAGAAGTTATCAAGTTAAGAAGTTAAAGATCACAATCTTGTTTTCTTCTGATAACGCACTTAAGTCTCCTATATTTTGATATGGTTTTTTGTTAAACACAACACATCCAAAATTCCATAATTCAGGAATAGGTCCGATCGCATATTGCGGATGCTCCGCAGGCGTGCGGATGTCTTGAGCCAGCCCTAGACATGGCCAGAAACTCGGCCGCTGATTGGCCAAAAGGCGGAGCCAGAGTTGCGGCTCCGAAAGCGAGTTGTGCGCATAAATTATGGCATTAAGCTAGCGTCTGGGATTGGTGCAAGGGGCAGGCGATTCCGGATTCCAGTTGCACCAGAGGAGCAGCCTCCGCAGCCTCCACTCCAAGCAGGTTTCTGGTCCATCCTGTTTTGGGAAAAAAAGACTGTTCCCAGCTAGCGCTCAAATTAGTTGGCCCAAAGTCAAATACTGAATCTGAATCTGTGGCCGAGAGTAGCGGGCAGAGATCGAAAACTTCGCCTGACATGTTTATTACGAAACGATGGAGAGGCATAAATCGGAGCCTTTCGTCAGTGCAAATTCAATTAAAGTTGACATTTTCCAATGAACCCAATGCAAATTGCCGGCCCATGACAAACGTCAGGCGTCAATCAGGCGGCAGCAGGATATTTATTGGCAAATGCATTATTTATCTAGCTGCTTCTCCGCTCGCCTGCTAGCTGAAATTTATTATATTTTATAATGTAACAAATGACTTGGCCCGATCGGTCCTCGTACGTGAGTGGGTCCCGGCCAAGGAGTCTCCCAGCAATTCCAATCGAAGAGCCGGAGTTCACTCGAATCGAGCCAGGGAGTGCATTCAACTCGCTCTGCATCGAAATCGGCGATAACGAAAGCAATTTGTTAACCGCCAGCCAGCAAAGGGAAAGGAAATCCCACCAAAGTATGTGAAAATATTAACAACATTTTGAAACAAGTCGAAGATAATCTCTAGACATCGAAAACTGGTTGCTCTGCCTTTGGTAAAAGAAAGCGTTCTTTAGATTTTAGCTACTTTATATATCACTTGCAAGGCTTATGATAAAAACTTATATTTCATATTGAAAATGTTGCAAGACAAAACATATTATTCCTTTATTTTGTATTTAATAATCATTCAATAAACTTATCACAGCTAAAACTTTTTTCTGCGTTAAGTCAAAGATATATTAGAAATTAAAAGGGGATTCAAATAGTTTTATTTATTTAAGGATCTTAAGAAAACTTTAATATTTTGTATTTTCCAAATGCCCAAAACGTTAAATGGATAAAGTAGATTTAAAATCGGTAATAAGTTTAACTGTATTAAATTAAATTAGCTTTGTAGAAAAGATATTCCCGGTAATGAGCTTTTTAATTTTTTTTACCTTTTTACCTGTTCCCCAGAAATATAAATAACACAAAACTCCGTTTGTTACAATTATTGTAGTAATTCTAAAAACCAGAACTAAAATGGCTAAAAGTGTTTAGCTCCTTAATCATTTGCTAATACCCCTTAGTTGTTAGAGTGCGGAGAATGTAAAATGCTGAAAACATTAAAGTAGCCTAAAGCAGCTTGATTAATTTTTTGAGCGATCAGCCGTTAAGTTCAGCGCACATGAAATTCGCGATACTAATCTAGCATTAAGCATACGCCCCGTTAACGTTAACGTGCGCTTATAAGTTATAGCCCTACCCCAAATAAGCCGTGGCCAAAGCCGCAGCCATTCCGAAAAGGTAAATACTCATTAGTGAAATTTCTTATCACAATTTTGTTTCGTTTTAGTTATTGTTAATGTTTTCGTTTTTTTGTTTGCTGGCTTTAAAGCTGGCGGCGTTTGGCGAGTTGATCTTGATGCAATTAATAAACGGCGTTGGCCATGCATTTTATGGTCTTCGCTTGGATATCCGGAAGCAGGCAATAAAAGGGTTCGAAATCGGGATCGCCGAGAGATCGCGATTATGATTTCGGGCGGCTGAACCCCGAGCTGAGTTTAACCCAAGTCCGAACCGGACCGAAACGAAACGAAACGAACTGGGACCACCAGCGCTCCGGGGGCAATTGCCAATTGCATTCATCAACATGACAGCTACTCGTCCGAGTCCTCTTCCTTTCGCCCCTGATTTGCCGAGGGCCCTTTGGTAAATTGACAGCCGCCGGTGCTCAATTTGAATGCAAACCACAAAATTGGATAATTTCCCAGTGACAATCGAACGGCCGACTGCTCCTGGCCCGACTCCTTGGCCCATTCCTGATATATGCGCCGAGCGAAAAGTTTCCCAGGAGCACTTGCCGGCTGACCCCACAGAGTGCTCCATTCCTCCGTCCTCAGATTGGGCCCAAAACAAAAGACAATGGCTCCTCGGTGGGGCGAATGGTCGTATGCAAAATAAATTTCACTTCCGAAACTGAATCTCAATCCGAATGAGAATGCGAATGCGGAGAGTCCTGCTCCCAGCCGGTTGTTTCATGGCTTGTTTTACATATGTCCGCACCTAAGCAGAAGACACAAGACCACGACGGCGGATGGAGCTGCTCACCCACCACTATATCATGCACTGAAAACAAAATCAGATGATGTAGCTATAGCCGATTATCAAAATAGATAGACCATAAATCATTTTAAACAAAATTGCACGGAATTTTACTGCCACAAAAATCTATTTATTTTTGAGAGGAGCCTTTACATTCCAAAAATCGTAAGAGAACAAATATTCTGATAATTAAACTCATTAGAAACTCTGTGATGCAGAACGATTTTGTTTTATTTGAGCATCCGAAACCAATATTTCTAAAGAACAACATTTCATCAACCAGCCCATACATTTAAAATATAGTATCCCTACATCTTTAATTTCAAATGCTTTAGAGTCATATTTAAGATAGGAATTCTTATTCCTTTCTTGTCACTTTTTTTGAATTGAAGTCCAATTCCAGAGATTTGTTTCTCTCAGTGCAGGATCATCTTCGAGCCCTCTGGGGGACACTCGACAATGGGCCAAATGGCTGGCTCGGAAAGGCAAAATGCAGGCGACTCGTAAATCCGCATCGATTGCTTCGCCAGAAATCCATACTGAATTGATTGCATTTGGAGCAGGATGTGAGGAAGGTGAGGGGGCGGTGCGGTGGCGGTGGTCCCTGCTCAAAATGTTGCAATTAATTTTTGCACAATGCTCTTTGTGCTATTTAGTTCTCGATTTTGCAGCATTATGGCAGCGACGACGACTCTTCGTTGGCCCGCTTAATTGCCCCCGAAAAAAGATCGTTGACAAAAAGGCGACGGAGAAAAGAAGTCCAACTTGGAAATCCGAAATCCAAACTCCAAAACAGTAGCTATCCAGAGAAAAAAAGGCAGAGGACGAGAACGCGAGGAGGACTCCTTTTGGGTTCTTTTTGGGGCCTTTGATTTGCATATATTTTGGTTTTAATTAGTTAACAAGCTGCTTTCGTTTGTTGCGATTGCATGTTGAACCACGACGCGTATCGTAGATGCTGCAGGTCCCTCCTTTCTCCGAGACCGAAGTCCCCTGAAATTGCATGCATAAGGAGCGGACAGCAACAGCAACAACGTATAAAATCAAACACGATTTTTAGCAGTTTTCAATTCCCGGAAATCTTGTACGATATGTAGCACCATACAACTGCGGATTGTGCTGATTGTTGAAGCTGCTTTAGCTGCCGAGTTGTGCTGGCTTTTAGTTTTAGCCAGAGCTGTTTTCCTGTGTTCCCTATCCTTGGCCAAAAAGCCTGGGCTCGAGTTGGCGCGCGATACGATTCCGATTCGGCCGATTCGATTCGCCAGTATCGTGCAAATGTTTCATTATTTAACTGATTTCAGTTGGCCAGCCAAACGACGATGGCCTTAACAGCTGGGCCCCAAACAGCAAAAGGCAAAGCCAAGACTGGCGACAACTCCGAGTTGGAATACCAACGAAAATTCCAAGATGTTGTCATCAATTAAGCTGCCTCGTATGCAAGTGGTGGAGTGGCCTGTTCACACCTGAGAGAACTTTATTAGGCCGGGCCAGAAAAATGGCAACAACAATGACAAAAAAAAAACAGAACAGAAACCATCGCAGGAAGATGCGTAAATTATGGTCTAGGCCCTCGAAAGCAAATGGCGCTGGCCAATAAAATGCCAGATAAATCAAGAAGGCAGAGGTGGAAATCAGCAGTCGTCGGGAGTTTAGCAAATTCAGCAGAAATGAGCCAACGAGGAGACTTATTTGCATTCGCCCTGTTGTCAGCCAAGTTGTCGTCGCGTCTTGGCCCTCTTTCCCCTTTCCTTCCCCTTCGAATCCCGGGCATCCTGCTACTGACAGACTGCAGGAAAATAAAGCAAAATAAGCGACAAACATGAAAACTGTTGCCCACGAGTCTGGCGAGTACGCGGTAGAGCATCCAGCCAGACAGCCTTTTGTTCCATCTTGTTAAGGCCTGAACTTTATGCCAGCTCCGGGTTATTGTTTCTGGGCAGGGGTTCGCTTGCCACAGTTCCAGGAACTTTTCAGGTGGCACAGCATGTTCGGGCCAGACACACTTTTGGTGGCCTCGTGCAGAAACCATTGTGGGGGCCTTCAATTAAAATATATTTAAGAACAATTTGGTTAGAAAAGGCAGGAGGGGGAAAGGTTAAGAAAACTATAAGCCTGACTTGACTTGGTTTGACTCTGTTGGGTGTAGTTCTTTGTTTGTACAAAGTTAAGCTTTGGTGAATTTTTACAATTAAAAAATAAAAGACATTTGAATTTTGAAAACTGTGGGAATTATGAACTGAGAAGGTACAGTTTAAATTGGTAAACACAAACCCCAGGATATACATTGAAAATCGAAATTAAAAATAAGACAGATATATTGTATGAATGGGAATTAAACCTGCAAACAATTACAATTTTTGTGATGAGAAGCATTCTTTTTCAGAACCCTTCTTCTATTTAAAACCTATCAGTTCATCTTACAAAGCAATCCTCAAATCTTCTTAGAAACCCCAAGAGATTGAAATGAACAAATTAATAAATTATATTGAAAATATAACTTAAGTATTTCTGCGTAAATTTATGTTCAACACCCCGCCTAGTTTTTTGTTATTGTGATTTGCTCATTCTGTTCTCCATTTTTTTATTTTCGTTTTATTTTTTTTGCATTTGTTGACGGCTTTTCATCAAAGGAGTCACGATGATGGCAACTGTGGCGCATACAAATGAATGGATCTGGCTCGATGGGGTCTGCGAAAATATAAAAAACAGCTACAGCAAATTTAAATGTTGTTTGGGCATGTTTTATATGTCATTATATAATCAGCACAAGTCGCACAAATCGCTGAAAATTAAGCAGAAAGAACTAAGCACCGTCTGCCTTTGTGACAGAATATCACTTTTGTTTTACACAGAAAACACAGTGGGGGTCATGAAGTTAAAGAAGAAAAGTGTTAAAGAGATATGAAATCACTGAAACAAATTTATTCAAACGAGTTCAACTACTTAACCAATTAATTCAGCAGTCAATACGTATTAAAAATAATGATAAATTACCATAGGGAAAAATCAATTCGATTTGCTATCGTTGACAATTTTAGATCAGATAAAATCATTGCAAGTGAAAGACCAGTCAACAAATCAGTTAATTAACCCGTTGATTTCTTGACTTAAGTTTATTTGAGGTGTTTCTTTTACAGCTATGAACCGCACTGTCCACTTGCCTTTACGATTTTATTCGACATCTAAGCAGAGGGCATATGCGTAATGTTCGTAAATGTTTTCGGCTTGTTTATGTTTGTTTATAGTTTTGGTATGAAAATTTACGAGCACGTCGTTAGCCGTATTTTTTTTTCGGAGATTCGCCTCGAGTTATGGCCGAATGTTTGGCTTGTGGCAAATGGCCGCGAAGAGAGATGCTTATCGCAGGCACTGTTAATACCCCGCATTTAAAAGTGTAATTAACGCAATTTGAAATATGAGGCGAGCGGCCAGAAAACGAAAGACTCAGGCAACGAACGCGCGCACAGTGTGGGGCATTGGGATTGCAGCGGATTCGGATTCAGATTCGGATTCGTATATCCAAAGGAAGCAGGAAGCTCCCGGACATGGGACATGAGAATATTTGATCATGACTCACTCACACGGCTCGTGCTTGACACGTATTCCTGGAAGACGGAACCCCTATCCCCTTGAACGCTATCCTCCGGTAGCAAATGCCTTGATTCTGCACACAGAATTCCTAATTAGCCAAGGGCCACGGCTCACCGGCTCCTCCTCGCTTCCCGATATTTATGCGTCCATGGGCCTGTCTGCATCTATCAATTGTTAACCTGCTACGTCTGCATTTGGGTGGCCATCTAATGCTGGTCGGCTTGCCTCTATAAATTACATTCGAACAAGTGTTTGGAATATTTGATGCTCGCGATCGCTGCAATCTCAGTTGATCGTAATTTATGAGACTCACTTGGGCTTTTGTAATGTTTTTATAATTTGTCTTTATTGGTTTTTCATTTTTGTTTCGTTTTCTCGCTGTTGTTTGTATGCCTTGCTCGTTTTCAGTTTTCGATTTTGGTTATTGTAGTTTATAATTTGCATTGCTGTTTCATATAAATTATCATAATTAACTAGGTGAATGTTAATGAGTATAGGAAAAGCGTGACAAGGCTTAAGGATCTCAATTGGGGTTTTCTATGTTTTTGGTTTTTTTGGCTGCAGCTAGAAAAACTCAACAATTTTTTTTTTTGCATATTTTACAATCAATCATGGAATTTCATTAACTATGGCTTGCGCTGGCTTAATTGATTTTACATTCATATAGATTATATATATTTATAGTTTAAAACGTCTTCATAGTTTATTATTTCCCGTTGCATTCGTTTTTTCAGTTTTCGCTAAGCAAAAATTCCAGTTATAAATAAATATTCTGCATTGAAGCATATAAGCGAAATGTAAATTATATATTGTATACAAAAATTATTAAAATAATATTTATATAATCACACCAATAAACACTAAACATAAGACTAACTAAACGTGAAGACGGGCAACGATATTTGTAGAGGCGACATACATATAAAGGGGATAATTGGTCGATTAAGCCAGAATGAAATACTAAGTACACACGAGTCTGTCGTGTGTGTCGGTTGTGTGTATTTTTGTGTGTGTGTTGGCATATAGATTAACTAACAAAACTTACAACTTACACAGAATTCATTTAAGCATCTTCCCTTTGTGAATCTACAAATTCGAGACAGTCGAGCACCCGAACCCTGCACTGCGAAATCACATACAACATACATGCAGACATACCATACAAACAGATTTTTCAAGGCATAGTTATTAATCTCTGTGTTTTAGTTTTGTTTTTTAAATCTTGTACCCCAAATAGTTGGCTTACTGCTGGCTTTGCTCATTGTTCATCACTCTGCAAATTATTATTAGTGTATATGTATATATAGTTGTTCTGTGTGAGATATAGTGCCTAAGTGTGTGTGAGTGTTGAGGGTAGAGGGCGTGTGTGGGGGTGTTCGTTATTTAACGACTTTGGCTTTTCGAATGTTGAATTAACCACTGCAGCGTTATGTCAATGTTGTCCTTCTCCTTGCAGGAAATACTATAACAGCAGATTTCTCGGTCCTGTATGCTCGATAAATTCCTGAAAGAAATGTCGGTCATTAGTTATTAATCGTTAAAACGGATTTTCTATATTTTAGATACTCACATGCGATCGATGAGCCCGGTTTCATCGAGGGCGCCTGGAAGATCACGTTTGTTGCCCAACACGAGCACTGGAATGCCAGCGAGCTGCGGTTTGTCCAATAGTGAGTGCAGCTCGTTCCTCGAGGCTTCCAATTTGTCCAGATCGGCTGCATCCACCATATAGCTATTGATTAAAACATAAAAGTGTTAATTGGTTTGTGTTGTTGCTTGACTAGTATTATTACTTACACAATGGCATTAACGCCGCGACAATAGCGCTCCCACATGGATCGGAATCGGGGCTGGCCACCAATATCCCACACCTTGATCGTCACATTGCCCCGGGTGATCTTTCGCATGTTGAAGCCAACTGTGGGTATCATGTCCTCAGCGAATTGGCCGGACTGAAATTAACGAAAGAAGATTAATAAGATATAAATATTATACATTTATTATTTTCAAGATTTATTTTATTTTGTAAAACTACTGGAAAATTTCAAATACTTCAGTGCAACTTCATTCTGAAAGAATAAAGCCCAAAAGTATGCAATTGAAACAGATCAAAAGTGTATGTCAAATTTGTGTAAGAATACATTTTTTTCTTCAGGCAGATTTCATCAAATTAAGTAGTATTTCAAACATAGTCAACATCGAATAAGAATACGAAAGTGTTTTAAACATTATAAAGTTAAGTGCAACGAATGTAATAATTCTTGACCTTTTAAAAATAATTACAAAACTAATGATGGATGTTTTTATGGATTGCAACCCGGCAACTCTAAAAAAAAAGGAGTGAAAGCGAACTTTTATAGACGCTAAGGCGTTTTAACAGCTAGGACAAAATCTGAATTACAGAGAATCTTGTTAGTAAAGATTTAAAATATTTGTGGTTATATCCCTATAAACCAGTATATAAACAAAAAACTTTGAAATGTTATTTTAACTCATTGCATGACAAGCTAACAAGGATTCATTAAGTGAACATGAATGTTTTGTGGTTTTATTTGGATATGGTTTAAAATCAAAACAGTAAGTATGACAAATCATGATATATCGAATGAATGTGGACAAGCAGCTGACTATTATAGCTGCAATATGATAAGACTGTTGCACATATATTCCCGGTGAAATTGAATAAAATATGATATTGGTAAGTATATAAATTGGTATAAACTTCTTAAGAATTAGTTAGTGTATAAACATATTTAGTACTTGTCTGTCAACCGCAATTTAGTTTGCAATCAGAACCGCGACATTACACTAATGGATGAATCTGAGTAAACAGTAGATTACACGGAGTCTAATAACAGTGATAAGCGGGTGAAATTTTCCGTTTTAGGAGCACTTGAGCAAACAAATTTCCACGGTTAATTCCAGTGGATGCGGGTACATTTCATTTCACATGACTCATAAGTCAGGCGGTCACAACGGCAGTAACTCCACCTCCGAAGCCCCCGGGAAATACGACTCTTAGCCTATGATTTCCGAGATGGAAACTTCAGATCGCGTCGTTATCAGCGTGCAGAAATATGTGACAAAATAGGGAGGCGGTATGGGGAGGCGCAAAAGGAGGCGGGGTCAATGATAATGGCGTCATTTGTGCGGAGAACATGCGTATATGTATATTGGTTTATTGATTACAGGCGGCAGAAACGGTAAACTTTACCACTAGAATAAAACGGTTAGCATAGCGTTAATTATTGATGCAGTGAGAGAAAACGGGGAGCATGGACAGATAAGAAATAAACAAAGGGAAATTGGGAAAGGTAATTCCTTTGTGACTGGGGGTTTGTTTTATTCTTTAACTGACATTTAGTCATAGCCGATCCCCCGGCTTTCTCCACACCAAACCCCCGCCCACCCAAAAAAAAAAAACCACCCTCTCACCCATACACTTGCAAATTCGCACACATACACCTACTGCGAAATACTCACTGCAATAACATTGACGAACGTCGTCTTCCCGGAGAATTGCAGCCCCACCAGCGTCAGTTCCATCTCTTCTTTCCAGAAGATGCTCTTGAACCACTCGAGGATCCTGTTGATTAGGGCCAACATCCTGGGGCAGGTGTGTTTTTATCCGGGATCTGGTTGGATTCGCGAAAAAAGGTTTCCAAAGAGCGTAAATGGCGTTGGCGTGAAAAAACAACTGGTCAGGTCAGTGTGACCAAGTGCGAGGGAATGCCGAAATGCCAACATTGCTAGCTTGGGGGAGGTTGTGCAGCACTGAAAGTCCGAGAGTTCGTGGTGAATGGCTAAAGCTTTTACTGAAATATTTATAATAATTTATTAAATTCTAAATTAAATTTTCGCCCATTTATCGGAAACGTACTTGTATAAATAAAGTTTATATTTAAAACTGATGGCACAAAATTATAAGCCTTTACAGATTTGGTGCTATAAAAAATTTGTACAAAAATTAAAAGAACCTCAAATGAAACTAATAATACTAATAATGATAATTGACAATTTGTTTAAAAAGGTTCCCTTGTATTAAAACAAGTGCCTTCAAGTGAATACAAAGCCTTGAAAGCATTGTTCTTAAACATTAAAAATAGGATATTTTACAATGCATATGTGAGTTACCTACATTTCAAAGAACTAAAACTTTTCTCGAAATCTTTTTGTGAAAGTAAAGCTTGTATCGGATTATCTCGATTTCAATTTATTGAACCGTACTAAAAACTTGCCATGGCTTTATGATCAAAATAATGTACATTAATATTTTGATATAAGTATTATAAAAATTGAATAGTTAAATATTTTAGTATAATAAACTATAAATAATTTTTCAAAATTGTTAGAGAAAAGTATGAAATACCATTGTAGTAAAAAGATTAAAAGCCCATACTTTGCTCTACTATTTTAAAAATTATTAATAGTTTATTTTACTACAATATCTTCATTATATTATCCTTACTGTATTGCCTATCGATAAGTATATCATCGATTTCTGTTAGCCTCGTGGTGATTGTCAGTTTTGGCAGAAGAAGATAGTAAACAAAATGGTAAGTCTGCGAAATATTAATTAAAATGCGATGAAAATGAATAAAAAATGTGTTATTTCAGGCGCGCAATGCAGAAAAGGCAATGTAAGTATCCTAGGGATGCGAAAATCAAAAGAATTTGTATATTTATTGGCTTGTTTTGTATAGGACAACTTTGGCACGTTGGCGGGCCGCCAAAGAAGTGGAATCCGGCGAAAAGGAACGCCGGCCTTATTTGGCCTCCGAATGCCACGATTTGCCCCGATGCGAGAAGTTCCGCCTGGAGATTATACGCGAGATATCCAAAAAGGTGGCCCAGATACAAAATGGTACTTACTAGAGTTAGAATTCCGTATAAGATGTACTTACTCCCACTATTTCCAGCTGGCTTGGGTGAATTCCGCATCCGCGATCTCAACGATGAAATCAACAAGTTGCTGCGTGAAAAACGCCATTGGGAAAATCAGATATCTTCGTTGGGAGGCCCTCATTATAGACGTTATGGTCCCAAAATGTTCGATGCGGAGGGTCGCGAAGTTCCCGGCAATCGAGGTTATAAATACTTTGGAGCCGCCAAAGATTTGCCAGGTGTTCGAGAGCTCTTCGAACAGGATCCTCCACCGCCGCCCAGGAAATCTCGCGCCGAACTGATGAAGGATATCGATGCAGAATACTACGGCTATCGGGATGACGAAGATGGTGTTCTGATTCCTCTGGAGGAGCGAATCGAACGAGCAGCCATACAGAAGGCAGTGCAAGAATGGCGCGACAAAATGGCCAGAGATGGTCGCATAATCGATGACGACGAGGAGGAGGACGAAATATATCCCCTTTCGGGACCCGCTCGCGAAGCCATCGAGGATGCCAAGGCCCGAGCTGCGGTGGAGGATCCGCACGGTCTGCTGGCCCCCAAATTCACTGCCCATGTGCCTGTGCCCACGCAACAGGATGTGCAGGAAGCGCTGTTGCGCAAGCGGAAACAGGAACTCCTGGAGAAATATGCCGGGGGTGCCAACTGAACTCAATAAACATTATCATTTCTTAGTGTGATTTTTCAAGATTTTGACTCATTTTTATCTTTGGGAAATGAAACTACTATACTGTTGGTATTTGCATCTAGCAAAACACAAGGTGTGTTATAATTAAAAAATTACCTTTTAAACCTAAATGTACAACGCAAAACTGGCCACTTTTCCTTTTTCAAAAAGTATATTTATTTCTGTGTATATTTTACTTTTAAGTAGAATAATTGTTAAACGTTTTGTAAACCAATTTTCAAGGCACTTCAATGCGCTGTGGTCTCTTATAACTATAGTTTTAAGGTTCAATTAGAAGTTGAAGCTATCGAAATTGCGGCCTCCGCCGCCACGTCCGCCTCCTCGTCCTCCGCCGCCACCAAAGCGACCACCACCTCCTCCACCGCCTTCAGCAGCGCGTCTCTCCTTCATGGCCTTGAAACGCCTAGCCATGTTGTGCAGCTCGTCGGGCACCTCCTGATTCGCCTCCTGTAGGATATCAATCAGCTCTTTGGCCATGCCCCAATCTTCGCGCGTGAGGAAACTTATCGAAGTGCCTTTTCTGCCAGCGCGTCCTGTGCGTCCCACACGGTGCACATACTCCTCGATGTTGCGCGGAAAATCGTAGTTGATGACATGACTAGAATGAGGAAAAGGTAGTAACAGGGTGTCTATAATAAACACAATAAATAATTTCTTACGATATGTCCTCGATGTCCAGGCCACGTGATGCCACATCGGTGGCGACGAGAATGTGCACAGCACCGGACTTTATGTCAGCTATAGCCTGCTCACGATCGCTCTGTTCGCGATTTCCATGAATACACTGGGTCATGAAACCATCTAGTGTGAGATCACTAGACAAATCATCGACGCGAGCCTTGCGTCCGCAGAAAATGATGATCTTGTCCGTTTTGGTCATGTTCTTTACAAACGATTTAATCGTGTTGAACTTTTCCGTGTCGTCCTCCAGCAGTTCAATCACTTGCTTCACCGAATGCGTGGCCGCCAGATCCAGAGAGCCGACACACACTTGCATAGGATTCTTCATGTAGCTCTGAGCCAGGCGGCGAACACCAGGCGGCCAGGTGGCCGACGTCATGATGGTCTGGCGATCGGGACGGATGTCCAGCATCACCTTGCGGATCTGCGGCTCGAAACCCATGTCCAACATGCGATCCGCCTCGTCGAGCACCAGATACGTAATGGTGCTCACATCGATGACGTTGGCCTGGACCAAATCGTTCAGACGTCCCGGTGTGCAGATAATTATCTCCGCACCGCGCTCCAAGTCCGAGATCTGCATGCGACGGTCGCCGCCGCCATAAACGCAAACACTGAAAATTAAAGCAAAATAAGTCCATTTTGTCTACACAAAACAATGAAAATATATAATTAATAATAGAAACTATAATTTGCATAGAGTCCTGGCTGAAGTTTTGACGAAAATATAAAAATAAAAATTGTGTAAAATGTGATACTTGTTTTTAGTGAACCTATTTTATTCAAATTGAAATAGTTAATAATTATTTATGTATTCCAGTTTGAAGTACTAAGAGAACTGTGAATATTTGAAAATAAAAGATCTATTTGGTTTCAATTTCCCAAATGTAAGATTTCTATTAAAACGATGCGTTTGACCAATTTGCTTTTGATGATACTCACGCTTTCATGTCGCGGAAGGAGTACTTCTTGACCTCCATTTCGATCTGCAGAGCCAACTCTCGAGTGGGCGCCAGCACCAGGACATTGGCCCCGCCCCTCTTACCCCTGGGCACGCACTGGTACTCCGTGTGAATCATTCCGGGCAGCAAGAAGGCCAGTGTTTTGCCCGTGCCCGTTTGGGCGATACCGATCATGTCGTGTCCCTGGAGGAGAATGGGCCACGCTTGCGATTGGATCGGTGAGGGCCCAGGGAAGCCCATCTTGGTGATCTCGCCCAGTAGATCCGGGTAATCGGCAAAGCATTGCTCGAAAGTCCAAACCGGATTGGGAATGGGCGCAGCAGTTTCACCCTCCTTCGGTTCGAAAACGTGCGAGACTGTTATCTTGTTGTTATCCGCGCGAATGCGCTCGATCTGGGACTCGGTAAGATTGGCCACCTCGGGGGCCTCCTTGTAAAAGTTCTTTGTCAGTGGTGGACACTTGGCCCAGCGAGCTGCAGTAGCTCTTTCCTGTAGGGAATTAAATGGGTTTTAGGGTATTGTGACAAATAAATTACTTTATCTGGATGTTTTTCGTGTGTCACGAGTTTAAAATATAATTGTGAAGTACAAAAGTCGATAAGACACTGAGCAATGATTGCACCTATCTGTATAATTTAGTTGTATATTATATTATAAAAGTAAAACATAATAGTTTATAAATAATTGATTTTTTAAATTCTTTTGAACGGCTTTAGCTTTAAGTAAACAATTTGTTTTAATTAAAAAAGATTTAAAGTGATCTGGGTATTTTCACTCTAAAAACAAAACTTCTTTAAAAGATTCAAAGGATAAGTTATTGTGAAATTATACTTATTTAACATTTAGATTATTAAAAGAATGATATTTTAATTGTAGCATTTCTAAAACACAAGAAAATTGACTTTAAATGTTTAAAAACAGTGGTTGAGTCTATAAGTTTGTTTCTACTCACCGAAGACTTATTTAGGGCCGCCCAATCGATGGTGCCGGTGAGATCCCCATCTTCTGGGATGGGCCTGGAAGCCGGGGGATTGAACTCGTAGCTGCTCCCCTTGGATCTGCCGTATCCTTCGCCGCCATGTCCTCCTCCGCCGCCATACCCCCTACTATCCCTATCTCGATCCCTGCCCCTATCGCCCGAGTCACAGCTGACCTGCTTGCGAACGTAGTTTATGGCATCGGTGACGTTTCTCTGAAGGCTACCAGAAATCTTGACCATCAAGTCGCACTTGTCCACTTTAACACGGACATTGAAATCAGTCTGAATCCGGGAGATATTGGCGCCAGCTCTTCCAATGACTTTTCCGATCATTTCAGCAGCGATACTCAGGGATTCGCTAAAAGCTCCTCCTCCGGCGTTATCATCCCGATTGTCCCGATCATTTCGGCGTCCTCCGCCGTAATCATCGCGATTGTCCCGATCATTTCGACGTCCTCCGCCGTAATCATCGCGGTTGTTCCGGCGTCCTCCGCCGTACTCATCGGGATTGTCCCGGCGTCCACCGCCGTAATCATCGCGATTGCCTCGACCATCACGATTTTCACGCCTTCCTCCGCCATAATCATCCCGCTTCCTGTCGCCTCCGTATCCACGTGAATTATCATCGCGTCTCAGGCTCCTCTCGTACTTATCATTCATCTTGGAGTACTCCTGAATCTTTACAGGTGCCTCCACATAATTTGGATCGTCCCAATCGAGTTCCGACATATCAGAATCTGCTCGTCGCTTGATTTTGTTAGAATAAAACGAAAAACCCGGGACACGTGAAAAATGCTGACTTTGCAATTCGATATTCCACTCTCAAACGGTACTTTTCGCTTGTATGTGTTTGGTAGCTTACAATTAAGCTTGCACAGCAAAAATATCACGCTGAACTACGCAAAAAATCTGCAAGGAACCTTTAATCACCTTCTGCTGTGGCATTAAATAAGTATTTATTATTTTACTCACCCGATTCTGCTTTTTTCTTACACCATTTTAATCGGAATATGCAGGAAAAGAAAAATCAAACAAACCGCTTTGACGGATGCTTTTGGAGCAGGGTAGTATTTTAGCCAGGGACGAATCGATTACTTTTGTCATTTTACTTTAAAAATCGATTAACTGGGAATAGAAAAAAATAAAAATACAAATTTAATTCCAAGCATTTGACAAAACTAATCAGTTTTCGGCAATATTTTATAAACTCCATATTATATAATTAAAATGGCTCTGGTAAAATGAGAAATTTTTAATTAAAATTTATAGCGAGTATTTTTGGGACTCCCCTAAAATTATTGTAACCTGAATTAAAATATCGATATACTTTAGCCGATAGCGCTCGATATTTTCGAACTTCCCTGCCAGCCAGTGTTGTTAGATCCCGACATCTCCGAACTATGCAGCACTTATCCCCACTTTGGCGGTCCTGTTTGAAAATTCAAATGAAAACAGCAGTTGGTTTGGTTACTATTATAATTTCCTTTTACTTAACACACGGGTTACACTTCTCGGGTGTAGCTTAGCCTATTAGACTTATTGCCTAATTCAAATGAATTCAATCGCATTCATTATACTCTCACGCGCTCTTTTCATATAAATAACTAAAACTAAAAAACACAAACTTTCCTCACTTTCAAGAAGTAACTAAATTACATGCAAGTTTATAGTGTGGTGTGGCTATAGCGGATTAATAAAACTTAGAACAGTTTTGATAAGATCTTTGCTGTGTATATGGCGGGGCTTCTTAAATTTTTGGGAATCGGGTAGGGTAAGTTTTGTGTGGCAAGTCAGCAGAAATAGTTGCAGTGCATTTTGGATTTTCATTGTTCTATGTGAATTTTAATATAGTTTATGTGTGTATAGGTATAGTTAAGATTCTCTTACGACTAAATTTAAACTAAACTAACATATACGAGGTTTTTTTTCTTCTCAAACAATTTTTCCAGTTGGATATTTTGGATTACTTAAGTTGTTTTGTGTTGGTTCAGGGATGCGAAGAAATACATTACAAAAGCCTTTAAAAAGTATTGCAAATAGTTTAAGCTGCAATTGGTATTCCTTTCCATTTTTGTTTTGTTTAAGGTACGCTTGTATGTACAGTTTATGAACGTTTTTATTTACACGTTGCAGAGGTGGCTTAATATATCATTTAGCATCACCTTATTTTATAGGAAGTAGCAGCCCTTTTGCCGTTTTTGATTTGATAAAATCCACGTTTCTTTTCAGCCAGGTAAGAAATTCTTAAGTTTTAGTAGTTCCAAAGTGATATAAAACTTAAAAACTTGGTCATTCTCTATATCTTTTTGAAGAAAATACAGTATCATCAATTCTAATTTTGATCATAAAGAAAGTGGCAATTGGCTGTACATTTTCTTTCGTTTCACAGCTGCTATTCGGCGGCGACTTTTCGCGGGGACCCTATCTCAGTCCCTCGTCGAGTTGCCTGCCAAATGGATGTTCCTGATTTCCGGCGCCTCCTCGCAGACAGGAGTATGAAGCAATGACTTTGGGATGGGTGACGCGGGCGCATAGCTGGACTCCAGATTTAATCGCAGCTTGGCCGGCGAATTCCGCTTAAACAAAGCCAGCTGCCTCGTAGGCGACAGCAGATTTGACTTGCTGATTGCGCAGGATTCGGAGGAGCTGGTAGACTGCAGCAGTGAGCAGATTCCGCTGCTGCTTGTGGAGCTGGGTGAATCCAGTTCGGAGACTGTGGAAGCTGCTGCTGAAGTGCTGGGCGCCTCGTCATCCGGGGTTATCGGGGGTGAGGTCAGTCGCGAGGAGCAATTACTGCCCGCCAGGCTCCCGGCACCACTGTCCACATCGTCGTAGTCGTACACATCCTCGTCCATCGCCTCGCTATCCGACTTGGATTTGCCGCGATCCCGATGATCTCGCTTCTCCTCGATTTCCTCCTCCTCCGGTTTCTCCACCAGTTGACTAGACGAGGTACTTAAACCCGAAGATCCTGACGGATTGCTAGGACTATTCAAGAGTGGTGTCGCGGGCGCCAGGACTCCACTCTTGCGCAAATTCTGCTCCAGCTCCAGCAGCTGGCCCATGAAGTTAAGATTGGGCGAGATGATCGGCCGGGCCACTTTCACCAGTTTGTAGGCCTCCAGCAGGGAGAGCGACTTGTAGCGCATGACGTAGGCGATGGCGATGGTGGCGCTGCGCGAAATCCCCGCGTGGCAGTGCAACAGCACTCGGGAACCCGTTTTCCTGGCATCTTCTGCAAAAAATCAAAGAAAAAACGTTTTAGTGTACTGATAGATAAGAGGCTAAAAGGTTTTTACGATCAAATTTGGTAAGTTTAAAATGGTTTGTGAGTGATTACGGCCTATGCCTATCTTATCTTACTATGCCCTTGACAGATGCAGGTTTTCAATAGTATTTTGCTTTGCCCAAATATTTAGGTATTACAAATAATTGTGTTTAGTTAATTATTTCGAATATTTTTCAAGTAGCTTTTTCCTACATATATCCGTCAATTTTTAAGTTTTAAGATTTTGGTTTCGTTTTTTAGTTCTAGAATTTTTTTTGCTTTAGCTTTTAATAGCTTTACTTTGCATCTCTGTTGATGGAGAAACTTTTCGAATTTTTAATATCGAACGTGGAAGCTTTGATGATGTCGTTGCCGTTGTGTTGATATTGCCTTGTCGATACTCTCAGTGTATTGGTGCTGCCTCTCTCTCTCTTTTGGTTTACTCTCCCACTCTCTTGCTCGGCAACTGTGTGAATTTTGCTGATATGAGTCATCATCATTGCCAGAGGCAACAACAGCAACAACAAAGCGACGAGGCTTATTGACAGAACATTTTTATACCCTCGCACGCGCACACACACACCCTCTTATTGACACACACACACACGTGGGCACATTAACTCATAATTTACGTTGTTATTTTTGGCCAAAGATAAGCAGAGAAAGAGGAAGAAAACCCCAGAAG
This sequence comes from Drosophila kurseongensis, assembly GCA_018153305.1. Lineage (NCBI taxonomy): Eukaryota > Metazoa > Arthropoda > Insecta > Diptera > Drosophilidae > Drosophila > Drosophila kurseongensis. Next base: position 3,325,432 of record JAECXX010000051.1, read on the forward strand.
AATCCGAATCCGCAGCATACGTCGCATTTTTTTCATATTGATTACAGTAAAAAGTTACTAAAGCGGTTTGATTGTAAAAAATCATCATACAAATATTACTGTCTTGATACATGAAATCAACTCCTTTTAATCACAAACTTATTTTGAGTTTTAAAAATGTATATCCCCCTTTTATTAATTAAAAACAATTTTTAAACACTCTATGAGGATTCTTATTTTTTAAATCATCGTCATCATTTGGTTTGCCTTGAAGTTGTCTTAGTTAAAATTTAGAAAAGGTCTTAACTGTTTATTAATCGGATTATTATAAAAAAATGTATTTAGCCCTAGGAAAACTAAAACGGAAAATGGAAAAACGACCGATTTTAATGTTTTTTTTTACATTCTTTAAGCACTAATACATATTTTAAAATTCACCTTCTTGAGTGATTTTTTCCGCTCGCTATATGAATTTTGAGCTATAGAGTTTCGACTGTAACCTCATAAGCCACCACCGAAAAAAATAAGCATTATCTTATCGCTCAGGAATTGGTAGTGGTGTGATTTTGGGTTGGTTGTAGGCAACGGGAATTCCGAGACGGGTTTTTATAGGGGAAGGGGGAGCCTTTCCTAATCGATGCTTACTCATAATGCAAACAAGGCAACACTTGTCCGATTTCCAAACAGTTGATAACGACCCAGCCGGGCAGAAGCGAAGCCTTGTTAGTCACCAGGCGCCCACCGCCCCAACCGCACCCCCTTTTCTCGCAGTGCACTCACCGCACACCCCATTATAAACCCCTTGCCATATAGCGAAGGAAGTGATATCAGCTATAAATCTGGAAGGCGCGTGTAACTCACTCGGAATTGCGGCCATATTGTCAGCCTTCTCTATATAGAAATAGATATACGTGCATATGTACACAGCTCCCCACAAGACCCACCCCATTTCCCTATTCAACCCACCTGAAGAGGTGAGATAACAGTGTGTTTGATTTATCAATGAATTGAGTGGGGTGCAAAAGTAGACAGCGATAAGGAAACCTTCCCTACCGCACAACTTCGATTTCACAAATTTCGACTACAACTATGAATTGCAGTTTACACACCAGTCAAGTGAAATTAAATCGAGTTAACCGTGTTATCGGGACGACGATTTTGATGGTGATATAGCAACTATAACCGGGCACCGGGGTAAATCCATCATAAATAAATAATCAACTACCAGGCAAAGATAACCATTGAAAATGGAGGTTTTTAGGTGCTAACGTACCTGAAATACGCACGTCAGACTGCCGAAATGGTTCTTGCCTCAGAGACTACACTCGTCGAAGTCCCTCAATTTGTCATGCTATTAGCTTTAAAAGGGGATTCACAAAACCAAGTTAGGCTTGATATTGTAAAATTAAAGAAATCGGGAAAAGACACATCTGAATCATCATTTACATTTATTTACATTTCTTCATGATTTTAAATATATGTACTTTTCATATTGAAGAAAGTATCATAAAATATTTCGAAGCCGACTATTTTTAAGGTTACTCGTATACTAAATTTTATAACCTACTTTAACTGCTTAGATATCTTTCTTTGAGTGTACATCAGGGGAATCAAAAGCTGCAAATAGAGAGATGACCAATTCATTGGCTGGCCAAAAATAGACCCACCGATCGGGGGGAGGCCAAAAGACAGCCGCGTAGATAAAGAAAGATGGTCATTAAGCGTACAATGGCAGACAATTGGTCACCGTCCCCGTTCCGTTCCGTTCGCACGGCGCTCATAAATCCTCTTAGTTAATGACCCCGTCGCTCAGACAGTTAAAATCGCGCATAAACCGCGCCGTAAACGCGCCTGTCTCGCACACACTACACACCATATGACTCATATGGGCTAGAAGAGACCAAGAATACTATTGCAGAATGAAGGCAGGGGCTGAGGAGTTTCGCAAAAGAAGTAGCTGTAAATGATGAATGAATTTCGCAAAACTTTGCTTTGAGTCACTATGAAGTTGTTCTACCTAATTAGGCTCAAGTTCAATTTAAACACTGAGATTATTAAGTATGGATTATCAAAAAGTTGAACGTTATTGGTAAAAGGTAAAAATTACTATTATAAAAACTATTAGTTAATAAACCGAAACAGCTGATAAACTTTTGATTTTAGATTAGTTGTAAGTAAAACAATAGATTTAAAAATATACAACAATTTCAAGTAATCGAGGAGGATAATAAGGGGTATACAGGACTCTAAAGGATTGAACAAAGTTTGAAGATTAAGATTAAGTTAATTCCGGTTTAAACTGTTTTTTAATAATCTCTTAGTGCATTTTTCCAACCCAAAAGAATCCCCACCAAGCTAATTTTGTTGTCTTAAGCGTCTTATTACAGTTTTGATGAAACCGTTAATCATGGTTATTAAGAACACCAACAATTTCTTGATTGTTTGTCTTTCTGTTGCTTTGCATATTTCTAAGTTTATTGTTTTTGTTCACAGAAAATGGAACTCGAAGCGAAGGCTTTGCTCGATTATTGGGAAGCGGTACTTTGGTAATTGTTTATTGTTCGTGACAAATACACGGCCATATATGCTGTGGGGAATTACTAATCGCCAATAGTGTGCCATACATACATATGACTAAACGGACTTAGTTCACCGGAGCGCATTTCCCATCGATGACTGTGGATGAGTGATACATTGAGATCCCGGGGAGTCGTGTCTATAATGGGGCAGTACACCATTCCAAAGGGCTGAGCGTCGTGACTCCGTTTAAGGGGCGATGCGTAATGCCAACTTTGGGTAGTCACCAAATTCTTACACCGATGAATGTATGATTAAGTGCAACAGTAGCGATGTTTTTTTTTTTTTATTGTCGGGCCCCCGGGTGCGTCATCTGGTGATTTCGGCTCAGAAGTGGGCCAAGTGGCAGACGACTGTCTGACAGCTGGGATGCCTTTGGTATGGGATGGTATGGTGCTATATGGTGTATGGTATGGGGTATGGGTATGGTATCACTGTCTCACCCAGACAATGACGACTGCCTGTCGCGTCGTTTTTGGTTCTTGTTCTCGATGTCCGCTTACCCAATGCATCATTTCACTTTTTCTCGTGATGATTAAGTCCCGGATCTTGGACCTTAGGGTCAACCCAAAATGTCTCAGGGCGCAAAACTCTCGCAACTCCCTCTGAGTCATGGCCAGAAACAGAAACGGCAAAAGAATCAGAATCAGTATCGAAAACAGAAACTGAAACAACCTTTGAGCACGAGAAACATGATATAAGAACGAGGGGTTGTATGTTGTACAGCACTGATCAGGGAAATAGCACAAAAGAATTGAATAATGCAATATTTGCAAAGACAAGCATGTTCTATTACAAATATGAAGTTTACTGAGGGATTTTCTTTTTATTTTGGGTTTATGGTAAGATATAAATTTTCAAAGATTTCCAAATATTTAGCTACTGGATATTTTTTAATCCATTGCTACTTGTGTGCTCCTCATTGTTGTTTTTACTGAAGCACGTTGTCAAGCAACAAGTAGTTTTGTTTATATTCGAAATATTTAATTACTTTCGGCGACTGTTTATCATTAAGAATACCTGCTTACTCATACGCGTTTCAGATTTAGTCGGAAAGAGACGGCTTTAGTGCGACCGAACGAGACAGACGGAGTGTGAGTCTGAGTGCGGCAGGTGCCAGGACACTTAAATGGCGATAAGACGCCGCTGAATCATCCAAAACAAAGAGAGTGGGACGATCAGGGTGGCGAGGAGGGGGTCTTAACTTGACCTTCAACTTGGCGAATCTCGACTTTGACGTGTCGAGTCATACGGAAACAACAACAGCTCCCAAGACAGCCTGCACTTTGAAGTCGCCTTCAACTTATGTACAAACATCGGGTGAGTAGTGAGTGAGGAAGGTGGATGGATCAGGGCTCTCCTCGAGTGATTCATAAAGAGCATGCGCAACGGCAATAACAACAAACGAAATGTTTCATAAACAAATTGCGCGCAAATAAAACCCGAGGAAAATACAAAGTGCGCGGGCGCAAATATCTCAAAAGGAAGGCATTAATGAATAAGCACACAGAGAATATTATTTCAGATCAATTAGATAGTTTATTATGGCTCGAAAGTGTCAAACGATACTTATAGAAAGAGGCTACAATAAAGATACACAAGCTAGATACGAAATAATGATCTTCTGAAATTGTTTTGTATGAAAATGTTACTCATTTTAATAAATAATAGATTCAGAGGCTATGAATAATGTTAAAAGAAGTATTGGTTAAGAAGTATATGATTATAAGTAACAAAGAACTATGACACATGCTACCCAAAATATATATCTACTATATTAAGGCCAAAATAATCATATTTTTTACTGTGTAAAGAGGAAGTGGGAAAGTGTAGGCGTCGGTTCCCTGTTAAATGATTAAGAGCCTTATAATTTCGCATTTCTCATGCGCCCAGCACAACAACAAAAAGAAAACAAAGTCGCAACGCAAAAATTTCAAATTCGAAATTCCTGTGCGAAGATTTTCGGTATATTTTGCTTGGTTGATTTTGGCATTTTATAAATAGCCGGCTGACGAATATTGAAATTATGTGCTCGGGGGCCAACAAAAATGTCACCTCGGGATTTTCGTTGTTTCTTTTTTGGTTTTTTGCCTGCCAACGGATTTTCGATTACTCATTAGGCACAGGACTTTTCGAGCTGTCTCTTTTGAACGTGTGCTCTATATCTATCGGTTTGTTACAGCTGCGATCAAAAATTCTAGCGACTTTTAAACACTTTTAACATAGTGTTCACGAAATTAGTGATTTTAAACATTTGAAAAAGGTGTAGCCTTTTCTTTTTTCAACCGCAACTGGTGGTAAGTATTTGTACGTATGCATTCATAGTTTTATCTAATCAGCTGTTCAACTGTATGTATATAGAAGGTTGCCTATCACCAAATGTTCTCAAGGGGCCTCCGTTTCCAGTTTACTTAGCTGCTTCTGCGACTGTGTGTGCACAACCCGTACTCGTACCCGTATATGTCGCCGTAAACGTAAACCGTAACCTTATATATACATATATGCTCCATTGTAGATTAAGTTAGTTTGCCAAAGAGGCCTCCTCCGCCGCTGGCAGATAAAAGTTGATGGCTTGATAACTTGATAACTTGGCGCACAAATAATATGCGGGTACAGTACAGTTCAGTACAGACATCGTGGCGATAACTTGACAAATTGATTAGGCCTCAGAGCAGATAGGGAAGGATGTAGGAAGGGCGAGTTAAATGGAACAGCACCGTAATGACTCTGGTAGGGAACACCTCCGCTAGTTATATCACGAATTTTAAATTTCCTGTGTTGCGTTTGTTTATCGAAGTAGCTGATATTCTTGGCCTTGTTTTGTAAAAGCAAAATTTTGTTTATGTTTTTGGCCTTCTTAAATAGGGTACATACTTTTTTTTTTGAAAAATTTAATACCGTTCTTGAACTAATGACTTTTTATAGGTTCTTGGTCAATATACCAATATGAATTGTATTTTGTAATCCATTTAAGACAATGATTGGTAGAGATCTTAAAGTGTGTGATTAACCGAAAAAAAGTCCTTGTAATGCCCAAATCGCGATTACAAGTGCAATAGACCAAATACTACCCAAATACCGTGATACCGTTCAATTTCCTGACAATTGAGGCTTTGATTGCTTTCTAGGCCAAGTGGCTTGCTGTAGTTTATCATTCATGTTAATGACACAGCATAATGACATTAGCATTATCCGGCAACTACAACTACAACAATTGGGGCCTCGAACGTTGAGCTCATTTCAAGCTTTGCTTCAAATAGCGGTGCTTCCTACCCCTCCCACGACCCTCTCCCCTTTACACAAAGTGCTGTTATAATGAATGGAAAACGAAAAGCAACGCAACAATAAGAAATCATAAGTTGTACGGAATAAGAGGAAGCATATACACTGGCCAAATAAAACAATAATAATAGGCATAAGGTGACGACGGCAAACCAAAAACGAATGCGCAAAAGGCTGGGGCAAACACACACAAACAGCCAAGCGAAATCATGACTCATGCACTCAGTATAAAATACATATACTTTTCCCCTCTTCTTCTTCACCGCCACCTCCTTCTGCTTTTTCTTCGACGTCTACCCCCACCGCCACCCATCGTTACTTCGTGCCTGAGTACTAATGTGTTTTTGCGCGGGTGTGAGTGAGCGAGAGAGAGTGAGGGAGGGAGCCAGAGCATTTATAAAAATAATACTTTAGCATGGATAAAAAAAGCGAGGTAAACAAAATTGAGTACACTACAAAAAAATGTGAATTGAGGAGCACCGGTTTAAGCTTTCTTTAAATCTTCAATATCAATTAAAATGATGAGGGTTACACTTAAGTTATCTTAATTGCCTTCATTATTAATTGTTAGCGTCTGGTCACAAAATCCCCGGTTCAATTATTTATTTGATATCTAAGTAACATCCTCACTTTCTTTAATTTTTCTTTCTGTATAATGTTAAATTGAAGAACGTATCGAGGATTTTGATCTGACAGATGCAAAAAAATGTAGAGAGGGGAATGCAAGAGAAAGGGAGAGACTGAGCAGCTGTTGCTACTCCCCTACCTGACATCCGCAACAAAAACAAAACGACCACCAAACAGCGAGGCCACTTGTACAAGGATAACCCACTAAAAAAAAACGAAACGATGACTCATAAACAGGAACCAAAATGTTTACAAAAATAGAACATATGCCAAAACGAAAGAGAAAGAGGGGTGAAAAGTGCCGTTGGCGGCGCAATAAATAGCAACAATAAGAAGCCAACAGAAAAATCGATGCGGCTGTACTACGGTACACCCACCCACCACCCACTCTCTTGCCATCTCGTTCTTTCAGTGTTCCACATTGCATTGTGAACGAACAACAAAACGAAATGACGATGAGTCATCCCAGCGCACAGTGGTGGCCAAAAATACATTAACAGTCGGGCAGCGCAGGAAGCGATTCGAGGACAACCCTTATCAGAAAGGACGTTTGCGGTTGGTTAGCCTCGTTGCTGTTGCTGCTGGTACGAGGCAATCTGCATAAAATTTCCATTACCCGGGACAACTTGTCTGCACCGACGAAAAAAATTTGATACTTTAGTTGCAGTTCCAACTTCTATTATCAAATTTAACTAAGTTTACTTTTGTGATAAGCCTTTATCTCTCGAACTCGACCTTCATAAGGCCGTAACTTAAATTTCTTAGAAAAGCAAATAATTTTGTTGGGAAATTTCAAGGTACTTTTTTTAAATTTACATATAAAATTATTTATTAAAAACAAGATTTGCTAAAGTTTTAAAATTTGTGAAATTTATAAAATTAAAAAAAAATCTACAATAATATCAGCAAATCCTTTCTCCTTTAATTATGTTTTTCAGTGTGGCCAAAGTCGCAACACAGTAACGACACAGAGGCAGGCAACAGCAACAACAACGAGACGACGACGCAAATGCCGCCATGCTGTCTGCCAACGCCAACACGCAACAGCAACAACAATGCGGCGGCGGAAGAAGGAGACAGAAGGAACGAAGGAGGCAAAGTAAAGAGCGAATGGATAAGCGTAGGAGCAGCAAAACCAACAACCCAAAGAGGGGAAAGGAGCATTGCTTCTTATCCACACACCCCAATTGTATCTATGAGAGCCAGGGAGCAGGATAGACTCCACAGTGTGGATAACTGTGATTTAAGCCTTACTTTAAAAATGAACTTTAATGACTATAATCCTAAATTTAAAACCTTTTACTAGGTATTTTTTAGAATGGAAATGTAAGTCAGAAAGTCAGAAATTGTATAGTTATAATATTTAAATTGAAGTAATAAACTATTCGTCTTTAATTTGTTTTAGTCATTTATCTTTCAAAAATAGTTTTGTAATCATAAAAAAGTCTTATTTGTATATTCAATACCAATATTTATTGAAATGGGGTCACAATCCTTCAAAATTAAGCATATTTAAAAAAAACCTATTCCAATCTGTGTAGAACAAAAACACATTTTAAAGACACCCACTTTGGAGGTCGTCGGTAGTCAGTCGCTCGTACCGCCCACTCGGTTTTTTCTCGCGCTTGTTTTAAATGAAATATTTGCACTACTTAAATCACAGACGCTACAAAAACAGTAATAATACCAGGAAAAAACAGCAATAAGAACGACAAAGCTCGTGCACACGTGCCAAGACATTAGCTTGGAAACAAAAAAAAATATATATAAAAAAAATGCAAAACAAAAATACTTGATGAACAGCTTTGGACATAGAAAATGGAAAAATGCGATTGACGTCAGCATTATATTCCACGGCTAAAGCTCTCTCCGGCCGACCCGTCCCCCCTCGGTTTTGGGTACATATTGTTATTTTCATTTAAAATTAACAAAAGTGTAGTGTGCTTGGTTGTGTGGGAAAAGCGCTGAGGGCAGCACAAAATGCCAAGAGCACACAAAAACCAAAAAAGGGGCAAACAAAAAAGTCAATAACGAATTTTCCAGCCAGCCAAGAAGAAAGGGAAGTGGAAGCCAGACTAAAAACGTTATGCAAAATCCACAAATGAGCCCGCTGACCGCTGAAAAAGCCCGCCAGGCATCCAATAACAAGTCACGTTTAGCAATTGCCAATCACCAAAGATGATGACTAAGCGTATCTCGGATTCCCAGACTTAATTCGGGGAGCTCTAGCTTCCACAGAACTCCATATTATTTTTCCAAACGAAAACAACATTATTTAGTCAGGCTAATCTCAAGAAAATATTTGGAAAATTTCACCATAATCTAGTCGCATTTCTCTATTAGACATTTAAGTTCGTCATCTATTTTATAGAGAAGCAGGTTCTTATCTCTCGCTTAATAGCTTCATATTGCGATAATAACATTTTGATATTGAAGCTATCAAATCACAGTCAAAAGATTGTCAGAAACTGAGGTTTATCAAAACAAATTTATTAAAATTAGGGCTGCAGTATTTCAACCCGAGGTAAATACCACGAACTCAAGGATACTCAAGGATAAGCAAAAAAAGGGGTTAATATTTTATAATGGTAATGGAAAAATATGCTTTTTATGCTCTCTTTTTTTTAGATCTTTCTGGGAAAACTCACCGATAAAGTCGTAGGCCTCCTGGAAGTACTGCTTGATGTTCTGATGGGGCGTATCGCTGGCAGGTATTTGCATGTACTTGAGGCCCTGCAGATGGCTCTCATTGGGACTTTGGCAGGTAACATTCAGTACACAGTTAGCGCCCACGCTGCTGGGATCGTTGGCATCGCGGCCATTGCCCAGCAATAGATGCGGGAACAGGGGCGAGGCGGGATGTGTTTCTATATCTGCAAGATACATGCGGATCGGATCATTAGTTTTTATGAGTAAATAATGGAAAAGTTCTTGCTGCCCCAAAAGCCGTACAAAAAGTGCCCATTGTCGGGGGATCTCTCTGTCTATATCGCAATGGAAGTTTGCCAATTCGCGATGTCATGCAACAAAAGAGTCTGGCAAATGATCATTGTGATGGGGATGGGTATAGTGATGGCCTGGCCCTGTTTTCAGTATCTATTGTTGTATACAACGTCTAAATTTTGCTACAACAAATTGTTTATTTTTTTTTCCCCTCCTCCAAACCGTTTTCGTTTCGATTGGATTCGTCTGCTGGGGCCTCTGTTTCTGTTGCTGTTGCATGAGTCATGCCACACACAGAGGCATAGTCTCAGTTCAGTTGGGTTCAGTTTTATTGGCAGTGGGCGAAGTCGAAGGTGGCGGAGCGGGAAGGGGGAGGGACGGTCAGCGGGCCGAGGGGTGGCTTCACGTTGCCTCATGGCCGTCCCCGAGTTCGTAGCACTCTCAATGAGCCGCGCAATTGTTTCTTCCCTCTCTATGTGTATCTATAATTGTGCACCGTCTAACTACACTCCGAAAAACTAACTTTTGTCTTGTGAAGCTAATGTTATCCAACTTTGAGTCTTCAAAAAAAAAACCACCCTGACAATCTAAGCTACTTATCATTCAAACTTATCTCAAAATTTTATTTTGACGGACATTATAAAGGTATAACGCTTATTGTAAATTGTTGATAAAGCTCCTTAAACCTATGGAAACCAAATTTAGAATTCTTACTCTTGGAACATAAACATGTCCTTGAAATAAATGTATAATTGAATAATTCCAGAATTGTGGTTTGTGTACAAGATTACCCAGATTGTGTAAGAGCTAAATAATATTCTAAACTAATTTTGTAAGTGTAATGTTTTGATTGAAGTGCGGTCCCAGGGCCCAGCATATGCCCTGCGGTTTTGGCCATAGACACCCTTCCCTCAGTACTCCCTCCACCCCGTGGTTCATCGATTATTTGTCATTGGCTTGCGTGTTAATTGATAGCACTCAGAGCCATGGCAACTCAACTTCGTGTATTTCATTTATATTTATTTTTTTGGGCTGACTGCACTTTGTGGGTCACACGGAAATCACTTGCATTAGTCATCGACAGCACGTTGGAACTTTACACGTAAGGATGACTGTCATTGTGTCATTTACGCAAGCCCCTACTGATAGTACTACAAATATACATAGTCGTATATTAAGAATGCAATTAACAGATTCCATAAATATTTTCATTGTGACTAAGTTGGCATTTTAGTAAACAGGAATCGCTTGTGTCTAGTAAACAAAATGGCAATGGAGGGGAGGGGGTTGATAAAGCCCCGTAAAGCAATTACGAACATCAGAGTTATTTCCAATTTACTACAAAATTAATATTTTTTAGGGAGTTTCCTTTGAACTTATTTGTATTTTTATGACTTATAGTGAATCATTACAATCTATTTGCTTATTAAATTGCTTGCAGAAAATAAAATTTGTTATTTCCCAATGATTGCTTTATACTTTTTATGGTAAATATGTAATAGTTGTTAGACCATTTTAAAATAGAATAATTGAATGTTTAATATTACCAGCCGGTGTATTGTGTTATAATTTCATTGAACAAAAATGTAATAGAATCAAATTGTTTGTAGTACTTGATCGATTGGGATCAGATTAAAATAAATGTATTTTAAATAGTCGTATATATAGAATGCTGATGAATTACTAATCCTCGAATAGATGTGCGTAATATAGAAAAAAACTTAAGCCCAAGGAACTTCATGATGTGATCACACCTTTGTCAGGTGAAAAAGGTAGATGCAAAGTGGGAGATAGAGGTAGATCGAGGGTTACCCCCCTCAAACCCGAGATTAAGTATGATTCTCAAAGTGAGTAATATGCAAAAGTTTGACATTGAAAATTTCTCTGTATCATGTTATTGTTACCTCTGTAGCTGGCTTTGTTATTATTGTTTTGCATGTGTTTTGCTGCTTTTCGCATACTTTTCATACATATGTACGTACATATACGTACGCTCGATTTCGTAACGTGCAAAAATACGAGTTAAATGTGCGAGCGAGAGGGGGCTGTTGAGCGAGCGATTTATCTCACAGCACGTGCCATTGCAAAAACAACACTGTTTGTTTTTAATGTTAAAGCAGAGCTCACCAGTGTGGGAAAGGGAGGGGGAAATATGACGGAAAGATTGTATGACAATCTGAGACAATTTATCGCCATGTAGTACTATCAAAACGTGGGGGAATACGGAGGGAGGAAAGGGTAGGGAACTTGGGCCGAGTAGGAAATGAAATGCAATGATAAGCACACAAACAGCACTATACATGCAAATATGCAACAGCAGAACAATCGAGAGATTGCTCGATCGGGCAAAGATATAGTGCCCCTAAGTTTCAGTTCCGCTCTTGATCAGAAGCGCATTTTATTTGGTTACTAAGGAAGTGATTATTTTGGTATGCAAACTTCTGTGAATCACTACAATAATGTTCTAAATAAAAACTATAAGAAATATATGTATCATAAATAGGCCTTTCCTTTGCAATGAACCTTTCCGGCTAACTAAGTACCAAAATTTATAACAATACACTGACAGTTTCCCAAGATTTAAATGGATGATTTTTCTACCCTTGTTTAGTATACAAATCCATTTCTAACTGAGTCACAACCTTTGGCAAACCCGTCTTTGGGTCGCATAGTTTTAGGTGGGTTCCCCATTTCGCAGCTTTCACTCACCGTGGACCGCCGGACTGGAGCAGCTGCGGGTAAGCGCCGGTGGCCGTCCGCCGCCGTTCATTGCCGTGGAAGATGACGTCGTCGAAGTCACCTCGTCACATGCCAGATTCTCCCTGGACCGCTTGTTGGGATAGTCCTTCTGATTGGCTGCAGAGAAAAACAGAAACCAGAAAATACGCATTAATTCGACGGTTTAAAAGCTGATTATAATTGTCGGTTAGCGATTTGCTTAATTTTATAACCAATGATGTCAGCACGGTCTGTTTTGAGTGGACCACAGTGCGAAACTTGTCGCGCCAGGTCCCCCGTCCAAATAAACCGCAAAAATATTTCGTTTAGATTTGCCGCCTGCCAAAACTGACGTAAGACATTTATTTCGGCTCAGTAGAGTTCGGCTGATTGCGACGGGTGAGAATGCAAAGCCAAAGTTTTCCACATTCACTTAAAGCTCAGAAGCCGCAATCACAATGAATAGGCATAATTATAAAACGCTTTGAAAGCGCGCCCGATACCGATTTGATAGTATTTAATAGTAACACACAAGCAACATGATACTTTGAAAACAAATTTAAACAAAAGCAGCCAATAGCAGCAACTGAAGCTCATTTAATATGATAACGTAGTATTTCTGCGATCACACGAACTCTGATTTAAAATTCCCATACAAAATAATATGCATTTAATTGTATAATCTATCTAGTTATAATAGTTATTCTTGACTATTTGGTTATTGTAGTGTCCATACAGTTATTTTTTTCTGTACATATTTAACTAACCTGTATTCATATAATACGTACTAAGCTATGATTTGATTTTAAGCCAGTCCCTTCACCAATTTGAAACATAATTAACAAATTCTGATAAGATAACGAATGCTATAGTTTTTATTATTTTTCAAAGGGGTCTTATTATGTTGGACTGACTGACTTGACCTTATCAGCTGTACGAATAGGCATAGTGTCTTTTCCATGCAATAACAACTTGGAGTAAACTACTGAGATAGAAAATTGCTGTTATCAGCCAAGCGACCTCAAAAGCCAAAAAATAACACAGAAAAAAGAAACAGCTACAAAAAAATTCAACCAACTTTTTACCGCGGCAGGAAACGTTGGTTCAGTTTTTTTTCGCTGTTGTTGTTTGCGGCTAGTAAAACAAGTAAAATCGCATGCCAATAGTGCATTGCAAGCCCCCAGGGGCGTCTGGGCCTGGAATGTGTGGGTTTCCAAGGGGGCTTGCGGTGAAGAAGAGATGAAGGTAGAAGAAAATAGAAAACTGCTAATTAGTATGCAGTGGCTTGTTTACTTATAAAAACAAGTTATTAGCCAGTTTTCTCTTTTGGGTTGTATATCTCTTGTAATTTAATGGTCTAATTACTTTTAAAGACTTTTTAAATTACTAAATATTAGATATTTTGAAATTATGTTTATTAATCCGTATTTATTATTTGTAATTTTTTTTATTTGCTGTGACTTTTTGTACAAGTACAAATTGTGTACATAAGTATTTTTCGGCATTATAAGCTGATTAAGTTTGTATCTTGGTTGTTTCGCCATTTAAGACTGTTCATATTTATAACATGTTTGTATATTTAAGAAATATTAAAATCATGGTTTTACCTTAGTTGTTGACTTATTGCAAATTTAAAGCTCTAGTTTTTTGATCTTTTCAAGGGGGCCACAGAAACCTTTTGCTGCAATGCAGTCCCCCGTTTTTACTCAGCCCCTGGCCCCCTGCAACTCTCTTTTCCTGCTCTCCCTCTTACTCGCTGGCTCCCAACTTCAATTTCAAGCTGTTGTTGCTGCGGCTGTTGCTTTTTCTCCTTCTGCTCCCCTTTTCCTCCCTTTTCATGCTTCTTCCTACTGTTGTTGTTGTAGTTAGTAAAGTGTGTTGTTGCTGTGCCGATGAATTCGTACTCGAAAGGTCGTTTCAAAGCGGGTTTTTCAGCGTTGCCAGGCCGCTTGAGAAACCTGCTTTGCTTTACATTTTTTCTGGTGTTTTTTTTTATTTGTACTTGTATTTTGTTGGATTTTTTTTACTTTACTTAACCAGCCAACAGAAACGAATCGAAACGCTTCTTTTGCTTTTATTTTTGAAAGACACGCGAATGTGAGTCATGTATGGAGCGAAAAAAAGTAACTCTGATCTCTCTCAAGTTGGTTTTTTTAATTTGTTGTTTTTTTCTGTGGTAGAAATGAAATGGAGACGCTTACGTGTGTTCGCCCCCTCTCTTTCGCGCCCCTGCAAAAGTAAACAGCATGCCAAGCGGTAAAAATGAAGAGAGGGAGAGGGATTAATTCGCTCTCTCCATCCCGCTCTCTTGGTTGATTGGTTTAAGTGTAATCTTTAATTGTATGATTTTCTTATTGCTCTTAATTTTTTGCTGTACTTACCACCAATGCGATTGTTGTTGTTGGTATTTTGGATTGGCATAAATAACAGAAGACACGGCGCTTCTCGCTTTATCCGCATTTTCATTTCACTTATATGACTCACGCTGTTGTCGTCTTCGTCGCACTCACAGCCGCCGTTGTTGCTGTTGTTCTTGCGTGCTGTTGACGTTGCCGTTGTAGCGTTGTTGTAGTTGCTCTTGTTGTTGTTGTTGCTGCTCTGCGTTTCTCGATTCACACACATGTGCAGACACTAACTCACACACACATTGGGCCTCTGGTTGTTTTAAAATTGATATATTTATTTTGTTGTTGTTGCTGCCCCGTTTAATCTATATGATTTGTATGATTTTCGGTGGGAGAAGGGGTTTTATTAGATAATCCCCGAGCCACTTGTTGAGCCACTTCCCGTTATAATGTGTGTGTTGTAACCAGAAAATCAGGGGCCCAGATATCAAGTTTTATTTCCACTCGTAGCGCACGGACACTTTTTTGTATTAATTAACCAAAAAACGCGCGGGTTGTAGTTTTATTAGGGAGTAAACTATTTATAGTCCAATTAGAAGTATCCTAAGATTCTGCTTCCTCTTCTTCACCACGCACAATTCAAGTTTTTGGATGAAAAATGTTGTTATATCCAAGTATTAATGTTTTTAAATATTTCCTAGCGATATATTTCCTATGCTCTTCGCGCGGAGTTAAGTTTCTTGCTCGAACTGGTTGATCAAAGTTTAGAGACTGACAACCGTTCGAAGCGAAATTCAAAAGACGAATGAAAGCAAAACAAATGTGATAAAGAATATACAATGAAATTGCTCATTGGAGCTGGAACGATAGTATCGATATTGGTTTAGTTTCGATAGCAAACGATGTTGCCAGATTGGGCGGCAACGAAAATATGAGCAGAACGCGATGGCGGGACTTTAACGGTTATATGTTTAAAAAATCCAAATTACAAAATTTAGTACTGGGGATTTACGGCATTGACTCACAAAAACTTTGAACAGAGCAAGGTAAGCGTTTTTTGATATAGTTAGGCTTATTATAAATGCTTTAAATTTGCAGATGAATATTATATGGTACTTGGCAATTCAGAAGGTTGCGGGCATAGAGAAGGACGACATGGAAGATGGAGATGCCAAGAATTATGAGATTTCGTATTGCTAACCAACTATCTAGATTTTTTCAAGCAGCTATGATTGTTATGCTATAATGTTACTAAAGTAACATTTAGTCTGGACTCAAACCTTCCCCAAAAGGTGGCGTTTCATCTAATTGTTCTTGTATGCTAAAATTATTCTCATATATTAATACCCTATAAAACCAATCAAAAATTAAATATCTTTAAAACTTGCCTAAAAATGTACCCATAACATTTATTAACTGTTAAAAAAGTGTACTGAAAGGTTAACATGAAGTCAATTTTGTTTAAAAATACTTTTATATTACGTATAAACAGATCTTAGTTTTCCTGAGGTTTGCAGATTATCCAGTTGTTAATAAATTTGTATGTAGTTGAGATTAGTTGTCAAGATTGTGAGGAACTGGGGGCTTCCATCCTCCGAAGGCTCTTTCTAATTCCACGGCCACACGAAGGCACAGTCTATCCTGATTTGGAGCCCCAATCACGGAAAGTCCCACGGGGAGTCCCCGTTCATTTAGACCCATTGGCACATGGGTAACGGGCAGACCGAGCACGTTGAATATCAGGGTATAATCGACGCCCCAGAGTGATAGGATCGACCACTTGTGCCTCGGAGCAGGCAAATTCAAGGTGGGGAAGATCAGCACTCCGTTGTCTCCAAGTAAATTCTGCAAAGAAAAAATATGTTATTGAATTGTATCCTAAATTAATTCCTTACATAGAAACAGATAAATTTATATTTTAACAATAGTTTTGCAGCTAAGCTGATTCAACCAGTAAAAAGTCTCAATAAGTCAAATTAAATATTTAATGTATAATTTCATCAGTATAGGTGTCAAAAATTATATACTAAAATGATACTAAACACTGTTGTTTATTCGGCAATTATCAAAGGAAATGTATTAGACTATTGAAAAGAAATTTTTCTATCATTAAACTTGTTAAGCGACTTGAAAGTAGAACTGGTTGTGTGTTACAAAGGTCGATGCAAATTAAAAGACCATAAAAATTTTTTGAGACATTGTATTAAGACTAGTTTCGCTTTACGACATATGGGATTAGCCAGCGTTTGCGTGCTAGATAATTGATCACTTACCGCGAACTCCCCGATCAGACCCCTTGCTTCCTCAAGATACAGATTCATCTTTGATTGCGACATAAAGGCACCGGTGCGTCGCATAAGTTCAAATATAAGGGCGTTGGTTGTATACTTCGAGTAACCTCGTACGCTTTTCACAATCTCCCACAGAGTCTCACGGACCTTGCACGAACCCTCTGAAATTTCATCCTCTATCAGATAATCCATTAAATCCTGTCCGGCGATTCCAGCTAATGCCATCTCCATTGAATTCTCGAGATTGGGTAGTTTGGCTTTGTTCACCTCTAAGCCGAGGGTTTTTAAATGCGTTGTAGCTCTGCAAATTGCATCTCGGATATCCCTATCCACCGACTGATGCATCAATCCATTGATACCTTCAAAGCCCAGCGCATACTGCACCTTAATCCGATTCAGTTCGACGGGTTCGTTCAATCGCAGTTTGGCTGAATTTTCTTTGCCCGCCATTACTTGTAGTAATTCGGATAGATCTCCGGCAAACCGTGTTATGGGTCCCTCTACCAGATAGTGTTCGATATTTGGATCTGTTGAGTTGGGGAAGTGTCCTTTCACGGAAACCACTCCTCCACTTGGTTTATGTCCGAAAACTCCGCAATACAAGCTGGGAATGCGAATGGAACCGCCAATATCTGATCCAATTCCAAAAAGAGAGGCGCCAGCTCCATTCAAAGAACCCTGGAGTATTAAAATAATATTACAAATTGAAAAGGGTCCAACAGCTCTTAATATTGCCACTCACTTCTCCACCAGAACTTCCACCCGGAGTCCTCTCAAAATCATAGGGATTCAGGCATCGGTTATTCAGCAAGGTGTCCGTCTCGATGCTAAAACAATATTCCGGGGTGGCCGAGATCAGTAGAGGAATAGCCCCAGCAGACCTCAATCGCTTTACTGCTTCACCATCTGCTTGGGCTTTGATATTCTTTCTGGACAGACTGCCCACGGCAAAGGTCATGCCCTCGAGGGCACATGATTCTTTAATGGTCACGGGAAGTCCCAGTAGTGGACGTTCTTCAAAGAGTTTCTCCACATCCGCTGTAGATGCGCAACTGGCTATAAGGTCATCGGTTTCAGTAGCTTCCTCCAGAGCAGCCGAAAACCTAGATTCCACCAGTGCATTCAATTGTTTATTAACAGCTTCGATTCGTTCGATATAAGTGCGCACCAATTCCAGAGAAGTCAGCTTAAAACATAACGTAATAAAATCTAATTTAGTTCAAAATGTATTACGAATTATTTGATGATATACTTTTTATACTTTTAAAACGCGAGGGTTGGCTAATTGCTTTGAACTTTTTATGATAAGAAAAAAGTCATTCGAATGAATCAAAACTTAAATACAAATTTAATTTGAATGAATCAAAGCTTTATAATTTAGGTATGTAATTTCAAACAAATGATAATTTCGTTCAATTGCTTATAATTAAAATGTATATTTTTAATGCTATTTTTTATTTTGTTGCGGCATTACTGAGTTTCTGGGTAATAAAGCAAATTTTTAGTAATTAAATTTAATGTTTGTTTTTTAATTGTTGTTGGTAATAAAAAAGGTTTATTAAAAAGTAAAATAAAAAATACAAAAATTAAACAAATTTAAACATTGCGAACATAAGTAGAATTAAAACTTTACTTTAGACTTTTGTTTATAAAAATATAAATACTCACAACTAAATTATTTTATTGCTTCAGAATTCTAAAGCCAATATGGTTCTTGTTATGGAAGTTCGACTGTGAAGGTTCTCCCGAATATAAATGTCTGATTAATTTTATGTGCACTGCTGTGGATCGCGTTATGTAAAATATATTTACCTGGCGGGATCGAAGACGACTGCGCAGCTCCTGCACACTCAGGGTGAGCAGGTGGTTCCTGATCGGCGGTATGAGCGTACTCCCGGATTTTCGCGGATAAACGAATGCGTCCAGAAACGGTGATATGATGAAAGTTATCGCCTTCGCTACGATCAAGATTAGTCGAAGAAATATTTCCATTGCGCACAAGAACCGATCGTGGCAGCGTCCGGGAAGAGAATGAAAACAAATGAGAGTCGATCAAGTCAGTCGGACTGGGGAATTAGAGAGCGGAGAATCGGAAACTTTCTAAGAGGGAATGGTGGTGATAAGCTGGAAGGGGCTGGATTTTGGGAGCGTTAAGTACGAAATGTAAACATTGAGAGCGGGAGAGTGTGTGTATTTCGAGCTTACGATCGAAACGCACACAGACACAGTATAACCGATCTGGCGTTGAATTACTTATACAAAACCGTAAATGGTGCATTCAACATTTAGAATATTTAAATACATTTAAAGATACTAAAACCACTTCTATACTATGCATTCCAAATTATAAATATTTAAATAAATTCGAATGTGTTGTTGAAGTACTAATGTGACTGGGAATAAAAAAACATGCATCTTAACTGAAATTAACTTTGTTTTGTGTATTAAACTCTAGGTATTTCAAATTGATCAACCTTTAATTCTTTAATAGCTCATTTAAATTCCTTTGACGAGTTCTTTACAAAGTGTTTTAAAGTTGTGGACCCAACAATATTTTTTTAGAGATTGGTATCTTTATAGTATCTATAAGCTTTAGCTTGAAATGAGTCTTTAGAAATCGATTACGGATGTGTTTAGACTTCAGCATCCTGGATTTTAATCTTGGGCGTCTTCGAATTCCTCCTCATCCGATGACGGGCTCAACTCCTCTATGCCGTGAGGAGTTTGTTCTTCCGGAGCAGCACCAGGACACTGGTAGAACACACTGTAACCGCTGTATGTCTCCTCCCTGCGGCCATTGGAGGAGTTTCCTCCCTGTTGATTGGACATCCTTCCTGGGTCATTATAAGTTGACCCTATCGACGGTACGGCTGCGGCCCGACTTGGGTTATTTCTCTGAGAGCCACCACGTCCTCTGTTTCTGACAAACCCTGCAAATCCATTGCGCTCATAGGAACTCCAAACACCACGACGATGGGTATTTCCACGACTGCCACCACGATAAAGCATATTTCCAGAAAAATAAACATTTCCGAATTGACCATGTACATATCCAGCATAACCACGGGATCTTGATGTCACTTGTCGGTAGACCATATGACCATTCTAAAAGTATGAACACATTAGGGAGGTGCCCCAAAAAAACTCAAGGAACTCACATGAATTTCCAAATAAAACTGGTTGGGATTAGTCCCCTGCAAGTTAGAACATAATTATCGAATGGGCAATAAATAATTAAAGTACTTACATGTTGATATCTGAACATGTTTGTATTGCCCATTAATAGAAATTCAATAGGAAATATGAAATCTCTGCAAAGCAAACACGCCGCTTTTTTTGAAGCTTTAGTTATCAGAACTTTCGATACATTTGATGCATATCTAGAGTGGCCAGTTTTTGGGAGTCAAGATAGCCGCATTTATTGGCGATACAAATTAAGTCATGCAGTGCGAATTTTTAAATCAACAGCTATACAAATTACAAGAATATATTATCCCCCAAGGAAACGATGGTCGTGTATTAAACGTATTGCACTTTAATCTTCACAAAAACTAAAACTTTCTATTAAATTTAACCTTGAACCTTAACTAGATAGATGACCAGGGATCTTCACTTGGTGTCCGTGGCATGTGGCACCGGTGGCACCCAGCCGTGGAAAACGGCCTCCAGCTCGGCGGCGACCTTCAGACAGAGCTTGTCCTGGTACTGAGCGGCCACCACCTGGAGTCCAATAGGCATCCCTCTCTGGTTGGTGCCCATGGGCACATGGGTGGCGGGCAGACCCAGGATGTTGAAGAGCAGCATGTTGTCGATTCCCGTCACATTCACCAGGGATGTGTGGAAGCAGAGGGCGCTTGTGTGGAAGGTTGGCAGGATGAGGACCCCTCGAGTGCCAAGTAGTTGCTGTCGGGTATCAAAAAGGTATTTTAAATAAAGCTTAGAATATGTGAACCCTTTTGTGCACAGAGAAAACCCATTTACTTTAAAATCGTAGGAAATGTATCCAAATAATTCTAGAACCAACTTCCAATACCTAGAGAAATTCTAAGTAATAAAAGTTTAAAATGATTTTTCTTCCGTGCATCTTATTTAGGTATCCCTCATTTACTCACATTCAAGTGGCTTTTGATCTTCTGGACATCTTCCCGGTATTCCTCCATATTGCCAGATGCCATCAGGCCATTGAAACGCTTCATCACCTCCAGAAACATGGCCTCTTTGGTGAAGATTGAGTGGCCTATGATACTGTTGAATAGCTCCACCATTAGCAAGCGCATGGAGGGATCTCGATCCGGCCTCTGGGTCACGATGCTGGGCAGGCCCTTCAAATCCACCAGGGAAACTAAGCCAATCTCCAAGGAATTTGACAGGAACTTAAGATCCAACTATATTGGAAAATGATTTTTTGTAAGGGAATATTCAAAATAACCTTTGTGAACATTTTTATGTGCATTATGAAACCTATTTCCTACCTTCTTGGATTGGACGCCTCCTCTTTCCAAGCACTTGACGGCCTTGGTGATGGCCAGCTTAATATCGAAGTCCACCACGGGATGGGTGAGGCAGTTGAGACCCGAGTACCCAAAGGCGTAGTATACCTAAACCAAAAATATTAAGATTATACAAAAGTTTTATAATTTTTACAGATCTTCCACCTTCATATCCTTGAGGGCCACTGGTTCGGACATTTTCAACTTGTGCTTATTGTCGCCCGCCATGATTTCCAGAAGCAAAGGCAAGTCCCGGGCGAATCTCGTGATCGGACCGATCTGCAGCATTTTGGGGAACTTCTTGTCCGTCAGAGAGTATGGGAAGTGACCCTTGACCGAGGTCAGTCCGCCAGTGGGCTTGTGACCAAAAACGCCGCAGAAGAGGGCCGGCAGGCGAATGGAACCGCTGATATCGGAACCCACTCCGAAAGTGGTGGCTCCACAGCCATTCAATGATCCTTCACCACCCGAAGATCCGGCGGAAGTGCGTTTCAGATCGTACGGATTCAGGCAGCGCCCTTGGATATTGTTGCTGGTCTCGAAACTCATGCAGAACTCCGGATTGGCCGATACCAGAAGGGGTATGCCACCGGCAGCTCGGACTAGTTCCACCACATCGCCATCCTGGGCAGCTTTCATATTCTTTCGAGCAAGACTGCCCACGGCAAAGGATAGTCCTGTGAATCAGATCAAATTAATAATATTCAGAAAAATTTTGTAAATATAATACCAACAGGTAATTTAAATATTCAATGTATAATATTTAAAAAGGTAGTCTCTAAAAAAAAGTTTTTACGAACTGTAATCCTTGCTAACCTCAAGGTCTTATAACGATGATATAACACGGTTAAATATAATATTCATTTTTTAAAATGTGTCCTTTGCTTTTAAAATCTTTTCTATTTTGTTTTTATAGGCTTACCTTTGAGGCCGCACGACTCCTTGACTGTGAAGGGTATGCCCAGAATGGGATACTTGGTATACAGGGCCACTCGATCGAACTCCGAGCTCGCCTTCGCGATGAACTGGTCCGCCAATCTGGCATCCTGCAGGGCAGCCTCGAAGCGATCCTCGACGACGGCATTCAGCGAAGGATTCACCTCCTGAACTCGCGCTATATAGGCGCTAACCAACTCCACCGAGGTGATCTGGATGTGAACCCCAAAAAATGACTTGCAAATAACCCGCACGAATGACGTAATTGGACTTGGAGACTCACCTCACCGCGTCGCAACTGGGTGACCAGTTCCACAACGGACTTCTTGAGCAGGGGATTACGAATGCCCGGATATTTGGGCTTCCGCCGGAGCAGCACTAGGTCCAGTATTTTGTTCACCACCATGCCAAAGGCATTCAGCACAAAGGCCATCAGGCGTAGGAATATCTCCATTTCGAGCAGGCGGCGGGGTCACCAAAAGGTGGTCGTATTCAAATCGGTGGACTTCGAACGGACCTTAGCGGAAGTGGGTTAGCGATAGCTGGAAGTGGATCACCTCTGAAGCCTATTCGGGAGTGGCAACTGGAACTGCACCTGGAACACCACCGAGCACTTCGACTGCGGATCGCGGACTACGCGTGCCGACCGACACTCGCACTTATTTTCCCTTGTTTTCAATTTGAATTTGAATTTAATTTCAAAGTTAGCTGCGGCAGGCATTCCCCAACACTTAACCAACTTGGGTTGTTCTCAAAAACACCTCCAAATAAATTCCAAATGCAATTTGTTTGGAGTTTGATTGGAAAGATTTCTAAAACATCTCTAACTTAGCAATTTTTGAAATTTGATATAAATGATTTTCTAAATAAATTAATAACTTATTAAACCAATGAAGAAATTTTATATTCAATTGTTTTTCCAAAATAAAACAGAAAGTTTTCAAGCTAAAAAACTCTACTCAAACTGATGCCGAAAATAGGATCAGCCCATTTCCCTTTGTCGCAAACGATGTCATTATTCATTCATGTATTTATTTAGTAATAATTTTAGTTATTGTTACACTTATCACTTACGTGCTAAAAAGAAACGTTCAACAAAGGCAAAAACTTGTTTAGCACATTACTCACTGGAAAACGAATCGAATCGGTTAACGAAACGGTTAACAAATAACAGATTACTTCAACCGAGGACAGAGAAGGTTAGAATGAGAGTGTGAACTCAGTTAGGCAACTTGGCAAAGGCGCTAAGGAGACGTCTATATATCCGTATAAGTTTAGTTGCTGGCTTGCGCAAAAATTGACATCTATGTAGCTATATTGTATGTATTTCTGTATGCTCATGAATATTCACACAAAACTGTTGAACTTGTCTGGCATATATTATCCATAGACAATTACGTGGGTATGTTTGCTGGGATTCTTGCATTTTTAAAATCGTATATTTGCTGCAGGATTGACATGGAACTGGTTAACCCCAAGACGGCAACAGTTCGTCGAAACAGTTGAACACAGTGTTTGTTTTTGCAATATTCTAAATTCTATTAACTACCAAAAAAACTGGCAAAGTAAAGTTCTCTTAAGATGCTCTTAAACAAAATTAGGTACTTTTTGATAGTTTCCGACGAAGTGTTACCATTAAAAGAGTTCCAAGTTCCAGTTCCCTCAAAGGGCTTAACATTCTTTTCATTGGTTTTCTATTGGGTACTCCATTCATATGTCCGATTACCTTTGATATACTCTGCGGAACAACAAAATAAGCACTTCTCTATTTTGGGATATGTATGAGTGTTATGGTTTCGGGGATTTTAGTCTCGTGTAATGTGTATATTCTTATGCTTACTCTATTTTATGGTATATTATTCACTATCATATCATATATTTTGCATGGTTATCATAGATTGGTTATTAACATTAAAATATTTATTGTCTAAAACATTTCGCCCCGCTTAGTGCCACTCTAGACCTAGATGCATCCCAAACTATATAGTTTTCCCCCCAACGATTCTAACTATTGCACACACCTTTGGCTACTTACAAATAACTCTTGCTCTTGCACAGATTAAATTTTGAATTTAATAAGTGTTCGGTGGCTGAGATCCCCGGGATAATCCATTTGGCGGAGCACTTTGGTTGGGGCTTGTATATATATATATATAGAAAACTTAAGGGCCTAGGGAGGATTTGGGTTTGGGTTTCTTTTTTGGGACTTTTGAAGGCGCCAGGCTCTCGGGGCTCACAAGTGCCTGGTCCTTGTGTGGAAAGTGCAATGCCAAACGGAAGGCCAGAGGAGCTTCGACTCAACCACCAACTAATCAACTAACCAACTAAACCACTTCTAGATCTCCAACCACCTTAGGTCATGTGCAGATCCCCCTTGAGGATGCGCGTAAAGGTCTTCTTGAACTGCTGATTGGCCAGGGCATAGCAGAATGGATTCATGGGGCTATTGGCGTAGCAGAGGAAGTACGAGAACATGTACAGGTGCTCATTGATGCACGGCGGATGCCGGCAGAATCCCTCGACCAAGGCCAGCACATGGTAGGGTGTCCAGCAGGCCACGAAGCAACCCAAAATGAACGAGATCGTGCGGAACGCTTTGCGGGCACGATTCTCGGACTTGGACTTCTGCCTGCCACCGACTCCAAGGATCAGGGGCAGGGCCTTCTTGCTCTTGAAGTGCTTGCCTATCGAGTGGATGAAGGCCCGCTTGCTGGAGTTTCGACTGGCAGCCAGATTCTTCTCCTCCCTGGTTGCATCCTGCTCCTCGGTGTCCTTTTTGGTCGCCTCACCACCTCCACCTGTACTGCTGGTGGTGCCCGAGGTGGAGGGCATCTTGTTGGTATTGCTATCCGAGGCCTCCCGCTCTTCAATCCTTTCCAGCACGGGCTGTGGTGGTGGAGCCGTCGCCGACTGTGGCGTTCCCGACTGCGGCGTTTGGGTCTTGACCTTGGGTGACAGGGGCATCGGCATGGGTGGCATCGGGGAGTACAGTATGGCGTCCTTGCTGCTCGTCTCCATGGGACTGGAGGCCCTCCGGTGGGGACAGTCGGCCGTCAGCTTCCCGGGCACATCCAGCAGGCAGATGGCCTCGATGCAGCTCTCCCGCCTCACCTTGGCAAAGTCCTCGATGCCTGTGTACGAGACGAGAAGACGTTTTTCAATGGCCACCGCCTCCTCGAGACTCTGACTTTGACTTTGACTTTGACTCTGGTTGTGATTCGGATTCAGGTTGAGGCTCAAGCTTTGACTGGGACTCTGGCTTTGGCTTTGGCTGGTGGGGGTTTGGCTCAAGCTTTGATTGAGGTTCGGTTTTGGTGGATTTCTGCGTGCGGGCGGTGGTGGAGGCAGGACTGGTGGTGGTGGTTTCCCCTGGACACTGTCGTTCGGGGAGGTGATGGTGGCCATCATGGCGGAGCTCTCATCCATGTAGCGTAGCTCCGAGTTGGTCATCAGGTCATAGGTCAGGGCCAGTTCGCTGTTCCCCGAACTGTTGCCAAAGGGACGATCCGAGTAGTCCTCGGACAGCGGGGTGGGGCACTGAAAGGCGTCGGGGGGTGGCAATATGGTCTGCACCAGGCCCTGGTGCACTTCCTCGCTGGGCACCTCGATGGGCGCCAGGTCCACGGGGGACAGGGGATCACTGGTGTTACGATGGGGTGGTGGAGGGGCCGACAGGTCAACCAAACGATCATGCTCGGCAATCTGGGAGAGGGTGGAGCAGGAGGTGCGCTTGGGCCTGTCCAGCGGTGGGTTCGACTGGTTCTGGTGGTGGTGCTGGTACTGATGACTCTGATTCTGGTTCTGGTGGTGCAGGGAGCGCACCTCTTCCTTGCTCTGCGCCCGCTGCAACGGACTCTGGTTGTGGTGGTGGTGCTGTTGGTGGTGGTGGTACTGGTGCATGGCCTCGATGGACTTGGAGTTGGTGGTGCTCTTCTGCAAGTTACCTTTGCCCCGCGTGGCCAGCAATGCGGCCTGTGCCCCGAAGACCAGACCGATCGACGATCGCTTCCGCATGTTGTTCAGCTTCTGCTGGGTGATCAGCTGCTGGGCCTGGTTGACGGAGGACTCCTCGTCGGAGTCGAAGGCCGGACTGCTCGATCTCTCGCTCTTCTCCGCATCCACAGCTGCCTCCCGCTTTTTCGCCTCCTCCTGGATCTTCGCAGCCGAGGCTCTCCGCTGCTCCGGTGTCATCTTCTCCACTTCCTCCGTGGCCGTGGCCAGGGGATTGGCTTGACCCGAACCACTCAACCGCTTGATCACGGTGGTGCAGGCACTGTCCAAGTCGGTTTGATCCCCCGCCAGTTCCACCTTGGTCTTCAGGATCTTCTCCTCGATCACCCCAATGCCGGCCGCATGTCCTGCCATCCCGGACATGGCACCAGCACTCAGGGCCACCATGGACTGCATCTTCCGCTGCTTGGCCTCACTGCGCTTCTGCATATCGTAGGCAGTTTTGTAGATCCCGGCATAAAGTACAAACAGCACGATCAGCGTGGTCCAGTAGTAGCCAATGATCAGGGCAGTATTGAAGATCGGATCCTTCAGAAACTGCACGGCACACTGTCCGGGTAGAAGATCCCTCTTCCCGGTGAAGTGCTCCCATCCAAAGATCGAGATGAAGAAGAGCAGGGCGGGAATGATCCAAGTGATCGTCACCATGTAGATCACCCGCGTTCGCGTCCTCCAACTCCGGTACTTGGCCGCAATCTTCACCGAACAGTAGCGATCTATGGTGATCAACAGCACCGTGTATTGGGACACCAGGCAGACCGTGTAATCCACCGAGAGCCACAAATCGCACAGCATCGGACCCAGGTCCCAGTAGCCCTTCAGCACGTATATCGTGTAGAAAGGCATCGAAACGGTTCCTAAAAAAATCAAGAGAGCAGTTGGGATTAGGGATAATAAAAAAAGTTTCCAAAATAATCTCTGGATCCTAAGAAAACTCTACGGATTTTTATATTTTTAAAATGTGAATGAAACTAAGCAAAAAAATTAATAAATTCACTAACCCTAAGTGCCTATTCGACTGATTTCCTTTTAAACAATATGTTAAAATAAGCCTAAATAATAGAAATATCCTATTGATTTCTGAGCCTTTCTCAAAAGTTAAGTAATGACGGAAGCTTTTGACTTATAAAAAAACATTTTCCGAAATATTAAAGAAGTTCTCACCTATCAGCATATCCGTGGCTGCCAGCGAGGCAATGAAGTAATTACTGGGCTGCCGGATATTCCTGTCCACGATGAAAGCCAGTAGCACCAGGATATTGCCGCCCACAGTCAGAATGATGCAGATGGCCAGACAAATGGCGATCAGGATGGTCTGCCACAAGGCGAAGGGCGGCAGAACCGGACCGAGGATTTCCGAACCGGAATTGGACTCCGACATGGTGGAACCACCGCCCTCCGAGGAATGATTCCTCAGACCCAACAGAAGGTTCGTGTTGTTGACATCGAAGGTGCGGTACCATTGCAGCTGATCATTCACCGACCACGAACTGAAGTCACTACTCTCGCCGTAGATCTTCGCCGCCTCCAGGAGTCGTTTACACTCCGTGTGGGTCAGGACCCGCTTGAAAATGACGCTGCACAGCTTTTCACGCTCCCTTCTGAGGCTCCTGAAATTCGAAAATATATAATAAGTAATTTTTTTAAGAAATAATTAGCTGTTTGGCTTTAAGAAAATAATTCGAAATAATCAGCTTCAAGCAAATTGAACTATTAAAGACTTTTCCACAAAACCTTTTATTGGTTTTATTAAAGTTAAAGTTCTGTACAATGAATTTTCATTTTCTTAACATTTATCTTAGAGTTTTCTATTTTCTAAAAAGCTTTGTAATAAAGTTTTCAACATAATACAGGAATTACACTTTTGAAAGGCGCCTTTATTGTATTAAGTTCACTCACCAGTCGGTGATCCACTTGCTCTTGATGGTATAGATGGAGTCGCTGGAGTTGCCATTGAGGCCAGCCAGCTCCTCCTCGGCCGCCGACTTGTTAAGCGACCGCATTTCAAACCGCTCTCCCCTCGTCACCCCGATCTGCCCACTACCCTCTGCCCTCTGCCCTCTTCCCTCCTGCCGCTGCCCCGCACTCCTCGTCCTCTGCGGTCTTTATGGTAATTTCAAGTTGGTCCTCCTTAATGTGCTGCCGTCGACGTCTGTTCCGGAATGCTTACATTGCCTCCACGGAATGCCAGGTCTTGTCTCCGGTCAGGTGCAGCATCTGCAAAGGGCAACAAAAGCATGTCTTAGTCCTGATGCACACTGAGATAATATTATACAGGATATTAACATATGCAAATTTATGAGACATATTGGCTAATTAATAATGAAAAGGGTTTGACTTGTTGTTATCCCAAATGATTTCTTATCGCTTATTTGTAAGTTTTATCCTTCTTTTTGGAATAACACTAGCACTAATATAAAACTTAAAATCATCTATGTCATATTGATATTTGGGTTCTAACTATAGAACTATAGAATATTGTCATTGGCAAAAAAAATTCTGTGAAATAAAGCACGTAGTCTATTGCTTTAAATTCATCAGACATCCGTATACGAAAAAGAGTTTTCACATACTCGTAGACACTTTTAGAAATGATATATAAAATCCTAGAGATTTCTGTAGCACGTCCTATAAATATTCACCAGTTGCCTTGTACTTGAGATAAAGTAATAAATAATTGAACAGCTCTTGAGTTATTTATAAACTTTCTTTCTGTGTGGCCCGAGTAGACGTCTTTGCTTCCGCCAAGTTTAAACTAATTTTGCAACCGTTAACTGGCAACCGGCGACTGGCGATGCAATTTGCTTGTGGCAGTTGCTTCCTGCCGATGCTCCTGCCGCTGCCCCCTGTCCTTCCTTTGTCCTGTGCCACTCTGTTATGTTGCCTCATTATGTTACGGCATGATTTGCTTATGGCTCTGCCACTTGAGCTTCCAGAGGCCTTCCTTCGCCGTCGCCTTTTCCATTTTTCTATGTCTTGTATTCAGTGATTTTCTTGACCTTTTTATATCCTAGTTCTGGGTATTCTATTTTGAGTGACTTTTGGTAAGGTGAAACTGGAAACACTATTAAATAAACAAAGATTAAATTAAATTTTAAATATTGAAGAAGGGAAAAGAAAAAAAATGTTTGACTAAAGGATCTTATGCTAATCAAATTGACTAGTAAAATATATAAGCAACTGCTTAAACAAATTAAAACTAAACAATTTATTAGAAGCCATTTTAACTGAACAAACTTTCAAGTTTATAATCAAACTAGAGCAGAAATAAAATACCTTTATATGAGTTAGTTAAGGCAAAGTTTCTTAGCGTATTTTAAAGTCGACCCACAAAGCCCCACAGTTGACTTGATGTTATTCAAACCTAAATGCTCGTATTCACAGGCAGGGCGAACTTGCAACTTCCGCTGGGGTCACTTGGAGGCCAGAGGCTGGCCAACTTCTTGACTGTTGCATTTGGCCCAAGGAATCCACCAAAGTTGTCCTTGTTGTTTGTTATTTTTAGAGTGCGCGAGGCTGGGAAAACAAGGTGAAGGCATAAAGCGGCAGGGCGAAATTGAGTTTTGCAACTTTTCAAATATAATTTCAAACAAATCGATAGGACAAACTTGTGGAGCGGCCTCTTCTTTGGCAGGCAAATTCCACAAGGGACAATCGAGTTATCCGCTGTTGCATCCTTGCAAGTGTTGCATCCTTGCAGCTCGGCACGTCCGCCGGCACTTTGACTGAGTGGAAATTGAATTAGTTGCGACAATTTGTTTTCATTTAATTCCCAAAACATTGCCACAGCTAAGATATCCGGCTAACCGAGTTAGTTGGAAGAAAGGCTGCTTCCTTAATCCATCAGCATATGCGAAAGTCCCCAATTGACAGCTGTCAGACCCTGTCGCCCCCGGTTTTTGCCATCGGAAACCCGAAACCGAACCTTCCACAAACCCCTTTACCAAACCCAAATCAAGGAGCAGTCCCAATTTCTATGCTAATTGAGGGCCATCCCGTAAAAGAGTGTGCGAGTTAAGCGCTTTTATTGCGTGAAATTCTCACCAGAAAGTGCTTAAATCTTGAAATGGGTTGAGCCTCCACAAAGGTTACAAAAAGGCATTACAATTAGTAAATAGTTAACGGCGGGGATTAGAGGATTTGCAAAGGCTAAGCGTAGTCTTTTATAGTTGTTAGTGCCCTTAATTTTTAGAGAGCTTATTTTAATAGGCTGCTTGTTAAAATAAAAGTACCAATTATGAATATTTATTGTCTTTGCCAAAATGTTAGGGAAAAGATCTTTATTTTATATTATTCTATACCCGTTGACTCTTTTTTGTTTTGGGCTTATAGAATATATCACAAACTAATATACCTATACTCTCCTACACTCCAGAACATTATTGTTTCTTATTGATGTTAACACCCTCCAGTTACAAATAAGTTCTTTATTGACTTTTATTCGATAAGTGTTCTGTTATGTCCCAATGTCCCTGTTGGTAAACAAAACTCTAATTCCACTCCCCAACCTCCGTGGTTTTCCTTAACTATGTCGTAATAACCTTTTACGAAGTCCCAATGGCACAGAAGCATTCTCGCCACACAACACGTGAAGTAATAATCCCGCTTAAGGACCTTAAGCCTTTGTCTAGTTGACCACCGAGTTGAACGGAGCTTTTCCTGCTTCTGCTCCTGTTCCTGTTCCTGGAAGTCCCGGACTTCCACGTTGACCGCACAACAAAAACAGAAGGCAGCAGAAAGCTGTAAGATCAAAGCGTTCATCTGGCGGGGAGGAGTTGGTGGTGGTGGTGACTCGGTCACAGTTTCCGGCTTCCATGGAAACTTTGTGCTGACTACACTTGGAGAACCACATTCATAATAATCATCAAGTTAATACAAGGCTCAATAATTTAAGATTTTATGGGGCTAAAATTTATTGATGAAAATAACTTATATTTCTCCCCGTTATTCAAATTTATTTAAAAAAAAAAATAATTCTCTAACCCATTTCCTGGTTAAAATATTTTATTTTATATACATTTTCAAATTGAAATCCTAAATCCCAGAACAATTTTGTAAATTGCATTATAATTTCGCAACTTATTTTTTTGGGAATCATCATGGCAGCAATCACAAACCATGCCTGCTTCCAAGCGTTAGTTGGCTGGTGTAATTGATAGCTTCTAGGCAACGGCTTTCTGACGTCTTCTAAATGGCGTTGATCGGTGTGATTTGACGTACCTCTTACATGAATTAGAAAGCGTATTCAACGAGTCGACAAACAAACTACTGAATTCCGGAATCATCACATCATGGGGCTGTGAAATTAAAACAAATTTTTTGAATTTTTAAATCGTTATTATCTGGCTGTGTCTGTTATTGAGTAGCTTGTTAAATTTTCGCAGACCAAAGTGACACTGAGGGCCACACATCAAAATTATATGGAATCATTTTTTTAAACTAATTTAAAATCGGCACATCATTTCCCGAAATGCACGAAAAACTTACGTTGGGTGTTTGAATTAGTTGATTGATTTCCGTCAGCTCCGTTTTTAAAGCCTCATCGATCTTATGGCATTCTTGCTTGGCACGAACCAAAGCATCTTGCAGCTTCTTGTAAAACTCGTCAATTATTATTATTTTTTGCTCTAGCGTTGGCATTGAATAGCCATGAATAATTTCAAGTGGAATGCCAGCTCTTGCTAAAGATACTGCTAGGCCAAGCGCGATGCCTACGGGACCTGCGACAAAGGCCAATATAACCTTGCATAATAAACCAAACGCAGTCACTACAGCAGCAATCGCACTTGATTTCGCTTTAGGGCTGCTTATTTCGTTGCCCAGTTTACTGCGTTCAATGCCATAAAAACCGTCCGATTGAAAATCTTCATCGATTTGGTTTTTTGTTACATTAAGTAATACACCTAATTTCGACATATGTTGTATAGCTCGTTCTATGTGACTTATTGAGTTTTGCGAATAACTAACACCTTTGAGAAGTAGGTTTTTGGTCCTGATTCTTAGGAACGATCGAGCGAGCTCTGATAAGTTTGGTGACTGAATTACTTGAACAGTACGCGGTAAATCATTCTTGACCATTCCGCACCATTGGAATAACGGACCCACAGCAAACACATATTCATCGTGAGCTTGCGTGTTTTCATTCAGTAATTCTTTCATATTATCTTTGGCCTTACCCTGATAATCCTTGAATAGTTCTTGAATGCTTTCAACAGCTTCGTTGAGAACATTCCATTGCACTCTCTCGTCCACTTGTTCGTTGTATATCTCTACCAAGTTGTTTATCTTCGTTATCAAAAGTTGTTCTTTGTCCAAATTCGACCAGGCTGTAACACTCTCCAAACTGTATAGTAACAAAATAACGCACAGAAAAGTAAACTGCTTCATTTTCACAAACTTCGTCCGAACAATATGACTGACGATAACTATACCAATGTCAGTCTAGCTCAAAATCGGCTTTTATAGGGATATATGTTGTTGGAAAGAACAAAATTTACAAAATCACTTTTTTGTTTTTCATTTGAATAAAGTATTATTTGAATCCCAGAGCTATTAAACATCGAAAACATTTTAATACCGGTTTTGCGAAACACAACACAGCTCTGTTAATGTTTTCCACGAAGTGATAGTTTATATGTTCTTGGAAAGAACAAAAATGAAAAAATCTCTTTATTGCTTTTCATTCGAATAAAGTATATTTTTGAATCCCAGGGCTATTAAACATCGAAAACATTTTAATATCGGTTCTGCGAAACACAACACAGCTCTGTTAATGTTTTCCATGAAGTGATAGATTATATGTTCTTGGAAAGAACAAAAGTTAAAAAATCTCTTAATTGTTTTTCATTTGAATAAAGTATATTTTTGAATCCCAGAGCTTTTAAGCATCGAAAATATTTTAATATTTTAATATCGGTTCTGCGAAACGAAAATTAACGAAATTAATTTTTTAGAGTAGATTTTTCCCGGTAAGTTCTCACTGGAAGATTTATTGAATCACGGAAAAATATAAGCCACTACACAGCTCTGTGAATGTTAAAGTAATAAACCATTATCATTTCTTAGGAATACAAAATCACTGCTGCTCACTGCTTTCAGTTTGTATATGCTCTGCGATTTTGTATATAAAATATAGTATTTGACGTTTCTGATGAATGAAATAATATGTACGATTATATTGGTCTTTGGTGATAACCAGTGCGCATGGACATACATACATCATAACGTGTGTATGAAATGGAATGTACATAAAAGAACGGGATCTCGCCTTGTGATTCAGATCTCGTTCGGACAAGAGTGAGTTACAAGCAAGTGAAGGCTCTCACAATGAAGTTCTCAATTTTTATTTTGACGGTGTTTGCGATATATCAGACGCGTGTCACGACAGCAGAGAAAGAAAGCGACGGTGTGCAGTCCATATCCAGCGTTATTCGGGCTTTCGGGGAAACGCTCGATAACTTTTACAAAAACCGCACATTTGAATTCGAAGACTATACATTACAGCGTAGTGTTTCACTTCAAACACAACTGAGTTTAAAAACCATTGCAAACAATCTTTTATTTTCTCGAAGAAGAATCGATAGATTTTGCAACGTTACCAGAGATACCCGATCTATTGATGAAAATTCCAAATTATCCTTCTTGACTGACATTGGAAACTACTTGACAGCGATGAAGCAGTCGATACCGACGGATTTCATCTCCGAAGACATCGTTCGCATAACGATCGATGTTAAAAAAAATAACTTCGTGCTCAATTCTCAGCTCATTGGCAAATGGGATGGACCGGCGGCGACAATATCCAGTATTTTGCAAAATATCCTGTATGTAATGCCGCTTGACGTCGACGCCAGCCAAAACTATCGCTTTCCTATTATTTCACCTTTTGAAGTTTTCCAAATGACTACAGGGGTATTTCTACGACACATTGATGATGCATTGAGCAAAATTAGCTCTGTAACCGCAAACTCGCGAGAAGCTATCTTACAAGCTTGCAACAAACAACGAACAACTTCGAACAACGATAATTCGAATTCATTCAGCCCCCGTGCAAACGATGCAGTACATCCGAGGACCGAAAATGTGTGTCTAAGAAATTGCAACGAACAACGAACAACTGCGAACAACGATAATTCGAATTCATTCAGCAGCCCCTGTGCAAACCAAGCAGTACATCAACGCACCGAAATATGTTTTCAACAAAATTGCAACATTTGCTCTTTGAAATTATGCAAATCGACGCTTTCCCATTTTGTTGATATTGGATCCAATTTACAGCAATCTGAGTTGACAAATGAGTACAGAAAGTTTTTGGCTTCAATTAGAGGTAATCGATATCATGTTTGTGTCAATATTTTCCATTCTTTCCTGTTGAATGGACGTTCAATGTTGATCGATACGTTAAGGAACATGACATCTGAAGATCGGCTGGTAAAATTTTCGACTACATTTGCGCGTCCGAACTACGTAGAATGGAAAATTCTTCGTCTATAAAATATTCTATTTTAATATGTCATATCTGTGTTTTTCTACTTGTTATTTTGTTCATACAATAAAATAATCACTGTGTCACGGAAAACTTTGTTTTTATTCTTAGTTATACTTAGACAAAAAGTATAAAACATTTTATTTTGCAACTCACTTAAAAAAACTTTAATATTGGGCAGCAGTAAGTATCAAGCAGATGATTTTGACTGTGAACGCATCAAAGGTTTGTTCGAATGAAGAAGAGTATAAAGTAGTGATTATTTTTATATCTTGGCAGCATCTCACATTTCGTACTTTATTGTATTCAATTCACAATGCACAATTACTTGCAATAATATTTCTTTTCTGCATAGGATAACATTACACGTAAGATATTATGAATATTTTATCATAAACTTCCAGAAGAATATAAAGCATAATTTGGCAACGAGTTTAACATCACTTTATTTGCTGGATTTCTAGAATATAATATTCCGGAACCCTCAACCATTTTTTTTCCAGTGCAGTAAAGCGAGGGTTTCTGTTGCATTCTGGCCTTTCATATCTCGCATCTCCCTGCAACGGACATAGCTTGGGCTTAAAACCGAATCGAGGTTACCGCACGAATGACACACGGTCTGAATGGCGGGGATATGGGAAGTACTGGGTTTTCAGCGGGGGCTATAGCCAAGCCGTTAGCTTTGTTTGCACAACTCAAAGTTGTTGGCATTCTTGGCGTGCGCTCAGAAAGTGAAATATGTAAGCAATGTGTCTGCCTGAATGGCTGGCAAGGCCCAAGGGATCCAAGGGGCAGGATAAGGCGGGGGAGGAGGGGGAAAATGTAAGGCAGCAGCAGCACCTTAAATCAGCAATTATGTCGCGCAACTTTTGCCAGGTGGCAGGTGCAAAAGGGAGGGCAATAAAAAAGGGATTGGCTACCCCCTTGTTAGATAAGATTTTGCTCGCTCTTGTTGCCATAATAACCCGCTTTTGCCTTTTGCCGTTTCCTGCTTTTTTTTTTTTTTGGTTGTGCCTTTTTAATAAACTTATTAAATGTGTAAGCCAGCCGTTGTCCTTGCCATCGCCGAACTTCATCCTTTTTTTTCGGCTTTTATTTGGCAAATAATGAAAAGTAATTTAATCAAGCCAACAAAAGGGGTACGAAATTCATCAGGAAAGATAATGGAAGTCCCAAATTTGATTGGCACTTGAACCGTTGGCTCCTTGATTTCTTTTTCTGGCCACCGACATAGGGGCCTCCAATCGGGATTCGTTGTGGGCCTGTGTTAATTGCCTGCACAAAGAACCTGCAGTGTCGGTTAGCGGCTTCCAATCATGCGCTAATATCCGCATCACCAAAAGCTTTGAGGGCTGCATCCATAATCCGGCCAACCGAAGGTATGATGCTGGCTGGGATGCCTGGCATTCTGGAGCGTCGAAAACTGTCAACGGCCATGGGGCGTTCTTTTGTGCCCGGACCCTGGCCGCAGATTATGATTTTGACAGCATTCTCTTGCCGGTGGAAAATGGGAAAAATGGGGCACTACCACGGCCAGGGAATAACGGGGCTGTGTGCCGCATAATCAACTTGTGCAAGTGCGGCCGGCAAGTTTTAATTACAAAACGTTCAGGCTCTTTACTCTACTTCCACTTCCATTTCAAGCTCTCTTCTGTTTAATTCATCTAGCTTCTAGATTAACATTCTGCACTTTTTTCGTGCCTGCCTTTTGTTGACTCCCTGGGAACTACTTGGCACGCGCATTTTAATCAAAGTAAAATTTTAAATAAATATTAGAGACGCACAGCGTGATGAATAATTTCGGGCTGCCGCGCTCTCAATTGTCTGCCTCGCATGGGCAATTTCAATTTCAGCTTCGTTCAGCCCGAGAATTGTGGGATGCACAGTGAAAATACTTAGTTATCATCCCTTATTTGGCAAAAAATAAATACTTTTTATTATAACATATATTTAAAACTTCGAAAATAGAGAAAAATACATTGGTATCATCTGTTTTTGATACAATATTTTTTTTAACTGGCATACGTGTCGTATGAGTAATTTTAAAGGAAGCTGAAAAATAAAATGTTTTGGTTGACCAACATTTTACATATTAAACTTCATATAAAATCTGATAATATAAGTAGTTACCATAGGAAAGGCTTTAAAAAATCAATTTAAAAGATTTCCCTGTAATAAATTGTTTTGAAGAACCACTGTATAGCCCAATTTTGTTTATATTTTCTTCACGTGTGTTCGGAAGGAGCTCTGAGGGTGGTGTTTGTATGGGGGGGTGGCATCGTGTCGAGTCGGTGGCTGCATCAGACTTGTCCTTGACACGTTTGCTGCATGCCAAATGAAGGTTGGCTCGCTTCCTTGCCGCAAGTAGTGAAAAAGCGCTTTCCAAGACAGCCAAAGACCGCAAATCGTTTTCGGAGACTGTTGCGCGTTTACTTTGCTCGCTCGCACACTCACACGGTGACACACTTACACGTCCGCATGTACATTTCACACACACACACACACACACATGAGAGCATGCACATGCAAATTTAACGAGCGCCAATGGCAAAAATTTCGCCCCAGGCCACTTAGCGTTGTCTTTTGTGGCATGAAACACACACATGCGCTGGCATATATTCATACATGTCGACATCCTCGTTTATTGCTATGCAATCTGTTGTTGCTGTTTTTATATCCGGCAGGCAGATAGCGAAGGCATAAAAACCCCCCCCCAGGGCACCATAACAAAATGGTAAGCGACACTTGCGACGAGCATGCTGAAGTGCTCAAATGACGCTGGCGGCAAGCAAGAAGGTGCCACAGCGTAAAATCTGCGGCTTGGAACAGATGGATTTTCAAGATTCATGCCGCTGATCGATTAAGCTGGGTAAACAAACCAGATTGTTCGCTTAGTTGCCTTGAATGAGAATCGCGGAGAAGGGCTTATTTCAAGGGTAATGGAATCTTGTAGATAAGTGTTTAAAATGAGGTGAGAACGATTCGTTTGTAATTAATGTTTAAAGTAATCATAAAATGTTGGGAATGTTATTATGGGAGATATTGGAAGACTGAAATGTGTAAGGTTTTCAAAGGGTGATATTCAATGGAGAAGAATTATATATATATGAATAAAAGTTGGTTATTTTTGAGAACTATATTAACTATTTATAATTGTCAGAAATTAAACCTAAGGTTTATGTTAATATTATATTGCAGAATCCTGCTAATTATTCTTTCCTTGACTACACATATAAAATGCAATTACCACAAAAGATAATTTTCCTCAGAACTGAGCAAAAGTCAAACCCCTCAAAAGTCTTCACTTTAACTAGCACAGAGCATTGCGCACTCGCCTCGAATATCCTGCTTAATTTGGTCTTCCTTCCGTTACACCATCCCTATGCTCCTGTCATTGCAATATGTTTTTATGATTATGACAATGATAATACCGTAATCGCTGTTGCCGCCTTCTGGCTTAATGCAACAACTGCAAATGCGTTTGGGCGACACTTGCAGCAAATTGCCCCACGCACACACAAGAACTATGAGCACAAACGATTCGAGCTGAAAATTGCTTGGCACAGTTTGTCGCATTTTTCGTCCTTGTGCTCCTGCTCCTGCCAGTCCTGCCTTTCCTGCCCGTCCTGCCTGCTATTGCCGCCTGCCCGCCTTGTCATTTAGAGCTCATTTCAGGCGAAAAACGAAACGGAATGTAAACAAAAGGCAGTGGCAACTGTGGCAGCAGGGCGGCAAAAGGACGCAGCCACTTCCGTGTCGCAGCAACCATAAAATGACAGAGCAACTGACTGCCTCCTTCTACACTCTACAAAAAGTGTGACCTGAATGGCAGGCACTTTTTAGGCCAGCTTGGATTTTAATTATCCGCTGATTAGAAAGTGAATTCAGTTATATTCAGATTCTTTTCACTGGGTCATAGCATACTTAATCCAAATATGTATGGATTGTTGGCAAAATTGATCTCTAAGCTGTAAAAAATATTATTCTTATTTAATTATAGGCGAACAACAAGCTATTTTCACTATAAACTAAATAGCAATAATATTACAAGATAATGTGATAAAGGGCTTTTATAAAATCATTTGTAAAGGTGTTTAAAAGAATTCAGTGAGAAAGAGCTCATGTGTCGTAATAAAGCCAATAAGATAAATAGTAAAGGGTAATTGACAAAAGAAGTTCATTCACAAAAAATAAACTCTCATTTGTAGATTAATTTGTATTAATTTTTGCGAGTGTATACCTCCTTGTGTGCTCTACCCTGATTCTCTTTTTCATTCCCCTAATGAGCTTGATGCGTTTTTGATGATGCTGTTGGCTCCTGCCGTTGCTGCTGCTGGTGGATGCCATCCTGCTCTGCCTGTCGCTTTAATTGAATGTTTTACCTCTCGGCCAACGCTGCGTATGCGCAATGTGCAGGCTGCCCAGTTGAAATTTGACTTTTATGAGGCGTTTTCGGAATACACAATTACCGTGTCGAATTTATTAATGCCATTTATCATGCCGCCCAGAATTTAGCGCGTAGAGGTAACCTCTTTGTCCCCAAACACAGTCTTTCATGGCTTGTCAGCGGCTTTAATTATGCTGAGGCTGCCGATGTCCTGCTGGGACAGCATCCTGCCCGAGACGTGCTCATATTTTATGCCTTTATAAGCAGTATTCATGTCGGTGCCCCTTCCACTTATGTGGACTTTAAGGGTGTGTTGTTTGGCATGACAATTAAAACCTAGAGCGCCCAAATTAAGTTAGGCAACCCCTTTCATCCCACATAAGGAATAAGAAGAGTGTCAGCAGTCAACCTTTTAATCACGTAGACACATAATTTGTCTAATTTATTCTAAACTCGTTAACAAGAATGGTATTTACTTGGACTTAAAGATTTATCATTGTAAAAATCTTGTTATAATTTGACAAATAAATATAATAATAAATAACATTTGCTGTTTTACTTGTCTTTAAAATGTTTAAGTATTGAATAAATTTTTCTGCGACATTCCTAGCATTTCTTGTCTGTTATTTGTGTTAGTCAAGTAACCTCTCCTAAGGTAAATTAACTAATGAACTGAATTTGATGACAATCTAATTATATAATACCAATTCCCACACATTTAATTACACAGACAATAATAGTAGGCTCAATTTAGCCTTAAGCTATTCGCCTGAATTTTCTTTTGTGGCTTAGTTGAATTAACACTGGGTCTTTGTTAATCGATAGGCACTCAATTAACAGGTCTTAAAAGCTTACCGCAACGCAACATTTTGCGTGTAGCTGCGTTGAATTTTCCGACTAAGCCGGCCTTCTATTTTCCCCGCCCACAAGTGGACACTTTCCAGTGGCAAACAGCTGAGGCGTAAATTGATTCAGTGGGCTTAATTGTGCTGACATTTTCATGTGGCAGCGATCGATCAATCGATGTGAATGTGTTTGCATGGCACGCAACTGCAGCTTTGCTCAGTCCCTCCTCCCATTTGCCATCCAGTAAGCCTAATTTATGCCGTTGCATGGGTCGGGAATTGAATATGACAACTTTATGGAGTTTAGTTTATTATAATCGCATAAAATATTGTGACGTGCCGGGGCGGGTGAAACGAGCATGGGGATTTTCCCGAGCCTTCAACTCCCGAAGGTTCCCAACCGGCTGCCTGGCTGCTCCATTGTTGTGCGCCTCATGCATCTTTCATGGGTTCATGTTAATGTGCAAGTCCTGCTGCCTGGCTATGATTTTACCACCATCATTCCCCTTCCCTCTGCCTTCGGCTCCGGGCGAAAGTTTATGCAACAGATTTATGAATGCCCAGCTACGTGGCTGAATTAGGCAGCTGAGGGCTTTCCCAGACCACGGAGCACTGGTTTCTTCTATGGCGAAAATTCGCGAGATAATAAGGTACCCTCGAGAAAGTTATAAACTGAATAACCAACTGATTAAAGTTGAATACCAAATGTTGCCTTATTTTTAATCAAGACACTTCTGCAATACAAGAAGCCTTCTACAAGGCAAAAAGAATGTTTGTGGCCACATATGTACATGAAAATAAAATTATTGTCTGTCGATATCTTTACATTAAAAAAAAATATAGATATTAATTTCTAAAAATAAATTCAACTATAAGAGTCATCTTATATAATTTAAAAGTTTATACATGTTACCAAAATAACTGAATTGAATAAGTATATATATATAAAATCTTAATTATAAAATAATTGCCGGTAAGAAAAGTGATGATTGTTCTAAAGAAAAATTCTTGTTTTCTTACGAAATTTTTACCTTCTTAAAATGGAATACCTAAAAATGTAAGGCTGAAGACGAAATTAGCATTTCTTGGCTTATGAATTCCAAAACCTTCAGCACTTGCCAACTTGCCTTCTGGACGTGGAAAAGTTTTCCTTTAATTGTCAACTTCATTACCCAACTAACTGTTGTCTCTCTTTTTCGCCGGAGACCTTAGGTCATCTTGGGTTGGAAAGTTGTGCCTTTGTTAATTAAGTGCAACCCAATCTGCTGCTGCTGCTGTGGCAGACATAACTCATTCATTTGGCTGAATCGTTTGCAGCAGCTGTTGCCTCCTCCAGACTTAATTGCCGCACTCATGACAAATGTGTTTCCACCACCTCCCCCTCTGCACTTTTCCAGGTTTTACCAATCCCTGCACATCCTAGCCAAACTCCTCCATTGTGTTAATAAATGGCCCATTGTTTGTTTTGACACGGCCAATATTTGTTTATTGGTTGATAATTCGCAATGCAATTGGTTTAATTACAATTGTAATGCTTTCAACTGAATTATTCACAATTAACAGCTGTCGAGTGGCTTTAATTGCCCCAGATTAATGCAAATCCGCTATAAGATTTTTCGTTTGTAAATAGCAAATGCTAAATCCGTTTATAAATATTTAATGCGCAATTTATAGCTCGAGGATATTTGCCCACTCCTTCGCTTTTTTTCGCAATTCTCCTGTGTAAGTTGTTTTTCATGTTTCTGCTTCGCTCTACATTGCTGCAATTTTTTTGTCGGGTTTTCAACTCCTCTCTTTTTTTTGTTTGACTTTTCAAGCTATCTGCGATTTTCCTGCGAAATGTTTTCAGCATTCGCTGGTTGCGAATGTATTCCGATATGGTTGCCCTCGGCTATGGGATAACCCTTTTACTCTGTGGAATGTGCATCGTTAATGGATTTCCCCGTTATTGATATGTTTAAGGAATTTATATTGTTTTTAATTGAATTTTATTTTCCTTTTGAAAATTCCTTTAAGTATTAGTTGGATGGTAGCATAGTTGTAATTTGTTTTTTGCAAAAATGCAAAAATATGCAGTCGTTTCCGAGCATTCTGATGACTTTGCATTGCAATGAAATATTTTTTTCTGGCACAAAAATGCATAGCTCAAGCAAAGCAAAGAAAGAAAAAGTATTTGGAAATAGTGAAAATAGTTTTTAATTAAAAAAAATTTCTAGCCGCGCACAGCTGTCAAAACAGGCCAACAACTGCCGTACAACGAATAATGAATGCCCTAGCAAACAATACGCGAAAAAAAAGATGTCAACGCATTAAATTTCCAAGGGAATTTCTTAAAGACCATGGCCCATAAATTGTTTTTCCAGCATCCCAGTGAGTTTTTTTTGTGCTTTGCCAAAACGCTGTCAACGCATTACGTAATTATGGATGTATCAAATTATGAAAAATGTGCTCGGCATTCGCCAAGTTACGTGTTGTGGCAACATTTTATGGCTGTCGCGGCATTGCCGTCCTTCGCCGCAGCGAATTATGTGACAAAAACGCTTCAGTAAACAGCAGACGTACAAATAGATGGGGAAAATGCCACAGAGAGACAACAGAAACGCGGACCCCGACATGACAGCCAACAGAAACTTGGATAAGACGGGGGCGGGAAAGGTACACTCGGGGAAATGTATTGGGTTTTATATATAATTAGTTATCAGAAGCTTGATTTATGGCTCTATAAACAGCCATTAATTTAGTTCTGTCTCAGAGATCTCCAGCTTTTTGAAATCAAAAGTTCAACTGCTCAAAGTTAGCTTTGAGTTATACACAGATTTTAATAAAAATAAATATCATTTTTAAAAATCAAACCAATCAAAATAAACAGTTTATTTTGTAGTGCAATTTGTCGAATTTGTAAAAGTATTTTTTGTAGCTATTATTTATCGGGAATGCCATTTTCAAGTCAGAATCTTTTTGATATTTTATAATTATAGAACTTTAACTGATCCTGTTCCGATAAAGAGTTATTTTAATGTTATTAATATTGTATCACGACCATCGGAATCGGTGGATAGTTTAGTTTCGATACGAAACTATTTTGTTGAGTGTACTTGACAAACTGGGTAACTGGAGAGTCTTACTGAGGGCTAACACGTGAATCCCTGTCCCCTGTTTTCAGTCCCAGTGCATCGTTAAAGATTTATTTAGAATTTCCAGCGGGCTCCATAAACCGCAGCGTGTAATTGTCCATATATGTAGTGTATGGAAGCCCCTCTCGTTTTATCTCCATCTCACCGTCTCTTTCTGTTTGCTCTGTCAGCATTGCATACTTTTATGGTAATAATTTCAGTTGTGGTA
Organism: Drosophila kurseongensis; assembly: GCA_018153305.1. Classification (NCBI taxonomy): domain Eukaryota; kingdom Metazoa; phylum Arthropoda; class Insecta; order Diptera; family Drosophilidae; genus Drosophila; species Drosophila kurseongensis. The sequence goes on from JAECXX010000051.1 coordinate 3,368,690, forward strand.
TTAAATCAGCGGAAACGGAAATGTAAAAACGTGTTGCCAGGAAGTCATATTTCAGCTTAGACAAACGAGATACACGAATGGGCAGAGAGAAAGGGATGGGGATAGAGTAAGGGATAGAGAGGGGTGATGAAGCGTGAGATAGAGCCACATGCAACACTGTTGTCAGTTGTTGTTTGTGCTGCTGTTGTGGAGGAGACTACATCGCATTAATTTGGTTTTACAACATGGCCACACATAAAAATGAGAAATGGCTGACACACATGCTGCACAAGCAAACGGGAGTGAGCGAGAGGGCCTGTGTAATGGGTGAACGAAAGGCAGACAACAATTGCCATCAACAATATAGTCGAAATTAGCGCAAAATGAATTATAAATGCTGCCTTAATAAAAAGCTGCACCACAAAGCGCGGCCAGCAAACATCAAGTCCTTAGCGAGTGAAAGAGACAGCTAAATGGTAATAGCCCAAGCGAAGTGAAAGAGAGGGTCCGAGGATGAGGAAGTGGCAAAATGAAGAAGCAGCCGCAACTCTCCACAGATGTAAACAGTAAAAATGTTGAATGTTCTTCCGCCGCTTTATGTGCAGCATCAAAAACAGATGCTGAACAAGCCGAGTGCAAAGCAGAACGGGCAGAAAAGAAAAGCGGAATGGAAAGCGAAGGATCAGGACGAGGGGTTGCGGAAGAGCTGAAAAGCCTTGTCCACTCAAATTGCACTAAATAAAGAAGCAAAAGTTTTTAATACCCAGTCATTTTTAGGTTTTTGGGGATATTCGCTGTAAGGTTATTGGTTGGAAAAATTCATATTTATTTTAATTTTAAAATTCCAAATTCTCATTTGTGTTTTTTCTCTTTCTAAGTGGTTTTCTTTCATTTTCAAATGCATAGTACAGACTATTATTTCAGTCTGCGTTCTATTCAAACACAAATTTCAGACATTAGATATTCCATGTTGTACTTTAATTTTTTTTTTATAATCTAGACTTCCAGTAATAATTATGTAAACATTATGTTCAAATACGTTGAATGCACTTGTAGTCTATTAGACCAAAAAGAAAAGTTTGTGTTTTTTTCTCAAAACCAATTCTTATCGACTAGTTTAATTGTATATCAGTTTCATTGTAGTTTTATTGTATTAATTTAATAAATGGATTTGGGTAAGGACTCAATTTAATTTTTCAGAGTTCATGTAAAATCTATAATTTATTAAAATAAGCTTAGAGATTTTCCCGGTGTTTATTAAGTCTCAATAAAGGTAGCTTAGTAGTTTTGTTTTAAGAGTGTCATCAGCAGTGACTGCTGGGCAAAACAGATTGTTCTAGTTTATCGTCAACCAATCTGTTAAAGTTAACTTGGCTGATGTAAACTTTTATTAACCTACTGCTAATCACAACTTCTGCAACAAATGCCCCAATAAACATTTTCAATTTAAGTTGTATCTTGACAAGGGCTTTTCGCAGTTTAGTCGCTGGTTTATGAGAAGCTCAATGGCTAATCCCGAGCATAGTCGTCAGCCGCCGTTGGAAAACTTAAACCTCGCAGAAATCTTAAAGGCAGATGTCCGCGTTTCCCCAATGGATTTTCTAAGGCTGGTGGCTGGTGGCTGGTAGTACCGCTGCTGACAATTATCACATCGTGTCGCAGTGGCGGCCATAATATCCCCCAGTCCGGAGATGAAGTCAAATGCTGCAAATACAACCAATCAGACGAACAGCAGCGGGATGCGCCCCTCAACGCCCATTTTAATGTGCGCACGACTTGGCTCGGGGCAAACGCATATATATCGGGGTATGGAAGTGATATTGGGTCTGGTAACTCCATGAATTTTCTTGTGTTTTCAGTGGGGAAACAGCAGTAAATTGACATAAAAACCAAATTGTCCATAAAAATGTATTTCCCTTTAGCCCAGCGAAGGATCTCCCCCAAGCAGTTGGTTTTTCCTCGATTTTCCCGCATTTCTTTTCTTGTTCCTCGTGTTCCCCGATGCTTATCGATAAAGTTCAATGGCAGCTTCAGGGGCAACTTGCTCAGTTGGCCGGCGGAATTAGTTTCCTGCGGGGAATCCCTGGGAACGGTTCCGTCAACAATTTAATCAGTTCATCGCCTCCCGGCCGCAGCAAATCCTGCTGGCCGTCCAAAGGACTTCTGCTTTGTGCTTATTTCAACACCCTTTGGGGCTTGTAGTTTATTTATTTTTTCTTCTTTTTTTTTTGTTTTGGGCTGGCTTACTTGCCGCCTATTGACACAAAATAAGTTGGCTTTATTTTGGGTTTTATTGGCCGCATTCTGTTGGCAGGAAATTAAAAGCCATCTGGCAATGTTTTCATTTCCTCTTGCCAGAGTCACTTCATCATCTTCCCCAGAATCGATATTATGCTAATGATCGTCTAATTATTGCCCATTATCGAAATGAACTGAGCACATTTCCCATTACCACCAACATTCGAAATAATCGTAGTTTGCCAGCTGGCTTATTTGATGAGCTCCAAAACAAGTTTAACTTTTTGGAATGGGATTTTAATATGTAAATGGTTTTTGGTGGGAATGTTTGCAAGATAAGTATGTTTAGATTGTCAAGTTTTGGCTAATTAACAAATCTGATTAATTGGAAAGTGTCTGTACGGCTTCCCTTGTAAAATTTTATTCGAAAAATAAAAATGTATAATATTAAAATCTTTAGCTTATTAGTTAAAATTGTTAATGAGTTTAAATTTGCTATATATTTATTAGAAAGGCTATCATCTAGCTAAACCATGCATCCTAAAGATATTATGCTTAAAAATTTAATGAATCAAAGACACTTTTTAGATCTTTTATTTTTTCTGTCATCATCGTAAATGCGTTTTTTTTTTAAAAGCTTGAATAGATGGAAAATGATTGATATTTTCCACAGAAGCCTAATTATTAGCTAGACCAGAGGAGGAAAAAGGCTGCAAAAGCAAAAGGCAAATCATTTCAATACAGCTGGGTCCCAGAAGATTAACCCCCTCCCATAGTTTTTTTTTTTTGCCATCCCACACACTGGCATGTGGGGAGTTTGAATGGATTTTTAATAACATTGTCAGGGTGACACTGAAATGGCGTCAACATGTGCGCAGCTATCGACCCTGACTGTGATTATCACTCGACCTCCAGTCCCCATAGCTCCCGTAACCCCCATTTATCCTCCTCTCGACCATCAGGGGTCAGGCTAACACACACAAACACACACACACACGCTCACGAAAGTGTTGGACGTTTTTTGTTTGTTTGGGTTGTGTTTTTGTTGCAGGTTCCTCCAGCGATGTTGGCTTAACGCCTGCTGTTGCTGCTCTTTTCGGCCGGTCAACACGCTCATATTGGATATGTTTCGGTGGCCTGGCCACCACTCCAAAGGCTCATCATCCGTTCCATCCTTTTTTGATGAGGCGAACAACACGAGCCAACTAATTTCAGCCTGACATTTGCCAGCGACGATGATGATGATTACGATGATGATGCTGGTAATGGGCTATGGCTTATGCCGAATGCCGCACATTTCATAAGTTTCGATGGCGGTTAATTTACATGGCCAGTTGGAGGATTTATTGCCAAACGAACTAGGCCAACTGTGGGCAGGCCAGATATTTATTACAGCCTGTGCGCCTGAAATGAGTTAATATCGCTTGACTTCTTACTGGCCGTTCTGGCTCTTAAAGCCCCGGACAAAGGTCCCATTGAATGTATTCACAGGAAGGCAGAAAGACGCAGGATGTGCCACAACCTGACTGCAGATACACCAAAAGAAAAAACAGCAGAACCCTCAGGCGTTTCTTGAGGAATGATAAAATGTATCTTTAATAATGGCTCCCATTTTATGTTTTGAGTTGAGACACTTTTATGGGAGCCCTGGTCAGTTCAACAAAACAGCCAACTACAATTTATTTTTATTTCTCATTTGTCTTGGTGTTTTACAGTCCATAACTTAACCAAATTTAATGCGATTCCGAAGTGGCATACCTCTTACGAATCGTGGTTCTCTAAAAATCTGCATTCAAAATTTTCATTTTAACGTTGATCAAATTTTTGACCCATTTTCATGTTAGTTATTTCAACGATTATGACAACTTGTAAAAAGGTCACCCTCAACTGGACTTCCAGACTCCATAACTTTACCAAATTTAATCCGATTTCAAAGTGGCATACCTTTTACGACTCGTGGTTTGATTCTCTAAAAATCTGCATTCAAAATTTTCATTTTAACGTTTACCAAAATTTTGACCCATTTTCATGTTAGTTTTTTCCAAGTTTCCGATGACTTGTAATAAGGTGACCCACAATTGCACTGCCAGAGTCTATAACTTTACCAAATTTAATCCGATTTCAAAGTGGCATACCTCTTACGACTCGTGGTTTGATTCTCTAAAAATCTGCATTCAAAATTTTCATTTTAACGTTGATCAAAATTTTGACCCATTTTCATGTTAGTTTTTTCCAAGTTTCCGATGACTTGTAATAAGGTGACCCACAATTGAACTTCCAGGTTCTAAAACTTGGCCAAATTTAATCCGATTTCAAAGTGGCATACCTCTTACGACTCGTGGTTTGATTCTCTAAAAATCTGCATTCAAAATTTTCATTTTAACGTTTATCAAAATTTTGACCCATTTTCATGTTAGTTTTTTCCAAGTTTCCGATGACTTGTAATAAGGTGACCCACAATTGAACTTCCAGGTTCTATAACTTGGCCAAATTTAATCCGATTTCAAAGTGGCATACCTCTTACGACTCGTGGTTTGATTTTCTAAAAATCTGCATTCAAAATTTTCATTTTAACGATGATCAAATTTTTACCCATTTTCATGTTGGTTGTTGTTATGTTTCCAAAGACTTGAAAAATTGATTCTCTCATAATATGCATTAAAATTTGTAATTTAATTAAATGTGTTTAGTTTTTGTATGTGATGCTTTTCTTCTTGTTTTAGGTAAGAACTTTGTCTTAATTATTTATTTTTCCAATCGTTTTGATGAAGTTTCTAAATAATAATAATATTATTATTATCATAAAATAATACTATTGAGTTGGGGTTTGGCTTCGAATTTTTACGAGTTACAGTTTCAGTCCTTTGTGACTGCGTTTGTAATTTTGAAAATCCATTATTTTTACCTCATCTGTGCGCAATGTGGTGTGTGCAATGAAAGCAGGCGAGAGAGCTGTTATAGCAGACAAACAAAAGCTGCCGAAAACAAATAATTCGTTCTGTGTGCTCCATGCTCTGTTTTGCTGTTTTGCTTTTTGGATCTTTGAATGTTTGTGTTTTCCTTGCGAGCCACACGACTCTTATCCTGGCTGGCATCCTTTGTCTGTTTGTCTGTTTTTCCGTCTGTCTGTCTGTCTGTGTGTCTCTCTGTTTGCATGCGATGCTGATGAGCCTGCAACATGTCGAGTCGAGTTGTTGCCAAAGTAATAATAACAAAAGGGCTAAGACCGAGACGAGAGCGGGCTTAAAAACTCATTGACACGTTCAGCACCAGCCAGGGCAACACTTTCGGTTTTAGCCGTATTCTATCCGTAGTTTTGCATCCTGCCTGCGAAGGCCTCTAAGCCATTTACTTAGCCACACTTGGACAGATGTCAATGGGAATCTGGCTGGGTAAATGGATGCTCGACTGGCTGAATGAAATCATGCACGACTGACTTAATGCCTTTGCCAGGCACTTGGATTCATTTCCATTTAAATGTTACATCAACTCGGGTTTCCTCTCCGGGGCAACAGTGCGTATGACCGCATCCGAATGTGCATTTAATTGCATTTCAATTTCTCGATTTACAGCCATTTGGGCATACAGCCTGCCAAACACAGACACTGCACATGCACATCGAGTGTCCAAATGGAGTATTGAATTAATAAATTCTCGGTAAGCTGTTGACGTGGTGGTTGTGGCTGTGGTTGAAGGACACTGCCAGTAGCTCGGCTACTTAATTAGCAGGACGACAGACCAAAAAGCAAGCCTCAGATTTGCCCACAATTTCACACTCAGTTCATTTGCCTTTGCCGGATAGATTTTCCCTTTACACACACTTTTTTTTTTAATTTTCCCATTAGCTTTGGCCGTCAAAGAGGAAAACGAATCACACATAAAACTTAATTAAATTTATCAATCGGAAACAACATCAGCTGGATGGGAAGAGGCGTGGCGTTGATTGGCATAAAGGGCTTTAATAAGCATAAATTATGTAGAGTCTATAATCAATTCCAGTCGTTATTGTTTGTCTGGCTAACATGAAAATTGTTTGCAGCACGCGAGCAGATATCTTGGAATAACAAAATTTAATTGAAGCGAGGTATTAAATACCCTCAAAATAAGAATAAACGGAGTGTTTCAATAATATACAAATTTGCAGCTTTAAATTGTGAAAAAATGTATATATTTATTAACAAAAAAGAGAAGCAATGTGTAAACTTGACTGAAAGTAATTAACAGGAAAATGTTATTTATTATTGATTTTAAAATGTCTGTTTTTCCAGTCTTTATTTTGTTAGAAAAATAAAGCCTCGGTTTTTTATTTATAAGTCATTTTCTTTATATTGTTTTTAGGAATCTTTCTGTGGCCTTAAACGTAATGAATGGGCAAGTAAATATAATCTATTTTTGGCTGATGATTTTCTCATTTCAAAGCTGACTGCTTATGCCGACTTAAAGGGACTTTCTTTGTCCCGAAATCTAAATATACCCTCGGAAAGGGCAGCTAAAATTTGGCTGAGGTCATTGCGAGCAGGTGCAGCCGGTGAGATAGTGAGAGGCAGATAACAAAGGCCCACAACGGGGCGAGTGTTCAAGTGGCCAGGCAGTTGCAAGTGAAACCACCTGAGCAAAGGCAGTAATTACACAGCGCGTCACTCACTGACTGCCTGACTGCCTGACTGAGGCCTGCAATTAGCTGGCCATATAACTCATCCGCCACGTGGCACCGCTCTAGAAATAAAATGCAATTTGCGAAGTGAAATTGCCTGTACTTGTTAAATTAATCTCGCCCTCATCTCGGGCTGCCACAGGCAATTTCAAGCTCGACTTGCCAACTCATCAGCCAGCTCCAGCATCGCTCAGTTGTCAGCCGCAATCGCTGGCATTCTAATTAAGCCGCGGCTAATCATTAATTAGACACATCGAATGCGGCCTTTTGGATGTTTTTTTATAGGTGCGTATATACACAATGCGGCCCATTTAAGTTTGGTAATCGCAACAGCTTTCTAATGCCGCAAAAGCCGAAAACAAATGTCGCTTTTAATTATGTGCTTTCTCAGGATTTTGACGGAAATACACTAGAAGATAATGTGCTCAATTATAATTAAAACTGCTTTTTAATTTATTTTAGAGTTAAAGAAATAACAATCAAGTTAAAATAAATTTTGGGTTGAACCTTTTCTAAATTTGATATATATTATTAAATTTTTCTGTATTTTTTAGCTTTAGATGCATGATATTTTACTATTCCGTCAATCCAAAAAATAATAATGTTTGTGTTTTAAAAAAATCTTAGTACGTAGAAACTGAGAATTGATTTGTTTTTAGATTGACAGTAAATAACGAAGTAACAAAATGTTTTTTAATTTGAATGGGCGATTGTAATGCAAATTTGGTCCTTAAAATTTGGCTCAGTGTAGTCAGCTCCAGCTGTTTGGGCTTACATTTAGCACCTCAAGGCACGCCACTGGCCACACCCAAGGATATCCGTGGTTGGAGGTGGTCGAGGACGATGTGGGATGAGAATGGGAATGGGGATGGAGCAGGTGCAGGTCCAACTGCTGGGTGTGCTCAAGGTTAGGGCCCAATGACTGCCCACCAAACCGACCCGAGCCGAACCGCGTGGAGCTCAACTGACGTGCTCTGATCGACAGGATGTCTGCCGGTGGGTGGGGCGATGGGTTGATGGGTGTCCTAGGATTCGAGGGCTGCGGTCGGGAGCTTATTTATAAAACGACCTTGGCGCAAATCAAATGCAAAACTTTTATGCGGCCAGCGACACGCGTCCGTGTCCGTGTCCGCATTCGCCTGCTCATTAAAGGTCAAAGCCGATTTTGTTGTCCTGTCTCCCCAAGGTGTGTTCGTTCCTGGGTCCTTTGTGGCGGGAATTGCGAGGAAACAAACACAAATGTATATATGTACAAAATAAACATACAACTTTATACGCAGGCAAAAAAGTAGGCAAAAATCTGAATTCACTTTGATGGGAAATCCTACGGAAATTTCAATTATATTCAATTATTACTATTTGTTATTACAATTGTTTACCGTAAATAACGACAAACATTAATAATTCTTATGGTTACAGATTCTTTGACTTAATAAAAACATAATTCGGCTCTGATTAAAAAAGACAATATATGTATTTCATTGCGATTAAACAAATTTAACAATTTTTGAATCAAATACATTTCAATTTTTAATAAATAAGTATTAGTAATTAAAATTTGTTCTTGCTCTGCTAAGCTTTTCTTTCCGTGTAAATATTAATATAATTTTTTAGGCTTTTTGGGAAAGCCTCTTCAGAATTATTTGCTTTGGCGCCTTGCTCAATAAACATAATTAGCATTTTGCCACTTTACGTGGCCCAGTCACTAATGAATGACTAGGCCGAAAGGGAAACCGACAAGAAAACAACAAAGGAATATAACAGAGAGGGTGAGAGGTGGGGGAACATGAATTGGACCTATTTCATATGCAAAAAGTGCCAAAGAAGTTGATTAAAAATTCAGGAAGAGCTCAACTATTTGACAGGCACGGCGCCATCTGTGTGGCAAATAAATAACGGAGTAAACTGAGCAAAGGCCACAAACAAACACGCACACCTACAAGCTCCCAGGATATACATATATATAAATATATATATATATATAAGCTGGGGCATAGACACATCAACACTTGCAGAGATGTATACAAGTGTCACTCGTGTGTAGCGCACTCAACGTCAGCACTTGGCAATTGCCATGTTCCCTCACACACACATCATCGCACACTTCCACGCACACCATTGCACACCCACACTAACACACCTTCAAAGCAAATTTAGAAGGCTGCCAAAAGGGCTACTCTCCAACACACACACTCTCATTTAGTGTCGCACATGGCGTATACGTGCTGGCTGTCTGTGGCCGTGCCGCAGAGTGTAATTAAATATTTTACAGGCAATCTACATTCTTAAGATAAACTCGGCTTTATATATGTATTTGTGGGTGACCCAGACCAGGAGCAGCAGCCACAATGGGAAAATGTTTTTAAAAACGGGAAACACGCAAAATGCTAAACAAGTGCAAAGTCCGGGAGGGATCGGAACGATTCGGAAATGCTCTTAGCCAAATCCCAAAAATGTTGCAAAAAAGTCGAAACTTTTTTTTCGAGTTAAAGTTGCTGAAAACAGTCAGAGTTTATTTTTGCTATGATGATAATACTAACTCTTATTAAATTTATGACGAAAAGTAGGCTAAAAGTTTTTTTTAAAATATTACTCATACGACCGAGTACCAAAAGTCTGAAATACAAATTTGAAACATTAAAATAAACGCTCTTATAATATCCAGAAAATCAAACCATTTACTTTCACATTGTAAATGTAAATTGATTTGAATCCTTTTATGTAAATTTCACCCAATTGACTGCCAAAGTCGACGAACTCCGAAAAATGGCGGGCCCAAAAGGACAACACCATAAGATACCAGATTAATGTTTGCAGCTCCCAAGAACACACAGTCACAAGGATATTGCGCTTAGGCTGCAATATTTGGTGGGCTCGTCCTGGGCCCACACATACATACATACGTACATGCAAACATACATGACTCGTGGAAACATTTTTCGGGGCATAAGTCGTCGTAGTCGTTGTTGTGGAATTTAGATTAGTGTCATTTAACTTTTTAGATTTACAAATGTTGCATGAAAAGATAATCGGCTTGCCCTTGTCCTCCGGCCAGCCACAGGACATGGAAATAGGGACACGGGACATGCGACATGGGACACGGGCCACGGGTCCTTGGACTTAGTCATGGGCAGTTTTGTGGCTGCTGCCCCTTTGCAACCTCAGAACGATATAGTCCTCCTCCATATCCTGCGTCTCAGATCGTCCGTCTGCGCTTGAGTTGCGGCATTGTAACAGGTTTTGCGGCGTGCTTCGGGTTTTTGCGGCTGGGAGCTGGGAATATGGACCAGGAGCCGGGGCCAGACCCCAAATTGGATTTTGTTGTTGTCTCCCAGTCGGGTTGCCTCTACAGACATACATATGTATATCTATATGTTTGGACGTGGACGCGTGTTGGTAATTGCGCTTTGAGGTTGTAATTTGTGAATTGAAACTGTCAGCAGTAAAATGTGGTGCGTGTGCCGGTGGATTTAATAAGCAAATTAAAAGGCTGCATTGTCCAGACTCGAACTCTCAGCCTCCATTGCGATTCCATTGACTCCCCCTGGTTTTATTGGATTTTTATTAACAATTAGCTGAGAATTTAATTCAAAAGCCTAATCATTTTGCCTTTCAAATTTAATTATAACTGCATTTGCATTGGAATTCCTGATATTTTCTTAATTAATAATTTATGCCTTGCCCCCACTTTTTGCTAAGCAACAACGAATGAAAGGGGGAAAAACAAGGGAAAACTGTTTTTTAATTGCCTGCAAAAAGGGTTTACAAGAGGGCTGGGAAAATACTCGATGTTGGCCGCAGCTGTTGCTCCGGCTTAAGCGGGTTAAGGAAAAAAGGATGAGAGCCGGCACACAGTCCACATGAACTGACCACTTGAGTTGGCCTAATTGGCTGGCCAAGTGTTGGTTATTTCGGAACATGAACTCCAAGCTCCCTGAATGCGGTTTTCTTTTCGCCACTGAACATCTACCACTAGAACTCATTTAGCTTGGTTTTCCTTGTGGCTAGAGGGTCTCTATTTGTAAAACAAGAGATAGGGCTTACAAAATATAAAAGAATTAAAGTACTAAGTTCTAGTCAAAAAAAAAATCTTAAAATATAGACTTCCTAAGTTCCAAAATTTCTTTTTTTATTTTTATGAGCTTGTTTTTTTGTAAAGAAAAGTACAATGGCTTAAGGTTTCTCTAGTTTTTAAGGTGTAAACAAATGTTTTTTATTTGTTTAGTTTTTTATGAAAAATTTAATTTTTTTGAATGTGTTTTCTTGTGAAATTACCATAATTTTAAATTCAGAATTATTTTATTTTCGGTGCCTCCCAAGCCTTCTAGCACTTGAAACCTTCAAATAAAGTGCTCTGTGATTAGGTTGGCCCCACAGCAGACTCCATTAGTGTGAAAGGGCGTGGCAGTGCTGGCCTTATCTAGAATGCCCCTCAAAAAAAAATCCGAAAGCAACACTATGCGTGCGCGAAAAATTCATCATCCATCAATCCATCTGTCCGTCCACTTTCAGGCTGAGCTGAAATGTGGGCCGTCGGAAGGGGTTACGCCCAGTTTTAGTCAAGGACCAACACCGAAACATTCATGTGAATTACCAACAACTCCGATGGCGGCAACAGAAATGGCGGCGCCGGAAACGGAAACGCAAGAGCGTGTTTGAGCAGAAGCCCATAATTTTGCATTAGCAGCTACCGAAAAAGGCAACAGAAAAGCAAACACAAACAGAAACAGAAACAACAACTGAAACAGCAGCACAGCAACAGACATTGACAGATAACAGAATGGAGTTCAGTCACATGTGAGAGCACGTGATAGGAATTCACAGGTGGAAACAGGCGCGTACAGGTATTAAATATGTTGAACATCGTTGGCAGCTCACTAATCAAATGGGCATTAGAAATCGAGAGGAGCGTGTTGTGAAATGGTAAATTAGGGAATTAGCTGGACCAGCTTATATAGTACATTTATGCCAATTTCGAACTCACTCATCAAATAAACATTTGCCATTGTCGGGTGACTAATTTCAATGCCATTGCATTATTTATTCATTGAATTGTTTAATAGTCAAAGTGTTTTAGAGTTTAATAGGATAATAATATTTTAGCAAAGCTGATAATAGTTTGGTCGAAATCATATAATTTATAACATTATTGAAAACAATATCCGAATTAATACATTTCTTTCGAGGAGCTGTTCGTTTTATGATAATTTAGAAGTTTAAAACTTTTAGTAATACACAATTAAATGGTAACCTTTCTCATTAATTTTACCTTTTCGTAAAAAGGCCATAAGATTATTTTTAATACTAAAAGGAAACCTGAACTCAAGCTAAAAATGACTGACCTTGGTAAGTTAACCATCTTTCACCGTCGTCCTGCGTCCTAAGTATAATTAGTTTTGCACTAACTGGGGCGTAAAACGAAACTCAGACACATAACAGAACTGAACGCCTCCAGATCGAACCAAACCGAAGCGAAGTGAAGTGAAGCCTTTGCCTGCCCAAAAGAAAATCATTAAAAATATTTGCCTGCACGCGCTGAGCCGCCTCGTCATCCAATCAACCATCGACATCGCAGCACCACCACCACCGCAACCACTACCACTACCACTGCCAACAGGCACCACCAAAATCGACACCACAACCGCTGGCCATCCAGCTCCTGGCCATCGAAAAAGGAGGCAGAGGGCCGAAAGGAGCCCGATTTGGGGCATAAAAATTGTTGCTTACTTGGCAAAGATGTTTATCACACCGTCGGGTGGCTGCATAAAAAAAGTGGGACAGACCGGCCTGGTCTTCAGCCCAAACTTTGCACATTGGTCTAATGCATTGAATGGCATTTTTAATTACAAATTTAAAAAGGTTAGTACTATTACTTAAACTTTTTATGACTTTATTAAAAATGTTTTCTTAAATATTAGGAATTTAAAATTCTTTGTATTTATTGAAAAATCAAATTAAGGTTTAGAGCTGCATCTTCAGGCATTCAAAATTGGAAGCTCATCTAACTTAAATCGTATTAGAATATATCTAGTAAATTTAAAAACAACAGAAATCCAGTTTTTGATGTTCAAGGTTTAAGTGCATGTTTTGATTTTAAGCTCAAGTTAAAGCCCAACTTAGAAAAACTTTAGGAATTCTATTTTAACTAAAGAGCAAATGGCATTGCAATGTTAGTACTTTTTTGCGCGAATCCTGAACCACAGTACTGTGGCCAGTGCGGTTGGCAATGTAAATATTTTGCCATTCGGGCTTTCTCTTGGATTAGTTTCATTTATTTCATCATTTGCGCGTCTCACTAAACGCATGCAGCGCCTTATCCTGCCGGGCTGAGTCCTGAGTTTGGTATCCTGAGCTGGGTGTCCTGTCTGGGCGAGAGTATTGCCCGGGCTCAGTGGTCGGTTGGCGGTCCGGTGGGGGGATACGAATTTAATCAGGCCGCTGGGGACTGTAAAGCGACGCCGCCCGCTGCTAACACAGAAATGTAGGCGCTGCCCAGAAACACAAAAAAAACAACAAAAAAAGAAACGGAAACAGAAAACACACAGAAAACAAAACTATCCTTAAGCGTAAAAAAGTGCACAAAAAAAGTGTTGGGCTCAATTTTTTTGATGATGGTTTACGAAATTTAGTTAGTCGTTCTAATATATTATTTAGCGGCTTAGACCAGCGCTTCAATCAGAGAAAATAAGGAAATTGAACTATTTTATTTATAGATGAACAAATCAATTATAATATTATGATTAAATACTTATGCGTTATAAAATTATATATATTATTAGACATTAAGTTTGGATCAAACTTGGTGTGCATATTTTGAAAATGCATTGCCTCGTTTTCTTTGTTAACTTAAGGCTTAATCAATTCTATTCAAATTTTCTCTGTGTGCAATCGTTGCTGGCGAAATGATGACGATGGCGATGACGAGGTCCGCCCGCTAAAAGGAAAATGTTAGGGGGACTATTTGATTTTTCCTTTGCACTCTCCTCTTTTTTTCTGCGCTTTTATTATTCGTTACAAGTGTGTGAAGTTGTAATTTAAGTGTGTGGAGGGGAGGAGCAAGTGACACGCCCACCGCCCATTAAAGGCGGTCTTCAAATGCCACTGGAGGGGACATTGATTTTCGTCTCTCTCTTTATTTTCCCGCTCGACATGCCTTTAAAGCAAATTCCAGCTATGCACAGCAATCAGTTTCAGTTGCGTCTTGATTTTCGCTTTTGATTTCATCGGGATTAGTTGGAAAAAGGGGGCGTCTGATGCCATCCCATATCCAGCTGACATTGACGAGTGTCAGGCACATGTCCGCCACACAGCCGAGCCACACTGACTTGGCTTAAGCGTGGACGCAGCTGGACATCGAGTGGCCAAATCGGAAGTGGAAGTGGAAGAGAGCGGGAGCGGAGCTTATTGGCTGCTGCAGGATGGACCACAGGTGGGAGAAGGGAGGAGTGGGACCTCCGGCTTCCTGCTCCTCCGATAGTTCGTGAAAAGTTTTTAGTTCGGTTTTAGGGTAACATTTTCCTCACCACTTATTGAATAAATTCATCGGAATTTTGTTTTTACTTGCTTCTTGTGTGACTTAGTGATGGTTTCCCCTCGTGTGGTTTAATTTTTTATGAAACCATTTTGTTTGCGAAAAGCATATTGTTGAAAAAGTTGGGGAAAATAAAGGGACAGGAGATCAAAACAAATAAAAGGTTCTACTTCAATTACTTTCTTGAAATGAATTATAAATATTTAATATGATAAGATATGTGACCTTATCTTAAATATAAGTTTACGGGTTCTCTTTACGTAATGAGAATTTCACTTAAATAAAAATGGAATTGTAGAAATATATCTGAAGCTTATATTTGTTTTGGCAAATATAATATTCGTTGTTTTTGTTGATATATATTGAAGAAAAACTAATTGAAACTAATCACTTGTATAATCTTATCACCCTTTTTCTCCCGAAAATGTACAACTTAAATTTAAAATTTGTAAAGTTATTTTTTGAGATATTCGATATCATAACCATAAAAACATACTGATTTGGTACATTGTACGTTGTGCGAAATATAAGAACACTATAACATGTTTTGCAATTATTTTAAATTTACTCCACAAAATAAAGGACTACGCTCTTGAATGGATTCATTACGTTGCAATCAAATTGGGAAATTCCTTGATAATGCGTTGATTGCATAGTGGAGCATAAAAACGTCTCCCTACCTTTTGCCATTTGCAAAAGCAATTGTGAAATGATTGCCGTTTGAATAATTGAACCGGAAAGCTCCTCCTTGTTAGAAAGAGGTGAAGGAACTCCAGCAAGTAGGGCAAAATATTTCCTAGAATTGCACCGCAGACCACTGATGGGTTAAATAATGATTGGCTGGTCAGGCGACCAAATTTCATTGGAACTTGCTATGCCGGATGGCCTTGATCTGCAAGTGGGCTTAGTTTCCGCCAGAACAGGATGATTTTCCTGTTCGCTTGCAGGTCCTAATCTCGGGGCTTTAAGCTCGATTGGAAGGGGTTCTCAGTCAGCTGGTCCGGTGGTTGGCAATTATTTTTAGCCCATTGTGTGTATTTGCCTCCGCGCGGACCAACTGTCTGGGTAGGCAGGTGAGTGTTTATTTTCGCCAATCAATATTCCACATACTCCCAATCGATACGGCACTTCACATGGCCGCAGGGCGCACGAGGCGTATGATTGATCTAATTGATAGCCAAGATTGATGGCGCAATCTCGGCAGGTGTGCGCTGTCTGAGCGTCTGCCGTGTCAACCGAGTGTGTGTGGACAATAAATCTCAATTGCAATCGACTTACATGCACTGGATTTCCTCGGCTTCCAGCTTCTAGCTGCAACAGCAACAGTTGACCATAAACACCTGCATCAAACTTGAACTTTAACTGGTAGTTTTTTTTATCAATATTTTTTTAAAAGTTTGATTATTTTTGGAGTCAAGACCCCTACAGTTCTTCACTCGAAACCGCGACTTGTCAACGATTTGTTAGCGACTTGCGAGCGGCCAGCGAGCGACTGAAAACGCGACTTGGCAGTCCAAAGGACGAGCGTGGACTGTGACACTGCGGCGGCTGACGGTGTCTATTATGGAGGCCAAAAGCAGGAGCAACATGGCCAGCAACAGAAACCCCATATAGCCACACGGCCAAGGCGGAGCAACTGTTGGTCGTGCGAATCCCGCATACGATATTCGCACTTCGGCTGCTGCGCTTCGGCTTTTTGACTGTCGTCTTTCGTCCTCGTCCTTCGTCCTTATTTTTCTTCCTGTGTCGTCGGCAGCTGTTTAACTATTTTTCGGTTAGTTTTTCGCTGCGCTTGCATTTCAATGACAAATTGTTGCATCTCAGAAATGCCCGAAAAAAACCCCTTTCCACTCACCTGTGTTTCTGGCGTTTAAATCAATATTCCATTTCTCAAACCTTTTGTCGCCCGAAAAACATTGTTTCGAGTGCTCAGTTCTTATGTTTTCCGCTTATTTTTTTTTAGCGATTTACTTACTTTTCACCATCTAAGCGGGCGGAAATACTTTTGCGATTCTTGTGCAGACATGTTTTGTTTTTGCATGGATGTTTTAAATTTATTGCACAACATTCAGCATTACAAGAGCAGCAACAAAAACAGCATCAGCGGCAACTGATAGCGGAAAGTTTAATGGGAAATGTAAATGTTACGCCATTGTATGACATACGACAATAAAATGGAATGAAACAGAAACAATAAACCGATGGATGCCAGGCCCAGGATTCCTACACAGGTTGTTGGTCCCATTTCCCCTCTCGAACGACCGACCACCTCCTTCATCTCTCTATCACACTGAAAAAATTATATTTTTTATGATATTAGGCCTGAATTTTACGGGCACAAAGTAATCATAGCTTATTACTTAGGAAGAATATTAATCTAAAATCTAAATTTAGTCTAGAGTGATGAGTATTTGAAGTTTTATTTAAGCCATCAATTAGTCAAAAAACTGCAAGCTTATTTTAAACAGTTTTCAAGAAAAGATTTAATTGTTAGATCCCCTTTCTTGCCTTTTGAAATGAGTTTCTTTTAAATGTCAAAGGCTAAACAAAAACTTTGATTAATTAATTACTTTACAACATACAACTTTTTGTTACACAAACTCTTCTGAGTTTTTCACAAAGCTAAGAATATATTAATCTACGGTCGAAGTACTTCATATTTTTCTCTGTTGAAACACATTCCTCTTCCTATTTCCCTAGTCTCCGCTTGGGTTTTTTTTATTTGCTGTTATTTTTCTGCGGCTTCGGCCATAATTTACAATAACAACAACCCAGATAGGGGCGGAGGTGGCTCAGGGGGGCGTGGCAGGGGTAGGTAGATAGAGAAATGTGAAGCTGAAAATGAAAGAGTCGAACAATGTGGCTGGCCCCGGCTTGTGAGGCTGCCGTTTTGCATTCGATGGATGAAAATAGAGGGGAGGGGGTGTCTGCAGGGAGGCTGATTCCGAGGGGGGGGTCTTGGGGGAACCAATAGCTACGCTACCGTTAGCAGTCTAAAACGACGAAGCCATCGAAATCGCGCCATGCAGTTCTTCTTACTTCAGAGTCAGATATTGTATTTCATGGCGTCTCGCTCGATATGTCACGGGTATGTATGTTCACCTCCATAGCTGCATGTTTGTGTGTGTTCCATAATTCAATTTCAGAGTAAGCCCATTCACAGTCACAGTCATAACCACCCACAGCCACCCACAACCAGCCCATAACCACCCACAGCCACCCACAACCACCCTTAACCACCCAAACCCCCCCCCCCCACTATGCACATAAGGCATTGATCTGCCCTGCAAAGCGCTTTATGTTTTATGCGTGTGGCTGAAAAGTTTAACGAGGCATAAACAAACATAGGGCCATTGTCGTTGCCACTGCAGACTGAATGAATGAAAGTTGGCCAAATGATATATGTTTTGCCCAGGGATAGGCATTTTTTTCGGATCTACCCGGAAGCAGGTTTACAATATATGAAATAGAAATGGGATACATTTTTCTTTCACAGATTTATTAAATCGATTTAAATTAAACATACAATCACTTTGTTACCACCTTTCACCCAAAAGGAAGCTTTTATGAATTTATAAAACGCTACCGTAAATAAAGGAAAAATGGCAAAGTTTCTCAGCTCAAAATCAACATTGTTAAATCAATATTGGTTAAGGAAAGGAAGGCAGCTTCTTAGCAATCTGTGAAATTGAGATGAATTATAATTAGACGTTGAGTTATTAAACACATAAATGTTCGTAATTTAATAATGATTTTCAGAATAGCTTGCCAAGGAATTCGATATTAGCTACAAATTGGATGATTTGCAATGTGTTCTGATTTAATCAGATTTTGAGGTGAGTTTTAGAAATTCTAGCTTAAATAAAATTTTGAATAATTTAATCTTTGAATTTAAAAGATTTGAAGTGTTTTCAGTGACAAAAAAGTAATAAAAATAACTTTGCTCCAAGTATACCATATTTTGTAAAGTATTTTCCATTTGGTAAAAGAATGTGTAATGAATCATTCTTATTGAAGAACCTTATTAATCCTCTTTCCCAAAAAATATCGCAAAGTAGTTATGACATTGATTGTAAATTCCTGAGATGTGCCTTTGCATCTGTTGGTGTCGAAGCACCGAGCCCATGCTCAAATTGGCTTATCCATAATCCAATTAACCAGGCAGATAGCGCCGTGTCACGGCCACATCCTCCTTACATAAACCATATGTTTCGTCACATGCAATTTCCAAAGCAATTAACCGGCACACTCTACCTGCCTGATGGAACATCCATCGCATACCCGAATAGAAGGTCCTCCCGAACGCCTGCAGCCTGTTGCTAGATCCTGCTAGATTCGGTGCATGTGAGTGCCAACGAATTGAATTTGTCGCGCATCGAACAAACTTGGCAATTCAATCAACGTGCCTGCTGTTGTTGCCCAACCCAACCCAACCCATTTCACCTGCTTTTTTGACCATGAACCTGATTATCGAAAATCCGACATCGACCATAGGGAGTTGTCTTGCCTCCATGACTTTTGACCATCGTTTGTTGTTTGTTGTTCGCTTTGCTAATTGAATTGCCGCGTTTGTCGCCTCTTCCAGTAGCAGTGTCAAAAATTACGCATACGCCCGGTTGGTGCGCATTAAGCCGTTACGGCTAATGAAGCTCACGAGATTGACGGGCCAATTATGGCGATGATGGCATCGCCATTGTTTCCCTTTGCAATTGAATTACATTGAAAACTTCGTTAGGCTCGTTAGCCAAGCGCGATTTCTGCGATAAACACGACCGGCAACTTAAAATGCAATCAATGTGCCAGCTTGGTTCTCCTCTGCAGACGTAATCTCGATTAAATTGATTTTTATTGATACCCAGAAATGGTACTCACTTAGCACTTTAGCATTACATGGATGTATTACATAAATGCACACGGAAATAAAAAAATAATTAGTATTTATTATGGTGTGTTAATGAAAATCACAATTTAATCTGTAAAGATTTTTGATAATATTTGTTTGTTTTAATATGCATTTCACATATCGAACAATACAATTTCTGAAAAAAATAATTGTTTAAGTCAAAGCGTTTTTTATTAATCTCTGAATGTATTTTTGCAGAGCAAGTACTTCATTTTATACAGCCAATCAAAAAAATTTACATATTATCTTTGGTTTTGTTGTATTGTTATTTATTTCATACAATTTTACAGGCTAGAGGGTTTTAATTATTACTTTCATTGACGTTTTTACTCAAATTAAGGCTGTGGATAGTTTTTTATAACTATTAATAAGTTTAAATTCCAAGTGTAAGCTGTACGTAACAGCGGATGATTTTCCCTTTAAAGAATGCACTGCGTGTAAAAATAACTCTTCACTAAAGCGGTATTTTCCTGGGCAATACTTCACAGTGCAAACACATATAGCTGCGAATTGGCACAGTTTGAGGCACTAAGGGGGTTCGGGAACTCTTTCCTTTCGAAGGGCAACGGACTGCCTGAAGTAAATCCCGGCAGATTGGTTGCTCTGGTTACGCTTTATATTTTCCCAAGCTATTCTTATTTTTTCCCCTTTTTTTTAATTGATGTTCAGTGCTGATTGGTTTTCCAGCAGCCATTCGAGGCGTCGGGATTAAGCGGAGTGCTTTCAATTTGCACAAATAAAAATAACAATGGAGCACCCAGGAGCATAGGTGGTCGGCACTGACAGTCCAAATTGAATGGCAATTTGCTTTTATTGAAGTGCAGCAACTGGTTGGGCCTGTCAATGCAGGCATCGAGTATAATATTTCAGCTGACCAGGCAGCCAAAGAGCCAAACCAAATCACAGCAAATACATTTATTGGGCTTGCGAGTTTTTTCTCTAGCTTCTCGGAAGTTTTCTGCTCATTGGCGCCTGCGGCACGTACTTGTATTTTGCTGTTGGCCAACTTGTCAGCCTAAGGCAGCCACATCCTCCTCATTCTTGTCCTTGTCCTTGTCATGCTGAAAATATAATTAAAGTTTTTGACAGTTATCTCGGGCCAACAATGAATGAATGTCCAGTCCCTGCGTGATTAATGATGTCGCTTTGGAAAGCGGAAAAATAAAATAGAATTTAATCTGCAGTGGGCTGGAAAGTGACCGAAAAGCACACTCAAATTGAATCACTTGATCATTTATGGTTGATTATGATAATCACTTCGAAAATGGCCAACCGCAAAACATGGGCCCGCCCAAATTATTTGCTCTCAAATATTGTCCATCAATTTAAATTCCGCCCATGTCCGAATGTGAATGCAAACGTTTTGGATTTTCATAGTGCTTAGTGCGGTTGTGGTTGCATTTAAATGAGAGTGAAATATTTAGCGAACTATCATAGTGCCGTTAAAAATTTTAGACCGAAATATGGCTAAAATGTTACAAGCGAAAAGGTTATTTGCGGCATGTGCTGCATTCATTTTATTTTGTTGCAGAAGTCTTCAAATTTATATTTTTAAAGCAGCCGCCCTTTGAGACTTTGAGAAACAAGGCTTGGGCTTTTTGTTCTATAATTTATTATTTATTTTTTCTTATTACAAAGTTCCTTGTAAATTTTGAAGAATTTAAAAATTTTAAAGTGAACTTTGGCATGGCTTTCGTTTTTTTGTTCTGTTTACAAAACGTGTTTTATGGATAAGTTAACGACTTGCATGTCGAACTTGTTGTGAAAGCTTATGTTAAAATTTGAACTGCAGAACGCTGTACTAAAGAGCATGGCTTAAACTTTCCTATCTCTATTGAATATTTTCTTCCACGACTGGGATTAAATTTAGGCAATGTGTCTGTCTCAATTTGCGGGTGCCATGAAGCTTTGTCTACGCTTTGTGTGTTTGCACACCTTTGGCAGCGGTTTGCAGCTTTGTTAATTAAAAAATCTCTTGGAAATCAGACAAGTCAGACGGGTAATTAGAACTGGCATCCAGCCGAAAGCACACACACGATGCCCGGGATTTGGAGGTAATTGGCTGCCGTTGCGTGGCAACCGGGAGTTGCAACTGCAGGTGCGACAAGTGCAGGCGGTGGATTGCAAGTAAATCGCAAACATAGCCACACGGCTAACTCACGTAGGTGAAATGTAAAAGCTTCGGGCTAACTTTTTTAAGCTAACTTTGTCTACTGCAAATCAGGGAAATTTGTGAACTGAAGCCACAAAAGTGGCCTCGAAATTGAGTTGCTGCTGGGAAAAAAATTGAATTAATAACTCATAACAGCCGGGTTTTTTGGGGCTATGTGTAACAGATAATTTCATTAAAACAGTCAGCAGCTCGTACTACGACACCCATAAGCCCACATTGCGTATGCGCAATGGTTTTCAAGCGGACTTAACTTGGCTTTTGTGGCACTTTGTGAATGTGTGTGCATGTTTAATATGCAATGGCTAGGCTTATGTTTTGTACAAGGAAATCCTTTTACACCACATTGAGTTCCGTTGTTGCCGCCGCTTGTGGCATCCTCACGAACAACAGAGAAAATGATTCCAGCGCTCTGTGGCTGCAATTAGGCTTAAATATTTATACTCCAAGTGTCAATAGAATGCTAACTTTGCATCTTAAAAGGTTGAGTTCATTAATTATTTCGTACAAAAGTTGACAGTTAAAACTAAGGAAAAAGGAAAATTATAAAGTTTTTGACTGCACCTTAAAGAAGCATTCCGTTTAGGATATCAATTTTTCAATAAAAGTTTTTGCAGCTTTCAGTTGCCATTCTCCGAACAATTAGCAACCGAAAGTGGGCCAAACGAACTGTCAGGCAGGCAAACATCGAATCAGACCATCGAAGTGAAATGGAAATGGAAAATGAAACTGCTACTAAAAACGAAACTTGTGTTTTTCCATTTTTGTAGCTTGTTGGGTCAAGCCTTACCGACTCCCAGAAGGCAAAAAACGAAACTAAAAAAAAAAAAAAAAAGAAACGACATCGAACTGCAAACTTCTGGGGTGATAATGATAATGCTGATGGTAATGTTTTAAAAAGAGTAGAGGGTACACGTCAGGAGCAGCACGTGAGTAAGTACACAGAGAAAATATTTTAATGACAATAATAAACTAAAGCTGTTCGAGAACTCATTTAAAACTTATTTTTATCACCAATTGTCTCTTGTAAATTCTTTTGCTAGTGCAAAGAATATATTTAATAATTATATCTAAGTAACAAAAGCCATTTACTAAGATCATATTTTACATTGAATGATGGTCCATATGTGGGAGCAAACCTGAATTGATGACAGAGATATTTTTCTCCATGTGCGCCTGTGAGTGGATGCTTTGTTCCGATGTGCGGTCACTGCCATGGGGCATGTTTTATGTGGGCCACGGAGCGTATGCGTAACGAGTGCCCAAGTGGCCATCGCCATCTGCCCGTGGGCATACAAAAGGAATCGTTTTGCTTGTCATTTCGCCGATTCAATTAACGTAACAACTCGAAACAAAGCGCCGCTGCACAAAAACTCGATACTCGAAACTCGAAACAGCAAAGTGGACAAATCAGGGAGCCAAGGAGTCGCCTGTTCGCTCTTTTAATGGGCAATTACATTTTAATGAGAGTTTACCGCCGCTGCCGCCGTCGCACCTCCTGTCGATAAATGCAAATTCGGCCAGGGGCGAAGTTCACCTTTAAAGGTCGCCGGTCTTAAAGCCGGGGGTCAGATCCCTTGTACTCCGATTACATTGTCAGTGCCCGCCTTTGAATGCAAATTTCGCATCCTCTGTTATTAATTTCGAGCCGCTCCCTCTTCCACCACATCGAACGTTTGACACATCAAAGCGTCCGCCTGACAGCAGCACACTCTGCTTTATATATATTTTTTTAAATATGCGTGTGCGATTAAAAGAGTAACAGCAACTGAAACCGAAACAAACATTAAAGGGCCGACGCTTTCAATTGGAAAAAACTGAGGAGAAAAAAAATCAGAGCGGCAAGCAGAATTATAATGAGTTTTGTCCGCTGCTCACAAACAGGCTCATGGTTGGTCATGGCCGCCGCCCCTGACAGGCGTTGACACTTTTCCGCTTTTCCATTTTCCCGCCCAGTCTGCCCAGGATTCTGGCGAGAGTCCCGTAATGCTGATGGACACTCGCTTTGATTTGCTGCTGCTGTTGCTCGTGTGGCTTTTCCTTTTGCCAGTTAAGTCAGCACTAACGACTTGTCATACGTGCGGTTTCATCCGGGGACAACGACATCGGCGCGGGTATCATCATCATCATCGCTCCCGACTGTTTGCCCAGTCCTTTGACACAGTGGCTGGCCCATCCTCTTTAGCCAGCGCCGCATTTAAAATCAATTTCATGGCCCCTGCCAGACTCACAAACACCGTCGCGAAGTAAATCCCTGTTTTTGTGCCTCATCTCAGTCACAAATGCAAATATAAACATGTGTGATGCTCGCAAAAAGAAATCCTTTTCAAGCTGTAAATATTACCCTAATGTGGGAAAGTCAAGCCACTGGGTGTTTTCATTTGTGGAAAAAGACACTTCTTAAATATGACATGTTTTTGATGTAAATTCCCTACCAATTTATTTGTAATTGTTATTTTTATAAGTTGGTATTTTAAAACGTGTCAAGTGTTTCTGGCCTCTCAAATTTGTATTTTCTAAAGTGCAAAAAACAACAACTACTATATACTTAATACAAAAAGGTTTTCTTACGTTCTTGTTAGTCCAAGAATTTCTCCTTATTCTCAAAGAGTATTCAATCAGCGCCATGCAAAGCGAACTTTTTAATATTTTATATTTCGTTTTGATAAGCCTTCCACTCCCAGTGAGTAGGTATTTATGTTTGAAAGGCCAAAGGAAAGGTCGTTACTGATAAGTCGAGCCCTGGCTGTTCAGCTAGTCAGTCAGTTGGCCGCTGGCCGAATCACGTATACGCCACGTTTTCGATGAAGCAGTGCAATGCACTCTCCGTAAAGAACTTCCGGTAAGACGAATTGGGCCATCATTTAGTTTGCTGTGAACTCCAATTAAGCAGCTGACGGAATGAGAATTGCCTTAAGTTATTCGGCAATCCTGCGGCACCTGTTTCGTGTTTTTCTTAGCACTTTCTGACTGCCACTCGCTCGTGTGCCAAGAGCAATAAAAGTTTGCCGACTGGCGATGGCAGGCGGAATTATTCATTCGACATTTAAGTGTCTGCCGGGACGTGCAATGAAAAAGTTTAACACACCTGCATACATTACACAATTCAATGGCATAAGTCGTTAAGGAGAAGCCGGGCTTAAAGACGCTCGGCGGTTGCAATGAAAAACAGATGACAAATTGGCCGCTTTTCAAATGCCTTGCATATTTGTAGGCCAATCAATCTGCATATGGAATTTTCGCTGATGGCCAAAAGCAATCGATTTTCATGGTACTTTGCTTTTTTCAGGGAAACGAAAGTGATTTCCTGCCAGGCATTGCCGCCGAAAACTTCATCAAGCTGCCATCTCTTATCGCTGGAGAAGGGGTGTTGCGGCTGAATGCCTGGAATATCTTCCGGTTCCGCAGTTTTTGATGTCTTCCTTTGTGGGGGGAGGGAGAAAACCACAGACAGCAGAGCCAGTAAGTGCCAAATAATAACCGCATGTTGGTAAAACAAATCGAAGAATTTCAAATGCAGGACCGAAATCCAAGTGGAATTCCTGGAGCACCCAGAATATTCAATGCAGCCAAAAACCCTCAACTATGAATGCGATTTCCATGTAAATCCGACCGACTTTGGCACGTGCGCCAACAAACTAGACAATAACTTTGCGAAAATAATCAATTTTTTGGTATGTGCATGGGTTCACATAACACGGCAGATTGCGGTTTAATGGGCGTTTAAAAACGCGTGAAAAGGGTCACCTATGCTGCAGTTTTATGTGGCATACTTTCGGGGGCGGCAGCCCATAAAAAATTCAAGTGTCAGTCGGCCATATTTTAATGGGTCTTTTCGGCCATTGTTGATCCGACTGCAGCACTCGGATACTCCGATAGAAATGCGGGGCGTGACAACAACAAAGGAAGCGGCTAACACACGCCAAGAAAGCCAAACAATCGCTGTCTAAACTCATTGTGTGCGCTTTGTGTGCACTGAAATGGGGGAAAGGATCATTCGGAGACACTCATACAGAAACGAAGGAGGGGGGGGGGGGCGAGCTTCCTCCTTTCCCCTATCACAGTCGTGTGTCAATGCAAATGTCTATGAGTGGAAAAATTCACATTGATGCCGCTTTGTCGCATTGTCTGCTCAATACTCAAATGTCGAGGCACCGTGGAGTGGTCGGAAATATTGTTTGCTGGTAAACGCTGCTGACAAACACTAACTGATGTAAGTTGATTGTGAGCAGCCAAACACTTCACTTCACTCTGTCAGTTGATACGGTTACGGTTTATTATTGCCAGCCGACTGAATGACTAAACAGATTGAAAGGCTTGAGCAGACAGGGATGGGGATGTAAAGTTAAACAGTGGCTGAAGACAAACTACAAATAATTATCACCTATACTTTGTTATTTAGCGATGTGACAAGGACCTCTAAAGATGGTCTCATCTACTAATCCAAAGTGATCTCCTCTTTGTACTGATAGATATAATTTAGTACCATACAGTTCACATACGCAATACGATAAGTTTCATTAAATCAGTCGAATGTGTATAAAGCATATCATTAAAAAACTTTTAGCGTCATTTCTAACAAAAGGGGATCGTGCATCTTCCTAAACCTTCTCGGCACACTTATTGGCGTACGACATGCACTTTCTTGAGCAGCAATCTGTATGCATCTGACACTGTAATTTAATTGATCACTTTTAAAAATTCAACCTAATACTTTATATACTGATAGCTTACATATCCCTCATTTGGGGAACAAGCATGGAGTATAGTCCCAAGGCCCAGGAAACAAAGCAAAAGTAAAAATCTGACGATCAACATCTTTTCGCTAGAAAAGTTAAGACTCAAATGACACTTTCTGCTTTTGGACCACTATTGATGTGGGACAGGTGTACCATTTGTTCTGGCTACGGTTAAATATTGCCAGCCGAGTGAATGAATAAATGGATGAGTTGCTCATTAAATTTCTGAAAGACTCTCGATATTTTAAGCATTTGTTGAATAGAAAACTAGGCATATATTAAAAAAAGATTCTAGTTATACTCGAAGGTATTTTTATGGTCCAACTTTATTAGCTTTTTAATAAGTTTAAACACCTGTGGAAGTCCGTGTGTCATCACATATTTAAGCAATTCTCAGCCGGAAACACTTGGAAGTTAAATCATATATTATATATAGAGTAAAAGTTGATTATATTTATCAATAAGTTATCTTACCTATTCACCGACTTAACTACATTCTGCTGGCACTTGCATGCACTTGTTCGAGCAGCAATCAAAATCCGTTAGACACTGTAAATAATTAAGCCAAGATGCAGAAAATCAAGTCTTTTATCTTATTCTATTAAACCTTACGTATCCTCCACCTGGCTGGCAAGCTGGGCCGGTAACATTCTCCTCTGCAGCCACAAAGGCCAGAACACTCAAAAAAAGTACCAGTCGGACGATCAACATCTTTACTCCCGCAATGCTAAGATTCAAATGATCCAATCGGTCACGTTAAATCTCTACTTTAAGTGGAAAATTGGTTGTATAACTTAAAGGTTGTACTTATATATTTAAGTATTTTTTCAATAAATGGTTTTTCGATAAAAAAACAAATATAATAACTTTACAATTTGCTAATATCGTTTATGAAATCTGTTTCAATACATATATCTAAATCAACTATTATTACAAAGGATTTTTATTGCCAGCTGAATAAGCGGACAAAATGTTTATTAAATCTCTGCTATGATTTTCTAGTTTTCTATGAACTTTTAAATAGAACAAGAAAGGAAAGCTAACTTCGGGCGGAGCCGAATAAAAAATCCCAACTTCCTAACTTTACAAACACCAAAGTTATGGCATTTCCGATCGTTCAGTTATATGGCAGCTATAGGGTATAGTATATGGAACTAATTATATAAAAGAACGGCCAAAGAGGAATCTAATCAGAGCTAGGCTGAAAGTTTTAAAGTCTCGTAGGCGTGCGCGTTAGAAAGAACTATTGGAGTATGGGATAAATCAGATAGTTAAGATCTGGGCTTACTTTATATACAGAGCTAAAAAGTTATTCTGTCACAGGGCTTACTTTTAGGGTAGACCACACGCACTACAATACCACTTAAGTATTTCTAAAATTATCTTGGCTAGTGATGATATTTAATTACATAAATTAAAATCATACCCATTCAGTACTAATCATCTGAGAAAAAGTCTCTTCAAACAAAGAGTGGTTTAATGTGCCAAATTAAATTATATTTTATTTATTTTGAATAGCTGTTTCTTGGTAATTTTGAATGCTCTACAAATCGACAAATTTGCTCTTTAAATCTCTCCCGAATCGGTGGTGGTGTCGGTAGAGTTACCAGTGGAACTATCAGCTGCTGTCGGTGGTGCTGGCAGGCAAACTATTCTCCGTTATAAAGTCGTCATCATCATCTTCAGATAAGACCTATAGCCCTAATCCAAAGGTTTCCTCAGCCAAATCAAAAATATCGTTAATGATATTACCCGGTAAACCTTTTTGGGCCACGACCACTGCCACAAGGGCCAGAAGAGTAATTGCAATGAAGGCACGCATTCTCAGACTTTTGCTCGAATCGAAACTGATGACTATTCAGTCTACGCCAAGCCCCTTTTATACCCAAAAACTCAAAACATCACCAAAATGCAGGCAAATCAGCTTCATCTGTGTGCTTAGCTGGAATCTCCGAAGAATGGAGAATTGCTAGATTGGGGTTCGTCGAGCTCAACTCAAATTGTTCGCCTCTAATTATTTCATTTGTTTGCAACAGCTGGGCGATGTTTAAATAAAATCTATTGTTTTTATTTTCATCTTAAATGTTTGAGTTTGAAATGACTGTGGGACTAAAGTGGAAGATTTGCTGACATATGCGTCTATTTTGGAGATAATTAATAATTTACCTTAATAATAAAAAAACAAGAAAAAACAAGAAAGGAAAGCTAACTTCGGGCGGAGCCGAAGTTGATATACCCTTGCAGAATATTCTGTAAATTATATTCTCCTATATATTCCGACTTATATACTGCGTGCAAAGGAAAGAAAGGTGTGTGCAAAGTTTTAATTCGATATCTTTAAAACTGAGAGACTGGTTTGTGTAGAAACAGACAGACGGACATTCTTATATCAACTCAGGGCGCGATCCTGATCAAGAATATATATACTTTATAGGGTCGGAGATGTCTCCTTCACTGCGTTGCACACTTTTGACCAAAATTATAATACCCTCTGCAAGGGAATAAAAATGATTACACATTTAAATACGAGTTTGTTATATTGTTGTATACTTTTAGGGAAAAGTGATTAAATGTTCGTAGCCACATTTTGCACAACCCCAATAGCATTATAGGATTAGTAGGTAGAATTTTTAATGAAATTAGCCAACCTTATGGATGTTATTTTAAAATTAATTTCTCTAAAGAAGTTTTGAGAAGTCTAAGTAATGCAGCGATGAACACGTTTCAGGCATCGAAGACTGCAGCAGTGCTCTGCCATCGAGCACTTGTTCCTAAACTGCACACATTTGTCGGCCCAGCGAAGTCGTTGTATCTGAGAAATTGATAGTTAATCAATGTATATTTCGAATCAATCGCTTTTCGGCTCATTACCTGCGTTAAATTTTTGGACAAAGGCAGCACATCGGTAACATTTCCCATACTAAGTGGCCAAAATTCATCCATGCCAAAGCGAACGTGATGGAGATTGGGTACAGCGATGGCCATTCCCAAAAACATAAGTGCTGCACTAACCTTCATGGTGGATTCCCAACTGAAGACACTTACGTTGGTAGAACGTTTATATACTGATCCAAATAAAAAACAGAGTTTGTTTATCAGCAGTGTAATTATAGTTGGTTTAGCAAAAAACAGTTTTAGATCGAATAACCATATGTCTAGTTGGCGAAGAGCCGGTGACTGAAATCCACAACCGGCGGACTTTGAAAGACACTCTGAACTGAATCGGCGGCCACTAGGTTTCGAAAGTCGGCTACTCCGCGGAACAAGCTGAGGAACATGTTGGTGAACATGGTGACCTCATCCTGGTTGAGAGGATTCAGCTGCTGCTGCACCGGTGGCTTCGTAATCAGAGGTAATTTAACATCCTTTGGAGAGGAATCCTTTCCCACAGGCAGAGCTTTAATTTGGGACTAACAAAAAGGAAGAAAAAAAAAAATTTGTTTAAATATTTATATGTTCTTTTTAACTAATCAATTTTGTAATGTTGTCCTCGCAAAAATTTTTTTCAATCTTTCTAAAGACCGTGCGATTCAAAATCAATAAAGTCCTTTAGTTGTTTTAATACATCGAAATCGGGATATGCCTTACAGCGAAGACTAAGAGGACCAATAAAATTCCCAACATGACTTTAAATTGCTGTCTAATTGAAAGTGAACTAAAGACCAAAGTTGGTAACAACTTGGCTTTTAAACCCACAATCATTGGCCCCGCTGACCCAGCGGCATTAATTAATTGCAGTGCTCTAGGCTTGTTGGACATGCTCTTCTGTTTACAAAGTCAAGAAGTCAGGTTACATTTGTGTCAAGACGCTCGAGATAATTGGGAATTGCCACTGTCAATATTTAATGTGAACGCATCAGATACGTTACCATTCACAGATATAGAAAGATATAAAAGTAGCACGATATGCTTCATATTGAGCAATCAGTGTTTAAAGGTCGCTTTATTTGTTCTAAATTTTAGTGGGCTAAGGTCATTTTAAAGTGTTTAAAGTGTTAAAGAGATTAATCTTGAATAAAGAGCATATATAAATCATTTTTAAGAGGATTATCGAAATTATATGTTTGACCGTAAAACAGTCTTACAAACTAATCACTTGATTATTTACAAAATCCGATGAACAAAGGGGTGTGCTTCATAGGGTTTTTTTTAAATCCCAGCTTTTAATTTCTGATAATGTTTACAGAAGTAAACAAAATTATCAGTAACGTTGGGTATATTTTCCCACACCACATTCCCCTATATGAGTTATCAATTTTTCAATGACATTTATTTTCGTTTATTTATATCTCGCTTCACATGGTTTCCCAAGCTGTAAACATGATTAATACTGTTTTCTTTCCAAAACCTCTTTCTAAATAAATTTTCTATCTTTATATTTCCCAGGATAATTAATAAAATGATATTTAAAGTTTCTGTCTTACCTAATAGGTGCTACGTTTTAAAAATACATACATACATTAAGGTAATTTATGCATTATGATTTTTCATTTATTAGCGATTTGCTTTTGTTAGATTAATACAATTTTTGAAATGTTTTTTAATACTACAATGCTTTTTACACTAAATTAAGATTTTAAATTAAAAAGGAAACGATGCGCCTTTTTTAAGTTTTGGTAATTTGCTGATTTTCACATTTCCTCATTGTGCTGAATTAATTTACGTGACACACCTGTGCAAATACGTGTGACATCGCAAATTGCAGCATTCCTCAGCACGGGAGCACTAAAAAATAAGTACATATCGAAAGTGAAAGTTGGTCAAATTTTTGCAGAAGTTTTCTTACCGGTTCGCCTACATTCCGGCATTCTGCAGCCGTTCCTTTCCTTTGGATCGTAACTAGACTTTGTTTGAACTTCAAAAACATCATCCGATGGTTCTGACTCACTGGGAAGTCCAACAATTCGCACGTGATGATTGATATTTTTAACTGGTTCTTTCACATCATCGTAGATTTGGTTTGGAGAAATGAAAACTGGATCTGGATAGGGCATGTCTGCTCTGGGAGCACACTTATTATTGTAGGTCATGCACTTTCTCGAACAGCAGTCCATATGTAACTGGCACTAGGAATCTAAATAAGCATTTCAATCAAACAATAAAGCATTTTATATCTTGAAAACTTACATAGCCCCCATTTGGCTGACAATGTTCTACTCTCTAAGGTCCTGTCGTGCAGCCACATAGCCCAGGATACACAACAAAAGTCCCAGTCGTGCGATCGTAGAAATCATTGACATCTTTTCGCTGGCAAAGTAAAGCTTCAACTGAATCATTGGGCTTTTGAATCGCTGAATATAAACGATCTCGATTTTGCGAACGATGCGAACAGGGAACGAAAACAAAATGACTAATGGCTTGGAGGTATTATGACTACCAGATACCGTTTAATGAGTTTTGTTAGTCTTCATTCTTGTTTATTTCTTATGAGTTCAAACCAAATATGCGTAAGCAGGAAGATAAAAATATGTACAGATAAAAAGTTTATTTTGAAAAGGGCTGAGTGTTCCAATAACAACAATTGTTAGACTTCTGTGAATTGTGATTGCATTATGATTCAATATATCAATGATTTTACAAGATATAAATAAAAAGTACCTATCAAATAAAACAAACTTTCTAATTATTTGCTTCAATGTTGCATGACTGCAACATTATAATATAGTGAATATATCGTTATTCATATTCTTTAATTGAAAAAATAATAATAATTCAAAGAGTAAACATTAAAGATGGAAATTTAAAAAATAAAAAAATAATTTATTAATATATGCTGCTAAATATTCATAATATAAATTCTAATAAACTAATCGAATACCAATCGAATGCCAATAGAAATTGGTGGCGTAAACAATAAAACGACACACTCGTGAAGTACATTCAGCTATTAACGATCTGCAAAAACAGGTTATTGATTGTAGCTACACATAATATTAATTAGGGGTTGATTGTGTTTATCTTTCCAAACATTTGAACTGGAAACGAGTGCGGGTATACCCCTAGGGATGTGTACCAGCACCTGCTATGGAAAAAGAGTGAGTGTTGGGTGGAAAGCCCGCATCGGGGTGTGTGTTGTTAGTGTGCCAAGGACCGCACCGTGACCTGCTCAATGCCGCTCCCTTCCGTCGAGTGGAAGACCCCCCCACTCCAACCTGCCAACCAACTGAATCGAGTGTGTTTGCCCACTTATAATGTAGAATGTAGGTGTTCTCTTATACGAGCTCCCATCGATCAGCCGTCGTCCGGCATTATCTTATCGGGACTTGAGAGGCTTTAGCTTCAGCTATAACCGGCGGCGTGCTCGACAACGTCGCTCAGTCGAGTTTCGGTTGCCAGGGAGCGAACAAATACGAATTTCGGTTCGGTTCGCGTACTTCGTATCATCATGATCACGCCGTTGTCTGGACTGGGGGCTTTGGGTGCTTTTCTGGTGACCCTGGCCCTGGTGGTCAGCGAGTCGTCCGTGCCCGAACGGCCGCGTTCCTTGCGCCTGCCCAACGATACCTATCCGCTGGCCTACCACCTTCACATCTCCAGCGATATTCACAAGGGCGTACTGCTCTTCAGCGGAAATGCCACCATTGACGTAGCCATCCGGAAGTCGACGAACGAGATAGTGCTGCACGCCAAGAACCTGTCCGATATTCAGATTACTGTCCATCAGTTAATAGGCGGGGGCTCGGAGATCGTGGACAACCTAACCCACACGATCCATCGCTCTGCGTCTTTTCTTATCATTCATCCCATCGAGAATTTCCAGGCCTTCGAGGAGGGACAGCGATTTCGGCTGGAGATCCTGTACACGGCCAATATGACACAACGACCCGCCGGTCTTTACTATATGGATTATAGCGATGAGGAAGGCCATCCCGCGTGAGTATTATATCTTTGGCAGCAACAGTTCAAAAGATTGACAGCCTCAAGGAATAAATGTTTTTAAAGTATAAAAGAAAATTGCTAGAATATTTAGTGATATGACCGATAAAAGAGCTTAAACTCATTTGAATGAATAGATTTGTTATAAATCACACCTTCCTTTTTATGTTCTAGTTGTTTGCATTTTTAAAAACATT
This sequence comes from Drosophila kurseongensis, assembly GCA_018153305.1. Classification (NCBI taxonomy): domain Eukaryota; kingdom Metazoa; phylum Arthropoda; class Insecta; order Diptera; family Drosophilidae; genus Drosophila; species Drosophila kurseongensis. The sequence goes on from JAECXX010000051.1 coordinate 3,401,977, forward strand.
AAATTCAATGTGATTTTTCATTTATGTTCATTTTTGGTGCGTATATTCGCATTTTTATAATAATTCTGCCTTCTTATCATATTCATATATTAAACTTTGAACCGTCGCCATATATACAAACTTAAAGATATTAAAAGTACTTTGTTGTACGTAAGGAAATACCCATTTTATTTTACATAACTTGAAAATAGATTCGGCGTGCACTTTGTGTTGTTTTAAAGATATTAAAAGTACTTTGTTGTACGTAAGGAAATACCCATTTTATAGGCACGCGTTCTCTCAATTTATAAGTAAGTTCCTCTTACATAACTTGAAAATAGATTCGGCGTGCACTTTGTGTTGGTCGCTTACTTTGCCTACGCTCTCACTTTTATTTTGTTATTATTTCCATTTGTTTGGCTTTGCCTTTTAATTACTTTGCTGGCGTAGACAGTTCTGAGGGTCTTTATCGCTATCAGGCGTGTATATATGTGGAATATGCTCATCGCATATGGCAGAATCGGTTGATCCGAGCGCGTCACCAGGGTGACGATGTAAACAAATCGACACCGGGTCCCCAGCTACTGAGATTTCTTAATGGGGGGATTCTTTATAAAGGGGAATGACTGTGTCACCAATTAGGAGCCGTACCTTATCAGTAAGATAGTGGATCGACAACAAAAACAAACAGCGATGGGCACTGTATAGTATTTGTATTTAGCTTAATTCCCCCGATTTGTTTTGATTTCGATTGGGCAACATATTCGCATGACCCATGATTTTGGGTTGGGAATAACGAGATTTGATTGTTCCGTGGAAGAGGGAGCAGGTTCTCCATGTGATTGATCATTCCGGCTGCCGCAGGCTGCGACTGGTTTTTTTGTTTAGCGTTCAATGATCTGAAAATGGGACTGGGAATTTTTGGACTAAAATGGTTTTGTTTAATTATAATTCATAGAAAGACCGCAAATACACTTGGCAAGAAATTGTTATCTTTCAGTTCAATTGATTAATGGACTTCCATAAAGTTATGTATTGCATAGTTTATCAGCAAATAATGTATGTTTTTAAATCATTGATTATACTGTTTTCAATTTTTTAATTTTAACTAACTTGATTAATATATCCTACAGTTTTGTAGCCGCCACGCAATCAGAGCCGACATTTGGACGTCTTATATTTCCCTGCTACGATGAGCCCGGAATCAAGTCGAATTTCAGCATCAAGATAACACACGGCAGCAGTCATTCGGCCATTTCTAATATGCCAGTTAAGGAAATATTGTCTCATGGGTAAATCAGTAAATTTTACTTTCTACAATCCTTTATAACTATTTATTCTTTTGCAGCGACTTAAAAACCACCTTGTTTCATACAACCCCACCAATGTCCACCTATCTTGTGGCATTTGTGATCTCCTATTTCGAGAGCACATCTGAGACATATCGAGGGATCACCCAAAGTCTCTACGCACCTCCAGCCTCCAAGGAAAATGGTCAGAGTGCTTTAAAAAATGCAGTGCGAACGGTGGCGGCATTCGAGGATTATTTTGGGGTTTCCTATCCCTTTGCCAAAATTGGATCACGTGGCGCTTAAGAAGAACTTTGGAGCAGCCATGGAGAACTGGGGCTTAATTACCTACAAAGACACCAGTTTGCTGAAGAACATATCGCTGGATATACGAAATCCGCTGTGGGACAGGATTACCCAGAACCACGAGATTGCTCACCAGTGGTTCGGCAACTTGGTTTCCCCGGAGTGGTGGACCTACACTTGGATGAATGAGGGATTTGCCACCTATTTCGGATATGTGATTACTGATTTGGTAAGTGATTGGTTGTACTTCTTCTTGAGCCTGGTACTTACTCAAATCAAACAATCTACGAAACAAAAACTCTATACAAAAAGACAGAAGAAAACTTTTTATAATTGAAATTTTTGTATAGACACCAAAAGCTGATCATTATTATTGATATCGCGAATTTGAATTTGTTATTGATTAGGTAATGAGTCAGCCATTAATATTATAAATTGATAAAGAACGGTATCTGGATTTAACTTCATATTGTTTCCTTTCAGCTCTACCCCGAGTACAAAGTAATGGATACTTTTGTGGCCCATGAGGCGGATAGTGCCTACAGCTATAACAGCTTCTTCGACGTCCGCCCAATGTCCTCTTACGTGGAAAGTGAGAAGGATATTATGGGGGTCTTTGACATTATTTCCTACAAGCGGGCGGCATGCGTGATCAGGATGTTCCACCACGCCTTCCGTCAGAAGGTCTTCGTGCGAGGCATTAGCCACTTTCTGGAGAAATAGTAAGTCTTAGTGAATGTCGAATCGAACTGGTCAATTGGAACTCATGGGCCAAGGTCCTTTGCTCTCTCGCCCAGTCGTTACAGAGCGGCCAACGAGCTGAACCTCTTCGACGCCCTGCAAACTGAGCTCCAGGAGGACGAGTACTTCTCCCAGAAGTCGTGGGCGTCCCGGATTAGGGATATCATGCTCTCCTGGACGCACAGCGAATGGCTGCCCATTCTGGTGGTCACGCGGAACTACGAGAACAATAGCATCACCTTTAGCCAGCGATCGGTTCACTCCAAGGACGAGCTCTGGTGGATACCCCTGAATTTTGCCACCGCTCAGTCGCCCAATTTCGAGGACACCCAGGTGGATATATTCATGCCACCGCAATCGCAGTACTCCGTGGCACTGGCGGATCTGAATATGCAACTCAGTGGCAGGGATTGGATTATATTGAACAAGCAGCAGACGGGCTTCTATCTCGTCCACTACGATACGGACAATCTAATGGCCATTGCCAGGCAGCTGCAGGCCAATCACTCCGTCATCCACAAGGTTAATCGAGCTGGTCTGTTCCGGAATCTTAAGCCCCAGATCGAGCACAACGACATCGAGCAGGTGGATGTGGTGTTTGAAATGCTGAAGTACCTGGAGCTCGAGCAGGATATATTGACTTGGAATGAGGCGGCAGATTCCATTGATCGCTTGTCGGAAAATCTTGTAGGCACTGCATCTCACAAACTTTTCAATGAGTTTGTTAGACGCCTGGTTACTCCCATTTTCAGACGTGTCTATGTGGAACAGAGTGCGAATATTTCCCTGGATCAGGGCAACAGGATCCTGCACACGGCCTGTTTGGCGGATCTTCCGGAGTGCCTGGGATACACTCGCAACCTGGCCAAGGAGTATTTCATCAATAAAGTCAATTTCACGACAGACTCGGAATACTATGGCACATACGACACTGTTCTGTGCATGGGAGTGCGATACCTGAGCGATCCGGACTTCCACAGGGTAATCGATGTGCTGAAGGCGGCGGATCGGGGATCGGAAAACTACGATGACATGATATATGCCCTGCGGTGCACGCAGAGTCATCGCCACCTTCTGCACTACCTGGAGGTCATGCTGGGTGAGGGCTCCACGCACTTGATCCTTTCCGAGCCCGAGGCCATGATGTACATCGTCTATGTGTTCAAGTCGAGCTCGGCATCTCGACCGGTCATCTGGCAGTATATCGAACGCAACTACATGCTCGTCTGCCGATCGCCAAACTTTGTGGAGCACTTCAACCAGATTGCTAAATTTGTGCCCCGACATCAGAGGTTAAATGTGAGTAGACCCTCTTCAATGTTGTAGAATAATTTAGATTTTTGAAGAAATAATTAAAAATATATATCATTACAATATTATTTATAAGAAAAAAATGGAAACATTTAATTTTAATATTTGTTCTACTTTTATTTCAGTTTGCAAGGCTGCGCCAGACCATTGCCAATCACATGGAAGCGGAGGGTATTAAATCGAGCCATGAACTGATCGAGTCCGATTCACCGCTAGTGGGCAAAAAGATGAAGATTACAGAAAATTTCCAGGACAGGTTCGAGCAGCAGATCCACGATTGGCTGCTTGGTGAGGTTCCTCAGTCAACCGGCAGAAGTGATGCCCTTCTGGCAGCCTCCTTAAGTGCGTCAAATGGATCGAGTCGGCCGCAAGGCATCCTGAAGGATGCAACTCGGGCGGTGCGGAGTGTGTTACGAACGATAGATATGTATAGGTGATTACCAATGTTTCTACTAGGACTGTACAAGTACAAGCTTAAATACAAATAAATTAATTCTTATAAAACTACACACTTGATTCATTGTCAACTAAAAGGAAAGAGTTATTCACCACAGCTCGAATTACGATAAGTGAAATCGGTTTTGGCCTAGACGGTATTGTGGTGAATTGATAAGCAATTCCAAAAAATAATTGTCATCGTCAATAAACAGTCAGCTGATCTACAGCCTTTTTTATATGACAAGCTTTGGTAAAGAGTATTGACAGACATTTTCAAGGAACTATAAATCGTATTTGTTTAAGGTCGCATAAAGCTTAAAGACACACTCAAACAACAAAGTCTATAAAAGTACTACATTTCCTTAAGAATGTATTGTTTGTAACATATTATATAAAAGTGAACAGTTCACTAAAAAAAGGATGTTAGACTAAAATTAAATAAATTATGAATTTTGTAGTTTCAGTCAATGAAATATTATGTGTAGATATGCTCAATATGAATGAAACCCTCATTAAAAATACGAATTTTAAGTATTTATTGCTGTTTTGATAACATTCCCATGACAACTTGCAATTTTTTCGGTGACTTTCAACTGTAACAAGTACCAGACGGGCCAATAATTTAAAAATTTACTGCGTAGTTGTGTTTAGACCTAATGGCTTATTATAAGAATATTCACTTGATTAATAATCTTCTGCTAATCGGACTAATGAATCATATCAATAGGGAAATGAGAGTAGGTACTTGGAAATGTGGTACTTTTTATTTATCGGTCAGACTACCAGAACTACTTGCAGTATCGAGTACCGACTTTAAGAATGTTTGAACTTTTTACGGCTTAATTATTCATTACGTTTGGCTTGGCCCATTGCACTCTTGGCCAATAACGGGTGCTCTGGCCGGTTTTATCGAGTGTTGCGCAATAATCTTTATGGCGATCGTCGATTGGGATAAGATAGGGAGCAGTCCATAAATAAGCCGTGGCCGAGCGGCGGCCCGTCAATAACCAATAGTGGAGCAGCCAACATGGCACGGTGGCTGTTGAATTCCTGTGTCCTGCTGCTGCTGGCAGTGGGCAGCCTGCAGGCTCGCCTGATCCCTTCGGTGTCCTTGGACGATGGTCAGTTGGAGACCAAGGGAGCCGCCTTCCTTGCCACTCCCCGCGTGGATGACAATAGTGCTGGCAACTATCGACTGCCGAATAATACGTCACCGGAGTCCTATGATGTGGAGCTCTGGACAAATGTCCACACTGGCAACACTCAATTTAACGGCACCGTTAAAATCAATCTGTATGTGTCGGAACTGAGCACGGAAATCAAGCTGCACTACCGCCAAACGTCGAATTTCACCGCATCGATCATCAGTCGGGACTCGGCCAACGCCACGGCAATCCCACTCACTGTGACCCCCGAACTGCAGCGCGAATTCCTCGTCCTCACGCCGACGAGCAGTGGCGTGTCCTTTGCGGCCGACACCAACTGGACACTGACCATCACGTACAATGGCACACATCGCAGCGACATGGGCGGTTTCTACATCTCCAGCTACACGGATGATGCTGGCCAGCAACAGTAAGTAGCTCAAGGGTCCTAAAAAAGGAATTGCAGTTCAATTGATTCAAACAAATCAGTTCAAACGGGACTATAGTTAGGGGATATTGGCTTTAAATCCTCTACCTTGTTGGATAAAAAGTGATCTAACATATGGTTTAAAAAAAGTATGCTAAAAAAAATTGGTTAAAAAACCCCCTACAATCAAATCCTGGATCCGCCTCCTCTTTTTTTTACTTAAAGATTAAAACTTTTAAAATGATACGAACGTTCAATAACCAATAACCTTAGCAATTTGTACTTGGCTTAGTTTTTATTGGATTTAGAACACGTACCCGACTTGCAAGTCCTTATCGAACTATTTATAACGATTGTACTTGATTGCGTACTTTCTGATTGTTTGATTATCAATGAACCAATTTGGCTTATCTTAATAATCGTATATTAGTGCGGTGACATGTGACATACAAATAAAGTGTATTCCCCGTTTCCACTAGAAAATAATGTATTTTAATGTAATCCTCCAGCTTCTTGGCCACCACGCAGTTCGAGAGCACCAACGCCCGTCACGCCTTCCCCTGTTACGATGAGCCAGCCCGCAGGGCCAACTTCACCATCACCATCCACCATGATCCTTCCTACACTGCCATCAGTAACATGCCAGTGAATGAGTCTACCACCAGGTTGGTATTATATAATTTTTAATATATTTTCCTGGCTTCAAAATGGAAGAAATAACTTATCGATGATGGTGCGTATAAGTGATAAATTACTCATACGCAGTGTTGACTATAGTTATTTACTTTGATAAAACCAATAATTGCCGGAAATGGAAAATAAATAGGAGTCCTCATTTATTTTACACAACAACGAATGTCATAATATATTTATTAATTTGTTCTTCTTAGTTCTGGAGTCACCGTGTTCCAGACCACCCCCAAGATGTCCACCTATCTGGTGGCCTTCATTGTGTCCGATTTCGAGTCCACCACTGGAGAACTCAATGGCCTGCGCCAGAGGGTTTTCTCGCGCAAGGGAAAGCAGGACCAGCAGGAGTGGGCCCTTTGGTCTGGACTGGTGGTGGAGTCCAGCCTCGCCGGCTACTTCGGAGTTCCCTTCGCCCTGCCCAAGCTGGATCAAGCCGGAATTCCGGACTTCTCTGCCGGAGCCATGGAGAACTGGGGCCTGGCCACTTACCGTGAGCAGTACATGTGGTGGAACAAGCAAAACTCGACAATCAACCTGAAGACGAGCATTGCCAACATTATTGGACACGAGTACGCACATATGTGGTTCGGCGATCTGGTCTCCGTGAAATGGTGGACCTATCTGTGGCTCAAGGAGGGATTCGCTACCCTTTTCTCGTACGAATCGAACGATATCGCCTTCCCCGAGTGGAACACCTATCAGATCTACCACGTGAGCGACTACAACAGCGCCCTGCTGAACGACGCCCTGGCCTCAGCCGTCCCCATGACGCACTACGTCCAGACTCCCAATGAGATCTCCAACCGGTACAACACCTTCTCGTACGCCAAGCCCGCCAGCGTTCTGTACATGTTCAAGAACGCCTGGACGGACAACGTTTTCCGCACTGGATTGAACAAGTACCTGACCAAGAAGTGAGTACCAAGCTACCTCCTTTTTTAGACTTTATTTAAAAAAGTTATTTTCACAACTTACAATTGAAAAATTAGAGGATGGAAAGGATGCAAATGTGGTGTATATTTAATTGTATTCATATTTTATTTCTTCCATTTAGCAAATTCAATTCCTGCGATGAGTGGGACCTGTTTGCCTCCTTCCAGGAGTCGGCGAACGAACTGGGCCTTACACTGCCCACCTCCGTGGACAACATCTTCAGCAGCTGGTCCCACCAGGCTGGCTATCCCCTGCTGACCGTGACCCGTAATTACGCGGCTGGCACCTTCACCATCACCCAGAAACGCTATGTGGCGAACGCAACTGATGGCAACACAGCCACCTGGTATGTGCCCATCAACTTTGCCACCGCCTCCAATCCCGACTACCGCAACACGAAGGCCTCTCACTATCTGCTCAATGTGGCGGAGACCGTGATCTCGGACTCCCAGGTCGCCAGCGATGACTGGCTGCTCTTGAACATCCAGAATGCATTCTACTACCGCACCCTGTACGATACGCAGAACTATGGACTGATTACTGCAGTTCTGAAGTCGCAGCCCTGGAAGATCCATCCGCGCAATCGTGCTCAATTGTTGTACGATGCGTACATCTTCGTGACCACCGATCGCGTCAGTCACAGCATCCTGTTGGAGCTGCTCGGCTATCTGGAGAACGAGAACCAGTACGCACCCTGGTCCACTGCCAACACGATTCTGACAGTCTACGATCGTTATTTGCGAGGCGATGATTCCTACTACAACTTCCAGATCTTTGTGCAAAAATTGATCGATCCCATCTTCGAAAAGATTGGAGTGAACGAGATTCCCGGGGAGCACTATTTGAACAACTATCTGCGCATCGTGCTGGTCAGCTTGGCCTGCCAGGTGGGCTCTGTTGAGTGCTATAGCCAGTCGGCCACGAAATTGTCCGAGTACCTTTACAACGGCACCGCCATCGAGGCCACTTTGAGGACTCAGGCCTACTGCGCAGGTCTGCGATCCACCTCCAATGACGTCTTTAAGAGGGTGGAGTCGGATCTGTTGGCCTCCACGGATGCCACCGATCGCAGCCTGTTCATCTCATCGTTGGGCTGCTCAGGACAGACGACGCAGCTGAATGAGTTCTTCAACCTTTCCCTGGACACCACCAACAGTTTGAGCTACTCGGAGCGCACCTCCCTGCTGAACTCGGCTTATTCCCGCAGCGAAATCGGTCTCACCGCCAGTTTGGAGTTCCTGGAGACCAGCTGGGAGGAATACGCCAAGCTTTCGCAGACAACATCCAAGCCCCTGGATTTGGCCCTGCGTGGTATTGCCACCTATGTGGTCAGCGAGAAGCAGAAGACAAGGGTAGGTGTTAAAGACTATAAGAGTTTTAAATCCCTTTCGAAAGTGTCTGAAAGAAAGATGTGAAAAAAAGGAAAGTCATCAGACTTCCGAACTTAAACTAAATGACTGCCTTCTTGTAGACACCTTCATAAGAGATTTCCAAACCCAGTTTTTTCTATGATATCCTTCAACAAAATACTAATCAATTAATCAATTAACAGCTCAACGCCCTGGTCGATGTTGTGAAAGCAAGTGGTCCCGATTATCTTAACGATGATCTGAGCACCACCATTGACTCCAGAATTGCAGCAAACTTCGTTTGGCTGGATACGAACCGTGATCCTGTGCTCAACTGGATTTCCGATTCCTTCAGGGAGAACAGCAGTGCCACCATCACATCGTCCTTCTTTACCATTCTGGCCAGTGCGATGGCTCTGCTGCTCTTCAAACTATTTTAGGCTAAGTCATGTGGTCAAGTATTAAACATAAATTCTGTAAAATAACATGAGTCACTATTAAAGATTGTGTATATAAGAGTTAAAATAGAATTGATAAAAATGGGGTACTGATGGATTCCCCGTGTTCAAAGTTCTGTGGATGGGATTTGAGTTGATGGGTTTATGGCTTAGTTGCCACACTTTGCGCTGCTCAATCTTATCAAAATTCTGAAAATGGCAGCGTTGTCGATAAAGCACTGATAGTTGGGCTTAGCACGAAATTCGATTATCGAGTGGATATTTACAATGGCCGAGGTGGTTTATGGAGTTCACGTGCTCATATCAGATAGGGATCTGGAACCTTCAAGAATGAAAGCCATTTTGTAGTCTTAATCGTTTTGGTGGACTTCCTATTCCCTTGGGGTTTACCCAATCGAAGCGCCGTGTGAATTATTCAGTAATCTAGGGGCATTTTTTGCTTAGTGATCCCCAACAGATTAATGGTTTGCTCTTTATCTCAGGGTATATTAAACTGGAAGGGGTAGGGGCTATATATTCCGCAGCCATATCAGCAAGTCTTATGAGAATGTTTGAACGTAAGTTTTATGGAAAGTGTTTAAGTCTTAGTTTTAGTTTCTTTCAGAAAATGAACACTGTTTTCACTATTTGATAAGAAGCTGACATTCCTTTCATCAATTGGAGCCCACATTTAAGAAGTGTTTGTAAACTTAGAAGCTTTTAAAGTTAGCCAACTTTTATCAAATCAAGTGTACTTGGGACCTTTATCAGCGTGTCTATCTTGAAATGTTCACACTTATTCCACGTTATCTTAGATGTGATTGTTACCAACCATTGCCAAAATACAAATTCATGGGTTTCTAAGGGTAGTGGAATGGTTGATTTACTGCCCAATGTATTTTATTCTAGCTAATGGTCATTCTACTTGTTAGATTATGGTAATCTTTTTTTCTGGTCTCCAGATAAGATGTCTCGTTTAAAAGTGGCTGTAGAGCAGTTTGCCAGTTTAGTCTTGCCGCGTTTTCGCTATGGGTCGCGTTCAAATCGGTGGCATGTCCTTGTTGCTGGTCCTCCTGGTGGCCATTTCCGCCACCCAGGCGGCAGTGCGCAGTTTCCCGCCCTTCGAGCAGCTCCAGAACCTCGAGAATCCCAACCTGCGTTCGGTGGTGCCCTTCGCCGACGAGGATAACTACCGCCTGCCCAACGACACGATTCCCAGCCACTATGCAGTGTCCTTAAGCACGAATGTGCACACTGGTGACACTGTTTTCAACGGCACTGTGGCGATTACCTTGGACGTGGTTGTGCAAACCACCAAGATTGTGATTCATGCCCGCCAGCTGGAGAACTTCACGGCCAACATCATTCGTCAGGGAGTGGAGAATCCCGTGAACTATATTTTGACCCATGAATACGAGGATGCTCGCGAGTTCCTCACTCTCAGCCAAACGGGTCTCACTTTCCCGGCCGACACCACGTGGATTCTGACGATCAACTACCAGGGACATCTGCGTACGGACAACGGAGGCTTCTATCTGTCCACCTTCACCGACGAGAATGGCAACACCAAGTATCTGGCCACCACCCAGTTCGAGAGCACCGATGCCCGCCACGCCTTCCCCTGCTACGATGAACCCTCGAAGAGGGCCAACTTCACCATCACCATCAAGCACGATCCCTCTTACAACGCCATCGGCAACATGCCCGTGGACGAGACTGCCTCCAGGTGGGTACATTGTGGGGGTTGCCTTTATATGCTATGTAAACTCGGTAGAAGTTTCGCCCTTTTCTCATCTTTAGTAAAAGGTCTTCTTTATAAATATTTTTACAGTTTTGGTTAGGGGTTTTGTAGTCTTTTAATTGATCGCAAATTATGAAACTGCGACTCTATGGTCTCTTTATGATAAGGTCTTTACTGTCACTATATTAGCCTATAACGATTTTATAGGGGATTGCTTGGCTTTTATATAATGCACACATGCAAACATTATACATTGCGAGTCCAATTGAAAGCGAAAATAAATTGAAACAGGAAAAAAGCTGAATTAATAAGAAAATTATTAATTTGAATAAATTATTCCATTGCAGCTCTGGAGTCACCGCCTTCAAGACGACTGTGAACATGCCCTCCTATCTGGTGGCCTTCATCGTCTCCGAGTTTGTCTACTCGGAGGGCGAACTGAATGGTCTGCCACAGCGCGTCTTCTCCCGCAAAGGAACCGAAAACGATCAGGAGTGGGCTCTGACCACCGGAATGCTGGTGGAGAAGCGCCTGTCCGACTACTTTGGAGTTCCCTTCGCCCTGCCCAAGCTGGATCAGGCTGGTATCCCGGACTTTGCCGCCGGAGCCATGGAGAACTGGGGATTGGCCACCTACCGTGAGGAGTACCTGCTGTACAACCCAGTGAACTCGACCATCAGCACGCAGACCAACATTGCCACGATCGAGGCTCACGAGGATGCCCATATGTGGTTCGGAGATCTGGTGGCCATAGAGTGGTGGACTTACCTGTGGCTCAAGGAGGGATTCGCCACTCTGTTCGAGAACCTGGCTGTGGATTTGGTAGGGTTTTGATGGCAGTGATTAATTGTAACGCATATAACCAACTCGAATTGCAGGCCTATCCCGAGTGGGACATCTTCCAGACCTTCCATGCTGGCTCCTACCAGAGCGCTCTGGTCTACGATGCCAGCGCCACTGCCCGCCCCATGACCCACTTCGTCCAGAAGCCCTCGGAGATTGCCCTGCTGTATGACTCCGTTCCATATGCCAAGTCCGGATCCGTTCTGGACATGTGGCGTCATGCCCTGACCAACACAGTTTTCCAGCGCGGTCTGCACAACTACCTGGTCGACAAGTGAGTTCAGAGATGCTCCTGGCTCTTATGACTACCAAACTTATTTCTATATTTATTTTAAAACCCTCCAGTCAGTACACTGCTGCCAATCCCGACAAGCTGTTCGAGGCCATTGCCAAGGCCGCTGTGGAGGAGAACTACCCAGTGCCCGCTACCATTCCGAATATGATGGGCAGCTGGTCGAACCAGGGTGGAGTACCCCTGTTGACCGTGACCCGTAACTACGAGAGTGGAGCCTTCACCATCAAGCAGTCGACGTACACCAATGACAAGGATTACACCAACGACAAGCTGTGGTATGTCCCTGTCAACTATGCCGACTTCTCCAAACCCGACTTCCGCAACACGGAGGCCACCCACTATCTGCTGAACCAATCCGAACTGACCATCGACGCCAATTTGGATCAGAGCAACTGGCTGATTCTGAACAAGAAGTCCACTGGCTACTACCGCGTCAACTACGATACCGAGAACTGGCGACTGATCACCAATGGTCTGACCACTCGTCCCCACAAGATCGATCCCAGGAACCGAGCTCAGTTGATCAATGACCTGTACCGCTTCACCACCAGTGGTCGCGTGCCCCATGCCACTCTGCTGGAGCTGCTGACCTACTTGCCCCAGGAGGACCAGTACTCCCCGTGGTCCGCTGCCAATACGGTGATCACCCTGTTCAACCGCTACTTGAGCGGAGATGAGGACTACGCCCACTTCCAGTTCTACGTCCGTGAGCTGGTGAGCCAGCAGTACGACAAGTTCGGAGTGAACGACCTGAGTGGCGAGCAGCACCTGGTGAAGTTCACCCGCAACCTGCTGATCAACATCGCCTGTCTGGCCGGCTTGGAGAACTGCCTGACGGAGACCAAGGCCAAGTTAACGGCCCTGGTGGAGGATGGCACCGTGATCGAGCCCAACCTGCAGTCGCAGGTCTACTGTAATGCCCTGAAGCAGTCCGACGACAAGAACTTCGACTTCGTGTACAACAAGCTGATGAGCTCCACCGACCAGGCCGAGCGTCGTCTCCTGATCTCCGCCTTGGGTTGCTCCCAGAACACCGCCCAGCTGGAGAAGTTCGTGTCCAGCAGCATTGACCAGTCGAATGGCTTGAGGGTTCAGGAGAGGATCACCCTGCTCAGTCCGGCCTATTCCCGCGGCGAGGTGGGTCTGCTGGCCTCCATTGACTTCCTGCAGAGGAACTGGGAGGAATACGCCCAACTGAACACCGGTTTTGGTGGCGTGAATCCCCTGTACAGCGACATTGTGGGCATCTCTGCCTATGTGGTCAACGCCAAGCAGAAGGAGGAGCTGCAGAAACTGGTGGACACCGTCAAGGATTCCGACTATGTGCCCACCACGCTGCAAGCCAGTGTGGACGCCAATGTCAATGCCAACAACGCTTGGCTGGAGGCCAACCGGGATCCCCTGATCACCTGGGTATCCGCATTCCGCAGCGGCAGCTCCGCCCTGAACGCCTCCATTTTGGCCATCTTTGCCTGCCTTCTGGCCGCCAAGCTGTTCTAAAATGTAGATCCCTAAGTTAGTCATAGATTTGCACCCGTGCGCCAATAAATTCCACTAAATCCCTATGAAACTTGTTTTGCTTTTCTGAGAATTTATAGTTCCCTTCGGCTGTTTATGGCCGTGAATTGTGTGATCGAATTGGTCAGATAAGCGGGGGGATCTCATAAATTTCCTCTTCTAAGAAGTCGAAAACCAGAGTTCTTGTGTTCGCAATCCATCGTCCATAAGAAAGCCATAAATACATTCATAATCAGCCTTGGCAACCAACTGCATAAGTGTGAGGGATTGCCAAATCTTAGCTAGTAGTTTCCCAAACGTTAACAAAGAAATTAAGATCCCTTTGTTTAGCCGCGAATCTAATTTATTGTTTTCGATTGTCTTTATCAACTGCAATTGCAAGAAAATAACAAAAATATCATATGATTTTTTGGCGGATAAAATTGTATTTAATATTTGGATAGGCCAAACGATCAAAAGGATTTCGCAACTGTATTTTTAAAGTAGTGACAAAGCGATTAACGTCAATTGGAATGTGATTAAAGTTGTTGGTTTAAAATTGTTATTTTGAAATTTTAAATTCCTGATCCAATTTAAGAAAATATTATATGATTCCATTCAAAAAATATTCCTCCTACGCTGGAAAAGTCAGTAAAATGAAAATGTTAATGATTTTATATATTTTACTTAGACCATAAAAAACACTTTCTTTGGTTTCTGATTTGCTTTTAGCACTCATCAATCAAATTCGTCAAGTGCCTCAAAAAAGGAAAAAGGTCGTAAAAAATTCAATATGAGCTCCTAACAGATTATAGCACAAATCCTGATAAGCCACTTGCGTTAGAACTAGAATATCAGATCATGTATTTTCAACTCAGCAAAAAATAATGAAATTGTTAAACGAATTCCATAAGATCAAAAGGGGATCATAGGATTCTAAGGCTTCACAATAAAAAACATACAATGCAAAATATTATATAAAACAAAGAAAAAAGATTGTAATGTCCTTTAGATTTTGTTTTAATAACTTGAAATATTATTTTGTTTACAGTGTATTATCTAACGTATTAATCTAAGTAATTAGTCAGCATGATTTAAAAGACAACCGCCGGTCGACCAACGCCAATTGTCACTGCTTCTTAAAAGACTGCAAATCATGCCCCATCATGATAAGGTTGGAGGCACTGCACCATAAAGTGCCAAGACTTCAGAGGCAAACAAGTGCATCGAAGATCCAGTGTTATGCCATCGTCTGGCGATATTCGAAAAACGTCGGAGTGGATTGGTAGCCCATCGTGGAGTGTGTAAATCACCGCTATGACTTCTTATCGCTATCGCCGCTTAATCTATAGACCAGGCCAACTTTATCTGGGCCGAAATAAAACGCTAAAGGTGCAGATAAACCGCTGATAATGGCCAAGTTCCAAAGCGCCCACCTTATATATCGGCCCCAAAGCCAGGCGGCATTTAGTTTTCGAATCGAATCGCGTGCCGACTGGCGTGCGAAATACTAATTCTAGTCCCGGGTCCACGATCGAACCCTTGAAAAGTGAGTTGATTAGTGGTTACATAATTGTCGATCGTTCTGATGAAACTTGGGAAATAAATGTGCTAATACCCTTTTAAAAAGGATTACGTCGTATTTAAGGCATACACTTGAATTGGTATTGTTAAGTGTAATTAAGTGTCAAAGCGCAATGGGATTAAATTTGAGGAATATATCCTTTCTATGATTTTATGTTTGTCGATTGCCAATCGCTAGAAAAATTTCAATCAACTTGAAGCTAAAATTAGTGTTTTATAAAAGGTATTTTTATTTTGTAAAAATATTCAACAGCTTAGGCAATGTAAACGAGTTTTTTGTGCCTTTTGACTAAAAATGTAATGAGATGTTTGGCAGAATGGTTTTAATACCAATTAAATTAATAAAAATAACGCATTTGTTTGTACTCTTTCTTAATTCAAATCCCTTATTATCAACAGCAAAAATGTACGCCCTGCGAGTGGCTGTTCTCCTGGCAGCCTGCGTGTCCTTGGCCTCCGCCGGAACTCGCCAACTGGATGTGGACGTCCAGCCGCCAGTCACTTTGGCCACCGAGCTGTCGGACTATCGTCTGTCGGAACACATCTCGCCCGTGAGTTACAACATTAGCCTGAGACCCTATCTTCTGGAGAGCGATGGCGCCAAGAGATTTACATTCGATGGCGAGGTATGGATTGAAATATATCCGAATGAGACCACCTCTTCCGTGCACCTGCACTCGAAGAATATCACCTATTCGCTCAGCGAGTACTGGCAGAAGCCAGCGACCGGAGTGGCCGCCCCGACTCCAACCAGATTCGGTGCCAACCAGACCAACGATGATACGGATATTGTGAAGCTCACGGCTCCCACCGCCTTGACGGCCAACACGACATATATCCTCCATTTTGTGTACACCGGTCTGATGCAGGACGATATGCACGGCTTCTACCGCAGCTCCTATGTGGACGATAACAATGTGACCAAGTGGCTGGGATCCACCCAGTTCCAGACCAACCACGCCCGCCGCGCCTTTCCCCAGCTTCGATGAGCCCCAGTTCAAGGCCCAGTTCGATGTCACCCTGAAGCGCCACAGGACCTTCAACTCGGCCAGTAACACCCGGCTGATCGCATCCTATCCCAGCGATGAAGAGTAAGTAGCTCTTTCCCTTTTTCTCCCTTTGGGTTTTCAATTTAAGGATTTGAATATATATTAGTCATTTACTGATAGAGATAATGGTAAAGATAATACGCAATACTATTTCCCAGAACTAACATGTCAGATGATTCATCAAAGGCCTCTGACTAAGCTAAAATTGCTTAATCTAAAAGATTTTTAAACTTTTTTTAAGACAAAGTTTCTGGAATTGAATCAAATATCTTAATTTTCTAACGCTATTTAATATAAACTTTATGATTTTTCCATTTGCAGGGGCTACTATACGGATGTGTACAAGACGACACCCAAGATGTCCACCTATCTGCTGGCCTTCATCATTTCCGAGTTCGTGGCCCGCAAGGACGACAACTTCGGAGTGTTCGCCCGTCCCGAGTACTATGCCCAGACCCAGTATCCCTACAACGTGGGTGTCCAGATCCTGAAGGAGATGGGCGACTATTTGGACAAGGACTACTACTCCATGGGCAACGACAAGATGGACATGGCCGCCATTCCCGACTTCTCGGCCGGAGCGATGGAGAACTGGGGTCTGCTGACCTACAGGGAGCGCAGTCTGCTGGTGGACGACTCGGCAACCACTCTGGCCTCCCGCCAGTCCATCGCTGCCGTGGTGGCCCACGAACAGGCGCACATGTGGTTCGGCGATCTGGTGACCTGCAAGTGGTGGAGCTACACCTGGCTGAACGAGGGATTCGCCCGGTACTTCCAGTACTTCGGCACCGCCATGGTGGAGAAGGATTGGGAACTGGAGAAGCAGTTCGTCGTGGATCAGGTTCAGTCCGTGATGGCCATGGACTCGACCAATGCCACCAATCCGCTGAGCGATGAGAACACCTATACGCCAGCCCACCTGAGTCGCATGTTCAACAGCATCTCGTACAACAAGGGAGCCACCTTCATCCGCATGATCAAGCACACCATGGGAGAAGGTTTCTTCAGGACGGCCCTGCAGGATTACCTCAAGAAATAGTAAGTACTTGGTAATCGAATTGTTCGCCATATGACTAAGGCAACCCCCTTTCACAGCGAGTATCAGCCATCGGTGCCCGAGTATCTTCTGGGAGCCTGGCAGGCCAAGTGGCCCAACAGCAGCTACAACGACAGCTCCGAGGCGATCTTCAAGAGCTTCACCACGCAGGTGGGCTACCCCTTGATCAACGCCGAACTGGCCACCGATGGCCTTTCGGTCCGCTTCACCCAGAAGCGTTTCCTGCTGAAGGAGGACGACGGAGCCGACGCGAATCTGAAATACACCGTGCCCATTTCCTATACTACCAGTGAGACGACCACCAAATTCGCCAACTCCACGCCCAAGTTTATCCTGAAGCCAGACGTGACCACGACTGTGTCCTTCACCCCGGCCATCAAGTGGATTGTGGCCAATGTCCAGCAGACTGGATACTACCGAGTCAACTACACTGAGAGCAACTGGCATGCCATCCACCAAGTTCTGAATACCGCCGATTGGGGCGGTGTGCACGAGAACAACCGCGCCCAGATTGTGGACGATCTGTTCAATCTGGCCAGGGCCGGGCACATTTCGTACAACCTGACCCTGGACGTGATCGAGTATCTGGAGACGGAGACGAACTACATTCCCTGGATGTCGGCCTTCAATGGATTCAACTATTTGACCATTCGCCTGGGCAATGACACTTCCGACTTCGGCACCTACATCCAGTCGCTGACCAACAAGGCCTACACCCAGCTGGGATTCAATGAGACCTCCACCGACTCGGCCCTGGACATCTATCTGCGCACCAAGATCCTCTCCTGGGCCTGTCGCTACGGCAGTGCCGATTGCATCAGCAAGGCCAAGGGCTACTTCCAGTCGCTGACCACCGTGCCCAAGAACATTCGGGCCACCGTCTACTGTGTGGGTCTGCGGGAGGGTGGAGCCACTGAGTTCCAGGCTCTGTACGACAAGTTCAAGGCCGAGACCGTGGCCACCGAGGAGACCCTGTTGCAGAACTCCTTTGGGTGTGTGAAGACCCAGGCTCTGATCGAGAAGGTGTTCGACCTGATCCTCAGCGACGAGATCCGCAAGCAGGACAAGTCCTCCGTGCTGGCCACTCTCTACACTGAGAACAACGAGAACGTGAGCCCGGTGTTTGCCCTGGTCACTCAGAAGTACGACCAGTTGGCCGAGGCGTAAGTATTTATTATGAACTACTGTTGAATTTAGTTAATTAATGTATAAATATTTTCCTAACAGCATGGGCGGCTATTCCGCGGTGGCTACTGTGATCTCCAACATTGCTGCCCGCTTCACCACCCAGCAGCAGTTGACCGATCTGAAGAACTTCAACAAGAACAATGGCTCCAAGTTCGGCACCTCGCAGGCCACCTTGACCTCCGCGGAGGCGACTGTGCAGGAGAACCTGAATTGGGCAGATGCCAAACTGGGCGTTTTCCGCAGCTATCTGGCCAACTATCGCAGTGGAAGTGCCATGGTCAACGCCTTCAGTGCCATCAGTCTGCTTTTGGTGTCCTTGGTCACCATGCTGCGCCATTAGGCTTGGATCAACCCACTCGGGGACAGGTGCAATCGGGTCACGAGTACTCTTTTAGGCCATAAAGTATTTTGTACGCTTAGAGCACCCAATAAACTAACACACTTTGTAGATAACCCGCCCGTCGTATATTATTATTATTACTATTATTATGGGTATTTGGCAAATCGCTCAGACAATAGGCTTAAATGGCCGTCCCTGGCGACAAAGTTTACAATCTGATTAGCGCCGTCGAGTGCGGATGATTCAGTTCACAATCTTTAGGGGATTTCATTGAACTAATGTGTCCATTGCCTAATAAATCGATCGATCGTAAAGCAATAACCGCGTATCGGGATTGTAAACTATTTTTCTTACCTATGAACTATGTTTTGAAGATAAATGGATTATTCGCTTTTTATTGCTCTTTTAAACTACCAATTTTAGCAAACTTTCTTTGAAGTTGGAAGCCAATAAATTTATCCTATATAAGACTTTATGAAAATTGCTTTTTATTTATTTAGTATATTCTAAAATGGGATTGCGAAATAAATTAATCTTTTTTTAGATCTTTCACCATTTTTTTTTCTCGTTTCTTTTAAGGGACATTTTTACAATACTGAAATTATTGTGATTGATATTTTATGATGATTATAATGGTGATTAATTTTTCAATCTGTCGTCATTAAAGTTAAGAACGTTTGGCCAATAAATCAAGCCAACCTTTCATTATACCCTTGAGAGGGATTAAAATTTGGAAAGGTGAAAACAAGAAAAGGAACCCCCCCCCCAAAAAAAAAATATTTTTTTTAAAAAAAAACCCCCCCTAAAAAAAAAAACCCCCCCCCCCCCCCCTTCTTCCTCCTTTTTTTTTTTCCACCCAACTTTTTTTTTAAAATTAAAAAAAAAAAAATTTCCACCCCCTTTTTTAAAAAAATATTTAAAATTAAAAATTTTATTTTTTTTTTTATTTTTTTTTTTTTTTTTTTTAAAAAAAAAAATAATTAAAAAATTTTTTTTTTATTTTTTATTTTGTAATCGATGATGAAATTAATGGTCAAAAGTCATAAATTGTTATCACATTCACTTATTTATTGCAGAGTTTTTATTACTTTTTAAGAGATATCGATCACACCATTGTTTCTAACTAATTCGGTTGATTCATTTAATATATTTCGGGGATTCAATGTTGGCAACATCATAAAATCGTTATCACTTCTTAACGTTTTTACTAAGAACCATGTTGGACTTTCCACTACTTTAGTGAATGAATGTTAAAGGTATTTTTATACCCTCGCAGTGCAGGAGACATTTTCGACCCGTTAAATTATATATATTCTTGATCAGCATCACCAGGAGAGTCGATCTAGACATGTCCGTCTGTCCGTCCGTCTGTCAGATTCTACGCAAACTAGTCCCTCAGTTTTAAAGCTATCTGATTGAAACTTTCCCTTTGCAGGTAGTATTTATGTCGGATCGAGCCGCCAATGGAGCATTGTAAGGGCATAAATACTTGCATCAATACTCGTAGTCCTGGCTAAATTTATTTATGATACTTTATATAAAGAACAAAATTATATTGCAGAATTTTCATAGACTTAATTTTGGTTAAAAGATTTGTAAGGGAGACATTAAAAACATTTTTATTGCTTACTTTTATGCAACTTAACATAATGTGCATAAATGTGTGCAATGTAAAAAGTTAAAAAATATTATTAACTATTCAGAAAGTTCTTAAAAAACAAAACAAATTTTGGAATGATTTTAAATTAACTGTTTAGTATCATTTGTTCAGGCATTAAAAAAGCAAGCCCTTATGTTCTATGATATTAAATTATGAGGTATATTTTTACCTTTTAGAGCAAACATAAGTAAAATTGTACTTGTTTTTCGGTTCAAAATTTAAAAATTAGACAATAAACAGGAATAATTTTGGGTCATTCGTTCAAAACATCATTTAAATTTCCAATGATTCATCGAAGCCCAGTAAACGAAGCAAAAGATTATTTTCAGATTGTAGATTTGTTTTCGAAGAATTAAGCAATTAAGCCACTGTTTTTTTGGGTTCCAATGATTACAAAAAAATAAAGCTTATTTGTTGTTTTCCAAACTAACAAATACAGGCACAATGAGCTATAGGAACATTAGCTCATGTCTATTTATATGCTAGTCCATACATATACATATTTGGTGATTTGGGGTTTTCCAATTGTTGGCCGACGGATGAGAGACTTGGACGGCCGCGTACTATAGATAAGAATATATTATGTTTTCAAATATTTCAGGCTTCGTTGTTTCTTCAACTAGCAGGTTCATTTTAGTACACTTTTTAAATTCGTTTTGAGCAGGTCGAACAACTTAAGATGCTGAGACTATTATCCTATTTGCTTGGCTTATTCATTTTTCCAAGTGTACAAGGAGGAAGTGTGGTTAATTCAAAGGATCAGTCGTTGTGTGTTCTTCAAGATCCACCACAACAATGCGGCTCCTTTTGCCTGGCCGCTCTCAACCCAATATTCGACGATACTGATAATATCAGAATGACGTTAGATGAAATGAAGAACAAAATGCAGGGACTTGGGACAAAAGTAAACCAGATCATCACAAAAGAAGACTTCTCGGAATCAATTAAGGATATGCAGGGCAAGCTGGATGCGGGATTGATCAGAATGGAGGAACTTAGGACGGTGAGTTACAGATAGTTAGATATCCTTTCTCGTTTCTATCGGAAGTGCTTATCTTTGTGTATATGTAAATTGCATGAAAAATGGCACATTAGTAAACAATAGTTTGTTTAGCCCACTCAATAATACTGCACTGGAAGAATTATTATATTGCATTGTGTAGAGCTCTATAAGGTATTTAGTTTTAAAACGGCGCTGCCATTTTGCTGGGCATTTATACATTTGTATATTTATTTTCTTTTGGAAGAACATCCACTTTTTGATGTAAGCTCAATTAAGATTTAATGCAGTAACCAACCAATTAGAATTTAGAAAACGAATGCAATGTACATGTTTTATCGCCTGTTCTATATTACAGATGAAAATAACAGCCGATGCCACCGATGAACTCAAAAGCCAAGTAAATACCTTGAACGACACCATAAAGGACTTGCAGAGTCGGTTAAAAATATCCGAAGGTCAAACCAAAATAAAAGAAGATATTTTAAAGGAGAAAGAGGAGCACATTAAAGCGATTGAGAAAACAAAATCAGAATTATCTAGTCAGCTTTTGGAATGCCGGAAAACTGATGACAGTTTACCTGACTCTTGTCCCAGTGGCAGTCCCAATGGGATTTACCAAATAAAGGTTCGGGGTCTTGAACCCTTTAAAGTGCCCTGTGTGTCGTCTCCCTCTGGTTGGACTGTAATTCAGAGACGCATCGACGGATCCGAGAACTTCAATAGAACCTGGGATGAGTATAAAACTGGATTTGGGAATGTCAGTGGAGAATTCTTCATCGGGCTGGAAAAATTGCATCGGATGACTGAGGCACGACCCCACGAACTCTACATTAAACTTGGAAAGGTTGATGGATCCACCAGCTACGCTCAATACGATGACTTTAAGATCGGGAGTGAGGACGAATTCTTTGAGTTAAGGAATCTAGGGGAAAATTCTGGTGAAGCCGGAGACTCCCTCGAAAACAATAAGAACCAAAAGTTCTCCACAATTGATCGGGATAATGACAATTCCAGTAATTTCAATTGTGGCAAGATATATGGTGCATGGTGGCACAATAAATGTGGAGCTAGGTATACTTGTTTATTTATGCTCTTATCAAATCTTTTTACTAATCACTTAAAATTACAGTTCGCTCAATGGACAATACTTTAAAGATGGCAAAGGTCGTCGCGGAATTCGTTGGGGCTCATGGCAAGAAGAGCCGAGAACATCATTAACCTTCGTTGAAATGATGATAAGGCCCAGGTCCTTATGAGTCGCTCGATATAAATATGAAATATTTGAACCTTAATAAAAAATACAAAAAATATAATGTACTCCTAATTGGTTTTTATTTAATGAAATGGGATTTTATGAATAGAACTGATTGAGATTATTTTACAACTGATCTGCGTATTTTAGGAACATAAATACGGATAAGTGGAAAAGTGTTGTAATTTGCGTGTTTATTAACTTTTTATACCCTTGCAGAGGGTATTATAACTTTGGTCAAAAGTGTGCAACGCAGTGAAGGAGACATCTCCGACCCTATAAAGTATATATATTCTTGATCAGGATCGCGTCCTGAGTTGATATAAGCATGTCCGTCTGTCCGTCTGTCTCTCTCTACGCGAACTAGTCTCTAAGTTCTAAAGATATTGAATTGAAACTTTGCACACACCCTCCGGGATCGGCCGACTATATCCTATAGCCGCCATATAACTGATTGATCGAAAATGCCATAACTTTGGTGTTTTTAAAGTTAGGAAGTTGGGATTTTTTATGAGTATTAAAAATGCATCATATGAATAATTTTGGAGAATTTATTTTACAGAATATTCTGCAAGGGTATATCAACTTCGGCTCCGCCCGAATTTAGCTTTTCTTTCTTCTTTTTCAATTAACTCTAACTCAAATACGAAATCTAATCCAAGCTTATTACAACAAATATCTTAATATATAGGTCAAACTAGAAATACATTTTCTAACTTGAAGTAATTAAACAGCAGTCAGGGTGTAATTTTATAATTTAAAATTATAATTGCTATCTCATTAAGCAGGTTACTGAGTGCCCGAACGCGTGTTGATAAGAATATTTAGTTGGTAGAGGTGTAACGCCCAAATGTTGTTGAACGTTTTATAATCTAACCATCTGTGAATACCTGTTTTGCGGGGGGAACTTTTATTTGATTTTGTGATTTTTGCGTGCCCATAATAGAAATCGGAGTCCCCAGTATTCGGACATCGGTCGAAATGAGCAGTTCGGTGGCTCGTCAATTGTGTTTATTACTTTTGCTAGTAATCGGCTTCGTAAATGGCGCAAATTACCGACTAGACGGTCGCGTCGTACCCTCGTATTATAACCTGACCATCGGGGTTCTCAGAGATTCCGCCGAGCCCACTCTCTTCGATGGCGAAGTGAGCATTACTCTGCGGGTGGCTGGGAATCTGGAGGTGTCGCAAATCATTCTACATGCCGACACGCTGGAGATATCGGAGTGCTGGCTACTGGATGCGGCAGGTGCACTGGAGGAGGCCATCGATATCGGCCGGCTGATTTATGAGACCACCACCCAACAGGTGACAGTTCCGTTGGCACAGGCCTTGCAGCCTGGAGGAGATTATACGCTCGGGCTCAAGTACACCGGGCACATTCGCACCGATATGGCCGGTCTCTTCTCCGCCAGCTATGTGGAGCAGGGCACCAATGCCACCAGGTGGCTGGCCGTCACCCAGATGCAGCGCATCAACGCTCGGCTGGTCCTGCCCTGCTTCGATGAGCCCGCCATGAAGGCCAAGTTCCAGCTACAGATTATCCGACCCAATGGCTATCAGGCGATTGGGAACACCAAGCTAAGGGAAACCACAACGATAAGGTGATTGACAATTCACAGTCTTTTCAATCGAAAAAGTACCCTTGTTAATACCACAAGTTAGATTAAGTTTGTATGGGGGTTTCTAAACAATGAAATCTATACAAGTCTTTCAAAAATCAATATAAGTTACAATTGCTTATCAATATTTTATTAATAGTTCTTTTGCAAGACTAAATACTTAATTTATCCCTTAATTTCAGTCAGGATCGTTCCGTGGATCGCTTCGAAGAGACCCCTGTGATGTCCACATATCTTCTGGCTTTCATGGTGGCCAATTACTCTGCCCGTGGAAATGTGAGCGAGTTCGCTGTGCTGACTCGTCCAGAATTCTTCAATAACACGGTGTTTAGCTATAAAGTGGGTCATCAGGTGGTGCCAGCCTACGAGGAGTTGTTCCGGCTTCCTTACGCAGAATTGGGCAATGAGGTGCTTCAATATGCCAGTTCTCCCAGGTTTCCTCACAACGGCATGGAAAACTGGGGGCTCATCATCTTCAGGTAAAACTGGACCATACCATTTCGAGATGGCTTCATCTTCTCTGTTATATCTTAACCATACCAAATCAATATATGATTATATAATCAAAGATATTTGTTTCTTGTGAACTTAAAGCGATGACGTTTTGGTTCAGGAAGCTGGATACACCGACGATTGGTCAGATAAGGAGTTTGCCATCCGCATCATTGCCCACGAGACTTCGCACATGTGGTTCGGTGATAGCGTAACCTTCTCTTGGTGGAGCTATTTCTGGTTAAATGAGGCCTTTGCCCGCTACTACGAGTACTTCATGGCCCACCAGGTGGAAACCTTAACTTAGTTCATATATTAACCAAACTAACTATAACCAAATCCTTGCAGCTCTATCCTGAGTATCACTTGGACGAGCAGTTTGTAGTGCGCCAAATGCAGCTGATCTTTGCTGCGGATGCTGGGAACAGTACTCAACCCTTGACCAGTCCGGAATCGGAGATACAAACTCCGTCGCAGATTGCCTACAAGTTTAGTGGGATTACCTATGCCAAGGGAGCCTGCATTGTCAGGATGTGGCGAAATCTCATGGGGGCGCAAAACTTTAATATCGCCATCAGGAACTACCTGAAGGAATAGTAAGTGGTCGCTGCATAATTTCACTGAGAAAATCAGTAATCAAACTTTTAAAGGCACATTTACACAAAAACCTTTAGAAAATGAATATTGGTTGTCTACTGTTAACACCTTTTAATCTTTCATCTTTTCTTTATAGCCACTTGGCCAACACAGAACCCAATGATTTATTTTACCACCTCCATCAGAACTGGCCAAATAATCAGAGCGTGGAACTGTATAGCTTTTTCGCCGACTACACGGAGCAGGTGGGATATCCCATGCTGATTGTGAACGTTACTATCGGAAATAAGTTCGTCTATGTGGAACAGCGGCGATTCCTGCTGAATCCTGGTGATGGCAGCAATGCGACACTAAAGTATACAGTGCCTTTAACTTATGCCACTAATCTGGCGCCAAATTTCGATGACCTTACTCCGAGTTCATATTTGCACCCAGCCGTGGACGTGCATCAGATGTTTTTTGCCGATCCCATTGACTGGATTGTGCTGAACCTGAGACAGTCGAACTACCAACGAGTGCTCTATGATGAAACCTTGACAAAAGGCCTTCAGGCTGCTCTATCTGCACGGGATCACAGCGGAATACCTGTTGAGAATCGAGCACAGATCATCGATGATCTCTTCAATTTCGCACGAGTTGGTTATGTTGACTATTCCGAGGTCTTTGAGTTCCTGGAGTACCTGAGTGACGAGGTGGATTATGTGCCCTGGTATGCTGTCTATGAAAACCTGAACCTGGTGGCCAAGCGATTGACACCTGATCAGCTGCCCGACTTCCGAACATATCTCTCTGACATCACAAAGGCTGTGTTTCAGTCACTTGGAGTGGGTTGGAGTGACCAAGATACCCCGCTAGATGTGGCCAATCGGAACAAGTTGGTCAAATGGCTATGCAGATACCAGGCCAGCAATTGCGAACAGTTGGTTAGCCTAAAATTCGCAACATCTGAACAACCATCGCCGGATTACAGAGAAACTTTCTATTGTGCCGCAAGTAGTAGCAATTTCAATTCATACACTCTGGTGAGGGCACGGTATTATTTAGAAACTCGACCCAGTGAAAAGGAACTCCTTTGGTCCGCAGCTAGCTGCACAAGGGACTACGAAACCCATTACTACAAGATGATCATCACGGGTGCGGAAACTGTTGAACGGAAGAAAATCGGCTTGGCCCGGTTGTATGAGGAGAATCCCGACTTGGTCGAGCCCATTTTTAAGATGGTAACTGCCAACATCACCGAACTTGCTTTATGGTAAGTTGCCTCTTGTTTTTAATAGATTTTAAGACATAGTACCTCTAGTATTAATTATTATTTTGAAAGCTTCAAAAATGTTTTTTTTATTTTATGCCGGGGCTTAAGAATCCTTCACTCAATTTTTCGTAAAATAATAATATAATAATCTTAAAATAGCATTGATAAAATGTGAGCAAGGTATTTTTTAAAAACTATTCAGTTAAAAAAACAACAGATGGCTCAGTTTGTTGGAAATTTAAATTTCAAAAATCATTTTTATTTAGCAATAAAACTAATCTGAGAACCAAAGAACTTTACCATTCCATTTTCTCATAATTTTTGTATAAACATATTTCCTTAACACATAGTTTTCTTAAATGAATACCATCTATTTAATTTTAGTTTGGGCAGCTGGTCGGAAACGGCGGAGGTGATCAGCGATATGGCGGAGTACTTCACCACCAGGCACCAGCAGCAGTTGTTCGAGGCATTCTTCGAGGGCAACCACCAGCTATTCGGTCAATCGGAGGAGGTGCTCTCCAAGGCCAAGGAATCGGTGGAGCAGAATCTTCAGTGGGCCGAGAAGCGCCTGGACAGACTGGTCCTCTTCCTGTCCCACAGGAATGGCGGTTCCAGCCTGGGTGGAAGTTCCTTGGTGGTGCTACTGTGGGCCTTGGCCAGCCTGTTGGCCTGGCTCTGATTAGCTAATAAGTTGTGTGTGGGGGAAATAAAGAGATTTGCCGTGGTCATGCGCTGCGGGGGAAATGCCCTTTTCGTGTACGCAATTACTAGGCAAAAAGGTTTGAAAGGCGCTTGCTTTATTAGGCCATAATTCACGCAGTCGAGCGGCCATTACAGGGGCATCCGCTGGCCAAGTCGGTCTATAAAAGGCCCCCGGCGGCAAGTGGCGCTTTCCATTTCCACGCGAAGGACACTCGCAGGCGGGCCACCGACGAGATGCTGCGCCACCTGCTCCGCCACGAGAACAACAAGGTCTTCGTCCTGATCCTGCTCTACTGCGTCCTCGTCAGCATCCTCAAACTGTGCACGGCACAGGCTGAAAATTCTGTGGCGGATAATGGTAGGGATTCTATATTCGAATATTTGTGGCTCTGGACGACACGATTTCCTTTTCAGATATCACCCATTTGGGTGACGATTGCCAAGTGACGCCAGTGATTCATGTGCTCCAGTATCCTGGCTGTGTGCCCAAGCCGATTCCCTCGTTCGCCTGTGTGGGTCGCTGTGCGAGTTATATCCAGGTGGGTTTTTCCTTTTATTATAATGAAAGGATGTACCCATGTCACCATGCAATTTGTAGGTTTCGGGCAGTAAGATCTGGCAGATGGAGCGGTCCTGCATGTGCTGCCAGGAGTCTGGCGAGCGGGAGGCAGCCGTCTCGCTTTTCTGTCCCAAAGTGAAGCCGGGCGAAAGGAAGTTCAAGAAGGTCCTGACCAAGGCGCCACTGGAGTGCATGTGCCGGCCCTGCACTTCCATCGAGGAATCCGGCATCATCCCGCAGGAAATTGCCGGCTACTCGGACGAGGGTCCTCTCAACAATCATTTCCGGCGCATCGCTCTGCAATAGACCACCCATCACTTCTACAATCATAAACATTTGCACATTAAAATAAATTAAATTTGGCCTATCTGCTTGTACACAGTGAAATATGTGATCTTTAATTTAATGCCATAAAATAAGGCAAGTACCTAACATTCAAAGGTGTGAACAGCGCCTAATTTAGTATATCGTCATCAACCCTCGAAAAGTATCGATAAGTCCCTTTTGGTAGTGTTACCAGACTTATAATTATAGGCAGTCGAAATAGAGTCGTACTCCTGGGCAGAACGTGTTAAGACGCTTTAAGTTACAATTTAATATGTAATATATATTCAACCTAATTATCCCTAAATAAACCTACACCACTCGAAAGCTACCCTTAACAGTTCAGAAGTGAGATTAGTGTGGTTGGATATGTGTGAAGCGGAGGAGTTGTGCCAAAACTCTAGGAAAGCAGCGAAAATCGTCGGCGTGGAAAGTTTGCAATGGGATGTGTTCCCAAGGTCTATGTGACAACGGAAATTGCAGATTACGGATGTGTTCCAGTTCTACGTGGCAGGCGGTTTCAAGCGAAACAGATCGGGAGTCTTAGTGAACCCGTGGACTCAAGCAAAGGAGTAAGATCAGGATTCTTAGTGAGCCTGTGGCCGCAGAGTCTCAAGAGAAGCCAGAGCACATACACACAAACCAGTTGTGAGTATTGGTGAATTTCACAATTCGAAGAAAATAAGAATTCTCTAGAAGCCGAATTCTCTAGAAGCATACAAGGAGTTTGTGTGTATTCGTAGAGTGAACAAGCAGATGCACAACTTTGTGAGGTACATATAGTTGTCTCGCTTGCACCTAGTAGTCAAAATACCAGGAATTGCCAGAAATGCCGAAGATAGCAGAACTTAAGTGCGACGTGTTAAGATTCCTGCTAAGATCTAGAAACGCGTCAGTTTCGGGCACGAGAGCCGAATTGGTTCAAGATTAATAGAATTTGAACAATCAGAGGACGTCGAGTTGCCAGCATCAGTGGGGCTCACCATGCGCAAGAAGAAGCGATGTCAGCTCGGTAGCAGCAATTTTCAATTGCAAAACGAAATGAAGGAACTAAAGGACATGCTAGCGCAATTAGTTACCGTTCAAATGGGAAACGCAGCACCTGCACAGGCAGAAAATTATCGCAGCAACAGCAGCCAATTATCGATTTGGATATCGACGAAATCAGCAACGAGAGGAACATTCCTGTACAGGCTACGAACAACGTGAGGCAAGCTTCAGTCAAGGAAATTGCCAACACCTTGCCAGAATATGATCCCAGCGACGACAGTGCCATTTCAGTCGAACAGTTCATCGATCGTGTCAACAAAGTGGTTGATGCCTACCAGTGGGACGGAAGTTCCTGTTACTTGCCATTTATACCAGGCTAAAAGGTCCAGCCAAGATGTGGCTAGATTCATCACCCGTTCTACATACTACATGGAAGCACTTCGCCGATGCTATACAGGACGAGTTTGGTGCCAATCCAGACGAGGCAGAAGTGCATTTCAACATGGCCAATGCAACCAGGCGATCAAAGGAGACGGTAAAGGAGTACTGTATCAGGATGTCAGCCCTTGGGGTGCGATACAAGCTCAGCGAGGCAGCGATCATCAGATATGTTCGCTCTGGTCTACAACATCGAGAATTGCAAAATAGTATTGCAGCAATTCATTTCTCAACAATGAAACAACTTCGAGATGCAGCCGAGTCTTATTTTCTTTACAGAGGCAGGCCGAGTACGACCCAGAAACCATATTCAACAAAGCCAGCAACTTCGAGCAGAAGCAGGACACCGAAGTTAAGCCGCCAAGGTCGAAGGAATCCCTGAAGTGTTACAATTGCGGAGAAATGGGGCACTTTGCTAATTCGTGTCAAGGAGAGCAAAAGTCACGCTGTACCAATGCAACAAGTTCCACGAGCCAAACGGACGTTGCCAAGCTACGAATGTCATGCGTTTAGGAGCCGCAAATCAGGACAATCTGTTCACCCGGAAAATCTGCGTACACTGCACGATTACAGCGCTTTCATCGACACAGGTAGTCAAGCCAGTCTCATCCGACAAGCAGTTGCCGAGCAAATCAACGCCAAGCGCCTAAGTGCTCTATGAAGATAACAGGCATTTGCGGAGGTTCACGAATCCTTACAGAAGCGATGACTGTGGATATAGGAATCGATGGGAAGACGATCGCAGCAAGGTGTATATAGCGGACGACGATCTATTGCTAGAGGATTTTCTATTGGGACAGGACGTCATCATCTCCGCTCATCTCGAGCTCAACTTTGAGTCAGGCGATTCAAAAATCCAACGAGCAGTCCATCAGCCGACAACCCCTGTAAATGCTACCAAGATCGTAAAGCTTCTGGAAAATTTTCAGAGCGACAAGGAAAGTGAGCAAATGCGCAGCTTACTGGAGAAGTTCGCCGATGTTTTCTCGACAGGATTGGAAGGCATAGGAAAGACAAGCGTGGTCAAGCACACATCACCGTCGAAAGCAATCAGGTAGTAGCACAAGCCCCATACCGAGTTTCCGAGCCAAAGAAGGAAGTCGTTAGAGAATGGTCGACGAGCTGCTAAAACAGGATGTGATCACGATGTCAACGTCAGAGTACGCCAGCCCGGTGGTGCTCATAAGAAGCCAAATGGTAGCGATCGAATGTGCGTCGATTACCGCCGCTTGAATAAGCTGATAAAGAAGGAGAATTTCCCAGTGCCGAACATCGAAGAGCGTCTGCAGGAGGCGAAAAGATTTAAGTACTTCTCATCCCTGGATCTCAACAGTGGATACTATCAGATAGAGATAGCACCAGAGAGCCGAAAGTATACAGCGTTCATCACCACAGAGGGATTGTACGAGTTCAAGCGACTTCCGTTCGGATTGAAGAACGCACCTGCAGTTTTCAATCGACTCATGGCAGAGCTACAGAAGAGGGTGCAGAAGGCGATATGATACACTACATGGACGACATCCTTATTGGCAGCCAAACATTTGATGAGATGTACGAGAAGCTTGCTAGGATCCTGAAAGTCTTAAAGGAGTGCGGATTAACTTTAAACCTGGACAAATGTGAGTTATATAAGCAGTCAATCACATTTCTTGGTCACCAGATACACGCAGAAGGAATCAGTCCTGGAGAAATTAAGACGAACGCCATAGATGTTTCCGAAACCAGCAAATGTTACCGATGTGAGAAGGTTTTTGGGTCTCACTGGTTATTTCCGAAAATTTGTTGCTGGGTATGCTATAATTTCAGCGCCATTGAGAAGTCTATTGCTCAGGATAAGCTGTTTACTTGGAAACGCAACAAGAAGAAGCCTTCGACGAGTTGAGAATTGCCTAATCTCAAATCCAGTTGTCATTAGTTATCGCCTAGACGCAGAGCATGAACACTACGGATGCCAGTGCCGTTGGTTTAGCCGGAGTATTGCTACAGCGTGAGCTGGATCAGCTGAAACCAATCGCTTATTATAGCCGAGCTACTTCCAAACCGGAGAAGAATTATCACAGCTACGAACTTGAGGCTCTAGCCGTCGTGGAGTCATTGGAGCGATTTAAATATTACATTTATGGCAAGAAGATAAGGTTGTCACCGACTGTAATGCCCTTAAGACGTCGATGGAAAAGAGAACTAATACCCCGGATCGCGAGATGGTGGTTGCGTATTCAGGAATTCGACATAGACATCGTCCATCGAGCAGGAACCCATATGAACCATGTGGCGCACTCAGTCGAGCTCCATTCGAAGATGCTCGAGAGATGGATACTGCATGTCGAAGATAGAAAGACTATAATCGACGAAGAGGATTGGCTATTTTCTATACAACTACAAGACGAGAAGATTCAGAAAATTGTTGCAGACATGAGTTTAAAATAAAGCTGAAACCGACGAGTACGTGATTGAGCAAGATGCTTGTTTCGAAAACATAACGACAATTTGTTATGGGTTGTGCCGAAGCAGTTAAGATTCCACATTCTACATGAATGTCACGATAAGGCCGGACATATGCGCACAGATAAGACAATGGCACGAATTCTAAATATGTTTTGGTTTCCGAATGCGAAACTATGTAAAAGCTACATCAAGTCATGTGTGGGCTGTGCGCTTTATAAAACACCAGGTGGACGTCAGAAGGTCAATACCACTACGATGACATAGCCGATCCCCTTTCCACGATTCATATGGACCACCTGGGCCAAGGAGTTCCAGGAGAAACGAGCATATTCTCGTGATAGTCGACGCATTCACCAAATTCACCATCGTACGAGAGTGAAAGTAGAAAAACATGTCCTGGATGTCCTGAGAGGTAACCAGCTACCTGGGAATGCCAGATCGATTGTCACCGATCGAGGAACAGCTTTACATCCAAGACTTCGGAAGTACTGCAAATCAAACAATGTAAAACATTCTTAATGCTGTAAGGACACCCGAGCCAATGGTCAGGCGAACAACCGAATCATCTTGTCAATGTTGTTGCCATCGAATGACATCGATAAGCGTTGGGATGACAACATTCGATCAATCCAGTGGAGCATCAATACCATGGTAAATAGTATACTAATGCTCCCCATTCGTCCTGTACGGTTATGAACCCCGAGATATCTTGAAGAACGCCATAACCAACATCATTCAAGCCAGGACCAAAGATGCTAACAGATGCGGAATTGAATAGCTTAGAGCAGATGCTGCGAAAACTGTCAACGATCATCGAGCTACTGCCAGAAACGCTACGATGCCAAACATGCAAGCCAACTGTGTACAGCCTTGGAGACCTTGTGTTGGTCGAGAATGAGCCATTCAGACGGGCACATCTCGCAGATTGGAGCCTCGCTATAAAGGTCCTTTATATCAACAAGGTCCTGCCGAACGACGATATCTTGTTGAAGATATCCCTCACGCACACGGAAGCAGAGACACTACAGTCGGTGTATTCGTCCGACAAGATGAAACGCTGGTGGAGCTGCCACCAGAGGAGCCAGATGAAGATGCGACTTTCCCCTTTGCACATTTGTGCCACTGACGCGCCAATTTGTTTGTCTACCCTCAAGTTCTGTCCCTTGTTTTTATTATGGTGTCCCCTGGTGTTGACGCTTTAAGTTACAATTTAATATGTAATATATTTCACCTTCCTATTACGGATAGAAATTATAAATAACTTTCCATGGGTTTTTTGTTGTAGTTTCATGCAACTGAGGACCTATTCCATTGATTCCAAGTTGTTTTGTAACCTATTTTCTCATTTTTAGTAGGAGTATTTACTCTTGAAAAAGTAAAACAATTTTTATAACGAATTTATCAAGGTATGAAATTCAAACATTTGACTATTATTTCCAAGAGCTTGCATCAAAAAAAACGAAATTAGATTGATTTTTCCTTATTGGATTAGGAATTTATTACTAATTTTACGAGGTATTACTAGTTCTGCTGTTTTTTTGGCCAAACCTTTTTCTTTAACTTTTTAATATAAAACGAATCAATATCTCCCCTTATAGTAAATAAAAAACAACACCAGATGTATGATTAATTAATTAGTAATTTATTTCTCAACTATCTCATGTCATTGCTACTATTTCTCTAAATGGTGTGTGTGTGTCCTGCCTCACATAGTATGTAGATGCATAACGCGGAAAATCAAAGGTATTCTTTACACTGCAACTGGATCTAACAATAGGAGTTCGACTACATAATGTATCTCCCTACAAGTACTCGACGATATCGCATTTGATGGATATATTCGGGCAGCTCTGGCCGACGGCGCTGCGGCCCCGGTAGTTGGGGCTCTTCTCGGTGAGGAGCTTCCGGAAGATGGGCAGGATGGCCGTCTCGCCCTCGAGGAGCTCCGTCTCGCTGCTGGCGCCGTAGATGCTGCTCTCCTGCTTGCCCCGCTGCCTGCCCCGCTGCTTGTCCGGCGCCACATTCGGGGAGCTGTGGTGGTGGGCGGCGTGCTGGATGTTGCTGCTCCGGCTGACCTTGCGCGGCTGGACGCACGGCTGGCTGGTGGGCGGCGGATCCCGCTCCCGCTCGCTGTCCGTCTCGCTCTGGCACACGGTGCCCTTCTGCGGCTTCGGCCGGTGTTTGTTGCGGTTCTTCTCCGAGACGGACCGCTGGATGGGCGAGGTGGTGTTCGGGTCGTAGGCCATCCCGTGGCCGCCATGGTGCTCCGCACAGCGCTGCGGACTGGCGTAGTTGCGCGGCGACTGGCGCTGCTTGGCGTGCGACAGCGTGTGCGTGTCCCAGAGGTCACTCTGCGACACCACGAAGTTGGACTTCAGGGCGGAGCCCATGCTGGTGCGGCGATGGTCCGAGGCAGTGGGAGCTGTTCGGGGAAAATATTTTAATTCGGAAAATGAATAGATAATTCTCACACACAAAAAAAGCTCTACATGTTTTAATTCAAAAAATACGCACAGAAAACAATAACTGTTTTGTGCAGGTTATGCCCTAAACTATTTTTTCCAGCTTGATATTTACAAAATTTATTTTTTGATTTTCGCATTTTTCATAAGGGGTTACACCTGATTTTTTTGTAAAAAATGGTCAAAAATAAAATTTTTCAGCTGTGAATGCCACTTGATTGGAAATTTTATAACGAATTCATGGAGGTATAACAATCCAACATGTGACCATTATTTCCCAGCGTTTTGATTAAAAAACCGAAAATCGAGTTGATTTTTTCGGGATTTTGGCATAAAAAATCAATTTTTTAAAGGTGTTTTTGCTCTAACTTGGCTAAAATATGACGCACAGGCAAAAGAATGACTGTTTTCTGCAGCTGAGGACCTAAACTAACCATTTCAGGTTGATTTGTACAAATTTTTTTTTTAACGGTTTTCGCATTTTTCATAAGGGGTTAGGCTTGATTTTTTGAAAAAAATTGTCAAAAATCAAATTTTTTAGCTGTGAATGCCACTTGATTGGAAATTTTATAACGAATTCAACGAGGTATAACATTCCAACATGTGACTGTTATTTCCCAGTTTCTTGATCGAAAAACCAAAAATTAAGTCGATTTTTATCGTAAGTAATCTTTGCCCTTAAGGACAATTGCAAATTTCCCAACATAAGGGATACTTATTTTGGTTTTCATGGAGGAAATAAATGGATTTCCACTTACTTTTGATCACAGCCGGAGTGCTGGGCTTGGAGTGGGGACACATGTTGCTCAGCTCGGACTGCGAGGTGGAGATGTTGGTGGAGGAGTTGCGGTGCGAACTGCTGTACTTTGGCCGGGCGGTGGGCGTCTGGCTGCCGCTGTCGTAGTGCCGCGATGCGGTCGACTGGCGCCTCTCCCGCATGCTGGAGCAGTCCCCGGTGCTCCTCTTGCCCACCGTACTGGTGATGCTACCGATATTGTCATCCGTCTGGGCCGACACCGAGTTTCGCTTCTCCAAATGGCGGTGATGTTGCTGGTGGTGTTGCTGGTGTTGCTGCTGTTGCATTTGCTGCTGTTGCTGTTGCTGCTGCTGTTGCTGCTGCTGTTGCATTTGCTGATGTTGCTGGAGGTGCTGCTGCAACTGCTGCTGGATGGGCTGCATCATGGTGGGAGCGGTCACATGCGAGTGGTGCTCCACAATGGATTGCTTTTTCTTTTTGCTGTTTAGGGAATACCATTGATAATAAATTTAATATAATTAAACCATTAATAATGGACTCACGGGGGAAGCGAAGGCGCCATCACCGTGGACTGCACCGAGACGAAGGAGTTGTCCATTTCCACATGGGTCGAGGTCACACTGTCCACGGACGTCATCTCAGTAACTTCTATGGCAAAGAGGGCGCAATGCATGAACATATCTAGAAGGTCTCCCACTCTAATCACTCACCTGTGGTGCTGGGCATCTCCCGACGCACAGGTGGAGCCGATAGCCTTACTATATCGTCGCTCAGGATGGGCTCCAGTTCACTGCCCACATTGGAGCCACCGGTGCAGGTCACCCCATCGATCCATTTGCGTGCCTCGGGTCCCAACTTGCGGATCAGGGCCTGGAGCTCGTTCTCCTTTTCCATCAGAGCCTTCCTAAATCGGCAGTTCGTGTTCTTCACATCGCGCAAACGCTGTTCCAGTTCGCAGACTGAGGAGTCCCTTCGTCCATTCTTCGACATGGGTCTCAGCGTGGCCCTCACCCGCTTGTCCACCACGCCCTGGGGATTTCGTTTCAGCTCCACCAACTGCAAATCGATTTGCATGAATATTAACCAACAATAATACTACCAGCAAAACATCTAGGAAGGATCAATTCTACGGATAGTGAGATAGGATAGTCTAAAGTATCCCAACAGCAAGGAAATAGCTTCAGTCTACAACCTTGCTGCTACTTGGATTGGGTTCTAAAAAGTACAAGTTTATAGTTCGTCTGTAGTGTTATATAGCATTTGAGGAACTGTTTTGAAAATTTCGAGTACATGTTGTTTCTGTATCAAGGTGTATCAGCGCTAGACGAAAGATCAGCTCAGTAGACGGTGGGGTCCGATCGGTCTGAATGCTCTAACCAAAACTGATCGGACCACCACCGCCTGCAAACAACATTCATATTAACATATAACAGCTACAAAAACTACAAAACTTCCTTACTACCAGTCTTACTTTCGGTACGAACACCAAACACAAAGTGGCTGTCGTACAAAAAATGATAAAAAACGATAGTAAGACAAAAACTAAATCCTTGCGATCCGATAGCACCAGGGATATAGCCGCTCCGGCCAGACAGGTGATGAACACATTGTAAACTGAGAAACCAATATGCTTGGAGTCGTTCAAGGCGGGTATGGAAACATGTCGAGTTTCCCAGGCCAAAAAGGCACCAAATACCTGGGGGAAAATTAAATTCAATTAAATATAATATTTGCAAATAAATCGCTTTTATTTACTCACCAACAGCAGGCCTTTATACGCATAAATAATGCTAACGAATATTGTCATGTGCTCAGATTGGCAGTATTCATTCTCGGGTATCACCAAAACATCATCAATGTTTTCATGATGCTGTGGAAAAGACAAAGGGTAAATATTTGAACAGTATTTTAAATAAATCCACTCACCAGTGGTTCCATTTGTTTGGTCTCTCGGTAAAAGGGATCTGCAATCTGCCAAGTGGTAATGATGCCTATATCAATGGCCAGAAGCACGCCGACAACCATAAACAACTGATAATCTTTGATCACCTTCTTGTTGAGTTTAAGATCGGTGAATATAGAGTGAACCCGCCATGTCTTCGAGAACATGGCTCCAAAACTGAGACTGAACCCAGCCATCAAAATCCAAGCTCGAGCGGTGCAAATATAGGGAAAAGCTGCCACGCTGCTTAAAGTGGTGTCCAATCCCAGGAAAATAATGCTCAGATAGGTCATCATGCAGCCCACAATTATCAGATTGTTCAGATGGGGACTGGACATCTTGATGTACCTAAAAAAAGTACAATTGTATACTTCAATAACAGGAATATTCAATATTCACTTAACAAGAAAATTGCAATTGTCTTCAAGAACTCACCTTTGATTGCGATACTTAATGTTAAAGGCTAGAAAAACAGTTGCAATGATCACTCCAATAACCGAAGCACTAGCCGAAACAATATAGATTGTTGGGTTCACTTGACTGTGCTCGATGTAAATCAGAGTTCGGTCCTTGGGAGGAGTTTTCCCCACCCATTTCACTGGTTTTCCTAAACTCAAGTCCAAATGAGATTTCTGAGAGTGATATTCCCCGATCTTTTCCATTTGCCCCAGCTGGAACTGATTGATCAGAATATTGGCCTTGCGTTCGTTGTTGTAGAATCGCACAGGTCCCTATAGTATAAAGTAAATTAGCTTTAAATTGAGAATAAAGATTTCTAGGTTTACCCACCGTCACACCCTCGAAAGAGGTATTTCGCAGAGCCTCAAGAAAGACGCTCTCCCAATCCTTGACTCGATAATCGAAATGTGTTAGCAGATCCTCGCGCTTTTCGGCCACATACTGAATGGCTAAAGCGGCTGCCCAAATTCCATCGTAGGTATAACCATGAAAGCGGGAGTATTCCGTACCTCGTAGTCTGTCATATTCCACCAGATACTCATCTGCAGTCTACAAGAAATTGGAGAAAAAATATTAGTCGTATTCTTTAAGAAGTTATTTGCATATTTTGCTACTAACAATGCCGGCCACTGTGATGTCACCACTTGTGGACAGGGGCAGGAGATCCACTAGAATGGCTCCCTCCAAGGCAGTGGCTATCTCCTCCACACTGCACTCGCTGTCCTGGGTGACATTCCACCAATCCGTGGAATATGTGGCCATGATCAGCCACTGGTAGGCCCTTCCATACATGTCCAATCTAAAAGAATATGATTGCATTAAAATCTTAAAGTTTTTAAGTAATATTTTTATAAACTAATAAGGGGTCTATGTGGATAAGTAACATCAAATTTTAGTTATATCAGTATCTATTGAGGTAGAGCCTTTAAAATATTATAGGTTTTTATTTGTCAGTTAATATTTGCGCATTCAACCTATGATTCTTCACTATGAAATAATTAGCTTATTGTCAATCGTTACTTTTAAAAGTAAAAAATTGTATTTTTAGTCAATTATCTAATATTAAGGATTAACAAAAACTACTCACTTGAAAGCCTCGCAGAAGGCCTTGCGGGCAAAGTGCTCATTGAAGTTTCCCAGGATGATCCTGACGTCCTTCTCGCGGAGTTTCTTAAGCGATTCTGCCACATCGTTGACGAAGCTCTGGGTCTCCACCACCTCCACCTCCATGGCGTCCAAGTCGGCCACCATGTGGTTGTGGGGCAGCGAGTAACGCGGCTCGTTCTGGTAAACAGTGCCCACCCTGGTCCAATTGAACTCCTTGAGCAGGGCCAATCGCGGGGCATTGAAGGCGTTCTCCGAGGGAACAACGCGGAAGAAATTGGGGAACGCGTCCTTGGTGAACATGGGATGCGTGTCCGCGTAGCTCAGTTGGGTGAGGTGCCAGTGCTTGCTGGCCTTGGCAATGGGATCGGTCACGTGGGTGCAGGCCGCCCCGAAGAGCATTACTTTGTTCGGCCCCGAGTGCATCATATCGAAAAAGGACTTTACGCCCACAGCAGCATTGCACTGGAAAAGAGGGGAAATTAGGACGCAATTTCAAATATAAGAGAATGTTTTTGAATGTTCTTTTATGTAATATTATCTACGTTAATTCTTACACTTAAAAGTTAATATTAGAGAAATTATGCCTTTCCAAGGGTGTTTGTTTTTTAAAAGGCAACAAAAAAAACAACAATAGAAGATATAAATAATAAATTCGGAATCATTTGGCCACCTATGTTTAAAGGATGGATATTTATCACATTCATTTTACAATATCTTATTACTACGCCCAAAGGGTGATTCTATAAACTCACCTGGGTGTCGTTACTGCGCCCAATATTATTATAAGGGTGATTCTATAAACTCACCTGGGTGTCGTTCCACCACATGTGCAGCCTGTAATTGGCCAGAATCTTGCCGTGCTCGTTAACGTGGCCGAGAGCCAGCTTCACGCTGGGCATCACCCCTCGACCCGTGTAGGAATTCTCCACCCCATCGCCGTAGGGAAAGAAGCCCGCGATGTAGACGTCCGATCTCTTGGCGGTCCTGCCCCAGGCGGTGCTCCAAAGGAGCAGGAAAAGCAGGCTGGCGAATGGAGTCCAACTCGGACGGGACATGTTGACCGCGTGGGCTGCAAAACGAGTCTAAATGTGAATAGGGCATATCGAGGACGTGAACTTGGAAGTAAGTGGTGGGTGGGTGGTGGTTGTTGTTGGGTGGCTTCAGGTGCGCCAAGGCTGCCAAGGCAAGGCTGCGCCCTGTGGGCGTGTATTTTATGCCCTCTACCTATTTGTGGGGGCTCGCATGCAGTTGCACAGGACAGGTGGGGCAAGGCTAAGGCCAGGCCAGCAAAATTGCCACAAATTGCTGCAGCCATGCTGGCACGTTCGGTAATTATAAAGCAATTTAATGATTCCATGGACCCTTGCATTATTCAGAGTCCCTGTTAACGCAATGAAGGCACTCCAATTGTGCACTTCTTCAGGTGTTGCACTCGCTTAAAACTTATATTTTATTGCACAGTTCAACCTACCAGCTTTGCTTATATTGGAGTTTGATTTTATTTCACTAACGAACGCATTTTTCACAATTATTTTAATTCAACTCTGAGCCAACGAAGAACTTTTGCAGTGCGAGGGTCCGAAAAATTATGTATCCCCCTGACTTGACACTTGGCTGACAGGAGGAATTCGAGGAGGAAGTGCGCATGTCCCCGATCCGAAAGCTGTGACAGCTCCGCCTTGGCCTAGGTTTTCCAACCCCCGAAGTTCCCCCCCAAAAACCAATCCATTTGGTAAACATCCTGCAACAGGTGGACCCATCAGCTGGTCCTTCGGCATTTGTTATGACCGTTACCACGGACTACAGGGGACGGAAAAAAAAATAGAGAACTCCTGAGGCAATTACCAAATTGAAAATTGTCAGTACCTATAATGGAGGACTATGCGCCAAGTCGCTATAAAATGCTCGAGAAAATCGGCGAAGGAGTCCATGGCTGCGTGTTTAAGGCCATCGATTTGCAGCGCAACAAGGAGGTGGCCATCAAAAAGGTGGCCCTCAAGAACAAATTCGGTAATATAGCCTTGAATACGTTAAGGGAAATCAAGACCCTGCAGCTCTGCAAGTCGGAATATGTAAGTAAAACTTTTATCAATATGGTATTCTATTAATCATTCGATTAACTCCAGATCCTGGGTATCATCGACATATATCCCGACCTGACTGGACTCTCCTTGGTGCTGGAATACCAGCCGGACACCCTGTACAATCGCCTCAAGAGCGAGGTGAATCCCCTGAGCCGCCAGCAGGTGCGAAAGTTCGCCCACCAAATGCTCAAGGGCATCGCCTATCTCCACGAGGCGGGTCTGATGCACCGGGACATAAAGCCGGCCAACCTGCTGATAAGCGATGCGGACATGCTCAAGATAGCCGACTTTGGACTGGCCCGTCTGTACTTCCCCGAGGAAGAGGCGCGTCTGTATTCCCCCCAGGTGTCCACGCGGTGGTATCGAGCACCGGAGATTCTTTGGGGCAGTCAGAAATACGGAACCGGAGTGGACATGTGGGCGGCAGGTAGGTCTTACCATTTTAAAACAATGAATTGAAGAATTGCATCATTAATTTTAATAATATGATTACACACACATATGATTAATATTAAAACTTTTTCGGGTGATAAATACAAAGCTAAGCCCACTGCGAAAAGATTAGCTTAACATATTCCTGTACCGATTTATTTTTTAAGCTTATTTAAAAAGCTTTATTCAAAAAGTGTAACTCTAAAATCTGACTCCATTAATATTTATTGCATTACTTTTACTTTTGATTACGAAAAATGGGGCTTATAGAAACAATATAATATGATAAGCAGCGAAAGGACTAACATTCTTTGATCTTATTTTCTGATATAACATATGGGTATTTATTTTCTTAAAAAAGAATGGTTTGTAATATTATCCAAATTATTTAGGTTGCGTGGTGGCTGAGATGCTTCGAGGAGTGCCTTTGTTTGCAGGGACTACTGACATCGAGCAGTTGGCCATTATAATTCGAACATTGGGCACTCCTCGCTTAAATCAATGGCCGGAGTTAACTTCCCTGCCGGATTACAGCAAAATACGGTGAGTATAAGACTAAGAAATGATTACTGAGTATATAATTTTCCATATCTTTGCGTAGCTTTCCAAATTCCGTGGGCATCCATTGGGACAACTTGTTTCCAAGCTGCACCCATGCGGTGGAAATCAATCTGGTCTCAAATCTAGTTGTTTACAATCCCAAAAACCGGCTCAAAGCCAGCGAGGTAGGTTCCATTATAAGATAACTGGTTCGCAAATTACAATCGTATATTTTTTAGGCCGTCGAACATGATTATTTTCACTAGTTAAAAGACTATTTACAAAGGTATTGTTAGCATCTAAGAGTTTTCCGATTCTTTGAATCTGAAAGAGGGAAATACATGAATATCTATGGAATTAGAGGGAATTTGATGACACCTACTTGCACTTGAGACAGGTGAAGAACACCGTTTGGCCTTCGTCCGCCGATCGAAGTTGCAGGGTGGCATAGGACATCTTGTCGTGGTTGCATTTGGGACACTTCCTCTCGACAACTGGGCCATCCGCTTCCGAGGATTCGGATTCCCTTTTAGTCCTGTTGAACACCTTGTCGGGATCGTAGGTGTTGAAGTGGATGGTAAACTCCGACTTCTCGCCGCTGTAAACTATTGGAAAATAAAAATAATATATGAAGACGTCTTGATTATGGTGGATATTCTTGTCTCACCATCTGGCTGAAACTCCTGCTTGCAGTTGTAGCAAATTACATTGCCCTTGACTTGCAGCTCGGGAAGAATGGAGCCGCAGGAGGGGCAGAAGCCTGGGCAATTTGAAAAAGTATCCATGCTTCAAAACAAATTCCGGCGTACCAAAATAAAAACAATTGCACGTGCTACCAAAGCCGATTTAAAAGTGACCGTTACTCAACCGCTAAAATATACCAACATTTTGGACAAAACATACTGCAATTAATCAAATAGGTGGAGAACTTAGCTAGTCCAGGTAGAGGGCTTGGATGAATCGGGTGGAACCAGCTAAAGCGGTTATTGGGTATTAAACCCGTTTCGTATACAGTATGTTAATCAAATTTAAATTTAAATTATTTATGAAGAAATCGAATTGCGATATGGCAACTCAGTAAATCCCATGTGAATTCCAATGTGTACATAAAGAGTAAACAATAAATAAAACAGCAGTTGTCGACTTTGATCAGTATTATTACATTATATAAAAAGGCAATCTTAGGAGCTAAGTCAGCTGAAATGCAAGTCAGATGTGTACTCTGGTTCAATTAAACTACCTAAAACTATCACAGGCAGAACTTTAACTACAACTAAGCGTCTAGGAACTATTGATCCTTGCCCGCCGGATATCGCACGGAATAAAATTAAAATTTGATATCACTTTAGAGAGATATCTTCTCTACAAGTTAACTAAAAAATCATCGAATATAACTCTCCGGCATGTTGAGCTCCCAGAGCTTCATATTGTTGTCGAGCACCTCGTGGAACCAGCTCTCCTTTTCCGGCTGCTCGCGGAAAACGTGATTTAGGGCCTTGAGGTCCAGCTGCAGGATGGCCTCGTTGCCGAGTAGCGCGTCCAGGGATCGCAGGAGCGTACTATTTCCATGCAGTTTTAGCAGGGTGACGTACCTGACCACATAGTACTCGTAGTGTAGCTTCCTTCTCGCCCATCGCTCCACGGTGGCATTACCACTGGCCGATCGAATAAAGCCGATTTGCTCGGCGAACCAGGGTGCAAAGTAATTATACAGATCCAGCTTGGAGAGCCCGTTCAGACCCTTGCTCTTGATCCGCTCCTTGATCATGCTGTAGTTCTTGCGGTTGTACACGAACACCTGGTACAGCGAATTGCCGGTGGTGTACGAGTTCACGTAGTGGGTGCCCACCTCCTCCATAAATCGCACTGCGGAAGTTATGTTTCCGATTTTCACTCTATCCATTCCTGATATCACATCCGGCTCCAATGGCTGGTGAGCGGGTATTTCGGTTTTCAGTCGTCCTGTTTCCCTGAAGCGCACCACCCTCACCAAAACATACGAGTAGTCGCCTACGAGAAAAGACGCATTGATGCCCAGCTTCTTGGCCGCATTATCCGGAAACCATCCGCCTGAAAACGCCTCCCACGGCTTGTCCAACCGCTCGATGGTGAAATCCCGGAAATAGGCCTGGAACAATTGCCGTCGGTTCTCGCAGAACTCCATGTGGAAGTCTCCGTGAAAGATCCCAGGCGTTGTGTCCTCGTGACTATCCACCAGACCACTCAGATTCTGAAACGGCAGGAAAATTAATTAGAAAGGGGAAACTAAGATAATCTTAAACTATAGTGTTCAAATCAGATATATTTGTCATGTTAAGCAACATCATTACAGCATTTATCTAATTACAATTTAAATTGAGCAGCAATGACTTTTTAAAATAAAGATCATTTCCTCACAATCTGGTTAACAAGCATGAGTTATATAAAATAAAAACTGGGTCTATTCCAACACCAAACTTGGCGGAAGTATAAAAAATTGCCTATAATTAAAAGTAATGTTTCTTGATAACAGCTTTAAGCCGTCCAACCCCATTTTTGTTTTTTATGATAATTGTGGTCAAAGATTAAATTAAATTATACAATTAAGTACTGATAAGGTCGGTTCACTCACCCTGTATAAGTTCCTCGTGGGCTCCCTAAACAACCACCGGGCCGATTCCGGGCCATCATTGTACGGTATCACCCGCATGGAGATACTAAAGTATCCGTAACGCAGGAACAAATTGATGGCCTTGCCGATCCGAAGCTGGGACTCGGACCTATTTCCAGTTGCCAGGAGAGCCAGGGTCAGCAGCCAGAAAAGGACGGGCCACGA
The DNA here is from genome assembly GCA_018153305.1 of Drosophila kurseongensis. NCBI lineage: Eukaryota > Metazoa > Arthropoda > Insecta > Diptera > Drosophilidae > Drosophila > Drosophila kurseongensis. The sequence continues at coordinate 3,446,553 of JAECXX010000051.1, forward strand.
CCTCATCGCTCAGCATTCAAGGTAAGAACTATAAAGGACATTAAAGGGGGAGGAAGAGGTCAGATTTTGGTTTCTCTCTAGCAGCTAAAGATCTCCTTTTCATAATGTCAAACTTTTATCCCGATTAAAACCCTTAAAGTGGAGTAACACCATTTGCTTATTATCAAAATAATAGGTCATATTTGTGAAACGTTCCAATAGTATACTCTATCTTAAATGCTATAATTTTAGTATATACTGTTTATTTCCCTTTTTAAAATGTCGTACAATGATTAGTGATCATTAACCAGGATATGGTTTTTTCAAATAATTCTTATTGTTTAGAAATAATAAAGCCCAATAACAACCGAGGAAAATTAATTATCAACTGATTACTGCAATGTGTAATAGCAAGCTCTAGCAATTCAGCCTATAAATCAGTTTATCTTAGTAAGCAGACTGCTTAAATATGATTTAAACCGGAAAGTTTCCTCAACAGCTGTCTAAGTTGTTTGTTTATGTTTGAAAGCCAATGCAGTAGTTGCCATACAAAGGGGTTAACTATATGGCAATAATTGCAGGGCCGCCGTGTTTGTTTTTCCACTCCATAAACGGGGCGATAATTTAAGCGCACTCTAATTGGCCTTGAACCTTCGGTGGCGCTGAACTTGAACCGAGTAGACTTGAGTGTCGAGCTGCTCGGAGTGGATTTCGTAGAGGCCACCAGCTGGCGATGAGCCGGAGCTCTGCTCCGATCACCTCAAGCGGCTGCAATTAGCCGCAGGCTCGCTGGCCGTAAAAACAGTCACAAAGTGAAGCCATCAAAATTGGTTTGGCTGTCGTCGCATTGACTTGCAAATTATTTCCTAAAAACATTTTGCATGCCTCGTAACCGTTTTTTCTTGTTGGCCCACTAGCTGCTAATACCGGTTATGCCGTTCACCAATATTTCTGGCCAGAGATTAGCATTATGGCCGGCCAGAGGAAGCCGCCAAGAAATTGGCCCAGGCCACTAAGACATTCTAACAGCATGGCGAGGCAACATTTAATTCGAGCCGTTATCAGCAGAAAAGCGACGTGTTTGGCGGGCCAAAAACACAGAGGTTAGCCGGGTGTTAGCCACGTTCGTGAGTCACACCTGTCGCCCCGGGGCAGTCAAGCGTAACGCCAGACAAACAGCCATGATGACACTCAAATTGTTAACAATTTACGTGAACCATAAAATCTAGGCGTCGCTAAACTTGTCCAGCAGCAGCAGCAGCAGAAAAACATAAAAAAAGAGGCAAACAGAAAACAGCAGGAAGAGTGACTGAATGAAAATTGGCCGTAATGAAACTAGCCCTGAATGAAACAAAGGAATGAGCCGTTTGTCTGCCTGCTTCATGTTGAATACATATACTGCATATACTAATATAACTCCTCACGAGCTATGGGCAATTCCAGGAAATACTTGATTATACAATTTATAAATAAAATATAATCAGTTGACTAAGTAGCAAACTTGCCCCCAACAATGAACTTTAGAGATAGGAAACGCCCTATAGATGCCAACATTTTGCTTGCATTCCGGCCCAGAATCCGACTTCGAAGGTTGTCAACTTCTAACAGAACAAGTATAACACCCTAATAAGCTTAGTTCGCCACGGCAAGACCACAAAAATGTCGTACAATTGCCAAACTTGAGCCCTGAAAGCCGCGTCCCGCTTGAAAGGCATGTGTTATATGACTTAATGATAGTTAGTTTTGGCGGTGGGGGTATTTACAATAGCGGATGCGTAACCTTGTGCAAAAGACCCAAAAAAGCGAGCCGGAGTTCGAGATGAAGAAGACGAATTAAATCAAAAATTCAATGCGCGCACTCGGACTCTAAAGCAAAGGCAACTAAAAATCAACTCGTTCAACTGTGACTCCCTCTGCACTGAGAAAAACACGTGACTTGGAATGAAAATAACAACGTTTTTTATCTGAGAGCTCCAAAACAGCTACTTCAAAACATCTTTCTTTGAAATTCATTTGAAAGACCTTTTTCATCTTTTAATTGTTAGAATAAAGTTATGTTTTTAAGTGATTTATTATCCGAAAAAAATCCTTTTAACTTTGTGAGCTACAAATATTTTTGATATCAATACTCGAACTATTCTTCTGATAAAATCAATATATTTTGGATATCTATACTGTTTTCAAAGTCAGTCGCTTTTTTCTCAGTGCTTGACACTGTGGTAGACTGAAGCCCAGTCTACCAGTCAATTGAAGATTCTTTATGCGCGTTTTATGCGCTCTTTTGTGGTAGTGGTCTGGAAGATTGAAGCCGGACGAAGGGCACAGACGTGGGGGCATAAGGTCTGCAGTTTATATCGCGCTTAATTTTATGCTTGGTCCGTGCGAGTTGTTTCCTTGAGCGGCGTTAAACAAAAGTTGTCTGACTGCGAGAGGTGCTGCTGCTGCTGCTATTTTCGTTGTGTTGTGTTGTGTTGACTGGTGCTGTGTTTATTTACCTGCACGAGAACTCGAACGCGGATTGGAATTGACGTAACCATCAGCCAGAAGCGGCTTTTGGGCAGAAGCTTAAGCTGTGGCTGAGACGCGGGGGGTGGTTTAGTCTACGCAGCTCAGAGTGGTTAGCCACTGGTTAGCCTTATCGCTCTGATACCGGGGGCCATTCCACAAGGCAGGCTGCCTTTGGCATCGTTGAGCCGAGTCCGAGTTGCCGACTTGCCGAGTTTTACGGTCTGTGGGTCAGAGGTCGCGGTTGGCGCCCTCAAGTGATAAGCCGATCTATGAATAGATCACGGGGACGAACGGAGATCGAATTACGTTCGCGCGGATTTCAACAACCAGCACAGCACAAGCAAACACACTGCACACAGGCAGGCAGTCAAGTACCCTGAACACCGACACTCACAAAAAACGAGCGGCGACGTGCCTTCAATTGCAATTAAAAGCCGGAATCGCGGCAGCACTTACACTCCAAACGCGATCAGCACAACTTCCAGCGCGCAGACTCAAAACCAAACTGAAACTGGCTACCAAAACTCGATCGCCGGAGAGAACAAGCCGATCAGCAGCGGTAGCAGCAGCAATATGTGTTGCGCCACGCCAGCAACATGTTGCTGCCGTCGACCAAGCGAATGTTGCAGCGACAACAGTTGCAGTTCATTGACTGGCGGCCAGCAGAAGTTCTACTCCTCCAACGGTAATGGCTCCGGCTAATGCTAATGGCCTGGCACAAATATCTATTGTTGACATCTGCCGCTGGGGGACAGCTTTTCCGCTTATTAATATTTCCAAGCACGTCGCCAACTTCCAGTTTGGTTCAATCGAAGGAGGTGGCGGAGGCGGGGGAGGAGGAGGTGGGTTCCCTAAACGAGGCAGATTGAAATGATTGCAGTTTGCCGGGCCAGACTTGCGCAAGACAACCCATAGAATCGCGTGGCCAGTAATCAGCAAACTTTTGGTACTGTCTGTTGCGCAAAAAAAACCAAATATACAAATTAATAAGTCCAAAAGTAAGCCGAAAGAAAAAAAAAACGAAAGTATCAAATTCGCATTACCTTGAAAACAAGCTAACAAATTTGGGTCAAGCTTTGAGTGCTGGGCGACAACGTTTGAACACTCGAAGTGTAATGTTTCAATTAGAAGCTTAAGATACAAATGTATCTGTGGCTCGTAAGCCATGGCTGCGGGGCATCCGCTTTGTCACATTGCCTTGACTGGCCATTGAGCATTTCTGCGAATTTCGCCGCTGGTTTTCTAAGAACTCGAAAGGTTCTGAATTTGAGTCATTTTTTTGCAGCGGATTTGGGGTTTTTTTTTTTTTTAGACTTCCGAAAATCATTGCAAAAGCTACTTGAAATTGTATCTCTCGTATATTTTGTTCTCTTTTCATATATAGAAGTTCTTTTTATTAATTTTGTTTCGGTTTCAGTGTGGGTTTTTGCTTTGTCTTTGCTGCATGCATGATTCAAAACTTATGTATTTAAAATTCGGTATTTCAGTGTTTACTCGTTTTTATTTAATTCTCATTTCCGTTCTCAGCTTCGTCGGTTCTGTTTCATTTTAATTTATTATTATTAATCCCATGTTTAAACTATGTATATATAATGACATTTTTATCATTTATTTTAAATGATATTTACTAACGCCGCGGCCTTCTGCGCCCCAATCGATCGATCGATCCATCTGTCGATCCATTCATTTCATTTATTATTTTAATAACAATTCACTCAATTAGCTCAAATCGCGTCAATCTACATATATTGACATTGGAGATCATAAGCATTTTCAACTCATCTTCACCATCTTTACCCTCGCTATCATAATATCATCATTGACTTATGAAATTAGAGAAAAATTCTAATTCATTTGGTTTCCGGGACCATGTTCATTTCGTCTCATTTCTTTTTTATGTAATATCAACAATAAATTTTTACTTAATCTTAGGGTGAAATTATTCTTAGAGTACAGCTACAATCTGCTCGCAATCGGCTAAGAAAAAGAGGATCAATTAAAAGTACGAAACGAATCCTTCGAAATCCTAGCTCAATTTAGGGATATCCCCTCTCGATTTCCCCTACACTCAATCCTTTTCAATCGTTCCTAATCATTGTTATACCGTAAAATATAAGATTTTGATTTGAGCATTCTTCCTAATCATTTCATCATTTTTGGTGTTTTCCGGCACACCCATCCTTGGTTGGGGAGCCTCAAAATGTACATACATCCATCGATAGCCGTGATCCTTATAAGGTTCCTCCTCTCGCCTCGTCCCGTTAAAGGTATAATACTTAGTTAATTTGGCCACTTGGCTGCGTTTGTGGTTGTGGGTAGGTAGTTAGTTCTTCAGTTTTTCGGGTAGGTTCGGTTGTTCTTTTTTTTGGGATACTTCTATGATTTGCATTGCCTCACTGCTATCTCCTCCTTCCACGCTCAGAACCGAAAAGTTATAGCCCAGCGTCTAACGATAATACTCTATGCAAAATTGTTCAACCATTTTGAAACCATAGAATTGTTCTGGATATAAGTATGTTATTCTTGTGTGGTGTGCGGTTGGGAAATTCAAGTGGGTCGTGTGGTTGGGCTCGAATCAAGCTCAGGCTTAAATTGTTTTGGGGGGGACAGCTAGAGAATTGTGGCACGTGTTTACAAATGTGTTGTGTTCGGTTTAATACTAAGTTCGATCTCAAGTGTGGTATATTTTCGATTTTCCTATCCCAAAGTTGGGGATCGCCAACTACATTTAGTAGGTGATTGCATGTGCACTCCGTAGTTGTAGTCTAAATTCTGTTCTGTTTCTGTCCATCTCAGAAGCTCTATGTGAGGGAAGCTAATACAAAATGTACCTTTCGGATCTCTCCTGGGGAAAAAAGCGAAATTACTGAGCGCTGGATGCTGATTATGAAGCTGCACAAAAAAATGCCAGGTTTCTTGATTGCTAAGACAGTTTGTTTTGTCGGTGTCATTGTAAAGTATCTCAAAATTTGAAGCTGCTGCTTGGGTGGTTACTGGGCCTGTGGGTGTACGATTAATTCAATTTCAATTCAATTCAAAGCGACTTAAGATCTCATTCGATTCGGTTGTGCTAAACACTGTACGATTCCGATCATCGTTTCAGTTTTGGGTCTCCTTGTTAGGTTCTCGTTTTTGGCTGTGGGTTAAAAGGAAGCGCTCCGCTATATTATTCTTATTGAACTTGACTGATTTTCAATGTATCCAACCTGAGTTTGAGTTGTTCGAAAAATATATATATGTGTGTGTATACATATTTTCTCGTTTTCCTACATTCATCTTGTTTTATGTCATATATTTATACGTGTATTTGCCTGTTTTGCGTTGACCTGCAATCTCCTCTTTCTTTTTGCTAATTATTTTAATTCGTAATTGCAGTTAGTATGTGTGTTTTTGTGCTCACTCTATGTTTTTCCATTTGTTTACTTTGCTTTTGCTTGAATTAAACGCGGCTGCAATTATTATTATGTTTTTTTTTGTGTGTTTATTATGTTTGATTGCATTTTTTGTGGTTTACTCATTTCTCATTGAATTCAATTAAACGTCAACAATTTGGTATTTTGGTATTATATGTTTTTTTCTTTTCCTTCGTGTAGTGTTGTGACTGGAATTAATTATTTTTTTTTGGTTTTTCTGTTACCTTTTCTTTATGTTTATTGCATTTAAAACGTGCACTTTACCACTGTCCTTACTTGATCTTCCATATGTAATTAATTAGTTCTTACTTGGCTTGAAACACTTGAAATTGCTCACATCGTAATTTGTTTATTATTTTCTGTTCTTCGTGTTCTTGTTGCTGTTATGTCTCCTTGTGTCTATGTTTAATTATATTTAATTACGTAGTTTTCTCTATAATTTACTAACTCGTTCAACGCCCTATCTCTGCTCACAAGACTCTCACCGGAAATAACCTTTAAGTAAAAACAATTTGGAGTGATTCGGTTCCTGTTCGGGGTTTCGATTTGTCTACCTCCAGTTAACTTAGACACTAACAAGTGCAAGATTTACATAAGCGTTTAATGCTGTTTTGACTAAATGTGGAATAAAAACAATACAACAAAACAATAATCGTAAAAATAACACAATGAGCATGGAATGGCAAATACAATCGGTTAAAAATAATACAAATAAACGTACAGTTAAAAACGAAAAACAAAATAAAGAGGCAAATACAAATTGGTTGTTTGACAATTAACACTTTTGTCTTTGCGTTGCGAGCGCAGTTCCCATAATACCCATCTACTCTTAAATTATATAGCTCGGCGCCAAGCGCCTTCTATCCATCCTCCAATACTCCAATCCTCACTGTCTTCTTGTAGTGGTTGCTGTTGCTTCTTCAGTTGCTGTTGTTTGTGCCTTGGTAATACTTTAATGGTGTGTTGTGGTGATGTGGCGTGTATCTGTATCTGTATCTTCGTTTGCATCTGGCCCTCAGTAGAGCGCCACGTTGGAGGCCTGCGTGTAGGCGTCCCACTCGCAGTCGCAGCCCTCGAGGCAGTCGGGGCATTCCAGCTCGCTGTCTTGTCAGTACAGCCAGGAAACGGGCACCCACTGCGGGGTGGTGTGCACCCGGTCGATGGCCGTCTCCAGCGTGGCAATCGTCTCGCTGATGTCGTTGTTCACAATCGTCAGGTCGAAGAAGTGCCCGTATAGCTGGCGCAGCATCTCCGACTCCTTGGCCAACCGCTCCAGGCTTCCATCGTACTGCCAATGGTAAAATAAAGCAATTAGTGGGGTTCGATTTTGGTACATCTCCTAGTATCGTCTCACATCTGCTATATTCTGCAGCGAGGGCGCCGCTATGAACACGACATAGGGCGTGAACTCGGCCGTGCGGAGTATCTTCAGGGCCTGCGGCTCCACATCCAATATGGCCATCTTGCCCTCGGTGTGAATACGCCGGATGGTGTCCAACTTGGTGCCGTACATGGCATCCTCATGAGTGCCTGGAAGGGTACAAGGAATTAATGGGATTTATTTGGATGTGGATGTGGGGTTTGGCTGAGTTTCTTACCGTATTCCAAGTACTCATTCGCACCGATGTCCGCCATCATTTCGTCGTGCGACACAAAGTAATAGCTGCGTCCATTCTCCTCCTCGGGCTTGGCAGGTCTCGTTGTATCTATAAATTGAGAGAAATTAATACCAATTCTCAGACTAAATTGTAAGCCCTATTGCCAATTAGTTACAAAATATTTTATACATTACGAAATCAAACGGAAATAGCTATTACCTGCACAACAAAATGTTTAGTAATTATTACTCTTGCGGTGCTAATTCATTATTATTACCAACCCATTAGCTATTTGGTAAATTAATGGTAAATAGTTAAACGCATTCTATTTTCATTTTTGGGCGATAAATTAAGTGAGCTGTAAACTAGATATAAATCTGTTTAAGACTTTAAAATGAGAAATGGCCGGAAGAACCATATAATATTTTGGCATAGAAAATAAACCGTTTTTTTTACAGCTGACAATTTATGGTGATTCAGTTTTTATGGAATAGAAAGAAGATATAGCGAGTTCTGCATCATTAACCCGAGCCATTGAGCGATGACTTTATTTTTCCTAACATGGCAATGTGCTGATAAATCAAAAAATAAAAAAGGTAGTTAAATAATAAATGTCTTTATTAGGGTAACGCTTTTTTAATACTGCAGATTCATTTGGCAACCGGGTACTAGTAGATAAACTTACGTGGTATGGGATAGGCGTACTTGTCGGGGTACTTCGAAATCAAGGTGTTCTTGATGTGCCGCCTGCCCACCCCATGAGCACCCAAGAGCACCAACGTCTTGCGCTGAAAGTTCGGGTCCCCAACTGAAAGCAAAGGAGGAACAGACCGTGTAGATAAACAAAAGTTCACCTGTGGCAGGGAGCACAATGAAACGCAAACCCACCTGGCACCTTGACAACCTCCTCGTACGTGACCACATCGAGCGTGTCGAAGATGGCATTGTGCTTGGCCAGATATTTGTCCCGGCATTGCTTCTTCTTGCGCCCGAAGATGGAGCAGTTAACTGTTGGTTATAACGGAGAGCAAGTGTTATTGAATTATGTTACCAAAAGGCAGTGAGAGCTGAGTAAGTTAAGAGCCACATGCTTATAGAGCAGGCACAAACATGCTGTAGAGCAGGCATTGGATAAGTTCGGGCATGAAGCAAGCACGATTTTGCTTAGTTATATTAGATGGAATTACGATGACTGATACGTTAATGCTCCTTGATGGACTCAAAGTAAGTTATATCCTTTCCTGACCTAGATTTTTTTCGAATCAAGTATATGCGGTGTTCTTTCAGCCAGCCTGACGTGCAGTGGAGTGAACTCGTGTATTGATGTTCATATGTATGTATATTTTTGGGGCCAACTAATTATTTTGGTTGGGTAATACTTTTAGGGTTATAAGCGGGGGGGTTTCAACACTGTGGGTTCATAAACAACGATGGCTGAGGTGCATCTACTGTTTCAGATGGCGATCGTGATTATGAGAGGCGGTTCTACTCGATTCCTGGGGGCTGGGTGGTTCGGTGGTGCCGTCTACATAAGCTACAACTTTCGGGCAGTTGAGTGATTGGGTGGGTGACTGGGTTGTGGGGTGTGGGTAAATTCTTTATACAAAACTTGCTATCGATAGAAATTCTGTTGTATAGTACGGGTAATATTTTGTGTTGTCTTGTTTGTGGCATATCAAAAACGCAAGAAGAAACGTTAAAAGACGAGTCTTAGCAGCTCTCCTTGGGAGATTCGTTTGATTTTTGTGGTGTATTTTGTTCTGAGGTGTGTTGGTGGGTGTTGGTGGCTTTTGGTTATATGGTAACTACCTGCTGATCCATCACACCCATCTGCGTGAGCGGAACATCCAGCACCCGGTTCTCCTGCATTATATTATCATACATACATAGTTTATAGCAATTCTTTGGTTTGGTTCGAGATGCGAGATTCATGGTTAGCAACTAAGTAAGTAGAGTTTTGTACAGGTGTGCATATGTAGGTGTCTTGGGTCTTTGGTTTTTTGGCTTGAAATTTGGCAGCGTTTTTAGGGGGGCTTTCCTTTTTTTTTCTTTGGTTGGTTAATTTGAAAAGGTTTTCCTTTGACTACTTTTTGGGGCATGCAACTCTCTGTTGGTGTTAGTGTACAGATGTGGGTGTATTTCTGGGTGGTTCATGTGTGTTTCATGTATGTTTGTGAGGAAGAGACATAGAGAGAGAGCGCGCTTTCCCTTTTCGATTAACTACGAGATCGTCATACACTTCCAATATAAGTACAATTATTCATATAGCATACGATTGGTTGATTATATCGAGCATCCAATTACACATAGAGAACACGGATAGTTTGTTTCGAGACGCCTGCCGCTGGCGAGGATCTCCCCCGGTCACTCACCCTGCTCCTGCTTGGTCTTGTCGACCGTCTGGCAGGCGATCCGCCATTCCTGCAGCTCCGGCGACGGTATCAGTCCTGCCGATCCGCCCACCGTGTCCAGTCGCGCCTGCCACCAGTGATGGTCGTCCTTGCTAATGATCTGCAACGATACAACGGCAATGACTCGTACCGACTTTCTATCGGATTTAGGCCTCCTCTTAACCTACCTGCAGTATGTCGCCCACTTGGAATGATATGCCCGCCTGGGCGCAGGGTATAAGCTCATCATCCAGCGGATTATAATCGAATTGGGCGCGCACGAATATCTACGGAGAGTGGAAGGGAGACACAAAATAAACCAGATGAGCACAAATAGTTGCTTGCAGGTCGATGATTCGGTTTTCCTTTTCCGTTTCTGTTTTCCATTTTCTGCCATTTCAGCTACTTTTGCTCAGGCTGCAACTGAGTTGCGGCTGCCTCAGCGAAATGGGTTTCGGTTTGCGAATTACATGCAAAACTCATTTGCATGTCAAAAGCAGCAGCCACAGCAACAAAATCAGTAGCAACAAAGAAACAAACAACTTTGGCAAGCGGAAGCTTCGGAATGTTAGATGCCCTGGCGAATTGTAATTTATCATGGAACAACTTTTCTATACAGTTTGGGTCATTTGAGTCAGAAAAATCAAATGCATTTTAATTGTCAGTCCTCTGAAGAGAAAGTTAAATTGAAAACCACTTTATTTTGCTGGTTTACCAACCTTTTTTGAAAATAAAATGTTTTTGAAATTTTCCAAGAACAATAAGCAACTGAATAAATGTTGTTGCTGAATTTAATAATGTAATTTCATTGTTTAATATGTGTCTCACGTATGTCAACTCCTGCAAATTGCATTTAAATTAAAATTAATACACACATTTAGGAACTGCTGCCACGGCAAATCTCAAACTATGTTGTTTTATCAAACACTTTATAATTTAAATTTTGTTGTTTGGCTAGTGGTTTGTTTTGAACAAATATCTAAAACAAAGTAGCTACATATATTTATTTACTATTTGTGTATGCAACTTTTTGCAAATTAAAATGTTGCCATGTGGCAACGGTTGTTCCAAACTTTGGCTCATAATTACAATATCCCCAAATAGGGCATCAAGCCCTGCTTGCCGTATTGCTGTTGTTGACTAAGTGATGAACATAAATTAGACAAATTTACGGCTCTTGTGTGAGTTGTGCCTTTCGACTTGTCTGTTGGTTAATGAATATGCACATCTACCGGAATTCGAGGATGGGAATGGCTGGCTGGTTGAGTTCGAGTAAAAGTAATCTCGAGTGGGTGGTGGGTGTGGTGGGTGGTGAGTGCGTGATTACGTGTCTATTGTGGGGAGCGTGATACTTACAAGCACCGGAGCGGGTCTGATCCTGAAAAGCTGCATGGTGGCATGAGTTGGGGGGGAAGAGAGGTCGGAAGGAAGGAACAGATTGAGAGAGAGTGTGGAGTTATGTTAATGCACTGCGAAATAATTGCATAATGGATTATAGCTACAACTACAACGGAAGTTCCGGGGAGGGGTGTTCAGGATCCCTCATACATATATTTACACGTCCATAAATAACACACGGCTGCGTAGACAGACCTATTTTTCCCATTACTTCATAATGTGCATAATGCACTCGACTGCCTGAGTTGGGTTTTCGAACCCTCATTGTTCGCTTTCCCATTTCAAGCTAATTAATCCCTATTGATATTTTGATTTCGCCACATAGACAAACAAAACAAGCATTTCACTTCATTGAACTTAATAACATAATGCCAAGGTATTAGGGTTTGAAGTCGATGATGCCTTTCAAAACGAACATAAAGGGTTTGGGTGGGCGCTTTCGCAAGCTCTGACTAATTATTTAATTATTTGAATTTTATAAGTGATTAGGTAAATGCTTTTGGAATTTCAAGTAGGCTTTGAATAAAGAGCTAATAAATTAAAATGCCAATGATAAGGTTGACTAATGCTGCTTACTTTCTTCATAAAATCATCTTTAATTCTTATTAAATCATATTTCTTAACTGGAGCCTAATTAATTTAAAGTTCACCTGAGCTCAACTTGTTCTTGGGATTACCTTTTAAGTATAACTCTGAGACAAAAGGCGAACAAAACACATAACTTAATGAGGGGGAAATACCATGTTTGGTTTATAGTTTATTGTATGATTAGTAGTATGATTAGTGGGCCTTAAAGTACACTAAATATATACACAATAAGTGGGCAGTCAACCCGATTCGATAACTTACCTCGCAGGGGGGCGGAGCGCTGCGGTACGAAGGAACTATCTTGAAGGTAACAGAACCGCGTGCCTCGCGCTGCAACATAGGGATTAGCATTGGACAGATTCAATTAGCAGGTGAACAAAGTCAGGGCAGGATTTCAGGGAAGGGAAGCAAGGGAAAGATTGATTGGCGGGCTCACCAGCATTCGTTGCAATTGGCCAACCGACTGGTGCTGCACCGGCTGGCCGTTGATCTCCCGTATCTCGTCGCCCACGTGCAGCGTGGCCTGGCGGTGAATCATCCCGCCGTGCATAATCCTGGCCACAATGCACCGCCCGTCCTCGGTCATCTTCAGCGTGATGCCCTGCAAGGGATTAGAGTTGGTCAGTTGGCCATCACCCCCCAAGGCATATCCGCCATCCGGCTTACCATGGGCTCGTCCGTGTTCTTCTGGAACTGCACCAGTCGCACCCGGGTCACATGCTGCAGTTCGCCGCCCTCGACGTTGTCCAGTTCGTCGCCGTTGAGGTAGGGCACCATCGGGGGCGGGGTGACGCGCAGCGCCTCCTCCCCGTAGACATCCCGGGCCACCACATCGTGGCTATGGAGCAGAGCCTGGAAAAGCAAACACGGCCAGGTAACGAGGTTAGTTCAGTCTCAGAACTTTGAGCAAGTGCAACAACCCCAAAATGAAAAATTATTCCTCCTGGCCTTATAACTTTACCTATTTAAACCAGCTTTCAAAAGGAACTTCACGTCTCTGCTAGTCTGAATAAATATTTCATAGTCATAGTTATTTACAAGTATATTTTCCTAGTAAAATTTGATTTATCTATTAATTGTCCATAATTTTAACAATATGACAAAAAGGTTGTCTTCAAAAAAGGTCTTTTAAATTTAACAAACTATTCATAAGAATATTCTGGCTTTAATTTTTTTTAAACTGGATCCAAAACTTAAATATTTATAAAGTTTAAATATTCCATTAGTTTCAAACACCAATCTAAAGATATATTTGAATGAAATTTCGTAGTTTTTTAGCCCCATCCGTCGTCATAATTTATTTGCTCATAAAATGATGGAAGCTTTGTAATTTTTGCCCGAAAATTGCATTAAGGAATGTCCATCCTTTTTGTTCCCGGAAGCAAATGGGTTGAAAGGGAAATAATTTTGATTTAAACACATGCTAGATATTTGAGGCTCGCTCCACCCATTGCAGGCTTCGTTTTAGGGTTATCCTAAATTATGGCCGGCAATTAAGCTAGCCGTTATGAGCTCCGGCCGGGCAATGTGGCCGGACTCGTTTGGCTGGGAAATTAAATTTCCGATTTGCCACGCCTGCCACATACATCATAACGCCCAAACGAGGGACTCCCGACCGCACCGCACAACTTGTTTACAACATTAACTGTGCGACATTTGTTGCTCAGCCGCACAGCTTTGGGGAATGGGGATGGGGATGGGGGGTGAAAAAAACACACAAACGAGCTGGATAAAAAACACATGGCATCGAGGATGAAACGCCCATTTCCGAAAAGCCGTTAAAAGCGGCGACAGCCACAAACGAGGGCACGCACATGACCCCGTGACCCCATGGATAACCAGGGATAACCGAGCAACGACAAAAATCTCAACAATTTATGGCAAACTCCCCCGCCATTCATACTACTCTCGGCCTGACTTAATACAATTTCGGTTTTAATAAATTATGTTTAATAACACTTTGAATATGTTGCGAAATTAATTTTTCCTGCCCTTGCCCTTTTCTCCGAAGGCGGGGCAACAATATCCTGGCGCAGGAATGCCAGCAAAAGGAGTGGGGCCAGGACCTGAAGCTGAAGCTGGTGCTGAAGCCAAAGGCATTGGGCTAGGCCATAAAAAAGGATTTTACTGCGATGCCATGCCGTGACACTTGTGCCACTCACACGCACACTGACGCACAGCAGGGACGCACGCACTGGCAGAAGGACGATGTGCATGGTATACAAATTTACACTGATCAAAACAATATCAAGATTGGGCTCTCAAGACGCAGAAGGAGTCATATTCGAGCATTAAATGTTTGAATCCAGATTGCATGATCTCAATTTTAGATTGTTAAGGAACATTTCAAGTAACGACTTCAAAATAAGCTAGCCATGTTAAATGTGTGTTAAAGGTTAAAATATTTATTTTTTAAACTCCTTTAATTGGCTATAAAATGTTTAAGACCAATATAAGAATTTAAAGCACTAAATTTAAATTTTACACTTTCAAAGCTTATTTGTGACTTAAGTTTAAAAGAATAAATTGAACTGCAAATAGGACTTTAGATGTAAAGTTTTAAAGTGTCTTTTAGTATTATATTATCTCAGTAAAAGTATTAAATAAATATTTAACAAATCCCTTTATAAACACATGGAACTAAGCATGAAGTAATATGTTTGTCTGTTGTCTTTTTCTGAAACGTTAAATTCACCAGATTAACGTTTAAGAAACGACTTCTGATATGTGAATTTGGAAAAGATTCATTAACATTTTAAAAACGACTTCTGATTATGTGAATTTAGATAAGATTAACTCATTTAGTTTGAAGAAAATTTATGTCTACACACTAAGCTTGAGAAATCCTTAAGTTAATGTTTGCCATCTTTATGCGAGTGTACATTTAAATATATGCTAAGTACAGCTAACGCACAGCCAGCACTTTCGCCCACTGCCCCGACACCTTTCAGCACCCTTCAGCCCCCGGTTGAACTACCCCATCTATTTCATCCCCTAGCACCATTCATCCCCAATCCACTGGCCCCATAAAAAACGCAATTTTCAACGCTGATGATTACTCAATGCCACAAACACGGGCACGTAGCAGACCCACAAATACAGTTGAACCCACACCTCCACTTCCATCTCCACCTTCAACCCCCCTGCCCCATACACATACACCTACAGCCCCTCACCCACACAACTAAGCCCTCACACACAGAAATACACACACACTGGCACAGCAGCACGTTTCATTTCCGCCACAGACATTTGCTGCCTGACATCGACCGCAAAAACTCAACTGAGCAGCTCTCTTTCGAAGGATATCGCTCTCAGGGAAAATACACAACGCTCTCCGTTGATTTTCCGCTTTTCCAGCGAACTGCACTATTCGAGAGCCTTCCGTGACACACTCAACTCCACTCAGGATTCAGCACTCACCACTTTTGAGTGAATATCCGCAATGGCGTGTGCATAAATATTTCATAATACTTTGGGAGCATCGCAGCGGGGGAATCCCCCAAACTCAGTTAGCTGTGTAAACAGGAATATGAGAATGATTGGGTGGATTCACAGGGGTTTCGGTGAGGATGCGATGGGGTTGATGGGTCGGGGATTGACAGGTGGTAATCGAGTTTGGGCTTATCGGGAAACATCAATTCAATAATTTCGACGTGTTCGATTCGAGCGAATCATTTTCGGGGGTAGGATATCGAATTTAGTGCGCCTTGATTTGCGATTGCGAAATGGAAATATCTCTGTCGAGCATCCTTCAGATGGTCTTTTGATCCAGCAGTAAACTTGGCAACCGATTTCATTCAATTTCGAACTGTATTGAATGAGGGATAAGTAAACCTATTTGATTGGGCTTGTCGATGTGTTTTAAGGCAAAGGATTTCACGAATTCCTTGGGCAAATAGATGTTATTGCATTTTAAAAGAACAATACAAATAATTGAAAAGTTTCTGTTTTAGAAAATATAATATTAACAGTTTCAGCTTAGATTTAAAGGACTACAGCCCCAATTTGTAAATGATCTATACAAAATACCAACTCAAACTCAGTAAATAACCCCCAGAGTCAGTTAATAACGTTGATTATGCTAATAAAAGCATTTATTTTTGAGTTTTTTAAAGAAAATAGCATGAAATGCTCTTAGTCCGACTGAACTACCCCTTTAAGGCTGGTCCACAAATGTAAGCCTCCATCCAGAATCAAATCCTATTCCTTACTTGTCTGTCTGCAATTTATTGTATTTGCTCGTTTTGGCAGAAGTTTGCAATCCAATTACACCAGAACTTCCAACTAAACATTAATGCGAGTTAGAAACACCCTGAAAGACAACCACGCCTCCACAAGCATCAGCAGCCGCAGCGAAATTTGACTAAATAAATGGGTAATACAATTTCCTTTTGCCGGGAAACAAAATTAACTACATCGAATAAAATTTGCTGAACTTGGCAACTATTTAAATGCGCCAGATGGCGAAGGACGGGGATTTTTCCTGGGGAAATGGAGGAAATCCAGAAGGACACACGCCTGGTTAGCTAAAAACCAAGTCGGCGCTGAGCGATAAACAACGTAATCTGATTTCACTTAAAGCCTCCCTCCCACGGCCACGCCCACTGACCACTGAAGAAAGGGGGCGGTAGGTCCATATTTAACACCAAGTTGTTGGACCAATAAAACGGTAAATTTAATAAGCGCTTGACAGGCGCAAAGTTGAGCAGTTAAGTTTAATGCCTCATTAGGCGCTCCGTTTCTGTGACATTGATAGCCAGCGTGGCAAACTTTTGGCCCACACACACACTAACCACACACCCACAAAAAGTGGGAGGCAGTGGCTGGCAGCTGCCCCTGATTTCCATGATTAATACTTAAGTGCTTGTTAAAGTTTTGCCCTGGCCCCGAGTTTCCCCCGTTTGTATGCAGATGCCCGTTGTTTGCTGTGTGCCGAGGTCCTGTCCTAAACAATCAGCATAACCCTATATTCCGTCCCGGGTAAAGACCCGGGTTCCATTTGTTTGCTGCTGAGCCAGCAGCCACATCAGAGCTGAACTCCGCCGACAACTGGACAGCAAAAAATATACCCATCCATAGCCAAAAGCAACGGCAACTTTTTCAGTCCCAAACAACCAGCTTTCACTCTCACTTTACACTATTTTCGACTAAGAGCCTGAGTGCAGAACTCTGGCTTTTAAATAATTCAAGCGGCAAAGTTGTCCATAAAGTTCTCAAAAATCTTTGACATGAAACTAACTTTGCAAACTAAATCTTGAGCTCGAAAACAGAAAGTGCAAAGGTACGAGTAGTAAATATTGAAGCAAGTTTTATGGATATAGTCGAATTGACTCGTAACTCCTCCGAACTAATTGCCATCCATGTCAC
The DNA here is from genome assembly GCA_018153305.1 of Drosophila kurseongensis. NCBI lineage: Eukaryota > Metazoa > Arthropoda > Insecta > Diptera > Drosophilidae > Drosophila > Drosophila kurseongensis. The sequence goes on from JAECXX010000051.1 coordinate 3,463,797, forward strand.
TCAAAATTTAACTGGAGCAAAAGCTAAACTTAAATTTATAAAATCTTCGTATGTGCATGTCGCATTTCAATTGAAAATCCGCGAGAGCTGATTCTGTCAAAGCAAACATGTCATTGTGTTCAGTGCACTCTAAACATCCTTTGACATGAAGCAAACTTTGAGAAGAAAAAGTTGAGCTATAAAGAGAAAACTGCAGAGAAATAAATAGTAAATATTGAAGCAAGTTTTAAAGAAATAATGGGATTGACTTGTTTATGTCACTGAAAACTTAAAGGGGGACAGAGCTGGAGTTAAAATAAGTTGTTTCTTTATAAAATTACTATTAAAAACTTTGAAGACTCTGGTAAATATATAAGGGAAAGTATTTCAACCTCCTTAAATTATTTGTATCGGTATAGAAAGAACTTGCTTGAAAACAATATTGAAATACTATCTTTATTAAATGTAATGAGGAAAGCTTGAACAACTTTTAGCTATTTTCCAGCCAATTGTCCAGCAGCAGCAGCTGAGTCAGGTCCATTGTTGGTGGCCAGTCCATCCAGGGAGCTGGTCATTTTTCCAGCTTTATGCTAAGCCACTAACCAACGGACCAGCAACCGCCGACCTCCACCTCCGACCACCCAATCCACCAGTTGTGGGTGAGCCTAGGACCGACCGCACGAGCGTTATTTGTTGGTTTTAATAATTACACAGCATGGACGAAGGATGGATGGGAATGCGAGGGGGAGGGATATTTTTTTGACCGAATGTGGGGTAGCGGAGGAAGTGCTCTAGGATTTGCCTCTCTTTAATATTCCAGGCCACACGTCAATTACACACGTACGCGCGACTGCGAATGGCTTCCGCATCCATTTCGGACGGGCGGAGGTGGGCAGGAAAAACAGACAGGAGGAGGATGAGCAGGGGACAAGGGGGCAGCCGTTGACAGCTGAATCATCTGGATTAATGCCGAATTTTAATTAGTACTACGGGCACTCGCCGGAGGCTGTGTTCCTCCGGCTGTGCTCTCCACTCCATTCCACTCACATTCAGGCTTCATTTGTTAATCCCACTTTGTGGCGGGGCACGCTAGGATAGTTCCCACACTTGGCACCTTATCGGGTTTGGAGCAGCGACAACGACGCCCGAGGACGGGGCACAGATTAAGTGCAACCCATATGTGAGCCGACCGCCAAATGAATCTTCCCCGGCTTAATTAATCCCTGCTCAGGGCCAACTCTTCACGTAGAAACAGGTGAGAGCACGGTCATCGAATTTAAGATACCTTTTGCAAAGCTGTGCTTATGTTTTTCCACGAATCTTCAATATATAATAATAATAACACTAACCAAGAGAACTCCGGCAAAAGCCAACTGAATTTTAAACAGCATGAATTATTTATAAATTTACGTAAGAATGTGTAAGAACAAACAAATAAACTTTTCCAAGCTCAATAATTGTATCTTAAAATATTCTCTATTTAGACTCTCTTTAAATTTTACATTTGTTCCCCTGAGATTAAATAAATAAACGAACCAACAATTACTAAATCCACATTGTATTAAAAATAATAAAAAATAAGCTCAATGGTAATTGCTGTTTGATAGTCAAACAACATGTGACAAAAGGCAACTTATTTAATTGAAATATAAAAAAGCCAGCAACTATAGAATTGGTTATTTGACCTTAAAAACAAAAAAATATACGGAAAATATATTGTTATGTACAATGTAGCGCCAATCGCAATGCTAATTGTTGTTTGATTTCAAAACAAGATGGAACCAACTGACACAATAGTATTGAACAAAAAATGAACATATACACAATTGATTTTGTTGAGGTTAAATAAACAAGCCAAACTGAATGATAAATAATTTTGTTTTTAAAAAAGAAATAAATATTACAAAATGTAGCTATTGTTTTGTACTTTTTCGCTCTACGCGAATGTTATACACCCTTGAACTTGAAGAGAGTAATGGGTGTACAAAGTCGCACAAAATAAAAGCTGTTTAAAGTCTGAGGTGATGTGTGTGTGCACCAGGCGGCTGTCAAGCTGTCAGGTTTGGCTCACATCTCGCATCTCACATCCAGGGCTCACAGCTCACAGCTCCCATATCCCATATCCCAGTTTTGCAACTCAGTTTCCACCTCTGAAGACCGAGCATTTGTGGGCTGGCCTGTCTGTCTGTTTTGTGTCGCGTGTTCGGCGATAAGCAGCAGTAGCAGTTTTCCCGCTTTCCCCAGCTTTCCCTGGGGGTAACTCCATGAAACTTGCTATCGGGACTTATCACTTGGCCGAACTTATTGTTGCGGTCCGGCCGTCTTCACTTCCACACACCCATTTATCCATATATCCGGTTGGGTTCCATGCGATAGGCTACGATTCGATGTGGATACGATTGTGTTGCTGGGCTGGCAACCACCGAGACACAGTCTTACAGTTAACATTGGTCTCCAATACACAACATTCACCGTATGACTATGTCGGGGTAATTGAGCGGCATCCTTTCTTCGTTCGTCGGCGGCGGCGGCGTCGGCGGCTAACACTTCCTGCCTATTAGCTGGCATTATTATTGACAGACACTGTCCCCCGAACATCCCGTGATGTTTGACGATGACGACGTGGATGGTGATTATGATGATGTCGGCTCGCTGTTGATGTGATGCGGCGGGGTGGTATTGATTGACAGGTGGGCTCCCGTTTCAGCGCCAGGTAATAGTTGCCCGGCTCCCTTATCAGCCGAACAATGGCAGCGATATCCTCCCGCTCGTCATTCAATTTACCGCCACGCCGAAAAATCCATACAAATATATATTGATATTCTCACAACAAAAGGTTTTTCGATGTCGGTTTTCGGTGTCGTGTTTTGGTTTTTCGAGCAGGCAACAAACAACCACAAATTTCCGGTGTGTGCGTGCATATTATGCATTTATCGTTGCCATCTATCAGAGGTGCAAAGCAAAAAAAAAGAAACTCTTTCCCGTGGGCGAAACATATTGTCATCGCTTCCACCTTGCCACCTTTCAATTTCACCCCCCATCTGTCTCTCTCCATCATTTCGGCTCACACACTCCAAAAAAATATGTTTTCTGAATATTAAATATGGTTTTTCCCCCTCTGAATATTGAACACACGGTGGACCTTCGGCGGACAGCTTTCAATTTTTCCCTCAATCTGGTTTAATTTTCCAGAAAGGTTTTTTCGTGTAAATAAATCTTCATGTAATGGTATTGAATTGCAAAATTGAAAACCTTGCAAATGAAAAGCACTTTTTATCGCTTTAAAAACAATTTTAATGGAAACGGTTAATGGTTTGAACATGTTGGTTTGCGATTATAATTTTTGCATGGTTTTATACGCGTTTTTATAAACCAAATAAAGCTTTATTTATTGAAAAATTGTATGAAAGGGAAATACTTATAACATTTTTAACTGTCAATAGAACGTGTTTGGTAGATTGCATGTTGCAATTGTATATATTCCCTTTAAATAGGTAGCTAAACTGAAAACAATACAACCAGAAAATGTCCTTGGGCTCAAAAACAACTTGAGTTTGTTTTTGGAGAATATCTTCAAGGTACAAGCAGACAATGCATTATGTTGTAAGTGTAAAATTATGCCGATTTTAGACATCTTCATTTACTTATGCCTTGTGTTTGAGGAAATACATTTCTGTAAGTGTGCCATTTCTCACTCGCTATCATTGTGTGCGTGTGACTAATGACGCCGTTAGGTAGGCAACACTTTCTTCTGCTCACACACACACACACTGCCATGAAAATAACCCACGCAACAGGACACTCACTTGCACATCTGCATATGTAAATGTAATTTTATAGCCCGACTTGTCTCCTGCTTCGCTTTCTTCCTCATTCTTTGCTGAGCTGTTCTTTGTGTGTGAGAAAACACACATTATTATTTTTGCACACTCGACACATTGCCTATGTGTGTGCGTTAGTACATCATGCGCTTATGCGTGTGCGTGTGGGTGCGGCATGTAAAATTTGTTTATTCAATTTCAACTAGGCAAACAACGCCGCAACGGCTGCAGCGGCACAAAGGGCGATAACTCACTTTCGTAACAAGTAAACTAATTATTTCTTCACTTTTTTCATACTTTCTCTCTCCCCAAAAAGCAGCCCGCCTACCATCCTCGTACTTCTTTCTTCTTTTTGTTTTGTTTTTCTCAAGTTGTTGTTTTATGCCTGCCTTGAAAAAAGGATGGCATGTCCTGTGGGGTGTGGGGATTGTTAAATTGCAAAATAATGTACACACTTGCTGCTTGTAATCGCCGTTGTTGTTGTTCTTACAGGCTCTAACTGCTTGTTCAGCCCATTGTGCTTGTTCATCATCATCAGCATCATAATCATTGGCCCACACACACGCACACACACATGCTAGGCAGGGTGGACCGCCATATGACAAAGTTAGACTATTTAATTCGCATTACCTTAAAGGAATTGGGTTTCGCCAGGCAATTAACGTGTTCTAACTGAATTTAATTTAAAATTTGGGGCTCTGAAAACTTTATCTCAGAAAAATTACTCATACGACATGTAATCCAGTTAAGAACTTGTTTGATCGTTTTTTTTAATAGAACATATAGGTGGGCATCACTCATACGCCATGTTGTTCAATAAAAAGGTTTGAATGTATAAGACAACGTCTGATACAACTAAGCACGAACAGATTCATTCATACTTTTATTTAATACATTTTTCTCGTTTTTTACATAACTCATACTTAGCCAATCCAAACGTATTTCTAGTAAATTCAATTTTTATATACTTTGTATATTTGTCTCATCTTTTGTTTTAGAAGACTGAAAGTGGGTCTTTCACATGCACCCAAGTTCCACCCTAATGTTCTCATACATACATCCTCGGGCGCAATTAACGCATTCACAAATGAAGAGTGTCAAGGCTTCAGTCATTCAGTCGGTCCTTCGGTCCACCAGTCAGTTTGTCAGTTGGGCACTTTTTTCGCCCTTCCTTTTCCATTTCCTTGCCCTGTCGTCTTCGCTTTCTATTCTTCGTCAGCTTTTTTCGGTCCGGTCCCCCGAAAAAAGCGTTGCTCAAGACCTTCTATCAAGATAAAAGTTTTTTGTTTGCCTGCCAGAGGGAATGCTAAATGTATGACAACACTTTCGTGAATGTGTGCGGATGCGTGTATGTGCGGCATGTGGCATGTGCCACGCCATGACGGCCACCATCAGGCAGGTGTAAGTTAGTTAGTCTCGGATCTCCACCCCCTCCCCCCTGAAAATTACACATTCTCTCATGCATTGTGGCATCAAATTTGAGGTACTTAGGCAGCTAATGGTCGCGATGAGAGAAATTTTTGGAATCATTTGTTGGATACTTTAGATAAGACACCAACAAGATGTTAACGGGAACACCTCAAGGGAGATAATCAAATGAAATGGTTGTGACTTAAGGGCTTTTTGACGGGTAATGCGAAAGATGAATATATGTCATGAAATTTTAGCTATGTTTTAAAAGGTTTTTGGAAAATAAATTGTCTGTTAGGCCATTCAAAACATTAAACAATAATGCTATTAAAGGATTTAACATCAACTTTTATATTTTTGTCTATCAATCAGTAGATATTCTCTGCTATTGTTAAGAAAATAAACGGCTGTAAACAGATTATCGCTTCAAACCTTTTAAAATGTGTAATCTTATATGCCACTTTCTAACTTGATAAATAAATAAAGGAAAGAAATACGTTTGTTTGTTTGTTTAACAAATATGTTATCTTTTCCTGACCTAAAGTTAGCCTAGCATATGTTTTTGGCACTTGCCAGCCAAGCTGATAAATCAGCGTTTTCGTAAAAGTCCCTTTTTATTTGCCCAAAAGTTATCGGGAAAAGGGAAAGTTTCAAAGTTTGAGTATTTTTGAGCCTCATTTACCTTTGATAGGTTGTCAAGGGCAATGACAAGTGAACTACCCATATTAAATGCCAAAAAAATTATCAAAGATTATTTTTCAGTCCACCCACGCAAGAAAACTTTTTCAACAAGGCCCAAAAACTTTGGGTCTTTAAGAATGAGCAACTTTGGGCGAACTCCATTACCAGAATCTAAGTCGCTGCCTAAGCTTTATGTAGTGCAGAGTTTTTATAGTTAGTGCGTTGTAATATTCCTTTTAAAAAGTTGAAACTCAATTTGAGGCGTTGGTGACCACACCTTTTGCTGGTTGCCCCTGGCTGGATGATCTTTCAGAACCGTGCCGCCGGCGTAACGAGCCTATTTGCTATGCCTCATGCCCTTTGGAAACAACGCCCTTCGAGCGCCCCGTTCTTGTGTAATATTTATGTAAATTCTGCCCTAGCGCAGAAATTGAAAGGCGTAATGGTCCTGTGTCGCAGCAACCTTCGGAGCCTTTGCAAAAGGCGGCCCCGCCCCTCGGCAATCGCCCACTTTGCATATGACTCGCTCCGTAACTTTCATCCTTGTGCGTGTTTCGGTTGGCTTCTCATAATAAATGACAACGAGCATATTATGCTCTATAATCGAGTGGAAGAGAATTATTTTGTGTGAACTAATTGCATTAGTGACATTCAATTTGATGCCGGGCGAAACAGGAAGGTAGCGGGAAAGTGAAAAGGAACAGCAACGAAATGGCCAAAATGTAATGCGCTGGGAAAACAGGGAAAGCGAATCGGGGAAAACAACGTTAAATGGCAATTGTCACAAAAGGCCGGGATTTCTGATAGTCGATCCCCTGTCGCTGCTCTAGTTTCTGTTGCCACATCGTAGTTTATTTTTTCCCTGTTTTGTGCCCGGCGCAGTCAAGCAAAAACCTGCGCCTGTCGCTGATTTAGGAAAAGCGACCCAAAGCCAAAACCAAAAGCCAAAGCCAAAACCAAAGCCCAAAACCCCCAGCCCAACCCAAAGACCAGGAAGGACCCTAACCCAGGGAAAAAAAAAAGAAAACGTAACCGGGTCACCGCTTGGGCAATCATGTGAATCGAGCTCTTTATAATTTGCGAAACTATGTGAGCTGTCCCAACGAGAGTTGCTATGGCTGTTCCTTTTGTGTTCGGATTATCGTATCATAGGAATAGCAAATATAAAGTGAGGTGTCCATTTTATGGCATTCTAAGAAGCTTTTAAGCAGCCTGTTTCTATGGGTGCTTTAAGGGAATTACAAAAATAAATATTCCCCAAAGAACTGGAATATAAAGAAACCAGGGGTGGAAATGTATAGTAAATCTTGCTATTTTAAACTCCAGAAATGTTTATGTTTTCTTACACTGAATAAGCCATCCTGAATACATCAAAAATTTCTTAATATGTGCTCCGTATTTCCTGTGAACTTGCTATTCAATTTTGGATATGACTTCTCGTCTTGTACTTTACTTGTCATTAATTGGCACATAACATTTAATAGGATTCTTATGAGCCAACGTTGCATGGCATAGAATAAATAAATCTTAAAGAATTTAAGCAATGCATTTATGAAGAATTTAGTCGGACAAAACCATAAACAGATTGAATAAATTTAAAGATGTGGGTAAATACTTCTGAAACTTCTATCTTTGACTGACCACCAGACTTGACAAATTTACTTACAAAACTATTAATACAATCAATGTAAATAATTAAAGACCGTTAAGAAATATCCTGATAAACCATTAAAACCCCCCTCGTTGTCCCATGTGGTTCATTTGTGTGTGAGCATATGCGGAATGCGTATACGCCTGATCTTTGTGTGTTTTTTGGGCGTGTGGGCGACCCAAATGAAAATAATCTTACATGTCGTTGACACATTTCGGAGCACTGCCAAAATGCTGGGTTTCCGCTTAGCGTTGCTTACCTGCCGGGCCAAAAAGTGAGTAAGCCATTGGGAAGAGAGAAGAGAAAGGAAGACAGAGACATAAGTCAAGTGGCGATTAATTGGGAAACTAAACTACTTATGGATACAGTTAATATATATACAGTTTCTATGGCAAACTCAAAAGCGCAATAAACATTTTGTGGCAAGCTGAATTAGTCAACGGATTTTAGCGACAGATTGTGGTTTATGGCCGGGCAACCAGCCCTGGTAAACTATACATTTATACATTTAGCTGTTCGGTCATCGACCACTGACCACCCCTCCGAAACGCGCTCACCTGGTGTCCGGAGCAGATGGAGCCGTTGGGCACGCGCACGCGGAACGGACTGTGGACCGGGCAGGAGGTGCGCGGTCCCCAGCGGGTGGCCGCCGCCTGCTGCAGCGACAGCGCCGAGCTGCACGGATTGAAGAGCGCCGGCGGCGGCGGTATGCTGATCGAGCTGAGGCCGCTCAGGCTGCGGCAATGGCCACCGGCGGCATCTGCAGCTGCTGCTGCTGCTGCGGCGGCTGCGGCGGCGGGACACTGGGGCATGGACATTGGCACCCCCTGACCGCTGCTGCCGACGCCGCTGCCGCTCATGCCGCTGCTGCCACTGCTTCCGAGCAGCGACATGTGCGAGCCACCGGACATCAACGACTGTGATGTCAGCCCATGATGCTGGCACATGCCGATGCCGATGCCGATCGGGGGCCCTATTCCCATGCCACCGCCGCCGCCGCAGGAGGTCACGCCGCCGCCAGCATTGGACCATTGACCCGCCGCCGGTCCGCCCGCTCCAGATCCAGCTCCAGCTCCAGATCCGGCCGCTCCAGATCCAGCCGCTCCAGGTCCGGCTCCGCCCGCTGCCGCCGCTGCTGCTGCCTGTGGGTCGCCGCCGGCGCAGTAGTGATCCACCGTAAAACTGTCTTGGCTACCAGAGCATTGCAGGCGATGCGGGGGCGGTGGCGAGGAGTGGCGCGGGTAAATGTTGTGTCCTTTCTCCGCTTTCTCCGCCCTTCTCCCCGGTGCACTTTCTAGCCTTTTGATATGTGGTTCAGGCCGGGAGATGCGCCGATGTTGCTGCTGTGTCTTGTGGTGTTGCTGCTGTTGCTGTCGTGGTAGTTGCTTGGGCCAACCAGCATTGCTCACACTTTTTGTATAATTTGTATTTGCCCTACTTTTTCAGCTTGTCATCAAAGCTATTTTGGCCACTTTTGAGTAATTTTTGTTATTAAACTCCCCTGTGATCACAGCAATTATCTTTCCTTTCATGAACAACAACTTCTATTACGATTAATCAACAACAACAAACTGGGCGAGTTAAAAGTCTACAACAATTTGGTTTGTCGGGTGATTATTATTGTTGTTGTCTCTATTTTTAATTGTTATGTAAATTCTGTTGCTATCACTGGTAAATCATGTGTGTATGTGTATCTCCAATTTTCTCCGCTTCCCACGACGCTGAATTGATGTGGCAATAAATTATTGTTTCCTTTTAATTGAGCCTGCCTGGGCAGCAAATATATTTTCGTTTGGTTTAAGCTATTTTAAATGCTTGAGATTTTATGGGCTGCAATTGATGCAATTAACTTGTTCATCACAATTGTAATTAATTTGTTGTAGTTGGGGTTTAGCTTGGTTTTATATTCTTTATTATTGAATTCTCTATACAGATGTATGTGTTTTAATTTTATGCAACTTTTAGTGTTTAATTTTGAATTGATTTTGTTTTGTGGTTTTTTGGTTTAGCTTTTAGATTTTCAAATTTTCTAGCATGCGATTTCTGCAAAGGAAAATCGTTGAAAAGCTCAAAATTTAACGAAATTTATTCGACTGGGATGTGAGTGTGTTTTGGGTGGGTGTTTGGTGTGTGGGATTAAGGGGGTGTTAACTATATACAAACTCAGCACAGCGGGGATAAGGAAATTCGGGTTTAAGGAATTTCAATTTTATTTAGCATACTGTTGAGAGGGCCTGCTGAAAACCTTTGTTTTCACATTTAATACAAATAAATTAGATATTTAATCCCTTAGACACACACCTGTACAATTGAAATTAGTGAAACGGCAGGCAACCTCCTCGCATTTCCCTTCCCTTAGTTCCCCCAGCCCCGAAAGCAATCAACGAAACAGATGGGAACCAAATGGAGCGTAATATGCACTGGGGAAAAATCGATTTTAAAAAAATAAAAGCCTACAAAGATGTATTGTAAAAACACGTATGGAAAAAATAAAATATAAAGAAAAATAACCCTTTAGCAGACAGTTTATTGGCTAGATTTAGCCTAAGACCTGATAAAATCTAAACATTTTACTACCTTTCATAAACTTTTGTTGAAGATTTAATCAGTTTTTCTCAGTACATAAAAATGCCTGAAATCTCTGTTTTTAAGCCCTACCAACTTTGTATTGTTTCTGTGTAGACAGTTCTCTATTCCGCGCCTCGTTTTAATTAAACTCACTGTCTAGGCAACTGAAAATGTGTATTTTATATGCCTCAGAGATAAAAATAAAAATTTACAGTATAAAAACCTGTGTTGTCCCTGGGGGAGAAAACAGAACTTGGTGGGGTGGCAAAAGGCAGAACAGAGCTTTTTATCTAAACGGTTCCAAAAGGCAATCGTTTGGGGAAAAAGCCTTAAAAATAAAAATAAAAACCTAGGCATGGGGAAGAAAACAAGACTGTGAAACAAAAAATAACCTAAACCAGAGAAAAAAAAGAACATGGAACTCGGGAAATTATATGCGCTAATAAAGGCAGGAGGGCAGAGGGACAAAGGATGGAGATAAAGAGGGCCGAAGGACTCCATTGCCAGGCTATTCCCAGGCGACTATCGGGACCGCAGGCGGAGACTATTTATGCTAAATAGTTTTCAACAAATTCCACACTGACTGCCGAAAGTCTGCCGCTGCCATCGAATTAAATTAAAACGGAATTGTGAATGCTTAAATAATATTCGCATAATAAAAGGGACCCCACGAACCGGGAGGCGTTGAAATGTTTGCTTTTGGCGCAGCTTCCGCTGAATGCTAATGTGCCACATGCCGCCCATAATTGAATGGGAACGTGCTCGTCTCGTCCTGGCTTCGGTTTTCTCTTAGCTTTAGCGTTGGCTTTAGCCTGGCGTTGGCTTTATCCTGGGGGCCCACAAATGCGGGGCAGGAAGTCAGCCAAGGACGTGGAAGCCACGTTGCCGTGGGAGCGGGAGCTTTGCAGCGGAACATACGCGTTCAAAATAACCAAATTCAATTCATAAAAGATTCAAAAACCAACAAAGAAAGTATGGCAAAAACAGTGAGAGAGCAGCAAAGTATGATAAAAGGCAGACCGGAGAACCGCAGTCAGCCCAAAAAAAAACAAAAAATACCAAACTCAACTACTGAGGTAAAGTGAGTTTTAGCAGTCTATCTGAATCCTGAAGGACCACTGGGGCTTGAAGGACTCCCCGTCTAAACCACTGAGCTGCACTTGCTCCTTCGTGGAGAAGAAATGCGGTACTGATGAATTTGAAAGTAGAAACAGAGAAAATGAAAAGGAAAATAAAGCAGAGCAAATGAAACCTCACCAATTTTTTATGCACAGTGGTCGCTTGGTAAATTAAAATCTACTCGACATCAGATTATATTTAATTTAATTGGCCAGTTTATAGCATTTTGAAAATTATAAGCCAGCAATTCAATTATCAATCATAAATAATCCTAAAGACTAATATTTAAAATCTAGAAACCAAATCCAAAAACTGTTTAAGATAGATTGTAGTTTTCTTTGTGAAAAAGGATGACATTCAAACATTTTAAATTTGGGATCTTTTGCACTATAACGTAGCACTTGCTTTAAAAAATATGGTCCCTTTTTAAAGAATTTTATTTAACTATAGTTTATCCATTAAAATAAGGCTTCCAATTAACGTTATTAAAAAGAATAAAGTAACAATAAATTAAAGATGCAGTTTCGGAACAAATAGCTTACGAACTATATCCAAAAGTAAATATGGTATTAATAACTGACTTTTTCAAGATAAAAAGAAATATCAAGTACTTCTGAACGTTCTTCTTTCCATCAATTATTATGACTGGTATTGAAAAGCAATGGTAGTATACGAAAATTCTAATTTCCCCGCGACCACTGTAGTTGAATTCTCTTGCAGCTTCTCTTCGGTTTCTTCCCTTTTTCCCCGCTTCCCTGTCTTTGTGTATATATACACATTTTTGATAAGGCAAACGGAAATGGCATAGGAAGCGTTTGTCGGGGGAGTTCGGAAGGGGGCGGGGTTGAGGCGGAGAAGGGGGCGTTGGGACGGGGGCGGGGCTGTGCTGAGTGGCGAAGTGAAGTGAAGCGAACTTCACTTTGTTGAGGAATTCCAAGTTTGCAGGTGGGTGGTGGGTGGATTTTCGTTCAGGTGTTCTATGCTTTTTTTAAGCTGCTCATACTTACTGCAACGAAATGTTGTTGTTGTGCGTATCTAACTCGTTGTGTTGTCTGTGTGGTTTTAAGGATTTTTTCTGGTTTAATGAATTAAAGAGTACATCTTTTTGTTCTTTATTTATTGTTTTATTTGATTTCTCTTTTTGCTTGCACTGGCTGTAGTTTTTCGGGATAAATTGGTATAAATTAGTTTTTGTTCTGCACCGATTTAATTTGATTTACACCGCACACACCAGCACACTTACACACACACATACACGTAGGCGAAATGAGATTAATTTAATTCAATTGGCGAACGAATTTTGGTGGCGCGTTCGTGAAATCATTGATAATCGTTTTTGGCAAATCGATTTGGCAATGCGGTCGAAATGGTTGCTCTGCCGACGTCGCAGCTGGCGTCGCTGCCTTATCCTTGTTGCGGTTGTTGCTTCTCCAAGGGAGAGAGTGAAGAAAAAAATCTCTCTCTTTTGAGAGACAGGAGCAGAAACTCCCACACATACACACCAAGAGCGAAGAGAGGGAGCGGGGTGCAAAATCAAGAAGCTGACCGGATCGGACAATATGCAAAAAAAAAGGAAAACCAGAGAGGCTGCGAAAAAAAGTCGCCAAAACGACCACGCACACTTCTTTTTTTTTTTGCGTAAAATGTGTGTGTGTGGGGGGAAATTTTTCCAGTGAAAATCAATGCTTTTCCCTTTATAGTTTTTATGTTGCCTACTTTTTTGCGCGCAACTTTGTTGAGTAACGAAAGTGTGCACTGCTTGCAATCAAAAAGTTTTTTCGGTTATCCCGAACTTTAGCTGGAGTTTTTCGTCAGTTTTTCTTGACTTTTTCTTGGGGTTTTTCTTCCTTTTTGCATTTCGCTGCGCCGTATGGCAACTCACTGGTGTGTGTGTGTTTTGCAGCAGCCGTTGTGCGTGCGAGTGTGTGTGTGCTGCTGCTGCTGCTGCGTGTCCTGCTGCTACTGTATACCCGTGCTGTCCAGGCAAGGGCTCGCGTTAAACTGGCACAGAACCAGTCAGCAAGGTGCACAATTATAGACTGAATCTTTGAGTCCTGCCAGCATCCAGCTGAAGCTCTCTGCTGGCTGTCCTTGCTCTCTCTCCCTTTCTGTCTCTCTGCACGGCTTGTCCTTGCTCTCGCTCTCTCTTTTTGGCGCCCAGCTGAATGCAGCCTGCTGCCCCCAATCAATTTCCTGTGCGCGAGCGAGACGACTAGGGTGTGCTCTGACTTGGTGGCCTGACTTCTGCGCTGCTTGCTGAATCTGCCAAAGGATGCAGGATGCTGGCAGCGACGTCAACTGCGACCGCGGCGGCGGACATGCGCAGTAGTTGTCTCTGTCTAGCAGCCACATTTCTCACTCATTGGCAATCGCAGACGATTTTGATGCTGCCAGTTTGGCACAGTGGGCTTAAGCAATTAATATCCAAAATACAATTACGTTTGTAATTAAAATTAATATGCAAGTCACTGCTGTAGGGAGAAGCATAGAGCTTTCGCTTACAAAAAACTTTGGTAATACATAGATATGATATATATATAGAAACATTTGCTTTTCTGCACCCTAAAGTACTTTTATGCAGAATTGACCTAATTGACTCCCGACCAAATATTATTCATACGCAACGTGGACCCTCGATTAGGCATCATAACATGCTGCAAATCATAATAAATCGCAGTTATGGCCGCTAAACTGCAGTTATCGGTTTAAGAGCAGCCAAATTGGCAAGTTAGGCCAGTGTGCTCTGCCACCGCCTTTCGTCTAACGCGTAACGTGGCGAGCGTGCAAATATTCGTAATTTATGGCACAACGTCTGCGCCACGTAGTCGTTAACCCAATCATTGCCAGCGTCAGCGCTGGCGTCATCATCAGCATGAACATCATCCAAATTTGCATCATCATCATCAGCAGCAGCAGAAGCATCAGACAACATCAACGTTTCATCAGGACGCTGCAGCTGCAGATTGGTTAGCAATGGCCAAAAAAGCTGGCCAAAGTAGGTGACTAGTGGCCAGCAGGGTGGACCCGGGTTTAGGTGTAATGAAAGGTCATAACAATACCCTTTTTCAAAATTCTGATTTACTTAAGTCATAAAAAACTCGTAATAATATATGCTTTTATGGTATATCACTCATCCGCAGTGTGGACCACTTTTTTATGTACGAGCTCTGATCTCGTAAAACTAAATTTTACCTGGCTGACATGTCGTGTGAGTGATATTAAAATATATTTCTCAATTTATTCTTTAGAAATTCTTATGCTGCGGATAAATATAAGCTCGAGTTGAAATTTAAAACATATTTAAACATAATTTTGTGAGACATATTTATTTAGTTATTTGAAAGATTGAGTGGTGAATATTCAACCCTAGTAATTCGAATCTAGTAAGAGCAATATGAACTTATTTCCTAATTACCTCCGACAGCGGCTCACTCTAGATCCCCGCACACAATCAGCAAGACACTCAGACACTTGCCAAAGAGGATGCGGGCGTGTGGCAAAAGGATTCATTGCCAAAAGAGGAAGACGTGGCAGAAGCAGCAGAAGGTGGAAAGCCGCAACCTAATTACATGTGGTAAGGCCCCAGCTATCCATTGGGGCCAGGCAAACACAGAGAAAGGAGAAGGGACGCAGGACGCAGGACGAGTAAGGGACACGGGGAAACGGACAGACAGTCGGAGAGACAGCCCCTTTATGAGTTATGAATCTGTGCTGAGGCACAGCAAATATTTATGGAGCGCTTGTTGTGAATAGCAGGCCAACTGAATGTGCGCCAGGAAGGGGGAATATGATGGGGAAAGGACAAGAACGGAAGGCTTTGCTTGGAGATTGAAAATTGAAATACCCTTTAAGGTAGATGGTTCCTATGGCAGCTAAATAACTTGGTTTTCATATCTTAGCAAAAAGTTTTTGTGATATCTTAATGTTTTAATGAGACATTTAATATCCTTGACATTGAGATATAGTCTCGGTCCTTTCAGACAGCAATTTAACATCACTGGTCATTGGAAATAAGGTCGTTTTCGCAATTACAATCAATCTAAATTTGAAGAAAGGACCATTAAAAGTGCTGCTTGCCATCCTGCGTATATTACATACAAGTACTAAATTTTGTTAGATACAAATCACAGCACTTTAAGAAGCTGTACTTTTATTGGGTGTCGAACGATATGAACGAGTAATACAAAGTGCCTTGCTTAACTAGATTTTTTCATAACCAATATGCAAACACATGGTAAAACTTATAATACCCTATTTTAAGAGGGCATTAAAGAGCTGTAGTGGCATCTTTTCAGCCTCGAAGTGCAAAGAAAGCAGTTCAGACAATCGATTGATTCGCAAGGACGAGCACGGCAGCCATCACACGAGCTTAACGCGCTGCATAACGGGCTTTTAATTAATGCAAAATAAAGCACCTCCCACTATCCGACAGCTTGCACCTCGGCCCACCAGCGTTATGTCAAGTGATTTTCAGTCCGAATTCGTTTCGGCCCAAGGTTCCAGCACAGGCAGTGTAGGTCAAGGCCCATTCGGAAAATGGAGCTCTTGTAATCGCATCCTGGCCATAAACTATTAACTTGCTGCTGTCGCCAACGTTTTGTGTGCTGCAACACGCCAATGGAAAATGGAATGTCGAGGGGTTAAAAGTGTGAGCAGAGGTCAGAGGTGCCCTGGAAAATACAGTTTTAAAAATACAAAAGACTAAGCTGCGTAATATCAATAAAAATCCAAGCCCCATTTGCAGAAATATAATTACTCTTTATTTTCTTTTGCTTTATATGCATAAGTTTTTTTGTTCAAGGGATTTGTGACCCAAACAAAATAGGTTTTTGAGAAATAAAACTAAAATTTAATTTAATTTTGAGCTTTATTTTTAGATAATTAGAAAATGGTTTTTATAATTTTTATGCTCTTTAAATTAATTGAGCTTATCAATGGTAACAGTTAAACAAGTGTAAAGTATCAAGATGTTTTTTACTGTGCATCAAAAGAGTGAAAGCAATTTGGCACGAATTTGTCATCTCATCGAAGTGGCAACAAATTTGGCTGCAACACAACAGCAACAATGGCAATAACAATAACAAGGATGATGGCAGTTACAGAGCTGCAATTTGGGGGCTAAGCGTGGAGGGGCGGGGGGCGTGGCAGGCGGGACATTTATGTGTGTTGTGCAGCCAAAAGAGTAACCCTAATGTGTCAGTGGGGCAGGTGGAGGAAGGACATCCTCCCCGCTTTTGGTCCTGTAACTACTGCTCCTGACAGTTTGCTTGCTTAGCCTCGTTGACACGTTTAGTTGTCAACTAACCCACACACACTTACACACTGCCGCACACACACACACACACTCGGGGGAAGATGAACACGTGCACAAACACCACACACATCCACATCCGTAGTGCCTTCTGTGTATATCCGTATCCGTATTCCGTGCAAATCAGAAACAAGTCAAAGGTAAAACGACCGTTGTAATAATGCTGATGGCATCCCAGAAATCGAGCCAAAGTGGGGATGAGGGGACATGAGTATATGTGGCACACAAAAATGCAAATTCGTTGGCCATTTGGCAAATTGATTTTGCCATTGCAATTGGCCAATATTCAATGAGTGTCCATCGGGGAAAGGACAATAAACAAAGGCTAGCAAAAACGAAGCGTTTTATGTTCCTTGAAGTCTTACTTAAGGATGGGAGTTCCCCGGTTGGGGAATTGGTTTTCAATATGGCAAGTGGATAGGAGTCTCGTTTAGTACTGGCATTAGAATCAATTGAAGTTTATAACCGAATGGGGCTTAGGCAACCAAAGCAATACCATTTTGCACTTTTAAATAATCCCAAACATTTATCAACTCAATTTTTGTATTCTAATGTAATGCTACTCTAACAGTAATATTAATGGATCTTCAGATCTAATCAAATTTAAATCTACACTGTTTTTTTTAACAATACCATAGCACAATACCATTTTTAATTTTACCACCATCCACCTTAAATTCACCAAAAAACCCCCTTTTTTTTAGGACTCTGTTTTAAAATTTACCAAAAGAAATTATAAATTATTATCAGAGCCAACGTAAATCATTTATTTTAATTAATTCACAAGGATTTAATTAGTTTAGTGTTTAGTTATGCAAATATAGTCGGTGAATTTAAATCCAAATGTCCAAGGGTTGTACAAATATTGGTACTGTTTTGAAATCAATTTCAAATGTGTTTAAATATATGATGTCAAACTGAAGTTTGGCATTCAATAAACACAAACCACATTTTAGATTGGCTTCCGAAAATCATGTGATTTTAGTCACCAAGTATACCAAGTATACTATAATTAGTTAAATTTCAGCGAAGTAAAGGCAACTTTCATTTACTGATTTATATAAGTTTGTTATTGAAAAGCGGTAGAGGGCAATTTAGTCCACACATACCCAAACCATTCTCCGCCAAATCACCGCATTACATTAATTTGATTTAAATTGAAAAGTAATTAAGTGGTCTATTCGCCCAACTCCCCCATAATCATCACTTTTTCACCGCATTATGCGGGTGGCAATGTTTTCCTGCCCGCTTTCTAGTTTTTCCCAACCCGTTGGCGGGCATTTCCATTTGCAGCCCGAACAAAAACAGTAAACAAAATTTAATCAAAGTTTGGCCGCAACTCAGATGAAAAGCCAACTCCACTGTGCATTGGCCACATGGTCGAGATGGCCACCTCATTCCTACCGGAAATAAAACCCCCACTTTTGCCATATAAAACACACAATTCTCTTTACCCCCCGCCCCCCAACCACATATTCATAATCCCCGCGATGCTATCGCTTTCGCTTAACAAGCCGATTTACCTGGTGGTGCAGATTATTGTAGTAGCGGGTTATGTATGCGGGCAGTAGTTCGGCGGTCTCCAGGCCGATCCACTGGAAGACCTCCAGGTGGTGGTGGTGCTCCTGCAGCAGTGGGTCGGCGGTGGTGGTGCCCCGTGGCCGTGGACAGATTCTCGCAGCAGCGGCAACAGCAGCACGCATCTTCGGACTGCTCCATTCAAATGGCCAGCGAAAAACTTGGTGGCTTTTATCAATTTATAATTCGATTATTTCTGTGTTTCTTGACAAGACATTTACATTTGTTTTCTTTTTTGCTGTTGTTGTTGTTGTTGTGCTGGCGTAACACATTTGAATTTAAATTGAGTTATGGCTGAATGTCGTTGGGGGCTGGAGCTGGAGCTGCTGCAGTATCTTCTTGTGCTGCCAATTTATGAGCAGGGCAACGGCGCGTCCCCAGCGCCATGGAGCGGCCCTGTCCCTGAGATCCCGGTCCCGGTTCCGTATCCGCATCCGGCTGGCGGTTGCCATTTTGTCAATTGCTCCCATGTGGATTTTGTCCGCCAAACACGTGGGCCGTCGCCTGCTTTTTCTGCCGCACACTGACGGAGGTTACGGCGGAAACTCGCGCGCGTAATTGGCACACTCACGCACGCACGCACACTCACTAACTCACACACACACACATATACACACAACGCACTCCGGGATTTTCAGCCGGGTCCGGGTAAGCGTCCTGTTAATTGGGTCAAGCGGAATGGGGGACGGGCTGCGGTAACCCCCCTGAGAAATAGACTCACGCCGCGAACTAGAACTCAAGCCACGAAACTCCAACTCAAACTCAAGCTGTGAACTCAACTTGACGAAGGTTTTTTGGCCACAATTCTCGCGAGAGGGGGAGTGGCGCCTCGTTAGGCGCCATTTTCACACATCACCGGGCAAGTGGCAAATAAATCCGAGGCGAATAAATCCGCCGACGTTCCCCAGCGGCGACTGCGCCGCAAACTAAACTGAAATCTCGGGTGCGCGCTTTTTGTTTAAGTCAATCACGAGTGCTCCGTAGTTGCAACTTGGCCACCAGTGATGGCATGCCACTAGGTCCCTTTCCGTTATCCCTGTACCCCAGTTTGAAAATTGTTTACTACTATGTTGGGTATAGGAAGGACGATTTATCAATGCCATGTTTTTAAGATTGGCATTAAGGTGAATTTAAACACAATTTAAATACATCATTTCACAATATCATGTTAGACTTTATCTGAGTGCAAAAGATCTAGTCGAAATTTCTTAGAAAATTAATTTTATCACCCGTACAATTTGACATCGTGTTAACTTTCTCGGTCAGATTATAAACTAGATCCTTAACATGACATTAAGAAATTATGTAGATAGTAACAGGTACTTAGTTAAAAAGTTCAAAGCTATCCAAGTCAGGATATGACAATCTACTGGTCAGGATATGACAATCTACTGGATTTGTAGTTTCTCTAATAGATTTTTCTACAACGTCCACCAAACCCAGGCATTTATATGTTCTACAAACCAAAGTAAGTAAAGTACCTTTGCCATTACTGCCACCACCCACTGGGTTAAAAAGAAAAGAGATGGGTAGAGCTAAAGAAAAAGAGAGGCCAAACTGCAGTTTGCTGCAATTTGCAGAGAGAGAGAGAAGGGGAGAGAGCGGCAGCTTTTGCAGATTTCACTTGGACATTGGCATTGTTGCTGGCACTGCAGCCCTGGACAGCCCAGCATCCCCCACCCCCGGGGGCCGCCACTACCACCCAAAACTACCACCCACCACCCCCTTCGACGCCTCCCGCTGAGCTGTGTATATAGCATTAACACATTCGTTCATTGCTTTCATCGTTGGCCTGCGTTTTCCTGCAGTTGTTCATATTTTTTGTCCATTTTTTCTTTCATTCTTTGGGCTGGTTTTTTTTTTTTTGCAGATTGCTCGGATTTATGAAAATGAGACTGGGCTTGCGTCACACACAAAGACAGACGAGCAGACAGATATGGCCGAGTCCGAGCCACGAGAGGCGTAAAAATAAATAAAAGAGGAAAATCAGGAAAAGCAGCAAACGCCCCAGCGCAAAAAGTGTAGTCTGCTTCAAGGAGCAATTAACGACAGTGGATGGCACAGAGTTATGTTATAGCATTGCGTCCATATCACACCCAGCCAGTCCCACTCACCCACCGAAAAGCCACCCAGAACTCACCCACTGAAAGCCCGCCCAGGCCAGACCCACCATTTCCACTCAACCCATCCAGCGAGTCCTGGGGAAGAGGTATTCTTTATACCCTAGGACAGGCATGGGGTCCATGGCGGGGGTAAACCAATGAGGAGCTTAGGCCGAGTCTGGCAAATAATTGGATACTCGTGGGTGGATGAATTCCAGCGCACATAAACACTCCTCAGAGTTGTCCTTTTCAAGTTCTTTGACTGGGCCACATTAAAGCCCACTTTGATGAGTGCAGTTCAGCTGAAGAGCTCAGTTGATAAAGAGGGTTCTTGAAACTACTTGCATTTGAATTGGTAATACATAGCTAAGTATGTCTAACTAACCATTGTTAGTTTATTGCTTTCACAGGATTTTTGTTTAAGGCTTTTCTTTCTTGGTTATCTTGAACTGGAAAATGAATGGAAACTGGGAAATAATGATTATTTTCTTGTTTTAAAAAAATACATCCTTTTTAAAACGAATGCTTTTGTACCTCAGGAAATGAATAAGATGATTTTGTTGCCATAGCTTTTAATTTAAGACTCAAACTACATTTTCTATCTAAAAGTTTAAATAAGTTTCTACCTTTAAATTAAATTTATCAAAAAAAGATTGTACGATGATTATTACTTGACTATAATAATAAATTTAATCACATTTGCGTTAAAAATTAAACTTATTACTTATTTTTACCCGCTTAAAAAACAGCAATATTGTAATCCATTAGTTGGATAATTCCAACAAGTTAAACCAAATCATGACTTGGTTTTAAATTGGCGAACAAATAATTTTTATTGCTGTTCAATATTATGCCATGTTTCGGTGATACACATCTTCAGTTGCAAACTTTTCCCTAAGCTCTCTTTATGTGACCAGTAAGTATGTTACGGATGGCCATTAGCAATATTACTAGTATCCAATAACGCAGCAATTGAAATCCCTTTCAGTCCCCACGGAAGTTCGAATAATTTTTTACGGCCGTAAGGATATTTGGGGATTCGTCGAAACAAAAACTTTACCCCCGTCCGTTTTTGCTTATTTATTTTTTGTTCGCTATCGTTAAATGTTTTTGTGCCCCTTTCGGCAGCTGCCGACTCAAGTGGAGAGTGGCAAAGTGAAGGAATGAAGGAGTGAAGGCGGATGGCGGATGGCCATATGCCGACGTAGTCGGAACAACGATGGCACTTGAGCCATGTACTCGTAGCATACTTTTCAGCGCAAAAAGCCCTCGGGGGAAGATGGGAGCCTGGGGTGCGGATGTTGTTGCTCCAGCCCCTGTTTTCGTTTCTGACTCTGATTCTGTTCCTGGTGCTGTTGCTTTAGCTGTTGTTGTGGCCGGGCTACGTCCGAAATTCATTTTGGTTTATTCTGATTAAATTGTTTGTATTTGGTTGCATTAGCTGCTGTATGTGCTTACACTAACAAAAAATATGAACAGCTTTATTCTTCTTCTTGTAAGACGGTATTATATTTAAGCTCAAGGTTAAGTTTTGTTAGGACCTTTATAACGTAAAAGCTTTTCAAAGATACTGCCGATATGTTTTCATACAAAATATCACTAAAAACACATTACTGTAACTTATGAGTCGAAAGGAAAGTAATTGTAATGTTGTCCTTTAAATGGGATTCTCAAATAAACTCAATATAACGTATTTCTTATAACATATAAACAAATTTGTATGTAAATAAAATTATTGATGAGCACCAATTTTCAAATGGGCTACCAACATTTTTGTTGCAAATACTGGTTTTTGCAATCCTTAGTAAACCACCCATATAACCACCATTCAATGAAAAGCTTATCTTTACAAAATTTAATAATGACCCATTTTTTTCCAAGTGTATTTATGTGCATGAACAGGATGGTGTGCCGGTATGAGTCTCTGTTTAAGCAAAGGATTAGTGACTCTGTCGGCGACCGAGTCCTGGGAGTGATGGCTCTGCCCAAGGCTCTTACTCCGTGGTCGCCTTGTTTGCCTGCACTAAATACATTTCAAATTTGTTTAAGCTTAAGCCAAAGCGAATTGGGCGGCTCGAATGGACCGCAGATTGATATGGCCACAGAGGCGAACAAAGAGACCGAGAGCCCGGTGATTGCCAGATTATTGCGAAATAAGGCTTGCCACAAAATGCCCAACAGAGTAAGAGTAAACAAGAAAGAAGGCACTCTTCGAAGCGCCCCACTCACCTGCATGTGGGGGGCGGCCAGGAGCAGCAGCAGCTCGTCCTTGGCATACTTGCCGCCCAGCGAGTTGCCGCCGGCCGTCGACGAGAGCAGCTCCAGGACATCGCGACAGCGGCCCACGGCTTCGGCAGCGGGTGCCCGTCCATTGCTGGTCACCACTGTCGCCGCGATCCGGTCGAACAGCTGCAGGAACTGGTGCAGCCTGCTGTCGCGCAGCATGTCCCTCAGCACATCGCTGTCAACGTGCGCATCCTGCAGCGAGTAGATGTCGTCCAAGCAGTCCAGGATGCGCTGCACCGCCTCGATGCCCGCCTCCTCGTCAGCCCACTCGTCCGTGGCACCGGCAATGGGCACTGCAAAATAGCAAAAATAAATATGAATATACAATCTGACAATCCAAAAATATTCTCACATTTTAATTATGAAATTGCAATACAATTAAAACTGTTTTTCGTTTGTATTTGCATTAAATTGACCTAATTTAATTTAAGACTGACTGGTTTTGGCTAACATTTAAACTTTAATCTACTTTTACTAATTTCACACTTTGATTTCTTATTAATTGTTTTAAATGTTGTTTTAAGAATTGAAATTATTTTTAATCGTTTAATTTTATAATTCAGATGAAAACAAATAAGATTAAAACTCATTAGGTATGAACCGTATTGAGACTATAAGTTTAGAA
Organism: Drosophila kurseongensis; assembly: GCA_018153305.1. Taxonomy (NCBI): domain Eukaryota; kingdom Metazoa; phylum Arthropoda; class Insecta; order Diptera; family Drosophilidae; genus Drosophila; species Drosophila kurseongensis. Next base: position 3,486,928 of record JAECXX010000051.1, read on the forward strand.
GTAAATACTGACTGTCCGCATCGGTGGCGTAAAGCGGATCCATGTTGGTGCCTCCTGCGATGGCCTGAACAGCACCCTTTAACTTGCGCCGGGCATTGTAGCGCTTCAATTCCTCCACCGTGTCCGCCAGGTGAGTGCGCTGTAGTTTATCCCGATCCCGTATCCACGGATGATCGAGCACCTCGGTTATGGAAAGTCTGTGATGGGGATTGGCGGCCAGCATTTTCATGACTAGATCCTTGGCGTTGGCCGATATTGACTTCCACTCGGGTGCTTCAAACTGAAAATGTTGAATGATTAATTACATGATCTTTTCGAATTTACAGAGCATCAAAACAAAGAAACCATAAGCGAACAAATGTTGTTGAATTATATTTTAAAATGTTCGATTAGGATATTTTTGCGGTTAGTGCTCTCTATTCCTTTGATCCACTCACCGATAACCGACCGCGAGCTATAGACTGTTGCAACCGAACTCCTGATCCCAGAAAGGGCAATCTGCCGGAGAGCAGGACGTGAAGCATCACCCCGGCACCCCAAACATCGCATCCCTTGCCGTATAGCCGTCTGGTCACCACCTCCGGCGCCATGTAGTGTGGACATCCCACCCGTCCGTGTGTTTCTATGGTTTCCCGGGTGCCCGGCAACTGGATAGCCGATCCGAAGCCGCCCAGTTTCACCGGCGCCGAATTGTCGACGGTGGCGAGAAGTGCGCAGGCGGGACGCACGTCCCTGTGCAGGATATCATTCTCATGACAATAGCGCAGGGCCTCAAGGATCTGGCGCATATAGTGACTGCAAGGAAATAGTAGGGGTTAATGAATAAGGTTCCTAATCTAATTTCGCTAGCGTTTGTTTTGGTCGTTTTTTTGATATTGACAATTGCTGAATAGAAGCCATACAAAATAGTCTGATATCCGAAAAAAAGAGAAATTAGAGCCACACTATTATCAAACATTCTTAAATATTCACATATAAAAAAAAAACAATCAGTAAATTACATAGATTCACTGAGAGCTTAAATGAATAAATCAATTTGATTAAATGTTATAAAGGTGAAATGTTTTCTTTCCTCTTCCAAACTTCCAGCTAATACAATTACTTTAGGATTAGTTATCTGTCACAGAGCTTGTTTCAAATTACTGCCGGCACATCTCCTTTACTTAATTATAGTTAATAATTTATTCTATTTGACCAAAACAAACGCAAATCGTAGTAATTTGTTCGGAATCTCACCAAGCAACCGCCTCGCTGTAGACAAAACCGGCAACAGCCCGTCGCACAACCTCGAAGCACAAGTCGGAGCCCTCCATGCTGCAAGTGCAAAGTGAAAGGATTTAGGGATGGGCAGGAGGACGTCGCCGAACCTGACAACTTACAACTCGAAGACCATGTAGAGCATTCCCTCGGAACTGTAGGTCTCCAGCAGCTCGACAATGTGCGGATGCTTGAGCATGTGACATATTGTGGCCTCGCGCTTCAGATCTGCAAAGAGGAGGGGGTAAACTCAGTTCAGATGGGGCGGGGGGAAACAGCGGCAATTAGTTGACATTAGATGGAGGGGCGACTCCGCCACCCACTACACCAGCTGGCAGTGGCACTAATGGACTTAGCGCTGACTTATGTGCCTGCCATGTATCATTTAGTCAATGGCCGGATGGCTGCTCCTCGTCCCTTTGCGAACACGTCCATCGTCCAGGTCCACGAACAGGTTCAGGTCCTGGCGCCCTTGCACTTGAGCAATTTCTTTTTAATTGGCGTCTTGGGCTGGCAAACGGGCGGGGCAGCCCTCGGGGCGTGCTACACGTGTGGCAGCGGCATAATTTTGAATAATTGAGCAGCTTAATTATAATTTATTCACACAACACTGGAGCCGGTAGCCTGGGGCCAAATCGAACAAGGTCGTCCCATCCTGCCATAATAAGAAAGTGGATTGTATATATAATTCTCACCCGCTGTGCTCAGTCCGGGACTCGCTGTGAACTTGGCCACATCAACGATTTTGACAGCAAACTGCTGATTGGACTCCCTGTGTATGCATCGCCTCACAATGGAGAAAGGTCCTCTGCAAAAAAAATTCCGGGAACGGAGGGAAAGTAAATTCGGATTAAACTTCAATTGGAAGTTGATTGTGTCTAAATGGGGGACGAATAAAATTTTATTTTTCCTCAGCAAAACCAAAATACTCCGATATTGCGAGCATCTAAAGGCAAACGAAATTGTTGAGAACGAGAAAACCTAATCAACTACTTCGTTTTACAGTTCAAAGTTTAGCTTTGACACGAAATCTTAGTTGCCTAATTCTTGGTATTCCATTTTTACTCGATAACTCATTCAAATTCAAACAGCGATTTTCTTTTAATTTTTTTTTTACGAGAGTAATATAATTGGAGAGTAAATGAATTGGGTTCTAAATGATGTCATCAAGTTAAGTTGGAAAAATTAAAGTGACTCAAATGTATACACATACATTTACTATTAAAATGTAAGTGTATGATCAAATCAGAAATAAAAGTGGTATTCCCCCTTCTCTTATTGACACTTTGGTGAATAAACTTTAGAATTGTGCTAATGACACATTTCCAACATTACAAAAATGCTTTTTCAACCCAACTAAAATTCCCAAAGTAAAACTTTAAAATTGTGTCAACTTTGTGAATGGACTTCATTCAAGCTAAACTATGATGATCACAGGAAAAGTAACACAGAAAATGTTTGGCCATACATTTTTGAATAATGCAAAAGTTGGGCGTTTGGAAAGTTTTTCATGGAGGGAACCCTCGTCCCTGGCCAATAGTTGGATGATTTACAGCTTGTGGGTGTCGATGGGAGTACGGGGCGGATACATAATACATAATGAGATAATGGCCATGGATGCCAGCTGTCAGCAGCAGAATCGGCCAAAGATATAACCGGAGGGGCGAAACTTACTTGCCAATGACCTCGCACAGTTCGTAGACGTCGTCAAAGAGAATTTCGTCTTCGGTCATTTTGAATAATTGATGAATTGATGCCTCGACTCAATTGCTTTTTCGAATATTGATGAGTTGTGTCCTGTTTTCCGTGCCCGGCACTTTTCCTTTTCCTTTGTCGCTTCGCCTACTGCCCTCCAAAAACGAACATAAAAAATAAACAAAAAACGATGTGGCCAGTGAGCAACTCCAAAACTTTTAACGTTGTTTCTCGTTTTCTTCTGATGATTTGTTGTTATTATTATTGTTTTTGTTTCTTTGCTTCGTTGTTGTTGCTGTTGACTGCGTTGTTGTTACTGCTGCTGGTCTTAAAAATGCATTTTGCGCTGAAAAAATAACAAAGTGGGAATGGTAAATGTGAGTTTTTCCATTAGTTGAAGGCCGCTAATCAGATTTATTTGGCGTCTAATTAAGAAACTGACAAGCTTTCAGAGAGCATTGAGAAATACAGAACACGTTAAATTCATATATATTTTCTGGTGTGTCACATAAATTTCTAGACATCTGATAAAATTATCTTTAATGTTTTAAAATGAGCAATGATATATTTTATTTTGAACATTTGAAGAGGCTCAAGATCCAGAATGGTTTTTTTGGTTTTTTTTTAATTAAGCATGAAACAAAAGAATTGTAGTAAATCCCAAAGTAATGGCAAAGTTTAAGTACAATGAACCTGCACTTTTTAATCTTTCCTAATCTTTTAACAAATTTTAAAAAATATTATTTCAATAAAAGAGTCTGTTGAAAATGATCTATACCACTTTTTGGGTAACCGTTGGTGTTCGAAGTGTCGCAACGGAAATGGACTTCTTTGATATGTCAATCACACTCGTATCAGGTGTAAACCCCAATCAATTACAGGCGGCACAACCCACACACCACAAATGCACAAAATGCTGTCGAAAATTCCATTAATGGGAAGGAAGTTTCCACACACTGTGTGTGTACGAAGTGAATTTTGCAACGGAAATGATGGCCAGCTCAAAAAGGTAAACAAGCCAACAGGACCTGTGAAATGTGGTCTTTAGAGGGTTAAGAATGGTGGCATTCGGGGGGGGAAAGAGCGAAATAGAGAGGGCTGGCCCATTGTCTTGGTCATACTATTATTATGCCTTTTGGTCCAGCACTCGAACACACTTTCGAAAACTTTGATGGCACTCCAAAAATCCAAAAGGAGAAAGCGAGAGAAAGAGAGAGATTTTGGGGGACATAAAAGTGCGCAGGCGCAGGACGAAATTCGTGTAAAGTACCAAAATTGTAATCGTAAAAAATATAAGCTATGCTTTCTTTGCCCGGGCTGCATGAATATTTAAATGTGCAACAATTTACGATGCACACACACTCTGCTGAGGCGAGGGTTAAGTGGGAGCGGGACGGGGCATATGGGGAATATCCTGGGAAGGACTCTTTTGGAGTCATGTTTAATGCAGAGCTGCGCATAAGGGCGCGGTGTTTTTGGCTCGGTTTTAGTATTCGGGCTCGAGGGTTTTACCTTGCTCGTGTGTGCCGCTCTGTTGTAAAATGCCTTGACACTTTCCACACGACCTTACCACCCATAGAAAACACCACCCCCAACCCCTCCCCTTTCCCCTTATCAGGCACACACTACATCACATCATATAGGAATTTCCCTGCTTATAGGACTTGTAAGACCCTCGAGGGCCTCACAATTGGCAAATTGATTCTTTGTCTAAAGGATTTGCATTGCTCATGTTCCATCATGTTTCAGCATCCTCTCGTCCACGCCCCCTTATCGCACAATCCGCCCCCTCACCCACACTCGCGCACACACACACACACTCATTTCGCACATATATTTTTATGTACGAAAACGAAAACCCACCGATTCGCAGCGATAATTCAACGCCCGCAGATTTTTGGCATTTTCCCGGATTGCTTTATCACTCGATTGTCAAGTTCCGAACTCCAAATTGCCTGGCAAGTGGATTGCATTGGGTGATTTACTAATTTTAACTTAAAACAAACACGGCCCGTGAGGAATTGATTGGCGAAGAACTGGTTGCCACTGAACCGGTTCGCCGGGAACTAGAATTCCAGGGCTGCAAAACTATTAAAAGAGCGGTTGGGGAACCACGAGCTAGTTCTTTCCACTCCATTTAAATAGGTAAATTATTGCCATCTGATTTGGATAATTCAGTTTAATTTTAAAGATAAACTTGGTTAGTACGTATCAACACATTTTGGTCAACGGTTTCATACAACAAAGTGAATATGACTCAATCTACTGGTTCCACCAGAAAAATACCATAAATTTATCAGTATTTTTCCATTCTTGTCGTATTCTAATATCTTGTATGTGGTCTGCTTAAAAGTTGGCGGGAATATTTAAAAACTTTAAGAAAATGAATGGAAGTAAATACATGAGAACATATGTAGGAAATATAAAAAAATGTAAGGTATAGCTTCAAATAATTCAATTACTTGTTTCGTAGAGTTTTTCTTAGAATTTAGGAATCCATTAATAATAATACAAATACACTTTTCGTGTTTTATTTGTTAAGCAAACGTGTTCTTATTGTTGGGATGTCTGTTTTTAAAAAAACTTAAATTTTTTAACAAATACGTATTTTTGCTTACCTCTTTCTCTCTTTTGAAATATTTCTTATATGCTTATTTGTTTGACTTATCTGTAAAGAGCACATGTTTGCCTTTGATAAATACCTACTGCATGTTTGATAAATTTGCCTGAAAGTAAGATAATTCGTTTCAAACTGAATTGTTTCCGTTTGAAAGAAGTATGCAAATATTTGCGCTGTACGCAAGTGCATAACGGTATTGTTGAAAGTTGCACATATGAAATTCATACAATTTCCAGTAATAAATTATATCTCCTACCATTCTCCTACTTGGGCATACAAGTTTTCTTGCTAAATAATCCACGGGTTTCTTATCGGAAATAAACCATTGGGCTGTTAATAAGGGGATTTTCAGTACGGAGCCTTTTATCACTCGCTTTATCGCTATGCTCGTTCACAGCCCATTGAATATTACCATATTATTTACATTACTTTTCTTAGCGCGCCATTCAACTTTATCTATTATTATTATTATTACCCCATAGCGTTTGATAAGCCCATTAGAATAAATTAAGATCTTGTCATTAATATGCCAGGCACACACGGGAGTCCCTCGGGCGAAGAAAAGGAAAACCCACACACACTCTCTGAAGAACTACGAAAAAAACGTAGGTGCGTAATCTTTAAATCAGCTCCGAAAAGGGGGCGGGGAAAGGAGGTGGGGGTGGGGACAGGGGCCAATACTCAAACATAAACATCATCAATTACAAAACCTCGAACAACAACAACCACCGCAGAACGAACAGAAACAACATAAAGATAAGGTACAACAGAAACAACAAGCCAATGAAGAAGGGCCAGCAAATACGACACAAAAAAATCAGCCAAATGAAGAAAGAGCTGATGAAAATGAACTCAATATGGCAATTTTACAACAACGAACTGGAAAAGGATAAGCAACAACAATCATTTCGAGATGAGGAGCAAAAAATAAAAACAAGTGTAAATGAGCAGCAATAATAACAACAATGCGAAGGTGGGCATCACTACAGTGGTTACTCAATAATTTTGACTGTGTTCTGGGTACAGTTTTATAAAACTCATTAAAAATATTTGACCAAGAAAATTATATAATACCCAACAGGCGTTGAATAAAATTAAACTAATGTTCAAGATTGGCTACCTTTTTTAGAATATTTTAATTGCAAACCTGTCTTTTTAAAAAATATTTCTTTAGAATTTTTCCAATTTCACCGACCAATAACCTTTAACCAAAACCAGCACTTGCTTCATTAAATAAATAATGTATAGTAATTAGTAAAGATTTATTTCACGTATATATTTTAAGCCTCTTAAGCTTTCTGAACACTTCAAACAGAGTATGCTGAAAAGTTTTGTTCAATACCCACTGTACCTAAACACAAAAGGACAATACACAACTCACGTGAAGAAGTCGTAGGTCGCTGCTTTGCATTTGTTTTCTGCGTTGGTTGACAATAAAAAATAAGAACAACAACATGGCCAAGGCAAGCAGAGCAGTGCCGAGGTAAAAACAAAAAACAAAAATAAACTCGAGAAAAGAGGAACAACAAAAGGGCAGGGAAAAAGGCTCAGCCACTCAGGTGAAATCAAAATCAAATTCAACGCCAGTTCCCAATTCCTTGTTCCTTGTCCTACCAAACCCAGACCCCTTCCCATATTCTGAGACTTTTACCATACCATACCCTAACCCTATGCCCCGTCTCTTTCTGCTTCGAACGAACCGTCCCTTTCCCGCCGCCGATCCTCGCTCTCTGTCGCCGGTGATCGTCATCATTTGGACTTGCGACTGTCGCGCTTAATGCGTGTGGATGGACATGAACGTGTAGGATTCGAATTGACATTATAAAAACTGGTTTGCTGCCAATATATATTGCCGGTTACGCTACGTCCCACGTCCTACGCCTACGTCCCTCGCCCCCGAATTTCCCCTCACTTCCAGCATATGTACCTGCCTACTTGGATCTGATTCCTGTTTTGTTGTTGTCTCTAGGATATTACCTGCTCACCAGGCTGGGCGAAAAGTGCGCGCCAAAAAGATAAGGCAAAGGCAAGGGGGATCCTCGACAATAGTAGCCTGGCATTCAACTGATCCGATAATGACAGTTGATATTGTGTGGCAATCCAAAATGTCAGATTTGAGCATGTTTAGTGGGGGAATACGGAGAGGATCGTTGTTGGGTTCTTCAAAAGATGACTGGCTTTTTATTGCGACTAATTTCATCACCTTATGAAAACAAATGGCATTTTCAAAGACTTTACATCATCTATTAATTCGCGTTAAAGAAAGTTTTATATTTAAAGAAAATAATATTAATTTAAATGAATTCAATAAATATATAAATAAATCAATAAAATTGTCCAAGAGCATACCTTTGAACTTCAGATCTTTTGATTTAACTATTTTAAAAATAACTTTTATTATTTGTTGACCACCTTTTATATTTTGCTTTTCGTGATAAAGATAAAAACTGCAGGGGGATCCTGAACAATAGTAACATGACGTTCAACTGATCCGATAATGACAGTTCGTATTGTAAGGCAATCAAAAGATATCTGATTTTGGAGGGGGGAACACAGGTAAGTGAATTTGTAAGAAGTGATTGAAGGCCAAGCCCTCAAAACATGGGTTATCTGAAAGATTGTTGCACTGTCATAAATCGTTTACATATTTGTTTCTTCATTATCTCCTGAATGGAGATCGAAACAAGTTATGGGGTTAGAAGCGCAGTTGGAAACTTTTCTGCATAAAAATGATGATAAATTGACCCAAAAATACAAACTAAGATTATAATGCCTATTTTTAGATAATTAAACCACAATCATTTTGAAGTAAGCCACTTTGAAATCTGATTTTAGATTTGTAGTTTTGGACACCTTTCTGCAAAGCCATTTTTCGAGAATTTGGAAAGGGGGTACATCATAAAAATGACGAAAAATCGACCCAAAAATACAAACCAAGATTTGAGTGCACATTTTTAGAGACTTAAACCACGATCATTTTAAAGTATGCCACTTTGAAATCTGATGTCTGTAAGAAAAGTTATGAGCTTAGAAGTGCAGTTTTTGAGCACTTTTCTAAAAATCCATTTTTTGAGAATTTAGAAAGGGGCTACATCATAAAAATGACGAAAAATCGACCCAAAAATACAAAGGAAGATTTGAACACAGATTTTTAGAGAATTAAGCCACAATCATTTTGAAGTATGCCACTTTGAAATCGGATGTCTGTGGGAAAAGTTATGGGCTTATGCCTTTTTTGAGCACTTTTCTTTTTTCGAAAATATGGGAAGGGGTTTGCGATAATATTTCCACAATAAATAATTGTTTAAAACATTCATCTTGTTGCAAGCGTGTTTTTTGCTATATTATTCTAAAAACTAGTCAAGTAAAATCTTAAGCTGCGTATTATTTTTCCCAGCCACAGAAACTGTACTTGGCACTGAGTCTGATGGATGGACTAGACACTGACACAGCATCATTAGAGTTCGAAATCCTCCCTCACTTTCCGAGTTTCCCCAGCCCCTTTAGGCCTTTCTCTTTTCGCCTGATCATGTTATGGCATATTCAGTTAATGTAGTCAAATTACATTGCCTGGAAATGCAACTCGCAGCATACAGGCGCATATTCGTTCACCAGACCTAAACTCCAGGCCCCCGATCTCGGATTCGATGCCGCTTTTAGCCCGAACCATGACCATGGCCCATATGGCAGCAGCAGCAGCGGCAGCAATTAACTGCAAAATGTCATTAACCAGCGTCGTAGGTGAGAGGACAAGAAGAAAAGACAGACTGACATATGACAGGCACATCAAGCAGCCAGAGCTGGGCCCATCCGAAAACCCGACCAAACCAAACCGACCCAACCCAGTAGAACCCGGTTCAGCATCACTAAAAACGCCCTCGCTCGGGCCAAGCCCCTCATCCACCCTCAATGCACTGGGAAAAGTTTTTTAAAAAATAATCTAAAATATCAAAAGAACCGAACATCCATTGCCTGTTGCCTAGATTACATATTAAAGACTCCAATAATTTAGGGAGCCATCAATTAAGTGCAAAAAAGGGTGGAAATGAATTTCGAAATAAATAGTTGTGATAAAATTCAGTGAAAAGATAATCACTTATTATAAAGCTCCCAATACCTTTATATGTTAGTAAGTTGTTAACACTTTATTAGCAAATAAACATAGTGCATGTATCTAAATTACACACGTCAGCTTGATAATTTGTTTGCTAAATATTTACATCTATACATTGTAGATTGTAACAAAAAAGTACAAATTAACTAGTCTCAGCTATAAAAATGTTGATTTATCTTTTTGACTATAAAGTTATTCATTAATGAAGAAATTTATTGGCTGCTTAGTGCGCAAAGATTGTAATCAGTTAATAAAGTTTAACTTTTTAATGGCAAACAAAAATATTGTTAATTCAAAAAAGTTTTCATTTAAAGTTTTAAGTTCTAACGAATGTCTAACTCATAACTAATGAATTTACTTGAAGAATTAATGGATTTTAAAACACTTATATTAATTCCAATTTAAAGGACCTTTTTTCTTAGTGCATCCCCCTCCCTTGGCTGCACTCCTCATGGCTTGTGTATTATGTTCCCTGGACGTTCCACCGTGGCATTAAACGCTTGATTAAATTTCACTACAAATGGGTTGGGCAGGGGGAAGTGCACACACCAGCAGACGCTATAGGGATAGGGATATATATGCATATCCATTTATTATTGGAAAAAAGGTCATCTCAGTTTCTGCGTCCATATGTTCTGCCCTGGACAGCTATCCGTCCATCCTTCCAGCCATCTATCCATTTTGTATCTGGTATCGTGTATCTTGTATCTCACAGCTGCTGCTTGTTTTGACTGTCATCGCAATTAGAAAGCTCCGCTGATCTCTCACATGATTTGTTCTTTTTTGTTTTTTTGCCAATAGCACTTGCATATAATTTCCCATGAAAAAGTTCCCTTCCGCCGGAAAAAGAGGGGTATGTATGTTGAGGGAAAAGCAAAAAAAGATACAGCGAATTGTGGGGAAGCCTGAAAAGTGCGGCACAGCGAAACGCGGTGAGAAAATGTTTTGCATTATTTACATTTTTACTGCAGTTAGTTATGTTCTCCGCTCCGTTTTGTTCTGACTCGTTTTGGCCATTACTCCGCTGCAGGACATCCGTCATCCGTTGCGCTTGCTTTGCTTTCCTGCTCGCTTTTTTGGATCGTTCTCGTTTTTTTCGGTCTGGCTTTATCGCTTGGCTTCCTGCCGCCTTTGAGCCCTGCTGCTGTTGCTCTCATTAACAAATTGTCAGGTGTGCTGGCCGCGTCAGTTATCCGTCATGCTTTGGTTAATCAGCACAGAACCGATCCGCACAGAACCCAAGCGATCTGAAGCGGAGACGTAGACGATTGCGAAGTCGTCAAATAAAATACAGAACATTACACAAAAACAATCCGAAAAATGCAAAGCGAGCCCTTGTTCGACTATACTATACTTATTACTCAGATTTTCATATCTTATCAATGAATATATAGAATTCAACAAGTTCTACAAAAATCTGTGTCATACTTAGATCATCCTCTTGCTCACCGAATTGCAGGCTTTTTATCAAGAATTCCAGAAGCATATAATCACGAGATAAAAATATTTTTTTTGCAAGGCTCCCAAAAATCTAGACTAGTCACAGAAAATCCCAAAATCCCAAATAAATGCTAAAACTGATAAGTTTTTAATAAAATAGTTACAAATTAAATGCTAATAATTGAACTAATTTTTTGATGAATTAAACGTTATTTTTGATTACCAAGATCTTTCAGTTCTGATTGGCAGCCAACAGATGGTCAAAAACCCATCGGCTGTCAGTAAAGTGAAATACAATATACCCATTGAAGTCCATAAGTACCCGGTACAAAAACTGCCGTTCAGAACATGCTTGCAATTCAACTGTAAAAGCATTTAAACGGAAAGTTTGTCGGCTTCCCAAAACTTCATTCCCCCCCTGGACCCACGATCAGGTCCGGAACCCCTTTTATTCTCCGTACCCTTTCTCAACCGATTCTCCCTTTGTCTTCCTCTTTTCTCTCACTGTTTACCTGTTGCTCGTAAACAAATGCCGCCTTAATCAATTCGTAAAACTGCTCAAACTTCAAGTGATAACAAACAAAGGCGAGACAATCGCTTGGATGGTTGGAAAGAAAGAAAGTCCCAGGGATCAGGTATTACCCGAGTTTATGGCCAAGACATCGTCTGATACTTAGATGCTCCTCCATGTTTATTTTCTCACACAGGCGGCAAAGCAAATAAATTCCCTTGCCTTTGGAGAATTGATTTTTGAAAACCTAATCAAATCGAACAGCCTCTCTGCACTTCAGATTTAACCCTTTTCTCGTTTCGGCTGAGGGTATATTGGATATGGCATTAAAACATAAAATAAAAGGCCAATACAATCAAATTTAATTTATGTAAAAATCTGTGAAATCAAACAGAATGTTTGTTTCTTCGGTCTATTTAATCTTTGAAATCTTTCGTTCTGTGATCCCTCAGTATTAATAAGAATAAAAATGGACCATATTCTCCTTGGAGAAGAGGTATCCCAAGTGCGGCATTACGTTATTTACCCATTTGTTTTTGACGACCACCAGGCGACTGATGGGGCCGAAGATTTCCCATCAGCACTCGTAATTAAATATCCAAATTGAGTGTAAGCAAATGCCGCTGACTTCTAGCCCTGCCAGCTATGCAGGGGTTGGATCTGGATCGGGATCGAGATCGGGATCTTTATGTGGAGCAGTATCTGTTTGTGGCTGGAAATAGCGATGCATCCAAGTGAGGCATTTTGTGCAACACACGCCAAAATGCGAAGAAGCCGAAGGGGGTGCAGCAGAGTGGTGGGGGTAGCATTTGCATGGGCTGTCTTTGTGCACTTTCCCCCCACACTCCACCCACTCCCTTTTCTTCTGCTCTTTCCTATTTCTGTCTTTGTTGCTGCTGCTTATGCAAACGCATGGGGCATGTCTCCCGCAACTGTAATGACTCCAACTCCTGCACTGAAATTAATGATCCAGATATCCAGTTAGTTCCCATAAAACTTCCATTGCTTAGTTCAACGATCTTTGATCTTAATTTCATAAAACAAAATCTTTTATTTTTGTTTAGAAGTGTTTAACAACATTTCAATGCAACATTATAAAGACTTAAACTATAAACATTTAAGGGGAACACTTTGTAAGGTTAGAATCTTAGTAGAAATGATCGGGGTCACCAATCAATAAAGCTAGATCACGCTGATTTTGAAATCGTTTTGACCATTAAAAATGAAATTTGGGATCTTAGTAAAGAGTTCTTTCTCTATTATAGTTTTATGTTTCATAATAGTTTATTTTTAACACAACACAAGTAAGCCTGGGTTTTTGTACTGATTTAAAAAATAGTTATGCAATTTTTTGCAGTGTATTGACGATCCAACTTCGGCTCCATCTGGCTGCTTTTAGTTTTTCTTCAACGAGCATAGACAATGAAAAACATTTTCCTGTCGCTGTCTCTGTTTCTGTGTTCGCTGTTGTTGTTGTTGATGTTCCTGTCCCTGACTCTCACCCTCTTCCCGACGCCCCTTTGTATCATGGAACCCCGCCCCTGTCCTTGCTCCCCCTTCCCCCACTTAACCCCCCGTCGCCCATCGAACATCAACATAAAAATCCATTTGATGTCGATGACTTTTTTGTATTGCCTGTTCTTTTTTGTTGTTTTCGTGCTCTATGCGTTGTAGTTTGTTTTTTCGTTTTTCTCTCTCCTGCTCTCTCCGTCACTTACATATTTAAATGTGCATATGGTATCCACTCTCTCCGTGTTTTTTTTTTGTTGCTGCCGTTGCGTAGTCGCATGTGAATGCTCTCTAATCTCCTAATGTCGTTGAACCTTTCCTGTACTTTTTTATTGTGCCGTAGTGGACTTTATTGTTATTATTATTTTGCGCGACTCTCCGTTTTGTTTGCTTATTGTGTTTGCTTTTGCAGATTCGCTCGCCTGTTCTCTTTCTCCGCCGCCTCTCTTTTCCCTCCCATAGCTTACTTTATGTCATAGCGGACAACAACAACAACTACCGATGACAATGATAACAGCAGCAGCAATAGCATCAACAACAACTGACTAGGGCGGCGACAAAAGGGGGGTGGAAGAAATCCCACTTAATGATAGATCATTTAATTTGAATGACTAAAAAAAGTCAGTTTTGCTCTATATCACAAATTTAAAAAAATTGAAGATCACATAATTTTGATCCTTTCTCTATAAATACTTATATGTGTTATGTATAGTCAACTTTTAAAAGTTGCAATTCACAGATGAAATTAAAATAGATTTTTTATCTTTGAACTATCAATACATATTTCTCATTGTTTGTCTTTTCAAAAAAGGAAACAAAACCTTGAAATACTTTTAAGTTTAAAACCGATTGTAATGTTATCTTCATCTTTATATCGAAAAGTGATCCATAAGAATATTGCAGGGTACGAAAAAAACCCTGAAAAATATGTTTTGCCATCGCCTCTGACAAGTGCACACGTGCATTCTGCCGCAGCCTCGGGGCAATTATTTCCAATTTAGCAAAACAACACAACAACAGCAGCAGCAGCATGGAGCATAAGCATCCAAAGCTATAGATTGGCCTCCGTCCGAGATCAGGGCTTGGCTCTTGGCTCTGGACCTGCTCCTATTGTCTTTCCATCAGTTCATTGCCCGATGCCCAGATGCAGCAGCTCTAGCATCAAACTATAAAAACACACGAAGAAAAAAGCCTATAAAAATGTTTAATATTGTCGCAAAATTTTCCGTTAAACAACATTTGACCGTCATAGAAATTTATTGGAATTTTTCAGGAGGCTACATATGACATTACGAATAAAGTAGTTTTTTAAGGAATTATCAGTTTTGTCGAAAAAATAAAACATGACATGTCGTTCACGAACAATATTGAAACAAAATGAATATTAAAATGTTATTACGCTTTGTAACCACCATCTTATATAACCAAATAAAATTAGAATATCAATTATGTGATCTTAAAATATTAATAAAAATAGTTCATTATTTAAGATTTGTTACGGTGCATCCCCATTCCAAAAGCGATCCCATCATCAACTTGGTCATCTCGGGGACTGGAGACTAAAGACTAGGGACTGGGGTTTGGGGACTTTGGGGGACTGGGGTCAGGTCCGCTCCATGCTCCCTGCAATTACTCCATGTACTTGGGACTGTAATAACACGGACGCGAACTGTACGTAAACTGGTTGCAGGATGCTGCTCCCGCTGATGTTGCTGTTGCTGTTGCAGTTGCAACTTGGAGCCGGGCAGCGACTTTCTAGCCGGTGTTATCTGTCTATATCTATCTAGGAAAACCAGTTATTGGGGGCCCAGGCTTGTTGCACGCCCATTTCGAGCTGCTGCTCCTCCCCAGCGCGGTTGTTAAAGTTAAATGTTGATCGGGGCAGGACTAGACCTGTTGCTGGTTGCTAGTTGTTGCTGATCGCCGATGTTGCTGGCTGCTGGTGTGTTTTGCTGTCTGCAGCTAGCAACTCGCAACTTGCAACTCCCAACTGGATTTGCCGAAGGCTGTTGACTCCGTTGTTTTTCTATTGCCAGTTCAGAGGCTCTGGAGGCACGACTTCCTTCTTGTTTCTTCTGGCTGGGACATATTGGAAAAACAACTCGTACAGCTGCGAGTTTGTTGACCCCAAGTGGAGCTATTCTAATGCCCGGCAAACGTGTTTGGCAACTTGCAATCCGATTGGGAGTGGGGAAAATGGAAAATGGGAGTGGGTACGCTGCACCATCTACACCAACGCCTACTCCTTCTCCTACCTCTACTCCCACTTCAACGATTTCCATTTCCACAGCAGAAATAATCGGCTCGAGAAGTCATCGCCTTACTAATTGCCCACTAGTGAATTGAAATTGAAATGAAATTCGCAATGAAGCGTTAAGGGCGAAATCAAACATGCAACATTGGCGCTGATGTTTCGCAACAGCGAAATAGCAACAAACGAAAAACTATAAAAATACGATTTAAATGGAAATGTGCGAGGAAAACGGGTCGAGGTTTTCAGTTCGCCAATAAACTATATTCAAATTGATAACATATTTAATGTTTATACTTGCCGTTGATACAAATTGTAATGATAATATATTATTTACAAAGTCGTTTTGTTGCATTGTTAACAATCAAACGGCTTACATTAAAATTTTTATTACATTTTTATTAAAGTTTAGAAAAATAAAATTAAAATATATAAAAATTAAAGATCATCGATCACCAATTTACATTTTGTGCGAAAGTAAACTATAAAAGAAATTACAATAACCACTGAATACATTTTAGACCGAGACATTTCAATTCTACTTAATTTTAAAATGATGTAGACTAATGAATACTTAATTGCTTGTGCTTAAACTTGTATACAATTAACTTATCAGGTGTTAACATTCGAATTAGAAGAATCAAGATAATGACTTGAATTAACGTAACTAATAGCTCTAAATAACATGATATACAAGAAAAACCCAAAAGAGATTGATTATCAACTTGTTTTTGGTTGATAAATACAAGCCAATTAGTAGAACAATATTTAGTAAATCAACAGTGTAAAACCACAACAATAAAATTCAAAGTGGTATTTTTTGTGTTTTAAGGAAAAAAGAAATCAAAAAAGAAAACTTTTTTGTTTAAAATTCAGCAATTTACCATTATATATACATATATTTTTTTAAGGTTAAAATATCTTTGTTTTTAACATATTTGGAAATATATTTCTTGTGATTTTGTTTCCAATAACCCCAAGCTATATTTAAAATTGAGCCAACCAACTGGAAATAAAAATAAAAGAAAAATACCCCAGGAAGATCTGAATATTTTTTGGTAAATACTCGACCATTCACCTCATTACAAAATTCCACCAAGAAATTCGGGCGATTTCTGTAGTCCATCAACCCGAAACAACTTTATTGACACGGGCATAAATATCAATTTACGCCCATTTTTTTTTGTGCCGATGATGGTTTTATTTCTCGAGCACCATCTGTTGCGTGCCAGTGTGCCTGAAGGGCAAGAACTGGGCCCGTCCAAGTGCCCAAGTGGATCTGGGTCTGGGACTGGGTCTGGGCCTGCCTATGGGCACCGGGGCTGGCCTGTCCATCATCATCGATTCCCGATTCCCGATCCCCGAGTCCCGATTGTTGTTCTTGGGGCCAATCAGTCAGCGAGGCACTCAGCGGAGCGTGAATGGCAATTGCCGATATCCACACATTCAATTAATAAAATCAACAGCAAGGGCGACTGCTCCTTATCGCAATCCCCTGGACGAAAGGCAGGACATGTCATTAGGCAGGCTTCGGCTCAGTTGTTGCTCGATTATGGCCGGGACTAGAGTGGAGAGCTGTTCGCGAATTCTGCTCTTGTGGCAGTATCGTCTTGCTCGCGTTCTATCGCTGCTCTCCTCCAAATTGGACAAGGATAACCTGCAGCTAAAGCCCCCAAAACGGGGCAGCAATAACCGCATCCTCAGTATCCTGTGGCGCTGTCTGTTGGTAATAATTTACGCAGGAGTTTGGCCAACATTAACTGCACCGGCTATAGGCAACAGAATAGAAAGCTATGCGGATTTAATGGCCGTACTTCAGGTTCTTTCAGTTTCCATTTTGGCAATTATATCATTTGTAATCCAGGCGAAGGGGGAGGACAAGTTCCAAAAGGTGTTGAATAGGTATCTGTGCCTTTACAAAAGGATATGTGCCACTACCCGTTTGAAGCAACTGTTCCCACCGAAATTTGTGGTTTTCTATATGCTAAAATTGTTTTTCACACTCTGCGGTTATTTCCATGAATTCGTACCGCTGCTCAAGGAAGAGCACTTTGAGAACGTCGCACGAACTGTGGCTGTCGTTTTTGGCATTTACATGTGGTGCGGAACGGTTTTTGTTTTGGATGCCTGTTTCCTGGGATTTTTGGTCTCCGGAATCATGTACGAACATATGGCTGCGAATATTTCGGCTATGCTGCAGCGGATGGAACCGATAGAATCCCAGGAGGAGGGAAAGCGAATGAGTCACTATCGCAGGATGCGACTCCTGTGCGATTTTGCGGATGAGTTGGATGAATGTGCCGTGATCTACAGTGAACTCTATGAAGTCACTATCGCCTTTCGCAAAATGTTGCAATGGCAGATCCTCTTCTATATTTACTACAACTTTGTAAACATTTGCCTGATGCTCTACCAATATATTCTGCACTATCTGAACGACGATGAAGTGGCTTTGGTGTCGTTGGTCATGGCTTCTGTTAAGTTTGCCAATCTGGTTTTGCTAATTATGTGTGCAGATTATACAGTGAGGGAGTCACAAATGCCGAAAAGATTGCCTTTGGATATAGTCTGCAGTGATATGGATCAGCGTTGGGATAAGAGTGTGAGTTTAGTGGAGGTTGTCCTTTGCTGACTCCGTATTTTAAAGCCATTAACTTTCTCAGGTGGAAACTTTCCTCAGTCAGCAGCAAACACAACGACTGGAGATTAAAGTATTGGAATTTTTCCATCTGAACAACGAGTTTATCCTGCTCATCCTATCCGCCATTATATCGTATCTCTTTATACTTCTTCAGTTTGGCATAACAGGTGGCTTTGAGGCATCCGATGAAATTAAAAATCAGTTTGATTAAAAAAGAATAAATGTAAAATTCTTATTATGTTTAAACGTGCACTTTTGCTCATTAATATTTACTAATACAACGTTTTTTTAACCTAATAAAAGAAATAAATATGTAAAATATTTTCTAAGTTTTCTTAACAACCTCGTTCTGTGGACTATGTATCTCTGCCCATCACCATTTCGGTTAACCTCCACCACTGAAGTTCACCTGAACCGCCCTGAGTTCATTATCGTTCATTATATCTCATACCACAAGACATTCTGATACAATTTCCAGAGTGCCTCGGAGATGAGCTCGTTAAGCGACCAACGAAAAATTAAAGAAATGGGAATGAGCAACAAAGAATTGAAATTTCACGTCTGACATGGTGTAATTATCATAGCCTCCCCCACTACCTGTACTCCCGCTATTCAAATCCCACCTTCATTACTCCCACTACACTGGGAGAAAATATGAAGAAAAATTGTATTTAAGAAATGCAAATAGTTCGTGAATGAGCGCTTCAGTTTTACATAGTTTGTTTGGGAGCAAACACATTTAGAGAGATTTGGGTGTTATCGATGATATTATTGTAAATCTACTAACTATAAACTTTAAAGAAGAGCCTCGTTTTGACACAACATTAGGTTTGGAAATCAATTAAAAATGTTCCATTTCTTAATTTTATAAGGGATTTTTGTTCTCCTTTAAGAAATAAAAAAACATCAGTTAAATGGATTTTTTAAAACCAATTTTCCATTAGTGTATTCCCCTCGGCACCCCCACTTCACTCCATCACTTGATCGTCATCGCAATCGTCTCGGCTCGAGTCTTTGATTATTTTGGGCGTCAGCGGAGCGTAACGCGCTTGTCACGCCTATTATATATATATCGTCGGTATACGAGCATACTGCGGAGGGGTTATAGGAGAGGCATCTGAACCCGGGATTCGATCCCAACTGACCCGTGAGGCCGACGGTGGCGAAATGGAAACAAAAGCAAACACAACGGCAGAAATACGCGCCTTGGCCTGCAACTGAATTAATTTCCGAGCTCTCTGCTCCGCTGCACACGGTCTGCTTGTTTTTTTTTTTTGAAGAGGGGGCAGGGGATTGATGGCAGCTTGGAGGTGGGGATCTTCCAATCCCTGACACTGACGAGAGCACATTCAAATTTTTCGCTTGTTTTTCGCTGCGCCCATTTGGAGCTGGCCAAAAGCTCTCTGGCCAAGCCATGCATATTTCCGGCCAGCGGAGCTCTGATCTGATCACCGGATCCAGACCCACAACCAAGCCCATTCCAGAAAACCGAGCACCGTTCCCGTTTCGCTGATTTCCTGCCGTTCGCAACATTTCAGGTATTTTGCAATGTAATTAGTTCGGAAGCTCGGCACCGGCACCGCGATTGGATTGGGATGGGAATTGCTGTAGGAGTCTCAGCTGGAGCTGCGGCATTGTCGGGATGCCGCCGCCAGTTGAAAGATGCCGCCGCCGAAGAGTCGCGGCTGCATGTACCACCCAGTTCCCCCTCCGCCCACCTACTTGTTGTCTTTGAGCATTTGTACACATGTAACTAGCGACACAGTCAACGCTCATTGCACTTGCACAGAGAACAAGTAAGAACTATCGGATACCCAGCAGATTTCCATAACATCATTAATACATTCCATTGATCTCTAAAAGATATGAGGTTTTATGTGCCAAATATCTTAAATCACAAATGCCCAAACATTCGCATTCCTAATAAATACATTACGATTTTAACCTATTTAAAACATTTAGTTAGATTAAAAAGCTCACTTTAATTATTACAATATTTTTTATTTTTGTTTTTAATTTAAGGCTTATGATTTTCTTTCAATTTAAGGCTTATGACAAAGTCCATAAATCTTACACTCCACAGAAGTCTCTCGAATGTAAGTTTAAAGTAGTCAAAATCAAATAATTACTTAAGGATCTTAATTACAAGATTTAATGTCTTGCATTATGTTATTTATCACTTGCGCATTAAATGTTCTTTTTTTAAGTAGTACTTCCCAGTAAAGATTTTTTTCTGATAACTTTATTTTCATTAAAAACCCCAGTAAATAATGATAACTTTTTAAGGAAGAGGTATCACACACAGCATTCTATTGACTGAAGGCCAGTGGGGTGCCGGTGGCTGAGTCGTCGGCGTCTTATCAAGTGGGCTGGCGAACAAACTCGGCGGCAAACACTTTGACCTTTGAGGAATCCACAGAAGCCGCCGCAGAAGCCGAACATGCGGAGAGCAGCAGCTACGTCATGTTCCACATACTTTCACTTACGAATCAGAGGAAACAAAATAGAAACCACAATCGCAATCAAAACGGAACGTGATCGTGAGTGGGGGGCAATAGAAAGAGATCGTGTGTCCATAAACGTGACATAAACAAAATAACAACTTCATTTGTCATAAGACTACAATTGGAGTGGTGGTGGGGGGAGCGGTAGTTTGAGCTCCAAAAATTGAGGGTAGTGTTAAATGGGGAGCTCGGCAAACAAGCGTGCCCGAATGTTGTTTGATCTCCGTTTGTGGAGCAGTCCGAGTGAAGTCTAGACATTGCCATTTCCCAGCCCAGAACGAAAACGATAAATTCCCTGATTGTGGGGCAGTTGGTACTGCGCCCAGCTACATACATGCGATCAGAATGCATAGAAAATTAAGTGGGCGACAGATACGCGAACAGGCACAACAATACCCAAAGAGTACGAGACCGCGAAAGAAAAACATCTGTAGGTTGTGTTTGTATCTCGAAGATGGAGATATCGGTGCAGCGGTGCGGGGGAGGGCCCCGCTCTACGCTTCTGAGATCGCGTACGTACAAACGAACTCACATACCAAAAACAGCAAATGCCAAATACCCGTTTTTGGCCTAAAAACCTACTAAGCCAAACAACAAGTTGCCCAACGGCCGAGAATAAACTTCCACGAATTCGTGAATGCCCTACGCCGAAACTAAAATGAACTTCAACGAATTTTAAAACTGGTCTGGAGTTTACAAAAAGGGTTAAGGTTACGCAACGTTCTGTAACTGAGTTTCTTTCTGAAATGTGAGGTTCAGTTGCGTAATTCGTCTTAGTCTTCTTTTGTGCTATAATTATCAAGTAAGTTAATTTAACTAATCTTTCATGAAACTTTATTCTATAAAATATAATTATAAACGTATCCCTGCTCTTCACGAAATTAAGGCTTTGTGCAAATAAATTAAATCTGAACCCTTATTAATTTAACTTATCTAATACATTTAACTTAAATACTTGAAACCAAATATATATGTTATGGCATAAGGTATCAATTGCACTAAATGTATAGATAAGACTCCAAACAAAAATTGCTCTTAATACATATACAAATTCTTCAATATTGCTCTTAATACATATACAAATTCTTCAATATTCATATTTACCCAAGAGCTTTCAAGTTATCTATGCATTATTTCATTATCAAACTTCACTCAAGGTTTATCTTTATTACTACATCGTCATTATGGCTTACTGACAATTTGAATATTACAAAAGGGGAACATTGAATGGGGTCAAGAACCCGATGGCTCAGGAAAGTTTCGCTATCTTATCTATAGGCTTGCATTAACCGCAGTTGCAAACGTTGCAACACAGTTCAAATAAGTTGGCCCGAGGAGGAGTACCCAAATAATACCCTTCACTCGATTGGTGGCGTATTCGAATCATATAAGCAATCCACTGCGTCATTTGGGATGGTTAAAAAAAGCCGAAAGGGTGGTGATCGAGGGGCGATCCAACACGCACACATTCTGGCATCGCGTTATTTGTGTGTTCGATGAACCGAAATTCGGAATTCGGTGTGTGTCTGACCCACTTTCCCACAAAATTTACGCACTTTATGGCAAATGGAATCCACACAAGAGCGTTAGAAAGAGCACAGCCGTGAGAAGGAGAGGGGTAGAACCATTTATACTGAGACAGACATAATGAAAACGAGCGAGAGAGAAGTCAGCAAACTTGTCCATTTAATAATTAAGGCCGACTACAGTTGATCGTAAAAAAACATTGATTTGTGGGTTTATCCGTGTTGCAGTACTTTATAATAACTTTTTGTTGCGGTTTTTAATACTCCTGCAGAGAGAAAAAGTCTATACAGTATTAGTTACCTCTTATTTCAAAAGGAATTTTAGCTTACCATAATTTTGTATTATTAAATAAGTAAGCCAAATACTTTCTTTATCAGATAGCAGCCTAATAAAATGATTACTTATAAATTGCAAAATTTAAAAGTCACTAAGAATAATCTAATAAATATTAAAATATTATGCTTAGTTTCGTCTATTAATTTTTCTCAGTGGGCTTTCCCATTTGTTGTCGTAGCTTAGTGTTTCTTCAAGCTTCGTATTTCTGTTATTCTTTCGTGTAATTTACGCAACGTTCGCTCGTTTGTCGTTGTCTCTCGGCTACTTGTCTTTGCATTGAGTCGAGAGCAACAACACAGCAGCAACAACCTCACAGCAACAACAGCACGAGATCAACAACATCTGCAGCAGCGCTGCTCGACTGGCAGTTGTTGAACTTTTTTTTTTTTGCAGCTCCCAAATCTGAAAACGAAAACCAGTTTTGAGACTTGGGCTTGCCACACGTCTCGGCCAAATCAAAAAGCTGGCCAAAGCCAAACGAAAACTTGACGTACATCGCCCCCTCTCACTCTGCCGCGATGATGTTGCTGCTGCTGCTGCTGCTGCCGTCGCTGTTGTTGTTGATCTTTGAGGACTGTACTTTTTGTTGTTTGTTTGAAAGGCAAAAGTTGCTGCTGGCCGCGGGGGGAGTGTTGATTGAAATCGATCTGTGGCAGAGCAGCATGCAACATGCAACATGCAATGTGCAACATGCAGCATTAGTCACTCAGCCAGATTTGACCTTGCTGCAGTGCAACGGCAGCAATCTGTTGCAGCTGCGGATATCTATAATTTGGCTGGGCTTTAAACTGATCTGCTGGCCGTGTAATTAATCGCGCAGCCAACGTGGAGCAGCATCCTTCGTCCCGGGAAAACACCCCCTCACCCCTCCGCACGGAACCCCCCTTTTTGCCACGCCTAGTGCTTGTCGTTTTTGAAAACGAGCGCTTAAATGACGCTTTCCTGTGTACTTAAGGTGTCTAAACTTGACTACCGTGCGGAGTGGTCGTCCCTGTCCCCGTACCTGTAGCTATACCTATATCCATACGCGAACCCAGAACCATTCCCATTCCAAAACTCAAAATCATCCGCAACCTTGCCCAAGACAACAACTTATGTTGCTGTTGTTGCTGTTGTTGCTGCTGCTGCTGCTGTTGTTGCTGTTGTTGCTGCTGCTGCTGCTGCTGTCGATGACCATTATTTTAGCTGACGGCGATATATTTGCTCAGCTTCAACTCGCACAGGGGCAGTGGCACTGGGGAACTCGCATCTGTGCGTCTGTCCGAGTTCATACACTCAAAGAAATAGTATTTAAAAAATATCTATGATCTAGTCTGGTTCAGCCTTTTCCAATATTCATTCTAATTTTTATTTTAAAACATTTGCGTAATAAAACACTTCGCTTTGTATTTATAAATCTGTTTTAAAATTTACTTTTTAATATTACTATCCTTCAGAATTCGTTGTTCAGTGCCAAATGTTGCAATACTTTTACTTTGAAAGCAAGAAAAGCTTTTGTAAAAACAGAATACACTTAAGCAAAGTTTAATAATAATAATACATTGTAATGCCACATTCACCAGGGTATTAATACATTGTAAGGCAACATTCACCGGTTTAACAAGATTCAACTATATACAACCTCGTTCTCAATTCCCCTTCAAACGATTTATTGGCATCGTGCAATAGCACTTTCCAAGACATATGTATTTTATGAGATTAAAAATCGAGAACAAGGCTAATTGTCATTTAAATAGAAATCATTTGTCAGTGGAGTGTTTATAAGAGGAGTGCATGTGAAATAAATTAAGCTGACTCGGTTTCGTTTTTATAATATAAGAAATGAAATGATCACTTCAAAAATCTATCTATTTTTTAACAAGAACAAGACAATATTTAGCAATTTGTCAACTAATTTCTTTGACAAATATATATAATGTTTCTGGCAGTGTGAATCCACGGGTCCATCGTCCGCGCTCGTTTTTTTCTTTGGGGTGTTGGCTACCGTCGGCCGGATCGGCGAATTGCCGGATTGGAGTTGTGGGGCCTTTCAGCTGGGGCTTTTTGTTTTTGCTGTACCGGCAATGTGCGACTGTGATGCCCAGATGTACAGCCACTGAGCGGAGCATGACAAACAGTTGCAGCCAAAGCAAATAATTAGTATACATCGATTATCTTGCGCCCAGGTCGGACTTGGGCCCGTGGCTACTGTGCAGAGCTTTAGCTGGGTTCTCGGTCTGGAGTCTTGGCTCTTGGCTGCAAACTGGATCCGTCTCCAGATGTTGGCACGTTGCACACGCGCTCCTCCAGCATCCAACTGGGCGTGTGTCGAGCGCCTACGCGCCCCAAAACAGCCCACAAAACGGGTTCCCCTTCGCATTTCGCAGTTTGCAGTTGGCAAGTCGCGATTCGCGATTCGGATTCGGATTCGCCATATGTGTGCTCGTAAAATGCTGAGCCAGAAACTGTACCCCAACCCAACCAGATCTCGGGCTATGCCCCCATCCCCATCCACATCCACATCCACACCCCCACCCCATCCCCATCGCAATCCCGATCCCGATCCCGAGACCCCAGCTCCAACTCCATCTCCCAACTCGGGACGTGTGCTCAGCTCGTGCCAATTTCTTTGGGGCCTCCAACTTTTACAGTCGCCTGCGAAACGTTTTGTCTTCACTTGGTTTCTGCATATAAATACGAATATTCACACACAAATAAACAATGTATATAGATATATAATAGGGTGGATCGATATAGTGAGAACTTATGCATAATTAAAAACTATATTTTCTGTATATATTATAAATAGTTTTCGAAGAGCAAATAAAATGATTAGTATGCAGTTTATTAGAACAGCGAGATTTAGATTTTATTATGCGGACACACACAATAAAAAAAAGTTAAAATGTCGAAGGTGATGTAGAAACATTTAATATTTTGATTAATTCAAGATGTTCATTAGATAGGTCAGAAAATCACATTAACTTCTTGAATATTTTTTATGAAATCAAGTTTAGCCCCAAATGTACTTTCGATTTTAATCCATTGATTATAAAAGATTATAAAGAGTGTTTTTGTTTCCTTATTAAAAACGATCCACCTTAATATTTACACACAAGAGTTGTGCGTGTGTGTACTTAGATGGCAACGCGTCTAGAAAAGGTTGGTCGCAACTGCATTAAAGTGCCATTTTTAATTAGCTCTATGAATAAAATTGACAACGACAAATGGCACATGAAAAACGGGTGATGGAGGGGGCAATCTACGTGCTTTTTCAGTTCGAAAAGCAATAAAGTCAATTTTAGCTGTGCATTCCGAAGATGGAAAATTCCAATGCAGTTCGTGACGGCACCTTGATTGAATATGACCTAAATTAATTGATGTGGTAGCTCAATAATTGGCTACCTAGTTGCTGCAATTAAAAAAGGCAGGAACAAATTGGTGTGATAAATTCCAAAAAGTACTGATAAGATACGATACACTTTCAAGGCTTATTATTGTCTTGGATTTTGTTAAATTATGTTATAAAGGTGCCCAATCAGAACTTCAAACAATAGTGAATCATCCCAATCAAGGCTTTTGAAGTTTTGAAAAGATAAACATTTCTATACCATCTTTCAAGCTTTCAGCTTAACTAGAAAAAACTTAACAATAAACTTAAATGTATGATTGCATAACTGTTCCTCGCACGCGTAATTTTTCACATTCTGGTGCCCACAAATAAAAATCTTTTGTTTTCTGCCTGTCGAGGCTGTTCTTCCGTTGAAACATTCATGACCAGATGTGGTCCCATGTAGATCAGATTAGATAACAGGCCGGCGGCTAACTCAAGCTGTTGTTATATCATCAAGCCCGAAAGGCTTATATCATCGAGCTGCCAACTCGAAGCCCTTTACCTAATTGAGCAATAAATAAATTAGAGCTAATTACGCCCTATTGTCGATGGGTAAAAAAGGGTTTTTTGTTGGCTTTAGCGGGCGTTCTCCGTTTTCGCCATTCAATTTGAGTGGAATTATAGCAATCAACTGGCCAGCAGTTACATTTTAGCAATTCTCGATGGGCTTCCGGGCCAGGAATGCTTTCAGGGCTAATGGGTCTTCGTTCCCTGCTGATTTTTGAAGTTGCTACCGGTTGCCGCTCTGATTCTTGGACTCTTGATTGAAATCGAGGCTTTCATCGGCCATAATCATCGTAATGATGATGAGATTTCCCCCTTATCCATCCGTTCATCCGTTCTTGCCACTCGCTGTCGTAGCTGTACTTTTTCGGCCAGGTGGGCTGTGTTCGTTGGCCAAAAGCCAAGCACCGCTACCTGCACTCAGGCACTCAGACACTCAAGCTCCCAAGTTCGGGCACAACTTGGTTCTTTTGTCTAGTGAAATGTTGAAAGCATCATTAATTTTTTTTCGTCTCTCTTGATTCTGGCTTTATGCCTTTAGTTTTGCCTGGTACATAGTTGCAGGTAAGTATGATAATTGCGGAATGAAAGGAGAGAGAAAGATTGAGTAAAAAAGTGACCCATAATTACCCAGGCAGCAGAACAATCATGGGAAAACTGACTGTAACTTGGCTCGGTCTCATACCTCCCCGTCTCCACCACCCCCACCCCCCTCTGTGTCTCTGTTATGTCTCTTATGAAGTACAATTATTTGAGCAATGCTATGTTTTATGATTATCTTGCCGTTTACACAACACGCACAAAAAAAATAAACCAGAGAAGCAGGGAAATTAAAGTCAAGCCATATTTTGGGCCACTGTTTTTCGACTGGGAGATACCCACATAACTCATTTAATGTCATATGCAAGCCGAAACGCTTAAAAAGACAATTATTTAAGCCAGCAATAGTTTTGTCAAAATTACTTATGTATAAAGAAACAGACGAAAATAAGAACTAATCCTATACACTATTGCACCATTGAAAAACGCCTAAACAGCAGTTCAGAAATTACAAAATATAATAATTAGCTCTTACGGCTTTACAAGTGAATAGTATTAGAACATTATATCTTCAAGAAATTTTGGTATTGTGATATTTAAAGAATTGTCATTTACTCAATACTTTTTCTTTGGGTCTACTATAAACAATTTTTAAAATCAAGTAATTGTTTATAATAAAAAAAACCATGTAATTACAAAGAACTCCTTTTGTTACAAATAACTTTTGGAATCCAGCATGCTCTTCAGATCATAGGGTATATAGGATAGGGCACCCCAGAATTCCAGTAAAAAGCGAACAATCTCAGCAGGAGCAGGAGCAGAACCGATCGGGTCATTATTCCGGGCCCAGTTTTCACTACCGAGATAATGGTGTTCATCTCATCTCGGGTCTCCGCTCTGGGGCAATTTGATTTTTTATTATCGCCGCCGTTCGCGGGCCCTTTTGTCCCCGTTTTTTGTTTTCTGACTCAGGCCATCCAAAGAACAAGTGCAGCGGCAAGTGCACCTTTATGGGTTTTCCTTTTTAGTGGACCGGCTCTGTACCCTAACCTATGCTAATTAGAGCGACGGCCTCGGCCTTGTTTTTATGCGCCTCTTAGCGCGAACTGTCCGCTGATACCTCCGCCCCCCCTGGTCCCCTTACCATCGGGTTGCTGCATAAATTTTCTGCTTGACGTCAGCATGAATGTTTAATTAATGCCGCGACCAACTTTCATGGGAACAAACATTGCAGCGGAAGAAACGGTTAGCCGGAAATTGGGAATTGGGTCCTGCAACTGCCGATTTGAGCTGGGGTTTTTCGTAAATTCCGTTCTTTATTCATTGTTTTTATTTGCGTGCAACCGCAGAGGACAGGTGGGCAGGTGGTACAGGTGTCTTTTGGGAGGGTGCGATACCGCAAGCAATGCGTGACGTTGAATCAAATTTGCTGCAACTCCATGCGGCACTGTACCAGGAAGGTCAGATAGGTGACCATCGCGGAGAGGAAGTACAGGGTCAGCTCGTTGGAGACCTCGAACAGGCCCAAAGGACACACTCGCAGTTCCTGGCGGTGAAGGCGGCCCAGGAAAAGCTCCAACTGGAAAAATTAAAATTAATGTAAATTAATTAATTAATGGAAATTATTGGGATCAACAAGGTTCCGTAACTCAAACTTCCTTAACTCGAAGTCTCTAGGAATCCAACTAGTTGTATTGGCAACAGAAAGTATAAGTGCTGGTAAAAAGGATAATATAGCTCTAAGTCTTCACAACTCGAACTTATTTTGATGGCAGTTAGTTTGGAAGTTGAGTTATGGAAGTTCGACTGTACATAGTTTAAAAATTTAAATTCATGCTTAGCTCAAAAAATAAATATTATTTTCCACAAATCTTCTTTTTATTAAACCTATTAAATAATTGTTTATACCAATCCACATTATCCACATTCATGAGAATAAGAAGTAACACCTACTTGTGTTTGTTTTAAGTTTTTACCTTTTGATGGTGCTTCTTGCTCTCCGTCACATAGAAGTTCTCCAGACCCAGTCGTTTGACCAATCGAGAACCACTAAGAGCTGAATGAACGGACATGGTCAGGAGGATCACATCTATGAGAAGTTTTATAACCAAGCCCCAGAGTCTGAAGATGTATTTCTGCTGCAGGATGGCGAAGTATGAAACCATGGCCATGGCCGAAAGACTTTGGGCCAAGGTGATAAAAAGTGGCAGATCGAAGAGCCGCTGGAATCTCCGAGACACCTGGTGAATATCCTCATAAAGGGATAAACACTTATCCAAATTGGAGATGGCTTCAAGCGATGGCTGGGGATTATCCCCAACATCCCCTTCGTTCAGCGAAGTCAGTTGGGCCCGCAATTGACAGTCCACATAGTTGTTTAGGTCCTTGTAAAGAACTCCAATGCTAAGGTATCCAATAAAGCACAGATGCATGATCATTCCACTGCCAACGGAGGTGTAGAAATCACACAGCATAGTAACCAGGATCATGGGTGAGAACTTGAAATAGAAAGCCAGGAATTCAAAAAATAAGGAGATCACTTTCAAGGACATCAAAGTCAATTCATGACTGCCACCAAAACGATTTTTTTGAGAATTGGTTAGAATTCTCAGCCGGCGAAAGAGCTCTAGAAAACGGTTGACCAATTGTAATAGCTCTTCGCTGAACCACAACTGGAGCACTACGATAATGGCACTGCAGATCAGAAACCCCAACAATCGAAGAATGAAGAAAGCCCGAAGATACCAACTTGAAAATTGGCCAACCCACATGACATAACTGTAACCAGAAAAACAACTGGTCAGAAGTCGGAAACCAATGCAGATCCACCGGAATCCTCGTCGATTGCTGGCCACCAGGTTCGAGTCCTTTCTCCCGATTCGAAAGGTAATCACTACCATGACCACTCCGTATGTAAAACAACTCCGAAGCAAAAGCCCACATATCCTGGAAGCGTTCAAGCAGCGCCGTATTCGCGTCATGACTAACAGAAATAAAATGTCAGAGCCATCCATATATTTGCTTACCCATTAAGTAATTAGTTTGCCAATTGACTGAGCAGCCAGTCAGCCAAGCTATTGTTGGCCTTTATCTGGATTTCATTTTTAATTTAACTAATGACAAGCAAGACAGTCTATTTAATTGTTTAGAGGCGGTGACTATTGATTAAATATCTAGGATAAGAGATCCATTAAATAGAAAGAAGGACTACTCTGGGCTTATCTTTTTATTAGTGTGAAAAATAAATTATTGTGTAATATGTAAACTAAGAAAGTATGAGTACAAAACTCATCAATCGATCAATGTAGTAGTGTTCAATTAATCATTTAATTTATGTTTAAAGTTGTAAGTGTATTACCAACTTGTTTATTTTAAACTTTGAGTACTGAATAAACAATAAATAAATAAATACAAATTATGATATGTTCATATTATTAATGTAAATCAAAACACAGAGTTACAGCTCAGTAATAAAAATTAATTAATTATCCGATTATTTCTTGATGCATTCACAATCGATTGGTTTGAATTCCGTACTGCACCACATAAGTAAAATAGGTTATCATGCTGGACAAAAATAACAAGATCACTTCGTTGGAGACCTCAAACAAGCCCAAGGGTCTGACGCGGAATTCGAAAAAGTTCAGGCGACTTAAGAACATTTCCCACTAAAAAGGAAGGCAGAGATAGTTAATTCGATTTCGGATCACTAGAGATATCTCACCTTCATGTGCCATTGCTTGTAATCATTGATGGGACAGTTCTCCAAACTTAAGCGTCGCATCACTCGGGAACTACTCACCGCCTCATGAACCGCCAAGGTGAGCAGTATGACATCTGCAAAACTTTTCACCACCAGACCCCACATTCCGATCTTGCTGGGATATAGCTCCGCTCGAATGATCACCTCGTAGGACAGAACTATGGTGGCAAATAACTTTCCAAGAAGAATTATGAGAACGGGCAGTTCGAAGAGGCGATGAAATGAGCGACCGACTCGTTCGATTTCGTCGTAAACAGAGATACACTCATCCAGACGATTCTCAACGATCCTTAGACGACGTCGACTCACAGGACCTCCGCCACGAGGCTCCAAGGATCTCAGCTGGCGTCGCAACTCAACACGCGCAAATCTATTTACCTCGGAATACAGGGCGGCCACACTGAGATATCCAAAGAAACCAATATGTATGATCATCAGAGAGCCGATTTCCAGCACTATTTCACAAACCATGGTAACAAACCCCAGCCAACCGGGTGGATACCACAGCTGGCCCAACTCACAGTACAGTTCGTAGACCAAGCAGACGGATTTAACAAGTAGCATGAAGAACTCCCGTTGACCTCCAAATCCAATCTTTTTCAGGGACGACAAGCGACGAACGCGTCGGAAAAGCCGAAGGAAACTGTTGAAAATCCGGAGCAGTTCCTTTTCAAAGCCAATCTGAACCACCACAATGCTGATGGAGCAAATGAGACTGGCGGACAGACGGAGCCACTGCAGCAACCACTCGTAAGGATCCTCGATTTCGGCGACATGTGGGGCACAGAAACAGCAGACCACTGTGGCACAGACGAGCCGCAAGCTCAGGCAGATCCACTTGAAGCTGTGGTTACTCCGACCCACCAAGGACTTGTCGGAGGTCCTTTCACCAATGTCAAAGCAAATCACTCCCACGACTCGGGCATAGTGGTAACTGCAAAACAGGATAACCGCCGAGAGAGCTGGCAGGCTCACCTTCTTAAGACGTCCAATCATGACTGCAAGTTGTCTTTTTTCCAGTATACTTCATAGCTCAGGGTTTTCTTTCACTTACTCCCTTTTTTATTTGATGTTGGCTCTTTCGGTTTGTTTATTTAGTTGCCATAAATGTTGTGATTTGACTTTAATTGATTAAGTACTACAATAACATTGACATTGATTAATCTATTATGCGTTCAAATGACCAATTAGGGCTATTACCTTTTTTGAAAGTTTTTACTAAATAATAAGTATACAAAAATTATTATTAAGTAAATATTTAATATGCAATTTAAATGTTACTTATTTAAAAATGTTTCTTGTATTTATTTTGTTTTATTGGAATAAGCTAAATTATAAATTTCCCATTTGCAGTGCATACTGGCCGGTGAAAGCAATCCAATTGATGTAGGCGGATAGGTACATTAAAAACCATTCGTTGGAAACATCAAAGAGGCCGAATATGCTAACCCGAAACTGGCACAAATTTAGATGGTTGAAGAAAATCTCTATCTGCAATCAGAGAAAAAAAATACAGTATCTATGTTAACTTTCTAAAATGGAATTTTATAGTAAGTCTACTTAAATTGAAATATTTTACGAACCATAGCGTCGAATTCCTTTATTTGCCTGACCTTGTAGAGATGCAAACTGTTCCGTCGAATAAGCCCAAACTGAGATACTGCACCTTGGACAGATATGGTCAGCAGAAGTAGGTCCAAAACATGCTTGGCAAAAGCAATCCAAAAAAAAGGTATCTTTAACCTAGAGTTGGTGAACAGGCTAATTCCGATAATGGCTACTGTTGAAGTATTAGTCATTAGTCCCAGAAAAAGGGGCAATTCGGACAGCCTTTGAAATGCAATTCTGATTTTATAAATTTCTCTGTAGTAAGAGAGGCACTTCTTCAGTTGACTTCGAACTTTTCTTATTTGTTGACGATTGGCCCGAAGATGCAGCTCCTCTAGTTCTGGCCGCAGTTGAGTTTGAACCCACTCATTTAGCTGGGAATAAAGAACGCCCATGCTTAGATAGCCCAGGAAATTGATGTGCAGAAACATTCCGATTCCGGCGACAATATAAACGTAGCACCACCATTCTATTACTAGTTTTAGTAAAGATCCCTTCGATTGCAAAATCCAGAAAAGTACTACATCATAAATGAGGAGGATGAAATATACTAGGATCATCTGCAATTCCCGTTTGCCACCAAAGCCAAACTTCTTCGGCTTGAACAAGAAGCTTACTTTGCGAAAAAGACGAAGAAACAAGTTGACCAGTTTCACAATTTTTGGGCCACGTAAAATCTGGTATTCCAAAATCACCAAATGGCAGGTGATGGTCACCAAAAGTCTTACTCCATGACTTATCTTCATGATGAATTGCTCTTCCAAATGTAAGATAATTCCGTAGTAATAGATAAACCCACAGAGAGTCACCAGTCGATGGGTAACAAAATGCCACATGATCCATTTCCGATTGAAAGCTTTATCGCCGCTCTTAGTTTTCTTGATGCCAAAAAAAGAAAAAGCCATGAATTGGGTGTAGCGGAAAATTAAGCGCAGGATTCCGGCGGATAATTTCGAAGCACTAAATTGACCGAACATGACCGTTTAGCTTTGACTTTCTATTAGAATGGAAAAAGTAGAACAAGTTTAACGATGGTGTTCGAGTTGCATGTGGTTAATTGCAACTTAAGCTTAGCCCCGATAAAATCCTGACCTAACTAAAACGTTTTGACTAAATGGAAAAATAATCTCTCTAAAGTTAAAAACTCGAGGATTATTTTGCTAATTAAATTTTACATTTAATACCTTATATTTTGTAGATTAATCATTTAATGTATAGCCCTCAGTTATTAATTACAACACAAAGATTTGAACATGTTTCTTTAGAATTTAATAAGTTATTTGTTTGCATATACACGAAACTGCATTACACATTGAACGATAAAAATCAGATAGCTAACTATTCCAGATACTATTACTAGGAATTGTTTGTTGGAGAAGTCAAAAAGTCCAAAGGGACGAACCCTAAACTTGTTTAAGTTTAGATGGGTGACAAATATTTCCACCTAATGTCAAAAGAAAAACCTTATTAGCTGCCGTATGAATCAGTTTAAAAAATCTACTCACCGTTTTCATCCAATCTTTTGAGTTGTCAACAAAGAAAATATCCAAAGTAAGTTCCTTAAGAGCTCTAAACTGATTAGCTACTTCTTGAATAACCAAACTAAAAATAAGCAGATCGATTGTTATTTTAGCGAACCAGATCCATAGCCGAAAGTCAGAGAACCGCAAATCGATTATCATTTTGAAAGAGATAACGACCATTTGTAAAAGGATCTGGGCTTCGCAAAGAAATAGGTGAGCATTGGAAATGTCCTGCAATGAAGAGACTACATAAGAAATTTCCCTTAAAAGCGAAATAGTTTTCTTTAATCTTTGGGTTTTATTTATCTTGTGACGTTGGATTGGATGTCGTTGTTTATTCATCAAGCTTTCCGTTTGAAGGTTTTCATTTAAATTGGCATATAGAACGCCCAAGCTAAGGTACCAAAAAAAACTTATACGAATAATTGTGGTACTGGCAACAATAACATATGTGTGGCTGACCAACACGATCACGTTTTCTAGATTGATGACCCAATTAAATAGTCCAAACAGAAAGACTATTTCTTGAATTTGACACCAAAGACAAACAAGGATCAGCAACAACTCGCGTTGGCCTCCAAATGATTCTTTCTTCCGGTTAGCCTGGTGTTTTACTTGACGAAAGATGTCCAAGTATCGGTTGATCAACTTAGAAACATTTGGGCCATGAAAAATATTTATGTAAATCATCGACGTGTAGCAGGGAATCGAAAGAACAAGGCTTGTTAATTGCAGAAGTTGATCGACAAATACCATTCTGCTCGAGATCCACGATGCGTAGGTATATACATACATGCAGAGAGGCACAAGTCGCAGGATAACCGTAAGCCACTTCCACCAAGGACGACTGCTCCAAGTTTCCTCCATGACCGGAAGCAGATAACACCCATGCATCTGGCGTACAGAAACATGCAGCGAATAATTCCGGCGGATAACTTTGATGCAACCATCATTGTACTTGCTTGCGTTAAAACTAAATTGAAAAATATTTGTGAAAATTGAACTCCTTCCAAGTGCATTTAGTTAATGGCACCTTACTATTGGAGTGACAAGTGGGCGTGTGAATGTCTTTCAAAGTTGATGCCAGATAAAACTATCATAGTTTATTAAATATCAAATATTTCCTGGAGGCTTAAAAAAAACAATTGATCAATTAATCAATCAAAAGGATTATAGGTTTAAAATAGTGCTTAATACATCAAGATTTTTCGATTTTTTTGATTTTTTGCAAAACATTTCGATAGTTGTCGAAACTCTTTACCCGATAGAACCTTTAATATGGATAAAATGATTTAAAACGAAAAAGAGTGATGAAAAGGGAGAGATAAAACAACCTACAATTTTAAAGGTTGGGACATGCTGCTATCTTTGCTAAACTTATTGTGAACCAGAATAAAGAACTCTTTTATTTTCGAATACAACATTTATTTTAATATTTTTAAGAAATGTTATAAATTGAAGTTTTTCATTCTAATTAGTTTGAAGCTTAACTACACATTGAATGATGAAAAGAAGATAGCTTATAATTCCAGATACAATTTTAAGGAATAGTTCGTTGGAAACATCACAAAATCCCAAGAGTTGCACCTTAAACTCGTTTAGATTTAGATGGGTTACAAATATTTCCACCTTAAGTCAAATAAAAATTAAAATATTTGAATAAGACCTCAAATAAAAACACTACTTACCGTTTCGTTCCACTCTTTGAATTCGTCCATCAAAAAAACGTCAAGAGTGAGTTCTCGAACGCATCTAAGCTGATTAGATGTTTCATGAATAGCCAAACAAAAAATTAAGAAATCAATCAGAATCTTCACGAAAATAGACCATGTCCAAAAATCAAAGAAATGCAAATAAATTATTATATTGTAAGAAATAACGACTATAAAGAAAAGTGAATGGACCAGGCCTAAAAATAGGTGAATATTTAAGAGTCTTTGCAACGAAGTCGTTACGTAAGAAATTTCCCTGAAAATATTCATCATTTTTTTCAATCTTGGTGTCACTTTTCTTTGATGATGCTTGGTCTCAAAGCGGATATTTTTCTTCAATTCGGAAAAGAGAACTCCTAAGCTAAGGTACCAAATAAAGCTCAAGCGAATGATCATATTACTGGCAAAGCCGGCATAAGAAAAGGATGTCCACGTGATGATATTATTGGTGATATCACCTAAATTAAGGCTCCAATTCATTAATCCCAACATATTCGCGATCTCCAGGAGTTGACAGCAGATAGAAACAAGAATCAACAGTAGTTCCCGTCCGCCTCCGAATCCAGGTCTGTTTCTTATAGGCAAGGATCTTACTCGTCGAACGATGCGAAGATAGCGGTTGGCCAATGTTATCACCTCTTTGCCATGGAAAATCTGAAGGTAAATCATCGACAGATAGCACGGGATCGTTAGAAAAAGGCGGCTGAAGTGCAGAATTTGGACGATAATTTCCATGGTCACAATCCAAACACTATACGTGTAAAAGTTGACACAGAGAGGCACAAGTCGGAAGATTATTGTCAGCCACTTCCAGAACGAACGATTTTTCCAGGTCTCCTCTAAGATCAAAGTGTTATCCGTTGTCTCCTTAAAGCGGAAGAACACCAAACCAATCCATTTGGTAAGTAAAAACATCCCGCGTAGAATTCCCATGGATACTTTAGAAGCACTCATTTTGAAAATCGGACTTGACTCGTTTGTTTTCAACCTCAAATGGAAATACTCGGGTAAGTCGAATTCTATTTCAACGAATTAAGTTAATTAAAACTTAACTCTTCAAAAGATCTCGTTATAGCATCATCCATCACCTGTCAAATAAAAAGTACTGTGGGACCATATCAGTTAGCCGGACAATAGTAAGTATTACTATTAATTTATAAGTGCAACTTAAGCTTAGCCCCGATAATATCCTGACCTAACCAAAACGTTTTGACTAAATGAAATAATAATATCCCTAAAGTTAAAAACTCCAGGATCATTTTGTTAATTAAATTGGAAATTTCATAGCTTTTATTTTGTAGATTAACCATTCAATTTATAGACATCAGTTATTAATTACAACACAAACATTTTATGAAGTCAGGAAAAGGTTATTTGTTTGCATATACGCGAAACTGCATTACACATTGAACGATAAACACCAGATAGCTAACTATTCCAGATACTATTACCAGGAATTGTTCGTTGGAGAAGTCAAAAAGTCCGAAGGGACGAACCCTAAATTCGTTTAGGTGTAGATGGGTGACAAATATTTCCACCTAATGCCGAAAGAAAAACCTTATTAGCTGCAGTATAAATCAGTTTAAAAAATCTACTCACCGTTTTCATCCAATCTTTTGACTTGTCGACAAAAAATATATCCAAAGTAAGTTCCCTAATTGATCTAAACTGATTAGCTACTTCTTGAGTAGCCAAACTTAAAATAAGCAGATCGATTGTTATTTTAACGAACCAGATCCATAGCCGAAACTCAGAGAACCTCAAATCGATTATCATTTTGAAAGAGATGACGACCATTTGTAAAAGGATCTGGGCTTCGCTCAGAAATAGGTGAGCAGTGGAAATGTCCTGCAAGGAAGAGACCACATAAGAAATTTCCCTTACAAGCGACATAGTTTTCTTTAATCTTTGGGTTTTATTTATCTTGTGACGTGGGATTGGATGTCGTACTTTACTCCTTAAGCTTTCCCTTTGAAGATTTTCATTTAAATTGGCATATAGAACGCCCAAGCTAAGGTACCAAAAAAAACTTATACGAATAATCGTGGTACTGGCAACAATTACATATGTGTGGCTGACCAACACGATCACGTTTTCTAGATTGATAACCCAATGAAATATTCCTAGCAGAAAGACTATTTCTTGAATTTGACACCCAAGACAAACAAGGATCAGCAACAACACCCGCTGGCCTCCAAATGATTCTTTCTTCCGGTTAGCCTGGTGTTTTACTTGACGAAAGATGTCCAAGTATCGGTTGATCAACTTAGAAACATTTGGGCCATGAAAAATATTTATGTAAATCATCGACGTGTAGCAGGGAATCGAGAGAACAAGTCGACTTAAATGCAGAAGTTGGTCGACAAATACCATTCTGCTCGAGATCCACGATGCGTAGGTATAAACATACATGCAGAGAGGCACAAGTCGCAGGATAACCGTAAGCCACTTCCACCAAGGACGACTACTCCAAGTTTCCTCCATGACCATAACTTTATCTTTTTGGTTCCGAAATCGGAACCAGATAACCCCCATGCATCTGGCGTACAGAAACATGCAGCGAATAATTCCGGCGGATAACTTCGATGCAACCATCATTGTACTTGCTTGCGTTAAAACTAAATTGAAAAATATTTGTGAAAATTGAACTCCTTCCAAGTGCATTTAGTTAATGGCACCTTACTATTGGAGTGACAAGTGGGCGTGTGAATGTCTTTCAAAGCTGATGACAGATAAAACTATTATAAGCTATGCCCTCAAATATTCCTGGGGCTCAAATGAAAAAAACAATTAATCAATAAATTAATCATCTTATACATTTTTTCACTAACGAATATTTTGAAATACAATTGCATACTAAGTTATATAGCTCGTATTAATAAGGATTATAGCTTGATACATCCAGATTTTTCGTTTTTTTTTCGATTTTTTCAAAACATTTCGATAGTTATTGAAACTCTTTGCCCGATCTTTTAACCTTTAATATGGATAAAACGAATTAAAACGAAAAAGAGTGAAGAAAAGAGGGAGATAAAACAACCTACAATTTTAAAGGTTTAAAGGTTGAGACGTGCTAATATCTTTGTTAAACTTATTGTTAGCCAGAATAAAGAACACTTTTATTTTCGAATATCTAATATTTTTAAAAAATCTTAAGTCTTGAAGTTTTTCATTCTACTTAATTTGAAGCTTAACTGCACATTGAATGATGAAAAGAAGATAGCCAATAATTCCAGATAAAATTTTAAGGGATAGTTCGTTGGAAACATCACAAAATCCCAAGAGTTGCACCTTAAACTCGTTTAGATTTAGATGGGTGACAAATATTTCCACCTTAAGTCAAAAAAGACATAAAAATATTAGTATAAGAGCTCGAATAAAAACACTACTCACAGTTTCGTTCCACTCTTTAAGTTCGTCCATCAAAAAAACGTCAAGAGTGAGTTCTCGAACGGATCTAAACTGATTAGATGTTTCATGAATAGCCAAGCAAAAAATAAGGAAATCGATCACAATCTTCACGAAGATAGACCATATCCAAAAGTCGAAGAAATGCAAATTAATTAATATATTGTAGGATATAACGACTATATAAAGAAGTGAATGGACCAGACCCAAAAGTAGGGGAACATTTAAGAGCCTTTGCAGCGAAGTCACTACGTAAGAAATCTCCCTGAAAATATTCATCATATTTTTTAATCTTGGTGTCACATTTCTTTGATGATTCATGGTCTCAAAACGGATATTTTTCTTCAATTCGGAATAGAGAACTCCTAAGCTAAGGTACCAAATAAAGCTGATGCGAATGATCATACCACTGGCAAAGTTAGAATAAGAAAAGGATGTCGACGAGATGATTTTATAGGTGATATCACCTAAATTAAGGCTCCATATTCCCAACATATTCGCAAATTCTAAGAGTTGACAGCAGATAGAAACAAGAATCAACAGTAGTTCCCGTCCGCCTCCGAATCCAGGTCTGTTTCTTATAGGCAAGGATCTTACTCGTCGAACGATGCGAAGATAGCGGTTGGCCAACGTTATCACCTCTTCGCCATGGAAAATCTGAAGGTAAATCATCGACAGATAGCACGGGATCGTTAGAAAAAGGCTGCTGAAGTGCAGAATTTTGACGATAATTTCCATGGTCATAATCCAAGCACTATAATTGTAAAAGTTGACACAAAGAGGCACAAGTCGGAAGATTAT
Organism: Drosophila kurseongensis; assembly: GCA_018153305.1. Taxonomy (NCBI): domain Eukaryota; kingdom Metazoa; phylum Arthropoda; class Insecta; order Diptera; family Drosophilidae; genus Drosophila; species Drosophila kurseongensis. Next base: position 3,526,565 of record JAECXX010000051.1, read on the forward strand.
TGTGAGCCATTTCCAGAACAAACGATTCTTCCAGGTCTCCTCTAAGATCAAAGTGTTATCCGTTGTCTCCTTAAAGCGGAAGAACACCAATCCAATCCATTTGGTAAGTAAAAACATCCCGCGTAGAATTCCCATGGATATTTTGGGAACACCCATCCCGAAAATCGGACTTGACTTGTTTGCTTTCAACCTCAAATGGAAATACTCGGGTAAGTCGAATTCTATTTAAATTAATTAAGTTAATGAAAACCTAAATCTTCAAAAGATCTCTTAATATCATCATCCATCACTTGTCAAACAAAAAGTACTTGAGTTATATATAACTTTTATGAGGGGACCATGTCCGTTAGCCGGACAGTTGTAAGTATTACTATTAATTTATCATTGTCCAAGGATAATAGCTTTTACTTAATTCGCCTTGAAGCCATTCCATTAAAACTTTTCGTTTAGTTTATAACGAATTCAATATTATCATAACTAACAAGTAGTTAATAATTTTTATGAAAAAATAAAACATTCCCCAAACTTACAGAATTGGATTAACATTTTCGAGTTCTCAAATAGGAAGAATAAATATGCCACTCAGAATTCAAGCGAATATTTTGGGTAGACTCATTTTGGAAACGTAGAACTTAAGTGTTTGGCTTTAAATTTCGAATATAATGGGTTCGATACTTCATTTATACTCAGCTGTCAAACATATATTATATTTATGAACTTAAAATTCCCTTGGGTGGGGACTCTCCTTAATCTTTTTTGTCCTTTTTAATAAATTTGCCTACGGTCAACATTTGTGGGGAATTAAGAGCTGAAATTTTCCTTTCGTTTTCCAGACTAGAAACATTTTTGGTGTGATCTTATTCAAGCAGGCTGTCGACAGTCTCAATAACAAGGCAACACGTTCTCCTTTTGAGATCACGTTTCTGAGATCTACGAGTACGTATGTTAGGCTGGCCCTTCTCAAGACCCTCACTTTGAGTTGGCCTGCTCATCTCATACTTTTGCTTTTGATTCACACGCTCACGATCCGAGGCGATGGGATTGGATGCGATCCTGGCTCTAAGCTCGCTCCTCTAAAAGGCAATGTAAATGACGCCCCCATTTCATGCTGTACGTGATCTTCCCATACAATGTCTTGTGGGCAATGTCTTTTCCGTCCTATCCGAAAACTGGGCACGATTACAGCGCCCAGCGATTTGCGTCCGCATCTGAGAGATCTGAGATCTGAGATCTTTCAAGTCTGTCAAGCAGGGGATCCCCACCCACGCTTCCCCTCTGGGTCTTCGCCTTTGTCTGACATTTGAAAAGAATTTTCACGTTGTATGATTTATTTTTCCCCTCATCTTCTTTATTTTCTGTTCGCTTTGGTTTTTTTTCTTCTTCTTTTTTTTGAGGGCAATTACAGTAACAACGCTTGGGCACGTACATTTTCCGGCATTGTACGAAAATTGTGGGAACAATCAACGAAATAAACAAAAGTGCTTTGCATGCCGTTGATTTGTGCGGCAAATTGCCCCGGACTTGGCCAACTGAAATTGCTGCGGCAACAGCAGCATCAACAGCAGTCGGAAAATAAGTCTATCTCATCACACCGAAGACTCAAATACCCTTTAGTCAATGGCCATGCTTAACATAAATGACAGCCTACAATCCCAAAAATACCTTTTATGTGGGGGTGACTCAGAAATCCCTTCGATTGAGCTGGAAATTCGGTTGTTATTTGTATGTATTTCATATGCACATTCCAAGAGAATTTTAACAAAAGAAATTGAGTCATTCCTGAAGCTTGTAATTTGCTTAAGCCGAAATCAACCAATTAAAGAGTAATATTTATTATATTATATTTCATTAATTTGTTTCACTAGTTTTAAAGGACCACAAGACAATCGGCTGTTTATATAATGCCAATAATGGTTCCATTTTAACTATAAGTCTCAAATGTAATTAGAGAACCAATTATTTTGTATTTTAAATTATTTCGAAGTACGAAAGGTAAATAGGAAATACAAAATCAACCCTGTTCACCAGCATTAGTAATTATTTAGCCAGCAGACTTTGATCACTGATGACTAAAATTGATTACCAATTGATGACTAATAGAGCTATCAGTTCGAAATTCAAAAAATATCTCAAAATTAGTGCGAGAAAATAAAACAGAATAGAGATGTAATATTTTAAAGTTATTCCCCTGCCTATCATCAATGTATTACTAAATATTAAATGACATATTTTTGTATATATTTTTTAATCTTTTAAATAGTCCCAAGTGGGAACTGATAATCCCTTCTTCTGGAAGGGTATAGCAAATGATCCGAGCCGAGTGGGGCCATGGAAACGATGCGAAGCCACAAGTTGGTCAGGAGATTAGAGCAGTGGCCGAGGGATCAGCTGCACTGTACCCCTTCTCATTTCTCTCCCTACTTTTTTGACCCCTAGCTGAACTCACGTGCGAGCGAGAGGGCTGATTACAGAGCGAGTTGGGTATAGGGAGTGGGGAATGTGGGGTGGGGGCACTCGGTTCAGGGCTGATTGATTTCAATTTCTGCCTCGTACGACTGTCAGATGGCCTTGGCTCGCTTTTCACGCTTTTCCAGACATTGCACCCCACTCGACTGCAGCCACTGACATTAATGGTGATTAATGCGAAAACGGAATGCAATTAAATTCCGCCGTTTGGCCGTGCCATAAATTATTGTGATTTTGCAGCGAACAAAAAGTCAAATAAAATGTGAAAGCAAGGAGGAATAGAGCAACAATACTTACAAAATTGCGACACCCTGTTTTCGTTTTTTTTTTTTAATGGCTCTGACTTAACATTACCGTTATGGGCACACCATCGACGTCATAAATTTAGCTTTGCAGCTTTGAATTTATTGCGTGGCGAATGCAAAAAAAACGCGATTCGCAGTTGGGAATTGCGGCCAACGCGACTTTGCCGAGGGTACAAACACCTCTGCCAAGATCCCACACTACCTCTCTCTTTCCCGCTCACTCAGCCTACTATCATGGTAAAAATAATAGCAATTACAAAACAAAATTAATCATTTGAATATAAATAAGCATATATTGGGTATCAACTGGTTAAACTAAGTTTTTTTTTTGAAAGTTTTTAGTTTTTGAGCAAGTATGTTAAATCTTATCACTTTCATCTACCATAAAAAATAAAACCAATTGTATAAAAATTTGAATGAAAAGAAGATTTCCATAAAAATGTAGCGCAGGTAAATAGTCGCAAAAGGTATGCTACTTTTTATTGAAAGTCTAGACATAATGTCAGCGATCTATCTGTTTTATCTCATTCAAATTGAAACTTTCAATATCATTTAAAACAAATAGAATATAAAATTTCAATAGAATAATCTTTAAAAACGAGAATATTTAAAAAATATTTTTGAATCTTGAAATGTTCCTGTTATAATGTTGCAGTTAAAAGAACGATTTAATACCTAAGTATAACTATTTTAATATTACCACCAAATACAATAGATACATACAAGATCGCCCCGGTTTATTGATATCACCTTGAGTGCTATTTATTCATCAAGAATTGTGCGCCTGGGCTCTGTTGCGTTACGTGAATGCGAATGCGTGTGTGTGTGACTGCGATGCGAGTGCAGAGCCATTAAAATCTTGAAATTGCATGCTAATAACCGTACCAGGCCGCTAGTTAAGTGGGCAAATATGTTGTACATGCTTGTTACTAAATGCAGAGCATGTAATTTGCTTCTCTGCCAGCAGTGCCATTATTATTGCATATTGCATTCTTGATTCGCTCAAGAGAGCAGTGCCAAATGCCTGAAATCTACAACTAGAATTTTTATGGCTATCGTTAGTTTTCTTCGAATAAAATATTATGGAACTTTAATTATAATTAACTCGCCAAGCCTGAAAAATGCACTTACTTTCAGGTGGGTCAATGTCTACATATGTACATACATCACACATAAAAAGTATCTAAAAGCTTGACATATTTCAATCTTATACATATGTAAATATTACAATTATATAAATTATATATTATATAATTCTATTGAACAACTAATTTTATCATTTATTATTTTTAACTTTGTATGCACTTGTAAAAATGTATCTTAAAATTCTCGAACTCTTGATTGAGTATACATACATACATTGTTTTGGTTTCTGTAAGTTCGGGATCCACATCCGTTTGATTTAGAAGATTGGGGAGGGGTAAATGGGGACGGTGGCCAGCATCAATCATCATCAGTCGCGATCGTTTGTTCGCCGGAAGTCACAGCCAATCTAATGTTAAGTGCCCACTCCTCTCCACTAGCTACATAGATATGACACACATACGCATAGCACACAAATTACGACTAGAAAGCATTTTCCGAAATGTCTGCGGGCCATGTGTATCCATTGAAAGACCCCGATATCCACAGTGAAGCCTCTCAATTGGTCCGGGTGATTAGCGATGAAAGCGAAGAAAAGAAAACGCACTAATTGGAAAAGGTCCGACTTCCTTTCCACTTCACTTTTGATTGCATACCAAACCTCTGCATCGAATGTAATTAGAACAGTGAGGCCTCGATAAAACGATTGATCGACCCGTAAGAGTTTATTTCAAATATCGTGTAAAAATATCTGTAAGCCCAGTATTGTCTTTACTTATACCAATTACCATCAAATTTATATAAGCTATAAGCCTAAACATTTATTTTGGGTCTTAAAAAAGAATAAAGCCCATTTCAATGGGCAGAAGTGGCGCCGTCATTGTTCCACAGACTGCTTTGTCCGTCCAAATTGGGGCTTCACTGTCCGTGGAAATTAAAGAGCGGCCCTTGTCTAATGTCTAATGGAGAAACTGTTGCATCCGTAGCTCGAGGCCCAAAGCTGAGTCATGCTATTATTTTTATCTTTCTCCACTTGTGTGCCACAACTTTTCTTTACGCTTGAGAATAATCACGCCATCTCGGCCCAAAAGGGCCCCTAGAAACAACCCAGCCGAAGTAGGCAAATAAAAAGCTTTTAAATGTTTTTTGTTTTACATTTGTATTTTTAAGAGTTTTTTTTTAGTTTTTGTTTTTTTTCCGTTTCTCCTCTCGCTGGAGAGTTACAGTAAAAAAGTTCTTTTTTTCATCATGTTTGCATAAGTATTACAAAGTTTTAAGGAAATATACACAGTATTTGTTGTAGTTGTTTTTGTGGTTTTTTTTCATTTAGCTGCTTGGAGATTGGTACTGCTCCATACAATATACACAGTTTGGTTGTTCAAAATAGTTTTTTAAAGTTAAAGGGGTCTACGAGGGGGGAAATAATTTTGCCAAATATACGAAATATTATATAAGACAGTACATACAATTTAAAATGTCACATCGATAATGTACATACAATAAATATGAGTTTAGAGTGTGAGTGCGTGTAAAAGTGTGTGGGTGAGTGGGGGACTGGGTGTGATTGAGTGTGTGTTTTTGTGTGGGTGGGCTAAGAAGAATTTTTAAATAATTTCAATTATAATTACATTTAGATAAACAAAATAATAAAATTGTTTTTAATGATTGAGATCATGACACAAAGTAAATTGTAAATACTTTTGGCACACGCGTGCATCAGGCACCGAAAACACGCTGAGAACGCTTGAATTGGTTTGGATTGGGGGTAAGAGTCTATATAATGGATGCACGGCGCCGATCGCTTCTCTAAAATTAGCATTGCCTAATTACATTTTAATCTACATCGTAAATCTGCCCCTAACAATTTAAGTCTGTCGCTTTTTCGCTACAATTTACGTATTGCCAATGTACAAATAATTTTCTTTTTACACATAAATATTTAGCATACACATATCTTTAACTTAATAATTTCCATAATTATATCGATATCGCCATGCATCCGGATGTATTATAATTATTGTTTTTTGCCTGTTTTTGGCCGTGCACGCGCGCCGATCTTTTCTGGTTGTTATTTTATTGTTGTTTCTGGTTGGCTTCTTTTTTTCTTCGCTTTCTCATTTTCATTTTCATTTGCAAGCAACAACAATTTTTGGGACCGTCAAGTCTTTTTTAAAACAAACGTACAATCCATACACAAAAGGTTCTTTGCATTGGGGGGTACACAAAAAAAATAAACAAATTATTTTAGAAATTTAAATTACGTTTACAATAAATATCATATATTGCAATTGTTGCTCCGCCAGGGGCCATTCGTCGTTGTCCTCCTCCAGAATTACTGCTCCTTATCTTCCAATTCGCTAGTACCATTATCCACATTATTATTGTTATTGTTGTTGTTGTTGTTGCTGATGTAACTATTCTTTCCGTGTTTCAATATCCCCTTATTGATGGCCTTGCGAACGGGGTAAGTGCCTGCAGAGATAAGAAATAAAGGGGTAAAGTTAGTGATGTAAAATAGTGCAAAACATACTGTGACTAATCACAATGCAAATGGAAATGGGAAAACAAAAATAAAAGTGCCAACGTCACTTTTGACCTTCAGAAGGCAAAAGGGAAAGCAACGCAAAGTGCAGCGAATCTAATTACTTGTACTTGGGTACTACCAATGCAAACGTGTCAGTGGGTGTGTTTTTCTTGGTCAGCTTTCTTATCTCGCTGGAATTATGCACACTTGTGCAAGCTAAAACACACGGAAAGTACAAACCTGTAGAGAATAATCGTATACCTGGTCATTGGCTGGCCGATAAATAAATGTCATGGCCACAGCGATAGCTGCAATCGAAAAAACTGCAGCTGTCCTGGGGTCTGGGGGGAATGGGGCTTTAGACTAGGGTAATCTACGAACGCGAACGTTCGCCTCACGTCAAATGCGTTATAATCGACAGACAGCCAAATGTCGCACCAACCTCGCAATTAGTTGATTTTGTATTCGGCGTTGTTGCATTGAAACAAGTACAGTCTATCTTGATCAAATTGATTTTTTACTAATCCCTCAACTGTTTTTAAATCATTCTGTTACAGTACTTTAAATATTCAAAACATTTCAAAGAAAACTTATCATCAAACAATTTTGTTAACTGAATGTCAACCATAAGCCCCTTATACTTCTTTTTTAGAAACCCGAAAAAAATTCGTTTCAAAAACTAACGAAATAAAAATCTCCGAAAACTGTCTGATCCCGGTCTTTCAACAGACTAACAGACTTCCTCTTTCATTTCTGAAGTTCAATTTGAAATAACAAAAAATACACATGTCAAATATTTAAATATTTCTAATAAGGCAACCTTGATGTCTTGAAAAGTATAAATTCTTAGCTGGTAATTTAGCTTTAGATTTAATGTTAAGCCTAGTTTAGGTGTGTTTGGAATTAGAATTGTGCATTATAATTAAAATTGTATTCAGTGCTAGAGAATGTCGACTGTACTTCCATCAAGCCTCGATCGCTAGCAGCTGCGGTTGCCTCATCACGTAAACCGCTGGAGCTTAGACGATCGTTTGGAGACGACGTCGATGATCAAACCGCAGCCACTGCGCAGTGACCTAAAAGCTGAAAAGCCAAACAAAAGCAACAAAAAAGGGGAACACAAAAACAAGAAAGCCGCGAGGCTTGCTTAGAAAACCGAATACTTGGGCACCCTTGCAATTGGATTTTTCTATGTATACGGTATGACCAAAATGTTAATATAATCTGGCCTTTGTATTTTAGAAATATTCTAAGCAAAACTAATTGTGAGTAACATTTTTTTTGTTTTCAAAGTAACTTACACACTTATTAGAACTGCAGGCCAAATTGATAAAGATTCATTTTTTAGATCAGAAACTATTATTATTTTCTTTTTACTGTCGATAATATAAGCTTAGCACAACAAATTTTAGCACTAATAATAAGATTTTTTTTAGTAAAAGTGGAACGAAAAAAAAATTGGAAAACCTTTCATTGGGGGCGTTGCAAACTTGGGGCCTAAACTTGAAAGCCCCAAGAAAGAGAAGGGAAATCGCTGGCAGCCAAAGAGACGCGCTGCCGGCGATATAATCAAATGTACAGTTATAGAAAATTATAAGCCAGCGACAAAGAACGTCAAGCGAAACGAGGCAAGAAGAGGAAAAGAGAGGAAAACGGCAAATAAGCGATCGCCTATTGTAAAAAACGGGTGGGGAGAAAGAGGAAGAGAAGGTGGGGGAGTGCGTTTACCGTTATCATTATAAGCACGCAGCTCTAACTAGCTCTCTTTCTTTCTCCACCTATCTTTTTCTCTTTTGCAAAACAACAAAACGCGTTTTGTTTACGAAATGTGTGTGGAGAGAGAGGCGGCGATGAAAACAGGAACAGCAACAAAGAACTCACATTATAAATATTTATGTGGGAGCCCACGAGAGAGTTTCTGCATGCATAATTAAAAAACATAAATTTCGAGGGAAATCACCACACATAACTTGCTTTTTGGGGCGTGGCAAGAAGTGCCAAGCAAAACAAATAGGATGAAAGCCAAATAGATCGCAAAAAATATAATCCAAAGTCATGGTGCTAGCGCTACACAATATTCAGGATCCAAAGTAATGCAAACTAAAACTCAAATTTCCTATAAAGAATATTAATGAATTCCAAATTTTGTTTACAAGAGTTTCGGTAAAATCTTGCTAATATATTAAAGAAGGGAATTAATTTATTATAAGATTTGATCATCAATTTAAAAAATTATTAGGTGCTGTGGAAAAATGGTCAAAGGCAACACTGCGTATTATTAATCATACGACATGTTGCTTTCAATTTTTGTTTTCTTCGAAGCACTCGGTACTTGGTTTTTAAATATAATTTGTTCATAAACTATTTATGCTCACTGCATGCAACTTACATTTTTTTGCATTCAAAAATTATTTAATTTACCATCATTTGTATTTTTTTGCGTTAACTGTATATGTACAGTGGTGTCCAAAACATGGCACAAAAAAACGCGGGAGGGCGAGATAACAGAACTTGTATCTAATTGATTTGTTTTTTTTTCTTCTTTTGGACCAGTTTTTCGGACCTGCCACAAAAGTACACAACACAACAAAATACAACATTTGGCGCTGCTGTACTTACGCGATTTGCGTTTGCTTGTATGCGTGACCTTCACGAGAGTTTTGAAAAACATCAACAACGTGCGTGCGTAGTACTACTACGCACAATAACACAGATACACACGCACACACATACGGATTGCTTATCAGCGAAGACGACTAAAAATAAATACAAAAATACAAAATTCGCGCCAAAACGCAAAAAAACATCATCAGCAGGCAGACAAACAGAGAGAGAGAGAAAAACAGGCTCTCTTTTGAAATAAATATATGTATGCGTGTGAGTGGGCTGACGTCGTCGTATAAGAGTGACGCTATTGTTGTTGTTTTCTTCTGGTTGAGATTGCGCTTGTCGTTGTGGGTGCGGCTTTTAAAACAACAAAAAGTGGGGAGCCCACTAATACATCTACAATAAAATCCATGTACAGTCGCAGGCGTGTGCCAAGTAGTTGATTTTTGTTGTTTTTTTTTACTTTTGTTTCTTTTCCTTTGCGAAACTGCAGCTAGCAACAACAACAATAAAAACCAGAAGGCGTTGGCGCTGATTTAAATTTAATTGAGGCCTCTCAATTAATTGCCTTTGCATTTTTCGTTGTTATTTTTCGCTTTTCTGCTGCAATCTCTTCTAGCGAAAGAAAGAAAGATTTTTGGCGCGCGATTGTTATTCAACAGTTTTTATTTTGACGTACAGTTTGTTGTTTAGCTTTTTTCGCTTTGACACACTGCCAAAGACAAACTGGCGACAGCTCTCTCTTTCTCCTCATTCTCTCTTTCTCTATCTGTTTGCCACGATATCAACGGAATATCAACGTAAAGTAAATCAGTCATAAATAACAATAAGACGAAAATTGAAGGTACAGTCGAACTTCTATAAATCGAAGTTAGCTATCTCAAAGTTTCGGCGAAATATAGAAATCTTACAAATACAATTACAATTCTTCAAGTTTTTACCTTTATTCATTAAAAACTATAGAAAACAGACTTGGTATTTTGTTTGCCAAAAATATATGGAAGTCTACGAAAATATAAGTTCAGAACCATTTTTAGATCTAACCAAAATTGCCGAATTAATTCGGCTTAAGAAAATATTTTAATTGGTCATGACTGACTAAAATATAAAATATTGAACCAAAACAAATTGATCAATAAAGGTGTTTCCTACCAAAAACCAAAATCTGTCAAAAACAACTTTTAAAAACCATTAACGCCAATTGTTGCAGGAAAATTATTAGAGTTTCGCCATATTCAGAAGTTTGGTTAAAAAACAATTTAAAATTCGACTTATGCAAGTTCAACTGTGACGCAAAAAATAATATTGCGAGTTTCTCCTCAAGAGTCAATAACACAATCGGAGCCTTGACATGCGGAATTGATAACGAAGTCAGAGTCACAATGAAAGCGAAGTGTGAATAAAGTTCGTAGCGTTTTTGTATCGTAAAGTGGTTAGGAAACAGCAGAGCAAAATGGAACGGGCACAATAACAAACGTCTATCAAAACAAAAACCGAAAAACAAGCCTTCGATGCAGAGGAGAGATTCCGAGTTCGTACGAAAAAAAAATACGTGAAATGAATATGAAAGTGTGGGGGGTGGACGAAGGGGGAGCCCTGCCAAGCAAACCGATAAAAAAGAGCCATTAACGGCACTTAAACCAGTCCAACAACACACATCTGAGTGCAGTTTGTGTGCACAGTTGTTGCAAATATTGATCCGAGCCCTTAGCGCAGTTAAATAACCAAACAAGGGCAAATTAATAAATACAATACCGTCCGGGCGATTAGAACCCTCAGATATAATGGAATTAATTGTTTGGATATTTCGAAAATATTGTCTTAAGAACTTTTTTTGGAAGGGAAGGGATTATCCGTAAAAAGTCTGTAAAAATTGAACAACCAATGAATAATACAATCCAATAAATTTAGATATACGATATTCGACCTTTTTTGAATGTACAAAAATTTTGATTTATATACTTTTGAAATATAAGATTTACCGATCATTTCCCTGTTACTAAAATAAAAATCTTTCGGATACGCAACTGAATGAAAGCAAAGCAGAATCGGAAAAAACTACCGAGAACGGAAAACTCAGAAAAATTACACAAAACGTGACAATAGGAATCAACCCATAAAGGGAAATACGAAATTATAAAAATCTGAAAACAGGGGTGGTTTTTTCGGCCAACGGAAAGAATTTCATAAGGGTGAAATTGAACCGAGTAAAAGGACGAGCAAAAACAAGGACTGCAAGAAGAAGGAATAACGGATAAGGAAACGAAAATCAGGTGCCTGCTTATTGGACACCTATGAAAAAACCTTAGATGTTTTATAATTAACACCAACATTACTTCCGCAGCCAGTCTTAGTTCCAAATCTGATATAGCAAAACTTCCATCTACAGCTATTGCCAGCTAAAGTAAAATACTTATTTTTGGAATCAGTACAGTATTTTGGAAAGGAAAACATGGGCGTTTTCGAAATAGTTTCGATGCCCAAGTATAAATGACTAGAAAATTTGGTGTCCTGTTTTTTATAAATCAGTTAGTAACTTGTAGCTAATTCGAAGATTATAAGAGGCGTTAAAAAAACTTTCGCTTTCATATGTTAAATAATTATTAATTTACTTAGATACATATATCGTTTCTATAACAGAAATAGTTTGCCTTCTGATCAGTAGAAATATTTGTTGATGATTCAGTCAATTCTGACCTTTTAGATAGATTTTTCTTTGGAAAACAATTCTAGGGAACAAAATGAACCAAAGAGTGTTCCAATTTCGATCTTAGATATTTTTTTCGGCGTTTTTAAAGGTTTTTATCATGGCAAAAATAAACATAAAAATCATGGGAAAACTTACTTTTGACTAGTGGCTGCAACGCATATGGCTTTTGGGCATGTCTCGTGCTGTTGGCCAAATCCGCACTGCTGTCGCTGCCTTTGTTGTTGTGTGTGGATTTCTGGAAGATCAGCTGAGCGCTGGCGGAGATCTCGGGGGCGGTGAGGGCCACGCCCCTCGCCACTTTGCTGGCCTTCGGATTGCACTCGTCATCGGCATCAGCACTTGGTGTCGCCCGGCTGGTCGGGTATCGCATGCCCCTGAGGGCATCGTCCTGCGCCCGTTCACGCTGCTCCACCAGGAGGATATCGAAGCCGTAGCGCTCCTTGACGCACATTCGGTCCGCGCACTGCGTCTGGGCCAACAGCTGGTCGATTTCCGGGTCCCCGGGGGTGCTACCAAACAGATTCCGGCGGATTCGTTTCTTTTCCGAGGCACTGGGCGGTGGGCGTGGCACTATGGGGGCGAGCTGAAGGGCCAAACTGATTGGCTGACATAAAATGGCCATGGTTTCTGATTTTCTTTTCTCACACTTTTTGTATCTTTGTATCTTTTTTTTTTGGTTTGTTTGCAAGTATTCTCGCTTTGTTTCTACTTTCAGCTTTCACTTGAACTTTCACAGAAACACTGCGCGAAATTCACGTACGTATCTTATGCATTGCAATTGCAGTTTCAATTGGTTTTCTACCGCAGACGAACTAATTTTGTGTATTTTTTTCTGTACTTTTAACTTGGCTCTCCACTTTACGACTTTCACGGGAGAGAGCTAGGAGAGTGTAGAGACAGAACACGACCGTTCGTGGCGAATTTCGAAAACCGAATGAGCGCTAAAACGTAGGTGGAGAGACATCGTTGTGGGCACCTATGTCATCGATGTTTTTAAGACATCGGCAGTGTCCCATCTCTAACTGTTAACGATTCCACTCGAGTTCTCACGGGCTCTGTTAGTTTTCACTCCAGTTCCTACGCGCTGTTAACCCCATACAATATGCACTTTGATCATATCTTTGTAACAAATGTTTGCTTATTTAAATGCCGAGATGTAATAATTAAGCAAATTTTGAAATACACAAATACTTATTAAGTTTTTAACTGGCATTAAATACTTTTCTCACAGTCTCACTCTGAGCACAGTCGTTTCACAGCCGATTCTCTAAGGTGTTACGCTCTTTCGCTGTTAACTAAAAGTAACTCAACATGCGCGGCTTACGGAGAGAGTGCGAGGTGACGCAAAGTGGAAAGAGGCCAGTGTGGTGACGTCATAGATTGCAAGTCTAATTCGAAATACTCAAAAAATTCTATTTAATGTTTAAGTATGATTGCTGGAATGGGTAGAATTCAGTTTTTTTTTCTTTTTTTATATATTTATAATCTTTGGATTGCCTATGTTTTGATTCTTAATTTGTTAAGTAGTTTTAAAATAGGCTAAATTAGTTTGAGAATGTACCACAAAACTGTACTGTTAGCCTCGAAAAATTATTGCTCAATTGTTTAGAATCTAATCGAACCAATCAAGAACACTTGGGAATTATATAGTAAAGTTGGGTATTCAGGTAAAAATAAAACTTTAATCTTTTAAATGGACAAAAATAACTTGTATTTTTAAATAAAGTTTTTTTACTCTACTCAAAATAAGTCATAAATCTGAATTGCATCAAAACAGTTTGTTGTGATGAATTTAAAGTAGTTTATTAAACATTTGAATAGCAAAATGACTTTATAGTCCCTGGTAAAACATGTTAAATAGTAGTTCCAGTACGGCGGCACCTTCCAAGTCTCCTCTTTCCGCAAAGAGCGACACTAATTGCAAAGAGTACCTGTTCCAAAGAGAGATCTCTACAACTCTGTAAAATGTATTTCCCCTACTAAGGTAAATACTAGACCGACCTACGATATTGCTCATTTAGGTGTAACAATTATGGAAAGTGAATCTGTTTTTGTGTGCCAATTATAGCCCGTGTAAATACAATTAGTTATGCTAGACTCCCGGCTTGTTTTTGTTTATCCCACACAAATACTATGCTAAGCGCTAACTAGGCGATGTGTTAGTGCGATTTGGGCCCTAACCCAAGGTCGAAAGGGGCTTCATGCGGCATTAAACGGCCTAATTGGCCAGACGTGCCTAGAAAAAAACAACTTGCCACAGGGAAAAAAAAATTCAGCGGAACAATCTGTATAATAGAGAGGTAAAATATGCAAAAAATAAAATGAAAAAAAACACTTTCTCGCTCGCGGCGCCAGTTCAAGCGTAACTTGAACAAACGAAAGTGAAAAGAGTTGAAAAACCGCATAGAAATAGAGGTAGGAGTTGGCAACACGCACACACACACTCGCACACTCGCACCAATGTGGGCCACGGCTCATTTCAATATCACTATTGCTGAGTCAGCAGAAAACCGGGAACCGATCATCGAGACTCTGGATAAGAGCAGCTGGTATATGGAATAAGGTATACCTCGGATCGGGTCTTCAGACCCATTTCGTCTGGCTCTTTGACCGCCGCACCGATTAGTCATTTTAAAGAGTGGCCCGGACAAAGGCCGCGCCCAAAGGATTGCGATTTATTATTGTCTTCGAGCGTACAGTGGTCACTCGCAGAAGGGTTTTCAGGAAGCATGCAAAATAAGTAGAGATTTTAATGTAACTTATTTTAATTTTTGGTCAAGACTTTAAAGTTGCTTACAAGGAATGATCATTGTTTTGTAGAAATCCCCAATCTATCCAAGTTACCTTTTTCAAATACTTTAATGCAAATATTTTTGATGGTATAAAGTTCCTAAAATAGCCCTACTTAAACATCGGTAGTACATTATTTTCATTCTACCCATAAGTAAATTTTGTATTAAAATAAAATAAAAGTAATACAATAAAATCCTCTATGTAAGACTGTAGTCTTAATATATAAAGGAAATAGATAACAAACTTTATTTAAGAAAGGGGAATCACTTTTGGCATTATTTCGTTTAAAAAGAACCCCAAGAATTCCAATTCAGCAGTGATCACTGTACACAGATGATGATTGTTTTCCCTTCCTTATTCTTATTTTTTTTTGGCGCGATGTCCAAATTCGGATTGGCAACTACCTGCTTGAGAGGTGAACAGGGGTTGAGGGTTGCGACCGAGGATCAGATGGGATCGGGATCGGGGATCGGGATCGGGTGGATGTGGACGTGGATCGGTGGCACAGGTCGGAGTGGTGCCAGCAATTCTATGCAAAAACCAACCCTCGCGCCAAAAATCTCTATAAAAACCAGTCACTCGAGGGGGAACAATGCAGTGCGGAAATGTGTGAAATTTTCCCTCAAATCTCCCACCCTTTCTATTTTTTTGAGACCCAGTTGCTGCGTCATTTCCCCGAAATGCGTTTCAGCTTTGCCTATTTTGATTTTTCACTGGGCCTTATTTGAATGCATGTCAGGGATTCGGGTGTGTGAGTGTGTGTGCATGGTGTCTGAGTATTTTTATCTTTTAGATGTTTTCTGGGTACGTGTCTGGTTCTACTGATGGGCTACTTTTCCGCCGTCACTTCCGCCGAACGCAGCTTGTCTGCGGAAAACTCAAGCTGTTTTTCCTGGCCGGGCAGAAATTAGTTTATGGCCCACGTACCAAGCAAGCCAAGTAACCCGTGGACTGAAAAGAACACACCGAACGGAACTGATCAATGGAACTGTCGCACGCGCTGCTCGTGAGGTTAACTGCTGTTTTAATGTCGAAATACTGGAGGGAGTTCGGGATGCACAGAGGTTGACGTCACGTCTGTCTAATTAATAAATGAGCTCATTAAAGAGCCCCTTCTTTCTTCTTTCTTCTGTCTCCCTTCTCCTTCCATTCCTCCTCCCCCCGTCAGCTGTTTTATATTTTTATTCTCATTGTGTGCAATGTGCAATATGGATTTCTGTCCGGGCTGCGCGTGGCAACAACAACAACAACTGCGGATACGGTTGGGTGAAATGTATCTAGCAGATACATTGCACAGGCAAAAATTATGCAAATTTTGTTTGGTTAATAAACCCAAAATAAGCCTTGTTTATAATCAGCAGATTTATTTGGAACTACTGAAATAAATGGAATGTTTTTTATGATTATTTTTAAGTATTAAATAAACTAAATTTATTTTGTGCCCTAGAAATGGTTTTAGACCAACATAGTTTAATCATAACTTTGGCATTTCCTTTTCAAGTTGAAAGGATATCTTGAAAGGCAAAAGGGAATTATAAAAATATCGTGATTCATGTCTTTAAACCAAATGAGAAATGAATGACAAACCAACCTTTTTTCATGATAAGTAATTTTTTTTGTTAACATCTGCAATAATTCTAATTTCCAATTAATCAGTAATAAATGTTGTCATGATTGGTGACACATAATTCAGTAAACAAGTAGATCTGTTATCAGATGATTTCATACCTCAGATGATATAAGTAAACAAAATTGGAGAGCTGTAATATTAGGAGAATCGTCTCAAATGTTTCTCAACTAACGAATTTATCAAGTGAATTTCCATTTGTAAACACAAGAGAATAATGTTTATTTATTATTGATGAGTGTTCGTTTTGTTTTTACCAAAAGGCATATAGTAAAAGTTAATAAACACAAGGTGTGGAATACATTTTTAGATTAGATAATATGAAGCGGAAAAACGTATAATTTTCTCCGTGTATTGTCTCAGTCTCTTAGCTATTTTTAGTGTGTGGATGCGTTTCGAGGGGGTGGTATATATGTGGCATAGGGATTCAAATGGAAAGTGGGGGCACTGCGATTGCCCTCGTCTTTGATATGCCTGGCGAACTCAACGCCGCACTCATACAGATGGAACCTGTCCCGCTGCAGTTTGCTTTCCATTTTGCGTTTTTATTTTTTGAGGCATCTGTAAATTTTGCGCCAATTTCTGCGGCTGCTGCTGTGGATGTGGCTATATGGATGTGGATGTGGCTATGTGGCTATGTGGATGTGGCCATGTGGATGTGGCTATGTGGATGCGGCTGCCCTCATCATCGGAGCCACACGGATACGACTACGAATGCGAATGCGAATACGAATACGAATACGAGTGCGAATACCTGCTGCTGGTAATTTTGAGCACACATTTTTTGCGCCAAAACCAAAACCTGAATCTGACACAGCCCGGTGCAATCGCCCTCTCCCTTCCCCTGCACCGCCCGCTCCACATCTCCATTTCTCTCTTCCCGTTTCCGCACTTGAAACACATCCCCATCTACACGGCGAGGAATCAGGTAATCAGTAATCTTACTATCTTCTTTTCATATATTTATATTGTATATTTGATTCTTTTCGGACTTGAAATAGATTATCATTCTGGAACTTGAACATTAAGGAATTATTGTGATCGAAAAAGGTATTTAAAATGACTTTCCCAGAGTACGTACTTTAATTTCCGGAACTGTTACTTTTAAGTAACATCTATTATATTTAAGATTGATATTGGTATTAAAAAACTTAATTATGTATTTTTGTCAATTTCAGTATGTATGTACACTGATAATTTCCTAGAAATCCATATTACTTTTGTGTTTAGGGTAAACGCCATTTGTATCTGAACTCTTTCTGTCAGCGATGTCTACACCAATTTCTCGCAGTGCACTTCCACATCCTCACACGCGTTCGAGTATCTCGTTGAGCTGCTCAAGCTGGAACAAGTGCTTTGCTTTTTCCTTTTTCCTTTCTCCCGCCCCGTCGATCGTCTCGTTTTCCTTTTTCTGGTCCTGTTTTTTGAGCAGCAGCCGGAGAATCGCAGAAGGGAGTCGGAGTTGGCTCAAAGAATTCTCGTTTTGAGCCGCCAAAAGTAACATCTGCTCCCCAAAAAGCATAGACAGCCCAGGAATTGTCGTTGTCCGCTGAGGGTTTCATTTTTGTTCCCCGTTTTTTTGGCTTTCATTATGGCCTTGCCCAAAACAAAACGTAAACCGAAGCGGGGCAAGGAAAAAGGGTTGAGGCATGCGGTTTTGAGCAGGGGATCCGAGCTAAAATCAGGAACTTTCGGAGGGGCGATAAATGCGTATCAATTGGACACTCGAGAGATAGAATTACACGATCCCATTCCAGTCCGTTTATAGGGGGTTTGTAATTAAGGCCAGGCCCTGATTGCTCTCATTGTCCGCGGTTGTGATTTCCTCAATTCAGACTCAATATTAAGAAAAAGTCTTAAACTCTTTTATATGGAGAAATCACTGATGTGCAATTTACACTGCATTATATTGCTTTTATTAAAAATATATAAGGGAAATAAAGGATTTTTATTTTTTGAACTTGAGTTTTAGATGGTAAGACATTAAAGTTCAGTAAAATATTGTGCTTTTATTTTTTTTATGAATCATCCTTATTAATCACATATGGTGATACACATTTTAAAGAGACAATAGAATCTATCTAGGTTTTTGATTGGTATCCATTTCTGGTGAATCTAATGCTAAATGACATTAATGTTCTGTAAAATGTAGTTTTTGTTTCGGGTTTAACAATGAGACCCTAAAACTTAGATGACTCATCCGTATTACTCACATATAGTGACATTACGAATCTATCTTTGTTTGTAGCATAACTTGATATCTGTCCAATTTAGACTGCATTATACTGCTCTTATTTAAGACGGTAAAAATATATAAGGGAAATAAAGGATTTTTATTTCTTGAACTTGAGTTTTAGATGGTAAATATAGTTATAAAATATAGTTATAGATTTGACATAAGGCCTTTGAACATGGATGACTCATACTTATTAATCACAGACAATAGAATCTTTCTAGTTTTGTAGCATAACTTGATATCTGTCCGTTTATATGTAGGGGAAATAAAGGCTTTTATTTTTTGATATATGTACTTGTACACTTTGACTTTTTGATGGTATCCATTTCTGGTGAATCTAATGCTAAATGACATTAATGTTCTGTAAAATGTAGTTTTTGTTTCGGGTTTAACAATGAGACCCTAAAACTTAGATGACTCATCCGTATTACTCACATATAGTGACATTGCGAATCTATCTTTGTTTGTAGCATAACTTGATATCTGTCCAATTTAGACTGCATTATACTGCTCTTATTTAAGACGGTAAAAATATATAAGGGAAATAAAGGATTTTTTATTAAAGTTCATTAAAATATAGTTATAGATTTGACATAAGGCCTTTGAACATGGATGACTCATACTTATTAATCACAGACAATAGAATCTTTCTAGTTTTGTAGCATAACTTGGTATCTGTCCGTTTATATGTAGGGGAAATAAAGGCTTTTAATTTTTGATTTACTTGTAGACTATCTGTTTTTGATGGTATCCATTTTTGGATTTAAATGGTATTAATATTCTGTAAAATGTAGTTTTTGTTTCGGGCTTAACAATGAGATCCTAGCACTTAAATGACTCATCCTCATTACTCACATATGGTGACTCATCTAAAAAGGAACAATACGAATCTATCTATGTTTGTTGCATAACTTGCTAACTCTGATGTGGCGAATCAGCCTTCGATGATTCAGATTCAGCAGGCGCATTTTAACTTCGATGTTCTACCTTATGGATTGCTCTCTGCCCTCAACCCCCCCTCCTGTTTTTCCGTCCGGGTCGCCGAGTGCTAATTTGCTTCATTTATCTTTCCTGGTTTCGGACCCTCTCCCTCCCTGATCCCAATGTGCACTACAATTACTCTACGTGACTCTGGGGCGCTTAATTGCACCCAGCAGAGTGGATGGTTCGAGTTCTGGTTCTGGTTATGGTTATGGTTCTGGGCTGGCTCTGGGTTTTCTCTTCGCTGTCTTGTTCTGCTTTTTTATTCTGCAAGTCCGTCTGCTGCCCCATAAATCTCACGCGCCTCCGATTGCAGGGGTGTCCGGTTCTAAGCGCTGGACATAATAGATAACACTGGGCGTCCCCGGGAATAGAGGCTTCGCAGGCTACACAGATCTCGGGTTCTGGGAGGTGGTTTTCCTCCGCTTTCGCCCAGATGGCCGGCGATCGCGATCGTGTGACTGGCCAACGGGAAAGCTAATGTCTTGGCCACCACTGACCGAGATCATAATTCAGTTGTCGGGCGAAATCCAAGACAAGTCGCATGTGTGAATGGGTGCTGAAGTGGGTCGCGGGCATAAATCAAAACGGTGGGTCACTTTGGCCATGCCTCGCTGGACTGTTGCATGCAACACGCCAGTTGTACATAAGTCGCGATTTGTTTCGTAAGTGTCTTGTAAGCCAGTTCACCGACCCACTTGCGGAATCCTATTTGCCTTGGGTGTGTCCGCGATCTCGGCCCGTTACTTTTCACACCCAAACTGGTTGGAAATGCGAAAACTAGCGACAATTGTCGCTACCACAAAAAAAGGGGGAAGGGGCTACACGGCAAACAAAATATCAGACAGGTTTTTCATCTAGTTTTATTTGTACTCTTAATTTAATCCTTTGACTTAAGGTGTATCTAACTTTAAGGCCCGCTTTCTTGTCTTAATCGTAAAATAAAATTAGGTTTCAGGCAAAGAAAACGTTTGAAAAATAAACACAACCTTAAGTTTACGATTGATATATTAATATGTAATATTTTTAACCATTTCCTAAGCCGTAGTTGTTTGAAAAAATATAATTACTATGGGCTTTAATATTTTTAGAATAAAGACTGTTTGATTGTAAACCTAGCCAAGGGCAATCAGCTCTTGATTTAAATCAGAAAGGCTGTATACCCCTATTATATTATTAAAATAAATTGAGAAAACTTTATTTTCTCTGTGCAGTCACTTGGAAAATGCACAAACAAAAGCGAGCAACTGAGAACCGCCAGCATAATAATTGATCGCTGCGGCGAACGACTTTCCAACTGGTTTTATTTCAAAACCCAAAGCACTACACAGATTTTTCCTTAATTTCCCACCAGTTTTATCCAGTTTTTATTGCCCTCGTCAGGCATTGTCTAAGATTTCCTCTATTTTCGCTTTGAATTTTTTATGATTACTTTCCACACGCCGCGAACAAAAGAGTTTTGTGAGCCGAAAGTTTTCCTATTTTCCTATTTTCCTCCCGACTCCTCGTGAGTTTTTGGATGAATTATGAGCCCGGGAGTGGTGACCCCGGCCGGCTTCCCCTTGTTCGTCCCCCGGGTGGTTGGTGGTCCCTCTGTGGCTTCATTTCATATGCGTTTTGGGCAGGGGAAGGGGGAAGGGGGAAATGTGAATGGACTCTATTAATGTAATGCGATCTGCGGCGCATGGAAAATCAAATGAAATGAACTGGTCAGTTCGAGAGGCAGCCGTTTTGCTGCGCCTGTCTTACCGCCTGATGTTGATGTATCTCTGTATCCCTGCCCCTCCCATATCTTTGTATCTTTGTATCTTTGCCCCTCTGTATCCCTGTATCTTTGTATCTCGCTGCGCACTAATCTGACAGCATCTGGTCAAGCTGACGGCCGGGCAAACTATTTCTGGCGTATTGCAGCTCGCGTTTAATTTGGCTGATTACATGCAATGGCCATGGTCCACCACTGTGTTTGTCAGCTGCCCAAATATTTCGCCGCCGACTGTCAAACATCCCGCATTGCATCATCGCCCACTAATGCACTGCAAAGAAATCTAGGTGTTTTCATTTACAACATAAATAAACCTTTGACTTAATATAAAATCCATTTAAGCTAGTTCACAAATTAAATAAATGTCCTTAAAAATATCATTTTTCATATCCTGATCAAATATGAATAATATTATTTGTGAGTTTTTTTATTAGGAAGGAAGAGAAGATTTTTGAAAAAAAAAAGAAAAAAAGAAGAAAAAAAAAAAAAAAAAAAAAAATAAAAAAAAAATAAAATAAAAAAAAAAAAAAAAAAAAAAAAAAGGAAAATAAAAAAAAAAAAAAAAAAAAAAAAAAAAAAAAAAAAAAAAAAAAAAAAAAAAATAAATAACGGGGGGGAAAAAAAAAAAAAAAAAAAATAAAAAAAAAAAAAAAAAAAAAAAAAAATTTTAAAAAAAAAAAAAAAAAAAAAAAAAAATATATTAAAATAAAATAATTAAAAAAAAAAAAATAACAAAAAAAAACCAAAAAAAAAAAAAAAAAATTAAATAAAAAAAAAAAAAAAAAAAAAAAAAAAAAAAAAAAAAAAAAAAAAAAATAAAAAAAAAAAAAAAAAAAAAAAAAAAAAAAAAAAAAATAAAAAAAAAAAAAAAAAAAAAAAAAAAAAAAAATAAAAAAATTAAAAAAATAAAAAAATAAAAAAAAAAAATAAAATAAAAAATAAAAAAAAAAAAATAAAATTTAATTAAAAATTAATTTATTTTTTTATTTTTTTTTTTTTTTTTTTTTTTTTTTTTGAAAAGGGGGGGGGGGGGGGGGGGGGGGGGGGGGGGGGGGGGGGGGGGGGGGAAAAAAAAAAATATAAAGTGCGTTTGGATTAACTTTTATGATAGCTAAGACCTCTAGTTAATAATTAAGAAACCAAATTTTGAAAACCAGATATAACAAATTTCTTATTTTAATGGGTTGGTGGTTGTAAATTACTTTTAAAGAACTATTATACCATCCACAGTATTATGTATTATTCCAGTCTGCCAAAACTCTTGATCTATCGAAAATTTTACTAATCTTCTTATACAAATATTTGTTTCAAAAGACTGATGTTTTTGGAAATTGAATATTGTTTTTCAGTGTAATTTAATGTTATTATATTTACTGTGTGTGTCATCAGACTTAGACTCCCTCGCTTTTTCGCTCGTGTCTTGGCCCTTTGTCTGTCAGCGGCGTTTTGTTTATTTTTATCTGGTGCTATTTCAGTTCGGGTTGCTCTTGCATTTCCATTAATTTTTGTGCGCGGCTGCGCGTTTTATTTGGTTTGGTTTGCAAGTCAGGCGACTACGGTGAAACATAAATAAATATTTACACACATTTCATCTCTGGCAGCGATCACGGCTGGCTTCCTGCCTAAATAATCGCGGATTCAGCCAACACCAACAGATGGAAAAGGAAATGCACACAGATGCAAGAAAATTCAGAAATAAAGTACTGCAAGAGGAGGTATTTCTGCGATTTGCCTAGATATAGTATTGTATATATATTGTATATGGTATAGTATTTCATATTATAAGACTTTTGCAATATTTTATTTGAATATCATAATTTAAACTTGCAATTCTAAGGTACTTATATTCTTTCAATGCCAACTTCCAATTATTAGTCTAGTTTGATTAACCAGTCTTCAGTAAATGTTTGTCTATAGCTAAAGCTAAATTATAGGAACTATAATATTATTTACACACCAATATGAATTGATTAATAGACTTGTTTGTTTTCCGAGACTTTCAGTCATACATATCGGGTTTTAAATACATTTTCATTATGCAACCATCGAGTTGTATCCGAGTTCGAGGTATGCCCTAGTTACTGGACATATGGTCAGGAATACAAATATTTCGGAATATTAATTTGTGTGAAGATTGACGTGCACTGAAAAAACAAATGATATGAGCGTGGGGGCCAAAAAATATATTTACAAATGTAATTTAATAAATTTGTTATCAGGAAATTTAATATGAACGTTAAAAAGGGAGTAATTAAATAATGATTCCATTTTCTAAGAAATCTGGCCTACATCTATAAAGTAAAACATATAAATACTGAACATATTTTACATAAATATTATAATATTGCTGATTTATTTATTAAAAAGAAAATTATAATAGAGATCTTTAAAAAGTAAACATTAACCACTTGATCTTTTGGTCTTATTTTTTCTCTGTACGAACACTTGATGGTCAGTGGATCGTGTGCCGCTGTGGGCAAACACACATATCATCCAATATATCCGGGACTACTGGGCGTAGATGTGCCTCCGGGGAACTGGGCCCCGCCCGGTGCTAAATGCCATCCCAACAAAGACGGAATCCAAACCAAATCAGAGGCTTATTAATGAGCTCGGTTTCCATTTCTGTTTGTGGCGCATAAATATTCAGCCCAGATAACCCGTCTCTGACGAAATACGTCGAATCTTCTTTTGAATGATTCACATTTGGAGATGATATGGAGAATACAAAAGTTACCGCAGATGAGAAATTTAATCAGCGGGTTCGATTTCCGCTGGCATCATAAACATTGATGACATTTAGTGCCCTCTCAACACCATTATAGATTTCTGGCATATATTAGCAGCTGATCCGATGACGTTTTCACAATCATAATCATGCGGGCCCCTCGAAGAAACACTCTTGTCATGGTTTTTCGTCACATTGCGAGTGTTTTTTGAATATCCCGAATTCGATGTGCCTATTGATTGATCAATGGGGGCGGTCGGTCAATTGAACATCAATTGAGCGAAGCTAGTGACAAATGCCCTTTATTTTAGTGTTAAGCCAGATGGTACTTAATGAAATAAAAGTGTAATTAATTTGAGTTAATTTATTTTTGTGTAAATAAATTCATAGCTGCCCATTACACAAAACAACATTTTATTAGTTTTAATCACATCAAAATAAGAACTCTAAATGAATTTTAAGACATTTTCTTAGGAATAATTATAATATAACTGAACTCTCTGAAGAGTAATATTATCTTTAAATTGAGAAAATATATTTATACGAAAATGGGATTCATTAAAATGAATAAAAATATATTATTTTTTTAATAATTATTAAACGAGGCTAGATAACAACCTTATTATAAATTTAATATATAAGAGCCCATATGGTGTTAATATTACTATAATAAAAAGGCGTAGAGAAATGTGAATTTGATTTTGAATTTTGTTTTTAAAATAATTATCTCTTCAACTCACTCAACTTATTTCATCCCTCCATGAAATTCGAAAAGCTAACAGAGGTTGACTAACATGCGCTTAACAGCACTCTATTTGTAACATTTAACAGCTGCTAGGTTAACAGCACATTTTCGTAACATAACATAACGTAACAGCACAACGCTTACGTTAAAAGTAAACAGCTGTTTTTATTTGTTGTGATCAATTTGCTTTGGATAAATTCTACTTTTGTTTACAAATATCCACCAAAAACACAAAAATGCGACGTCGAGTAGGCCTGGGAGCCATCCAGCAGCAGAAACTGGCCGCGGAGAAGTATAAAGATAAGGGAACCGACCTGCAGGAGAACCAACTCGAACAAATGACCAAACAAATGGAGGTTTTCCGGGTGAAACTGGAAGAATTCGCAATGAAACACAAGGAGGACATCCGCAAGAACTCCCAGTTTCGCAAGCAGTTCCAGGAAATGTGTGCCGCCATCGGAGTTGATCCCCTGGCCACTGGCAAAGGATTTTGGAGTGTCCTCGGAATGGGTGACTTCTATTATGAACTGGGTGTCCAGGTGGTGGAGGTTTGCCTAGCTGCCAATCACAAAACCGGTGGACTCATGGAACTGGACGAACTGCGACGACGTCTAATCGCCGCAAGGGGTCAGAGTGCAGTGCACCAGGAGATCACCAAGGAGGACATCCTTATGGGGGCCAAGAAACTGAGCATCTTCGGCAATGGGTAAAGCTTTTTTCTATATGACTCATGATAGTTTAGTTCAAATGATTTAATATTCATAGAACTCACATAAAATGTACATATGTATGTTAATTTAATTTAAATTTACTAACTTTCAGCTTCGTGGTGCACAAACTGGGCAAAGGAAAGTACATAGTTCAGTCCATTCCCGGAGAGCTGAGCATGGAAGAGACCAACATTCTGAATGCAGCCTCCAACACCGAACAAGGCTGTGTTACGCAAAGTCAGCTTATTAAGGATTTGGGGTATTTGCTCTTCTTGTTTATCCAACTCAATGTTTAATAGATATCCCTACTCTTTCCTAGATGGACCGACTATCGTGCCCAACAGTCACTGGACAAGGTGCTCGGCGAGGGCCTCTGTTGGATTGACAAGCAGGCGGATGAGGAGCCATCCTACTGGTTCCCCAGCTTGTTTCCCGGTCGCAATGCTCAGACTGCAGTCGCCTCTTAGTGCTCTCATAAAAATAATTTAATCTGTACAATAGTTATCATAAAATATATCTTTGTACAACTGTAAAATCAGCGGCTTGGCCTAGAATGGATGCCTGGAGCTGTCTCCGGCGGCACCACTTTTGAGCAACATGTTGTCCGCCACCAGCTGGTCGTTCTCCTTCTTTAGCTCGTAAATAACCGACTCGAAGCGCTGCGTGATGTCGTCCATGGCCTTCCGGTATTTGGACTTCATGTTCTTGTGGTCCACCAGGTAGCGCTCCATTTGAGTCTCGTAATGCTTTTTCCTACAAAGGAAGCAATAATGCATTTAATTTGCATTTACCTTATATTAACAAGTATATTTAATACTATTTGACGAATTCAAAAAATGTACTGAAGTTGATTACATTTTGTAAAACATAACTTTAATTTCGCTTATGAGAAAAGTACATAATCAACTCCATTGTAAATTATAAATAATAAATAATTTAGATAATTAATTAAGCAGTATGGTTGTGTAAATGTGGAAAAACCACCTAGGTAGGATGGAAATGTATTTTGTATACCTACAATTTGAAATCTCTATCATCCTCTTCTTGCATATCGTTCAGAGATCGCTCCAACTCGTTGAGTCGCCTAGAAGTGACTTCCACCTCGGTTTCCAGCTTTTCGTTTTGCTTGAGAACCTCCTTGTATTTCTGCTCCAGGCGATTGTTCCGCGTCTCCAGGAAGTGAACTAACGATTTGTGTTCGGCGGACTCCTTTTTAAGCTAAGAAATAATTTAAATTAGACTGCTATCCCAGAATATATGTAAGTTATCCTATGTGATCTCACCTTCTCCTTTATGGATGTGATAAGAGTGTCCTTCTGCCTGAGCTTGTCCCTTAGTTGGCCTACTTCGTTGTCCACGCGTTTTGAGGCCTCCTCCATGATGCTTCCAATGTTGTTGGCCAGTTGGGTGACCTCTTCCTTGTAGACCTCGGCCAGCTTCTTGGCCTCCATCTTCTCCCTGGTGGCCTCTTCGCTTAGGGTGATGGCCTCCTCCACCTTTCGTATGGCGGTTGTTTCCCGCCTCGTGCTCTCCAAAAGCAGATTATGGGTGTGACTGAGGGACAGCTCGTACTCCTTCAGCTGCTTCTGCAGGCTGGCCACCCGGGCCTGATCCTGGTCCTGCACCTTCAGCTGGGAGTGCAGCTGCTGCAGTTGCTCTCCTCCCCGCTGTTTGTGCTCGTGAAGCGCCTTTATGGTCTCCGCCTGCGTCCGCAGCTCCTCCTGCTGGGCAGACACCTTCGCCTCCAGCATTTTCATGGCCCTTGCGTACCGCTGAATTATCTAAAAGAGAAATCCGAAAATGGTTAAGAAATTTTGGGATTTTACTCGTTCGTCTCTGGTTTCCATAATGAAACGTCAAATACTTATCAAGTCATGGCCTACTACAAAATGTAACTACATATACATATTTATAAGTATTCTTCATTTGGGAGTTTCTTTACAAGTTTTTTAGGACCTCTAAAATGTATTATTTTCGCAGATGTCGCAAAAGTAGTACCCTTTTCCCACAAACAAATGTTTGTAATAAAATGTAAAATATTATTGGACTAAGTATCGACTAACTCATACTTAATTTACCAATTTCAATAAAGTTTTCCCTTTCAAATAAATACCTGATCGTCACCCGACTGCTGCATCTGGACGCGATAGTTCCTGAGCTCCAGTTCCATGTTCTCGATGGTCCTTTTGGAATAGTCCTGCATCGATTGCAAGCTCTGCCGCTCCTTGAGCAGGGATTCCACCTGCTTCTTGGCGACGTCCAAGGCTTTGTTGGTCAGTAAAAGGCTCTGCTTGAGATCCTGGTAGTCCCCACTGGCCATGGAGTTCTTGCATTTGGCCAACTCGCTGGTCAGCCGGCCGTTTTCTTCCTGTACTCCGTTGACATAGAGGCGCAGGTTTTTCTGCTCCTGCCGGAAGTTACGCAGATCCTGGTTGGTATCCCGCACCAGACGCTCCACTGCATCGGCCACTTCCCGCACACTGCTGCTGGACGGATTAGTATATTAATTATTTAAATGGTTTTAATTTATATAGGTTTTTATTTTGCCTACCTGGGAAAAGCATCCTTTTCTTCCGGTTGTCTCATAGTTGTTTTGTCTGGTATCACATTATTTTTAAAACTTTCAGGTAAGCATTTCTAATAATGTCTTTTTCGGTCAACTTTATGGTTTTCGTCATCAATATTTATTTTGGGGGAGAAACTCCTGGATGTATTGATGAAGTACATGTTTAAATTTCAAGTCATTTACCTGGGGTTTTATTGTTCATACTACTTACATACTACAAGGGGTATTTGTGATACCAGACAGCAGAGTACTAGTTATTTGGAATTTTTGCAGTGACACCTTTGTTCCTTGTAATCAACTTAGCTTTGGAACTAGTTTTTTTTTGCATTTTTCCAGATTTTCAACAGTATCAAAAGTACTTTTCAAAGAACTTTGAAGTAATTGCTTATGAATTTAGTTGTATTCTCGCGCGGCTGGGAACCTATTTTATTGCACCGAATCTATGCCACTGGCAGGCTTTTGCTGTCCGTTCTCAATCTGTGACGGCCTGCCACCCTTCAAGCAGGTATTACTTGCAATGGAAACCAGGCACGAGTCCTGCCACGGCCGCTGACCCCCGACAAGTGTCGGTTGTCCTGGGCAACGGGGCAGCCAAAACAAATGGTGAAGTAATCGGAAAATGGTCAACTTTTCTTTTCAGTCGCTCGCCATGCCGCTGTTCAACAAAAAGTTCGAGTCGAAGCCGATCCCGGTGCGTCAGGGTCGGTGCAACATCGGACATCCTGTGGCCACCGAGGAACTGGACGACTTCCGCCAGATATCCCTGACCCTGGGCAACAAGGAGCTGCGCTTTGCGGACGGCATCTGGATGCATTCGTCCCGAAAGGGCGATGTGGATGACATGCTGAGGCTAAACAAAAAATTCCGGGCCCTCGAGGAGGAGAACAACATGTGCAACCTGAAGATTGAAGTGATGCTGGACCTGCTGGCCGAGCATGCCACGGAACTCAATGAATTGAAGCCAAAGGAGAAGTGAGATGGATATTTTTTAGGAATCTATCCGGGACAATAAAGGTTGGAAATGGAGGATAACATTGACGACACTTAATAAGAATTATTATTAAATAGTCAATAAAAACAATTTAATAAGCGGTTTATATTTGAATTAATTTACATTGGAAAATCCTAATAAATCAAGCTATGCAATTACAATATTTATGATACATAAATGGGTAGTTTTAATTATTTCTTCAACTTTGTAATTTTTATTGAATTATTTTGTTCAAATTCGTAAAATACAATTAAAAACATGATAATTTAAGCTTAAATAAAGCATCTTTGAACTATCCTACTTCTTTCCTTCATAGACATCTTCCAATAACAAC
Organism: Drosophila kurseongensis; assembly: GCA_018153305.1. Taxonomy (NCBI): domain Eukaryota; kingdom Metazoa; phylum Arthropoda; class Insecta; order Diptera; family Drosophilidae; genus Drosophila; species Drosophila kurseongensis. Next base: position 3,555,733 of record JAECXX010000051.1, read on the forward strand.
CTGTACTTTTAAAAATTAAAACTTCTTAAAACTTGTATTAAGGCTGATGAGTGCTAGTGACAAGAGCAGAGTCCTTTTTCTTTTTCTGATTATCTGCCAAAAGCTGCAAATGAACCTTTCTCAGACGTGAGAACTCTGTCTCGAACTTTAGCATGAGATTATCCATGTCCTTCTTGAAGCTGGCCATTATTTTTTCCTGTACCACTTGGTATACTTCAATTTCATTCTTGTGACGCTTTTTCCTGTACACACCGAAATAAGCTATTGTTTAAAATTATAGATACAAAATGTTTTTGGTCTTACAGTTGAGCTTGATGTTCCTCCATATCGGAATTAGGATCATTTACTGATCTTTCTGCCTCGGCCTCAAGTTTCTCATCCCGCTTGAGAGCTTCCTCGTATTTTTCCTTCAAGAGATTTTTTACCATCTTGGGATCTTGATTCGTTGTTTTGTGATGCAGCTGACAGGTATTACTTAGTTAAATTCTTAAATTCTTAAGTCATTAAATGTCATAGCTCTTACCTGCTCACGCATGGAAATAATACAATTTTCGCTCTGGTTTAGTTCATCTTTTAGTTGGTCCATTTTAAAGTCTACGGATTTGTGTGATATCTTCAACCGCGCTGTCCATTTGCATTATTTTCCAAATGTGGGGCAACATATAGTACGTTTTCTTCTTTGTTCTCCAAGAAAAAGTTGTTGAGCTCGCCCTGATTGTGACCCATACTTCTTCTCTTCTTAGCCCCAAAAGTTAACTAACCAATTATTGTGGAAAATGCCTAGATCAACGTGGAATTAAAGCCGAAAATGCTATGAATTTACAAAGATCAGGTTGTTAAATGTAAACTAATTATGCAAAGGGAACTCGATTATTATTTAGTATTTCAGTCTGTTTTATTCAGAAAATATCTACTATAACCAATTAGCAATTTCACCCTTATTGAGTCTTTAAAACTAGAAACAAATGCTATTAAGGTCATTAGAGGAATCAAAAAAAAGTTATAGTTATTTCAGGAAAGCAATTTTACAAAGTCATATACAAAATTATCTAAATGACTTTATCTAAATGACTTTCAAAGTTTCTAAAATGCAAACTACAAATTTGTATCAGCCTAATGAATTGCCATCTAATAGGTTAATGGCTCAAGTAAAATCAAATCAGGCAGCAGGCTTGTTTATTTATCGTAAATACCATAAATATAGTTTGACCCAAAGTTACCAAACTTCGATGAAGACCCAACCACATACTCGAGATCTATTTATAATGCCACATTAATCAGTTTCACATGCCCATCGGGGGAGTTATCAAGAGGTCTGGCTGGGGGGCTTTTGTTGACCGGCCCATTGGGCATTAATTTGGATTTGTTGCGAGAGCATTGGAGCTGGTCAAATTGGTGGCATTGTTGTCGCCATTGGCAGCAATCTATAGACGCCATCGGTGGTATGGGTGCTATGGGTGGTATCGATGGCACTGGTATCGCAGCGGTCCGCCGACGGGCTGCCGCTGGCTCCCGCTTCGTTTATAGGCCGCTTGATAAGCCGCCACCTCACGAGCCGATAAACCCCGGCAATTGAGCAGTTCGTTCGCCGTGATAAAACCCATCGATGAGCTGTATAAATAGCGCTTTGAATTTACATGACCTCCGCCGGTACTCCACTCCTATCTCATTCACGTCCGGGGCTAGACAAATTTTCGGATCGCCCGATAAAGCTTAGTCTAATCTTTCCGGGGGGAAGTGGAAGTACGAATGGCGGTGCGGGTGCCTTCACTGCATATGTACATAGGTGTCTGCATAGGCCCCATATCGGTCCACTCCATCGACTACTGTATATTTACGCACCGATATTGATATGCGATAAGCAAAACTGCTTATAAAACACATTTATTTTGTTGTTCCCAGCAATGCCAGCACCTACAGCAATAAGACACTGAGAGAAACGCGAATGACATGCAGGTTTAAGTTGAGGTATTGTTTGGTATGTTCATTCTATTGCAGAACATTTCGTTTCTTTTAGGTACTAAGAATAAAGTTATTAAAATAAATCAAACGTGTTATCAAATCCATTATCCATTTCATTAATTTCAGTAAAGAAACTAGTAAGAAAATATTATTATGGCAAGAAAAGGATACAAATTCTATTAAAAACTCTTGCAGGAAATTTAGATATTAATATCTCAAAACCAATATTTTGTATTTGGTTCAGTATGTTGTAGACAAATTGATCTATAGATTTAAGAAAGAGGTATCAAACTTGTAAATGATTTTATAATATATGTTTTTTCCAATGTGTGAGTGCTTAATTTTGTATATTTTTTCCCAGTGCACAGCCCACGGCTGCTTGTGGCCGCTGCCGTCGCCTCCGATGGGTAACACTTGTTCGAATCGTGTATTACAGTAGTTTGTTGATAGCCAGCCCCGCGAACGGAACGCGTACGGAAGAAAACGATCGCGAGATCGATGTGGCTACAATATTTACCAACCACAATAGCCAATTGCCGGGATAAAACAAAAGCAATTGGAGCTCCAGACGGAGGAAAAACTAACGTTCTGCGAACTTTGCGAATTTCATTGGCCAAACGGCAAATTCTGTGTGGCATTAGGTAACCGGAGCCGCAGACCCGGAGTTCCGGATAACAAAAGAGCCGTATCAGCTGAAGAGGGGCGAATATGAAGCCATCGTGTCAGTTGTCCATCTGCTGTTAGCCACAGTGAGTGTGTTTGCTCCTATTTTGATTCCACTTCTCGGCCAGCTCGGTAAACAAATTGTCTATTAAACAATCAACTTTTCACCTAATAAATGATATCGTATAAATCAATTGAGTCGATGCCAATCAAGTGGGGCAACACAGATAAATCTCCATCACAATGGGCCGAGATCGCAGATCTGGAAGAGGCAAACGAAATGCATAAACAAACGTCCCTCGCATCAAAAGTGTTTTATGAGTTTTGTGTTTTGTGGTCGGGCAAGTGATCGGGAAATGATTTGTTCACGACATTCCACTTAAAGGAGGAACATTCATTTATTTATTATATTAGAATGCATACAGAATATTTAAATGACCAAGACAAAAGATACATGTTTCGCAAGCATAAAAAAGCAATTAAAATGAAGACTTTATTTCTTCCAATCAAGCTGTATTTATTTTACTCAATTTTTGATATTTTATATCCCCATCGAGATCATAAATACCCCCCAACAATAGTCATTTTTCGCATCACATAGTTTTAAAATGGTTCATTAAGTTTTAAATACAATTTCCGTTCCGAACCGTTACAGCCCTTCTATGCGCTTCTCAATCTATTGAGTGCCCCGAAAGTTCTTTGGTAGCTGCCATTCAATTGATAAACGGGCATTATCGCTGTGGCAATGATTTATTGTTGCATAAATGGCACTCACTATTTATTAATAAACGAGAAGCGAAATTCTGATAATTTATATATATGAGAACCAAGGATTTGTGCCGCATTGTTTGTGTTTGTGAGCCAATGTAGAGCACCCGTTCGCTTCAAATGGCCAAGTAAATAAACAAAAGTAGATTTTTACACTCATCGCCGACAGCGCACAATAAAATGTGTGAAAAATGTGCTAGAGCCAGTGGAAATGCAACCGCGTAGACCAAATAAATAAATAAATAAATTCAAACTTGGAGAGCCTCGAATGTTTGCTAAGAAATTAAATGAAAATCGATCAAATGGGAAATAAACGAATGGCCAGCCAGTGGAATGCCAAATAAATAAATGCCCGACCATTGTGTGTGCCCCAAAGTAACTAATCAATGTGTTCGACAGGTTCCTTTAGCGATAACAAGTGGAAGTGGAAGACAATGTCGTGGATATGCTAAGTGGAAATGGATCCGATGATTTGTGATCTGTGGTCTGGCCACATCTGGCTATTGATTCTCATTTGTTTCTGCGGCTTTCAACAATATCGCGCTTCTTTTGTGGACTATACAGGTGAGTTGGTTTGAATTGGGGTATCTTATTATGAAGTGCAGTTTGAAATGTAATTGGCTTTTCATTGTTTCACTAATTTTATTCACTTGTCTTATTTAATTATTTGAGTTGGCACAGATTAGGTAATTTTTAAATTACTGAATATCCCCTAATCATTTAATCTAATGTGAAGTGGAAACTATGACTGGTGACACAAAAAGTAAATTTGATTCACTTTAGAAGCTTTTTGTAACTCCACGTTTCCGCATTCATTCGTCAAAATGCTCAGAAGGTTAATCGCAACTTTGGAGAGCACAGTGCTTGATAAGATACTGTCAATTTGGCTATCATCGACACAGAAAATAGTAAACAAATTTTGTGCCATTGCCTTGATTGAATGGTTCGTTCTTTTCTTTTTATTTTTCGCCGGTGCAGAGAACACGGAGTTGATTCAACAGAGAGCCGGGTTTGATGTCAAGCTGCAGTGCAATCTCAAAGGATTGGTGGACGATAGTATGTTGGATGACATCAAGATACATTGGTACTTCAAGGTATTTATTGATTGTACTATTTGCTTAATCCTCTAGTTATAAATCTTTTAACTTCTTTAGCAATGCAGTGAAAACAATTGTCATCAGCTGGAGTCTGTGGACGAATGGACCGCTCTGCCTTGTGAGCCAAGTCTTTGCCGTCCGGAGTTGTGGCTCCGGAATGTGACCGAGCGGTATTCCGGACTCTACAAATGCAGCATCAATCCTCACATTTGGGATAAGGCTCAAGCTGTGGATGTTCAACTGGTTCGCACCTATCAACTGGATGTTAAAAGTGAGTCCAATTTATTAAACTACAATCATTTATGAAATAAAATATAGACATTCTCATACTCATTGAGATATTCTTTAAATAAAACCTTCTTGGTCAACCAATTTGTAAAACAAAGAAAGATTTCTTCCCTTATAAGAATGCAAATTTTTAATTTAGATCAGTCATAGTTATAGATCCCTTCTTCCTTTTTTAGATACCTCCTTGGCCGCTCCCGAGTTTGTGGACTCGTATCCGAACAACAAAACGACTTTGGTGGGCAGTAGAGTGGTGTTCCAGTGCCGCGTCCATAGCGAGGAGCATCCCACAATCAAGTGGTTCCGTCGGCACACCTATGTGGGAACCCAGTCAGTTGGAGAGGCCTCGACTTCACCCACTGCCTCCAATTTCAGCACTCATATTGTCCGTTACAATGGTCGAACTTATGAACTGCTATCCACTGATCCCGAGAAATTGATGGCTCCACAGATATATCTCAGCAAGTTGATTCTGGACGGAGTGAGATTTAGGGATGCGGGTCACTACGCCTGCGTGGCCATCAGTTATCGGGGTCACAAGATCCGGGAGGCGTTCCTTGAGGTGCTGCCCGTTCAGGATGATTCGGAAAAGGAGTACTGGTCGGATTACGATAGTAGCGAAGATGGAACTTCGACTAGCGATCCTCGGGAGTTCCTACTGCTCTTCTTAATGCCATTGGGATTGGCACTACTTCCACTGACCGTTTGGTTCAGTTTTTTGTTGTACAAACGCTGCTCGGTGAATCACAGTGATTGCCAGCGAATGGATTCGGATGAGGATCTGGACACCGAAAGGTGCGTCCTCGGAGGGAATTAACGCATGAAGCCATAACCGGAATTGATGCAAGCTGCATTACGCTTATTAAGTTTATGAATAAAGACTGTAAGTAGAGTTAAGGAAGTTGTACATATGTAGGCTTTAGGATAAATTCTATGATTAAACATATTTTGTAAGTCTTTTTGTTTTCTTTTTCATATCCTTCACATTATTGGTTTAATCTTTGAATAAGATTTAAAGAAACACAATTTTGATATTGGAATTGGAATGAAAAATGCTTTAATTTCCCCAGCTAACAAGTCATCTAAGCCCCTTCCCTCACTTTTGATCCGAATGAATTTCAAGATTTCAGTTTTGTGCCATTTGGTTGAATGTGATGGTTGTGTTCGAATGTTACTAAGGCAAGCTATTTAAGCAAAGTTCAAAATTTCCGTCGTATGAAATTCAAAATTAGTTTCGTCTTCCGATTCCGGCAGACACAGTGCTCATTTGGGCACCACCACCCACCGCCATCAACGAAGTTGATATCAACAACTTCATACCCACTCAGCAGCATTTGCATCCTGATCGATCCTTTAAAGAAAAGCCACTTGTTTCTACCATCTGATGATCTTTGAGATTTGCCTGCGGTTCCATTTGATGCGAGAGTTCCAAGTTCACATATCCTTTCTGGTCAACCAACTGGCACCATTCGAAGAGTCCTCCATCGAACATTATTTGTAGCCTGGGAGAGATATCCAACTAAATCATCCCATTGTCAAAGCGGGTTTTGGGTAACCTAATCAGACATTCCAGAGAGGGATTGTCCGAATGTCTGGATCGAGGCGACGCCGCAGTATGTTGGGCTACTACGAATACTTCATGCCCGGGATCTATGACTATCCAGTGACGCACAGTGCCGCGGCTACATTCAGTGCCTATAATATGGATCCGATCCTGGCCAGCGGCTCACCGCCATGGTCGATTCCCAGTGCCACCTATGTGGCAGGACCCTTGGGCGTGATCAACTACCTGTCGGATGTGCAATCGCACTTGGCTCTGCCCATCAGCCAGAACCTGGGAACCGGTCTGATCTACACGACCATCGGTTCCAATAACGTGGATTCCTATCCCCATCACTCGCTCCATGACTACGCGCAAATGGAGGAGGATGATGGGTACGGGTATGATGATACTCAGCTGGATCTCTGCCTGGCCCATTTGATTTCCGCTTCCGATGGGGAAGAGGAGCAAGTGGAGGAATCCGATGTGGATCAGTCAGGCGATTCCCAGAGCTCTTCAAAGAGTTACTCATCTGTGGAGATCAGCGAGCAGTCGGGATCAGGGGAATCAGTAGAGGCTGAGGAGGTGCCCAGAAGGCAAAGGAAGTCTGCGCGTAGGCGCATCTACGAGGCTGAGCAGGGTTACCTGGTGGAGGAACCCTCCAGTGAACTATCCGAGGAGGATCCCGAGGAACTGCCACCCAAATCTAGGACATAGATCTTCATTCAGCCGCTTGTTGACGTTTCTATTTCCGATTTACTTTTCCATTGATTGCGTTGCGTTCAAATTCGAGCAGTTGCAAATCAACTTAAGACCGATTTCCAGATTCGTGTTCAGAAGTATAGCTTACGCATTATCTGTATGCAAGTATGTAGAATTGTAAAAGCTGTTCAAATTTGATTTATCGTTGCAATTTGATAGTGAGCCAAATATATATATCTTTTATAAAAAATGTTTTTATCTTTATAAATTACTTTGTAAAGACTTGGTTTGATTCTCTTAAAATCTGCATTCAAAATTTTTATTTTAACGTTGGTCCAATTTTTGACCCATTTTCATGCCATTTATTTCCAAGTTTCCGATGTGTTGTTAAAAGGTGGCCCACAACTGGACTTCCGATGTCCATAACTTTATCAAACTTTATCCGATTCCAAAGTGGCATACCTCTAAAGACTTGTGGTTGATTTGATTACTCTTAAAAATTTTCCTTGCATTCACATTTTTTTATTTAATGATAATCCAATTTTTGACCCATTTTCATGTCATTTATTTCCAAGTTTCCGATGACTTGTTAAAAGGTGACCCAAAATTGCACTTCCAGAGTCTATAACTTTAATCAAATTTAATCCGATCTTCGAAGATTGTGGTTTTTCATACCTCTTTTTAATGAGACTTATTTTTGATTTTTTGATTCCCTAAAAATCTGCATTAATTTTTTCATTTTAAGGTTTATCAATTTTTTACGGATATTCATTTTGACATTTCAGGTTATATAAGCTTCAGAGTGCTTCAGTTTGCTTCCTTCTTTGTTTAGGATTATATATAATACGTTGTCTTTAATAATTAAAACAATTAAAAGCTCATTGCACCTTAAATACATCCAATTTTTCAAACGACTTTTTTTTACGTATACGTTATATTTATTGGGAGTAATAGATTACTAGAAAATAAAACCAATTAGCATTAAATGGCAACCCTTCTCTAATTTCGTGAGACAAATATAGAGAGTTGTTAAAAATTGAAAGACAAATAACCTGCATTTTGAATATAAAGACAAAAGTATTGTTTTTAAATATTCCGCACTTGTGTGCAAATTGAAAAAACACCGTTTAGCACACAGTAGCACCCAGTCGATACCTAATTTACACTCCCATTGAGCAACTAATTTAATTATTCGCACATGTCCATCGGATTTGCTCTCAGTTTCTCACAGTTTCACTACCAAAATTTGTCTCACTGTCTCTCTGTTTTTCTCTAGCTCTCTCTGTCTTTTCCCATAGCCCCCTCTCTTTCGCTGCTTATCAACCCCTCTCTTTCTAGTTGTGGAACTGCCTTCCATCGCCAACCGCTCAGTTGTTGTACGGCTTTTGTTGCCATCGGACGTGACTTGTATTTATTTATTATTTTTTGTCGACGGGGCCAGCGAAAACGAAAACACTCGCCATAAAATAAACAAAAAACTATTTTTAGGCTGCAAATCTGAAATATATTTTCTCGATCAACTGCAGCAGGAGCATAGAACCTATAATAATGGACTGCAAATCGCGTCGCGGCACCAAAATCTCGGTGATCGCCTTGGGCAGTGCCCTCTGTTTCGTGATGATGGCATACTTTGTGTTTGGCGATAGTAACGACGAGCAGGGTTTGCGGAATCTACGGATGATATCCATAGTAAGCTGCTGCCACGGCTAGCATAAGCTATAATATTTAGTAAACAAAGGAAACTGAGTACTGTGTTTATCAATCCACCAGCTGTTCCGACACGGGGCCAAGAATCCGAGTGGCTTCTATCCATTGGATCCACATGCAGCGCACGATTGGCAGGGCGGCATGGGAGCCCTTACACCGGTTCGTAATAGATACAGTAGAGCTTCAGTAGTCACAATCCTTAAATGGTTAGATACAATCGATTTCATTTCATATCTAAACCTCTTCATTTGTCTCATTTAACAACTAATCAACTAATCTATAAAAATGTTTTTTATCAATATCATGATTGCCAGAATTATATTTTTCAATTGGTTTCTACTTGATGTCCAGCTTCTAATCTACAAAACTTCAATCATTAAAGTCCAATGACTATAAATAGTGTCATTTAAATACTAGAATTTCAATTAGGTTTTTTATAGCTCAGATAAGTAAAATCACTCGAATTGCTAAGTCCAGATGCAACTATGTTAATAGAACTGCTTTTCCATTAATTTGTTTCGAATTAATATTTAATTTTCTGCTTCCGACTGTAACAAACAAATAATACATTTTATGGTAGGCAAATGGCAATAGTTACAGAATAAGTGTGTATTAACTTAATACTTTCGGAAGTATCCAAATCAAATTGTCAATATTAAATGTATTACCATAGAAAAATAATATAAAATTCATCGGGCTAGAAACTAAACCGCATTACATTCTTTAAGTCTTATGGCTTGTCCCCATACAAATATGGGATGAAAGTAAATTAAATTACAATATTTTATTTAATTCTTCTCTCATAGAAAGGCAGTCTGCAGGCGTACAACCTGGGAAGGAACCTGCGCATGCGGTACTACCGGCTGCTGCCCTCGAACAGCCTCTACACGCAGCAGCAGGTGCACGTCCTCAGTTCGGCGGCGGAGCGGTGTGTGGTGCGTCAATCGTTCCGATAAGAAACCCTCTATTGGGTCTATAACTATACCTATCTGTCCGAGATGGGGGTGCCCTAATCAGTTGGCCGTGTGTTATCTTTTAGATGAGCGCCCAGAGCGTCTTGGCCGGCATGATGCCGCCGCTGGAGAACAACAATGTGCTGCCCATTCCCTGGCAGCCGGTGGCCGTGAATACGCTATCGCGCAATGATGATATTGTGAGTGCAATCTTGTAGCCATAAACCATGTTGCAAGTCATTATATAGTGCGATTACTCTTCCAGCTATTGGCCCAAAAGAAGCCCTGCTTGAAGTACGACAACATCCTGCAGAAACTCTACAAATCACCGCCAGCTGAACTCCAAAAACTGAACGAGGACAACTTGGAATTGTACAAGCTGTTAACTAAAAATACAGGCAAGGTGGGAGAGGCTGATTAAAAAGTTACACCAACATTGGTAGTTAATTTTTTTTTTTTTTATCGTATTGCTTTTATCTATGCTGTAATAAGTTCTTTAAAAAATATTTTGAACAATATTTACTCTAAATCGTTATAGAAATTTGCTATGGTGTCGATACTTAACTTATATTTTTTGCTTCTATCTCTTAATGGTTTTTATCTTATAGAACATTTCAAATGTACTGGATGTGGAGCTACTATATGGTACTCTTAAAACCGAAGAGGAGGCTGGTCTGGTGCTGCCCGATTGGACTGAGAATATATATCCCGAGGAAATCAGACCACTGGCAGAGCGTAGCTATTCGCTTTTTACCGAAACCAATCTGATGAAGCGGATTAAGGGTGGAGCCTTCCTCACAGAAATACTCTTTAAAATGCAGAATAAGCGAAAGAGGAACTTAAATCCGGATCGCAAAATATTTCTATATTCCGGGCATGATGTGACATTGGTCAATGTAATGAATTCCTTGGGAATACTGGATCAGACCACCAAGCTTCCCGAATATGCATCTGCCTTAGCGTTTGAGCTTCATCACAGCAAGTCATTTAGCGATGGTGACTTCGAAGTGAAGGTTAGTGATTGTCATTGTAATAAATCGTTGGTTTTTTAAAGCTTATTATAATCTTTGTTGCAGTTGGTTTACTATTACAACAGCGAAGACAAATTCCCCAAGGAGCTGACCATTCCCAATTGCGATGCACCGTGCTCGCTGACCCAGTTCGAGTCTTCGGTGAAGGCCCTGCTCCTGGACAACTATGATGAGACCTGCGAGAATCATCCGACTGACTGTAAAAACTGAGATTTCTTCCATTGTTAATCGTTCCTGATTGTTGAAAGTGTGCTGGTCTGGGGTGTTGCTTAGGTCTTTGGACATTTCAAAGAAATTTTCACTTTTTGTTTTGGGTAACTGGTTAATTGTAATTGGGTTAATGGCAGAACATTTTACAGATTTGGTCTTCTCAGAAAGGGTACAATTTTTTATAAACCTAAAAGTAATGCGAAATACAATCAGGACTAGGGTAATTATCTCAAAAAGACAAATCTTTACGTTATTCATTTGAAATCTCTACAAACTTTTTAAACACCCCAATATGCTAAGTTGTTGCTCCAAAAAATGTTAAACTTTTAATAAATATGTACATATTTAGACAAGAAGGCTGTCTTTCACATTTCACATTTGGCTGCCTCTAAAATCAGGTCAAAAGCTGGCACCCTTGTCCTCGGCATATAGAAAATATATGGGAACTTTCACCGTCTCGCTGACATGAACGATCTCTGTGTGACTAATTAGACGGATGGCAGCCAGTCCATAAAACAGCATTGGTAAGCCTATGACAACATGATAAATAAAGTGTTATAAGAGGGTTACTTTCTTAAAGACTGTCCTAATTTAAAAATCTAGTAAGAATATAAGTTTTAAAAGCTATATCCCTCTATTGAGTTATGACAGTCTTTTAGATCCCAACCAATATGATAGACTTACCCAAATTGATCACCTTCAGGAAGCGAAAGAACTTGTCCTCCAGCCAGAGGTCCTGAACCTCCCTCTTGCTACAGTGATACTTCATATACGGATAACAGGCGGTGCGCAGAATGTGGTAGTTGGTTCCACTGTCCAGAGTCCAGTTGAAGTGGGACATTCCCCTCTGATCGTTGGCCACATCCCGGAACTAGGTTTACCATCCTTTAATTTATTTATAAGCAAAAAGGAGCATCCTACCTTCACGAAATATGATGTCCAGGGTGGCTCATGGCATTGTTTCAAATATGCGGTCAATACTTCCGAGGCTCGAGGCTTCAGTAAAAGGCGGGTGAGCTGCATCCTAATTAAATCTCTGCCTTATTGCATCACACAAAATAATAACAATTGAGCTGGGACTATTTTGTTATTATTTTGTACGCTGTTATCGAATTCCCAGCTGTTCAAGAATCGATAGTAGCAGAAGTAGAAGTCCAGAGCTGTGCACTATTCCTTATCACAGAAAAATAGCTGAAACTTAATTTAATAACAGAAAATTAAAAAATAATACATTTTTTCTTATTTCAATGTTTGAATAACCCGTAATAAAATATTTTTAAATATCTACATATATATGATATAAATCTTTTCTAATTAAAAATAAAGTGGAAGGATGCTGAGGTTTAACTCTTATTAACCTTTATTTATTTAATTAATTATTATATCAAATTTCTTCAAAAATATTTAAAAAATTTAATTCGAAATAAATGTATATATATTTCTAGCTGTTTATAGATTGACAAATTTAAAGATACATTTAGCCGAAAAGTAGCTAAATTTACAACTTGGGGTGTCTTATCCATCGATTGCAGTGTAGCTATCGCTAGCTTAGCGCGCTTTATTTGAATTTAAATGCAAACGGAACTAAAATTTGATATAGATAACTTTAACCACCGCATATTTTTAGCCTTTCGGCAGTTAGAAGCACCAGCAAGAACACCCGGCTGACGGAGCACTTTACGCTGGACGAGCAGGTGGTCAACGAGGAGCTGTTGCAATATGAGGAGGGTTCGATGGAACGCACGGCACTGGAAACCGCTCTGCTGGGCGTTCTTAAGAAGGTAGAACACGTTCCCATCGTGATTAATGGCCAAGAGTACCAGGCCAAGGAGGAACTTCAACAGGTATTGCCGTACAACATCCAGCAACCCATAGCTCACTATGGCCACGCCCACCGCGTCCTCATCCAAATGGCCATCGATAAGAGTCTGGAGGCGCAAGTACAGTGGGACAGGACGAAACTCAGCGAAAGGATTGACACCTGGGAACGGGCAGCGGAACTGATTGCCGGAAGACATCGCTACAACATCATTGCGGCCACCATGTTGGGCCAGGGAAAAACCCTTCGTCAGGCGGAAACGGATGTGGCCGAATTGGTGGACTTTATGCGCATCAATCCTGTGTTCCTGCGAGAACTGGCCAACTATGAACCCATTAATGGAACCCTACGGGACTGCAGGAATTCCATGCGGTTGAGAGGACTTTCAGGTTGTGCTCTATAGATATACCTCAGTATCCATCAAATATTTATATCCTTTTATTTCCAGGATTTGTGGCCGCCATTAGTCCCTTCAACTTCACGAGTATTGCCGGCAATTTGGCCTACACACCGGCCTTGATGGGCAACTCTGTGCTTTGGAAGCCCTCCGATTCGGCCATTCTCTCCAACTATTTCGTCTTCAAGGCCATGCAGGAGGCGGGTGTGCCCAAGGGGGTGGTGAACTTTGTGCCCGCCGAGGAGACGACCTTCGCATCCGTCGTAACTCAGCATCCAAAGCTGGCGGGTATTAATTTCACTGGCACTTCCAATGTGCTCAAAGTGCTCTGGCAACTGGTGGCCCAGAATATCAACTTCTACGAGAACTATCCGCGTTTGGTGGGCGAGGGAGGGGGCAAGAACTTTCACTTCGTACATCCTTCGGCGGATCCGGAAATGACTGTGGCCTGTACTATTAGAGCAGCCTTTGAGTACTCCGGTCAGAAGTGCTCCTCCTGCTCGATGTTGTATGTGCCGGAATCACTGTGGGAGGATCACATCAAGGAGCCACTACTAAAAGTCACTTCCTCCCTGTTCGTGGGGCATGCCACCTACTGTGACTGCTTTTGTTCGGCTGTCATTAATCGGCGTGCCTACGATCGGATCTACATGTGGCTGAGATATATCGTACAGAGTCCTAGTTGTCAGGTTCTGATTGGAGGAACCTGTGACAAGAAACGCGGTTACTATGTGGATCCAACGGTGGTGCAGGTTAAAGATCTGGATAATATCATATGCCGGGAAGAGCTGCTGGCACCCATTCTCGGTGTCTACGTTTATCCGGATAGCAAACTCAAGGAGACCTTGGCCAAGGTGGCGGAGATCAATCATGGCTTGGCAGGTTCGGTGTTCGCCAAGGATCAGAACTTTATACAGGAGGCCTATGAGGCCTTCAGATTCAATGTGGGAAACCTCAATGTGAATGACAAGTCCACCGGTTCGATGGTAGGTCAACAGCCATTTGGAGCGGGTCACTTGACCGGTACCAGCGATAAGTTGGGAACGCCCCACTGCCTCCTGCGATGGACTTCACCCCAGGTGATCAAGGAGTCGTACAAGCCACATGTGAACATCTATTACCCGTATATGCAGGTCAACGAGCAAAATCAGGTCATCGTTCCTATGGAGAGCGAGCAAAAAGAGGCGGTCGCCCAGGATAACAACTCCATTGCGGCCTCCAGCGAAGAGGGCAAGCCCCTAATATAACATCTTATTAGAGCTTTTAATTCATAGTCAAAATTTCTGTTACAATAAATTAAAATAAAACTAAAACGTTAAATGACTTTATTTTTCACATATTTAAGGTAAAGTTCTAATAATGCAAGCGAAAGTTTTAGATCCCATTTTAGAAACTAAATCTATCGTATAAGTCCATTCATAATTTTAAAAGTTGTGAAGGTGAAATAAGGTATTTATTCAAACCTGACTATCTCAATACTTTTGGAAATAACATCAAATATGTTAAGTAGTTACACAGGATAAACACAACCCACTTAAATGATATACTGCGAAGTCCTAGCAAAAACATGAGATGTCTAGATATCTTCTTACGATTTCGTGTTTTCTTTTGATACGGATCTCAGTGCCCATCAGCTCCGCGACGGTAGAAGTTCAGAAGCTCAATATGCCTTTCAAGGAGGCCGCGACCTGGTCGAGAATGCTGGATGACATGGGTCCGTCCCATGTCCACAGACTATATAATGCCTATCGGGATCGTTTGCGGGGCGAGGGCGATGATGTCGAAGGTGAGGTAAAAATAAGTGCAATGGAATTGAAAGATGTTGCTAGGAAATCAACTGAGCCCAAGGCTTTAGAAAGGGCTGCTTTAGAAATTCCCATCTTCTCCGATGACTGGCCTATTTCACAGGAAAAAACAATCGAACCCATTGCCAAAGAAAAAGATCGCCCCATTATCAAATACGATGCCACCGATGATCAGCCCAATCCATCTGGAAAATGCCTTGCCCGTCTTCCAAATCAGAGTAGAGCAAATCAAAGTGATATAGTAAAACCAAAGGCTAAAGCTCCTTTGGTAAGTAGTATGATCATACTGAAAATGGATGTGCCGGAAAAAATGCTAAAAGTAAAACCGCCGGAAAAGATGAAGGACCCTGGTGAGCGCCGAATCTTCGAACTGAATCGTATATACAACGAGTTTTTGAAAGCCTGGCAACAGCCAGTCCAAAGTTTACCCGCCAAGACTGAAACCCCAAACAAAGTCACGAGCTCTTCAGGATCACAGAGATTGAGTGCACTATTCGAATTAATGGATGTGGTGGAGCGTCTTCAAAAGAGCGATTTGGTTAAGGAATTGGCCCAAAAGATTAACGAGGAAATGGAACCCAATCTGCAGAATCAAATCAAGCAGGATGCTCTTTTGGTAACAGAAAGTAGAGCCTCATTGAGAGCTATTAAAAAGAATGATCTTTCCGGGATCTTTGAAAACGTGGAGCCCGGAAGCGCTTCCATAGCGTTCAAGAGAATGTTGGATGATATTAACTCCAGAAGATCAACGATCAAAGCTGGTGGACTGTACGATGAGTACAAGAAGGGTTTTTGTGAGCTATTCAGCAATCAAAAATTTCCCAGGGAGTCGCTGATTACCAGCGAAGCGGATTATCCTTTGGATAGCGAAACGAGTCGAAAGAATAATGACAATTTCCCCTGCCGGTGTGATAACTCAAAACCGACTCCCTTAAGAACTAACCAACCAGAAGATAAGACCCAAAGCAAAGTCAGTGCGCCGGTTGCAAATGCCAAACCAAAAATGAAGTATCTAAAGGCCCTGGAAACATATGTTAAAATGAACAAGGAGACTAACCAAAACGGCGGTGTTGTTACGGTTGAAAATCCGAGGACAAACATAAACTATCTGAAGGCTCTGGAAACCTTTCTTAAAATGAACAAGGAGAGTAACGAGAACGGCGGCTTAAAGCCTTATTATTTACCAAATTCTAAAAATCGTCAGCTAGTATGGAATGACATACCTCTGATTAAACCAGGTCTAAGTGAAACGCCCAAGAAAACTTTGGAAAGTAAACCGAAATATAAGCCTTCTAGCACACCCATCAAAGAGAATTTTGTGCCTGAAAAGGAATCCAAGAAAGAACAGAATTTTAAAACTATTCCAAAACAAGAGACTAAAGGTGTTCACCAGTGTACACCGAAGAGTGAGACTAAATTGGAGCAGGGTTTCTCAAAAGCTGAAAGTAAAGGCGAGCAGTGTATCCCAAAACCTGAGTCTAAATTGGAGCACGGTATCCCGAAAACTGAAACTAAATTGGATCAGGGTATCCCAAAAACTGAGACTAAAGCCCACTCGATTAACCCCTGGCAAGATGTTTTCTCAGGACTGGACCCTAAGCAAATTATCAGTGGATTGAAGGCCATCAAACAATCTTCCTTCTTCAACCTGGCTGATGAGTATCAGAAGCAAATCGACAACCTCAATCAGGCATTAAAAACAAAGCAAAGTTGGTGGAAGGAGGTTGTGGAGAGGGGCAAAGCTCCTGTCAGGACGCCCATGAAAAGAAATGTACTCATTAATAATCCCCCAACTGGATCCGCTATGCCGGTGCCATATCCCGAAGTTCTAGTCAATCAGGCACCACAAATGAGTTGCCATAACGTCATTGATAACATGGCCTCTCAAATGAATCTTTCACCTTTGGAAATGGCTCAGAGAATTGTGGGAACTAGTCAAAATACTGCATTCAATTCAGGAGCTGGTCGAGTTGGATTCGTGCAAACTAACATGCAACCAGGTAAGTTGGTAAAAATAAGTTTTAGTTATTTTGACTTATAAATATCCTTTAAAAGCTAGTCAGATCGGAAGTGGCTCCAAGAAAGGACAAGGGTTCATGTGCCAAGTACCATGCCAACCAATGGGTCAACAGCCTCAGCCCCAGCAACAACAAGATCCCCCGGAGCAAACGGAGCAAACGGGGATTTCCCCGGTGCTAGACAAGATCCTCCAGCGTTTGGAGAACATTCAGGCCACCAAATGCAATCAGACGACAGAAGAGGTGTCGGAGAAGGAACTGCCCTGCTGTTTTGTGGATCCAGCTGATGGTAAGATATTAACTTTGAGCTAGGATATATAACAATTTGATTAATACAGGTGCCCCGTGTGATCTGAATGGCTCCTGGGAATCTCTTGTCCTGGGAGTTCGCATAAATATCCGATCCAATGCTACAACGACTGATCAAGGGGAGGAAAAGCCAAAGCCCACCTGTTCCCAACACAAAGCTAGTCGTACCCGCCGCAGATTTCTGCGGCAGTGCGTCAAGATGAACAAGACTCAGTTGAAGGAGATCGCCGAGGTGAACTCTCCCAAACAACGCGGTGTGGCCTTAAATATTAGTGTGCAGGATACGGTTCCACCGAGAGCCCACGATCTCCTGGATAACCTCACCGACTGGAGCTTTTCGGGCCATGCCGCAATGATCCTCGGCGGACCCATCTCAATCTCCTTCCGCAAGGAGAACTCTAACCTGATTGGACACTTTGTTGGCTACTGTCGCACCTGCGGCTGCGTGGATACCATTTTCGGGTCCTGGACCTTTTGTCAGCCCTCGCGGGACTGCCAGGATATCTGTATGTCTATTGTGGACCGGCGGGATATGCTGCGGCGATACAGCATGGATGAGCGGCGAAAGAATCGATTCAAGGAGCAGCTCTACATAGGCAGCAAGTTCGCCAAAATGGAAAAAGAGCGACTGCGGTCCGAGCGGGAAAAGTACGAAAAGCTTCGGAACCAAATTCAGGGCGAAACTGATGCCAATACTCCTAGTCCTAAAAGTCAAAGCTGTTCCAAAAGTTGATATCATTTAATTTTTTATTTTGATTTCGTTTTATTTTAA
Organism: Drosophila kurseongensis; assembly: GCA_018153305.1. NCBI lineage: Eukaryota > Metazoa > Arthropoda > Insecta > Diptera > Drosophilidae > Drosophila > Drosophila kurseongensis. The sequence continues at coordinate 3,573,771 of JAECXX010000051.1, forward strand.
TATTTATTTTATAAAATGGTTCTATTAAGTTTGCTCATATAGAAATTGTACTGAATTTAAATAATCTTTTAAAAGAAAATATTTTTGAAAATATTGAATGAGTATTGCATTTATTTTCGATAAAAAAAAGATGCGTGGAATGACTTTTATAACTGCTTCTTTGTCTTATTATTTTCGGTTATTTTTCCTAGGAACAGACACAGATCCCCAAAACCAAAGTTTCAAGTTAATGTTCTCAATTTATTTTGTTAAGCATAAGTAATTTACAAACGATTCTCTTGCCTTTTCTGGTGGTGAATAAAGGACATGGTGGCACCAATCGAACGCCCAACACAATGCGGGTCCATTTGTCCATCCAGGATGCATTGCCTCAATAGTCCTACCGCGTATTCCTTGATCTTGGACTTAGTATCGTCATTGTCGATCCGTTCCAGTCGCCTATCCACCTTGTGCATTAGGACGTAGGCCTCGGGATAATGAGCCACTTCGTAGGGCCACCAAAAAGCAGGCGGCTGAGCCAGGGATGAAGTGGTATCCCGCTGAGCCGGATAATCCTCCGCAGATCCACGGATAGTGTTGGCCTGGACCAGAGCCAGGGCCGAGATGAGTAGAATCACCAGAGTAGAGGCCATTGCAACGACTGCTGTTAAACTGTGAAAACTCATTCAATACCTAAGCCTTTTATAGGCCTTACATGAGAATCGCGTGGATGCACTGTGGGAAAAAGGGCTTTGTCACCACATTGTTGCTATTCAGACACGAGCATCTCACTTATTTACAGGGTTAACGCAGGTCATTGATTAACAGGCTATACTAAAAAATAAATAAAATTATTGATAAGCTACATCAACGCCATAATGTTTGGAACGATCAGGAAAATTATCAATATTCTTATCAAAAAAATACAATGTATTGTTTCCAAAATGACTCATTAAATATATATATTTTCTTAGAATATAGTTTTTCCTAAATGCATAGCAATTTTTCTTATGCATTTAATGTACAAAGGGACTTTTTTTAAATATCAAAAAATGTAAAATATTCACTTCTTTTTCTTATCGATTTTATTGGTAATCCAGTCCACGATTTCCTGTCGTAAATAATAATATATTTAATATAATAATATTTAAAATGTTTTAATAATGTGGAGCTTAACTTACCTGAATTCCAGCGCCTGTCTGCATGGAACATTCTTTAATCGTCCAATCCCGACCCTCTAAGCGATCTAGACCCATCAAATCGATTACTGTGGACATGGGCAGAGATCCCGAAGTGTCCTTTTTATTGGACAGGATTAGCAGAGGAGTTTTATCAAGTTCATGATGCATCAGGACATCGCATAACACACAACGAGCCTCGCTTAGGCGCACTGCATCCTTGCTGTCCAGTATAAAAATCTACGTTTCTAGGATTATAGTCAAATCTATTACTCTTAAGACACTTTTCTTACCAAGACTTTTGCTTTCTGGTAATAATTGGGCCACATCTGCCTGTTCTTCAGATCCCCGTTAATATCCCACAACTGAACTTTGTAATTATTGATTGTGAGGGTCCATTCACTGACCTGCTTGTTAGGTTCCTTGGACTGCAAATATTCTAGGGTGTAAGTTTGAAATAAGCTAACAATCTATTCTTACTTCGCCATTATAAATTTCCGACAGGCGGGCAGTCAAGGTGGATTTCCCAGCATTATCTAACCCCAGGATAAGCAGACGGGATCTATGTGAACCCGTGGGCAGGATCTTTTTGATGAGCGAAATGGGTCCGTAAAAACACATGGGGATCGGAATGTTGTGTTTACCTCTTTTCCCAAATGTTTTTAGTAATAAAATGTAGTTCTTTGGTAGAAATGAAGGATTTACAAAGCAGAGCCTTCTATGTTCCCTTAATCATTATTACATTTTCCTGGAATAAGGACATTTTTTAAAGTTTGTATTTCTCATTAGCTTTGTATAGTATTTATTTAAAAAGAACAATGTTCTTTACAGGGAGCAAGATTGAATTGGAATTAAAACAAATAAATAGTAATAAATTAAAAGTATGTCTTCAATTAGAGATTAAATCCTTGTTTATATTGAGGTGACATTATAATTACGTATATTTATGTTTTCGATCTTAGGAAAAAACTTAACAGGCGAAGGTTCCGATAATTAAGATTACTTCTTCATGTTTTTGCAGACCCAGTCCATTCCCTCCTTGAGACCAGTGCCATCCACAGCGGTGCACCCCTTGATTTCCCAGGTGCGTCCCTGCAGTTGCACCAAACTCATCTTCTCGGCCACCTCGGAGGCAGTCATGGCATCCGGCATGTCCTGTTTGTTGGCGAAAATCAGCACTGGAATCTGTTTTAGCCGGTTGTCCATCAGCATCTCGAACAGTTCGCTGCCCGCTTCAGGAAGTCGAGCCCGGTCCGTACAGTCAATTACGTAGATCTGAAATAAACAAATGATTTGAATTTGATTTGATTAAAATACATATTTAAATCAATTATAGTCTTACCAGCACATCAGTATTGGCAAAGTAGTTCTTCCAATATGGCCTGATCTTCCATTGTCCCCCGATATCCCAAACATTCAGTTTGAAACCATCGGCTGCCACGGATTTGATGTTAAATCCGGCCGTGGGCGTTACCTGCGGGGTTTCACTCCGTATTTTATGGGGAAATCGAAAGCATTTCGCGGCCCTCATACGCACCGTGGTAATGTCCTCCGAAGCCAGTTGCTTCAGTATCGTAGTCTTGCCCGCGTTATCCAATCCCAGAAGCAGGATGCGAGCCTCCTTTTCCGGATTGGGTCTCAGTTTACGCAACAGCGAAAGCAGACCCTACAATATTTGAAATATTCATTATTTTTTGCGTTAAGAGATACAATTTTAGTCAATGTTAGAAGAGAAACTCCAGAAACAAAGTATAACCTGATTTGGTTTGCTCCTAATAGTCTCGATAGAATTGTTCTCTGAAAAAAACCTTGAAATGATTAATGACACAATTGCCACTTCCAAATGCAAGATTATGAATGTGATTTGGGCTAACGATTTTAGTTGAGAAAATAAATGGTTTTTGTGTTTTTTGTTTATAGAACAAAAAGAGGCTTAAAAGAAAAAGGTGCACCTGATGATAGATAAGAAATAGCTTATCAATTTGTATACTATTACAAAACTAAAATGTTTGAATTGTGATAAGTGAGTGCAACAGAAGCATTCAGTAATTTTGATTTTAAGGTAATGGCTGCTAATAGTTTTATTGGCCAAATTATATAATATAATTGCTTATTAACTTTGTGAACACATAACAGTAAGAGTGAAATTTAAATGGAGGTTGAAAAAATTATTGTTGGTTTTGCAACCAGACATATATTATTGAATGTCTTTGAACAAATATGGTTAATACACTGAAAAAGGGTAAAACTGTTATCAACTGTAGCTTCTAGTTTTTCCGAACCACCCATTTTTTTTTGAATGGCGATAAGTTAGCGCCAAAACTTGGGTATTAGTGCTGGAAAAAGTTCTTTTGGAAGCGCAGCCAACATAACGAAGTAGTGTTGTAAAGTTTTGGGGTTGGTTTCCATAACAACGATCGCGAAATGAAAACAAACCGAGCAATTACGGAATAACAAGGCACTTAATTGGCTGTTACGGAACCGGGAGATAACCTACCATCCTATAATCAACGGGGGAACGGAGGCCGGAACGATCTGCGTCACTATAACTATATCCCTTGGATCGGATATTCCGATAAAACGGTGGCTGCCCAGCGACGGAGTCTTCTGGTGGTCAAAGTCGGGAAAAGTTGGGGTTTCCAAGAACTGGATCAACCACCAAACACAACATCACAGGTTCAGCGCTGCACAACTACTAAAAACAAATACAAATTCGCTCAACGCTCCAACAAATTCCGGCAACAACAACCAAGCGTCGCCGAGCAACCGCTGCAAAGGAGCGAAAGAGAGGGGCCGAGCGGTGGCGGCAAAGTGGGTGGGGGAGCGGAATTGGAATTGGAACGGGAAGAAGATGCCGCTGCTATTTACGGGCTTCAACGCATTTGGCCAGCATGAATGTGTCAGCAGAGACGTCGACTGCGCAGCCGGCTTTAGCGGTTTGTAACCGGCAACAAAAGCCGACGATCATTTACTTAGTTCCCTACAGTAGACACTAGCTAACTCAAATCAGAAGCTTGCTTAGGCAAGCCACAGCTTACATCATAAAGCAGCTCTACAATAAAACTAGCTTATTTGTATAAAACTTAAGTCTGATTTCTGAACTATACGGTAGGATCAACATAGAATTTGTAAATTTAAAACCTACTTTTATAATACCATAAGGACGGTAAAATGTATATTTTAATTATTTGTTAGGCAATAGGAAAAAATAGAAAACTGTCACTTATAAATGTTATTTTTAGAGAGGTCCCACTGTACGCATACTAATTCAATCCTGCCTTTATTACAGAAATAAATGCGCCGGTCTCGACTCAGAACCAGTGCACGATTTCGATCGGCTGGCGGTATGCGGCCCTCGCCTTTGGCCGGAAGTTATGGCTGCGTGGGCTCTTGGATGATGGCCCAAATGAGTGCGTGACCCTCGAGGCGGCGGGGGACATTAAAGCCTTGGCCGCTGGCGATTCCCACTGCCTGGTGCTACTAGAAAGCGGTCAACTGTACCGGGTGCAACCCAAACTGCAAGCGAAACTACTAGTTGTCAGACTAGAAGCTCCACCCCAATCCAATTCGGGAAGAAAGCGCTCTTTTTTTGGGGCTCCCAAGGCGCCCTCATCGCCGATCATCGAGCACATTGCCTGCGGATCACATATAAACGTAGCGGTCAGCTCGGAAAACGCCGTGTTCAGCATTCCGAGCTGCCTGCACCAGTTTGCCGAGCGCCAGTTCCGGGTGAAGCAGCTCCAATGTGGCCATGAACACGCCGTACTCCTCAATGTCAACGGTGACGTATTCACCTGGGGAAATGGACTGTAAGTGAGGTCATGAATGCCCTTGGTTGTGCAAAAATACCTTTCGCAGGAAGTTTGCCAAATATTTGGGTCTTATTTTGGAAAATAATCTTGAATTATTTGCGATAAGCTTTAAATATTTACATAAGAAGGGGAAGTCATAAAATTTAGTTTAAATATTTTCAGAACATATCTAAGAAAAAGGTAGTTTTAAACAAATAAGCAATTTTAACAAACTTGTAGTTACATAACTAGTTTTCAATTTAAAACCCTTTTGAAATAATGTAAAAAGTGTTTACTTATAAGTAACAGAATTTATTTTCTTGTAAGGGTATTTAAAGATTTGAAGCAGTAATCTAACGATTTTCCTAATCACATTTCTTACTATTTCTGCACACTCGTGTTATAATTAACAGGCGCGGACAGTTGGGTCAGGCCGTACTCAAAGTGGAGGAGACGCCGCAATTGCTGGAAGCGCTGGCGGGGATTAAGGTAAATATTTTTCTTGTCCACTTATCTTAACTGTCACAATATGAAGTGCCTTGCAGATAACTCAAATAGCAGCTGGTGGTTGGCATAGTGCGGCCATATCCGCCTTTGGAGACCTCTACACCTGGGGCCTCAACTGCAGTGGCCAGCTGGGCATGCGTGTGATGAAACCCGGGGGCTTCCTAAAAGAGCCCACTGTATATCCGCTGCCGCAGTTGCAAGATCTGCCCGAATGTGGTTGCTCCAAAGAGGCAAAGAGCAGTGATCATGATAATGATGACTGTGCACCGCTGAGGGTGTTCGCTGGATCTCGTCACACTCTGCTGACCCGGCTGTGCGGGCGGCTATGGGCCAGTGGATGGTGCCAGCACGGTCAGTTGGGAACGCAGCTCCAAAACCGGTCTTATATGGACGCATTTCAGGCCCTTGATGGAATCAGGTTGAACACTTGCTCCGATGATATCCTTCTGTGGTCCTTGGTCAACTGTGCTTTATATAAAGGATCAGGAAATTGAAAAATAAAACAGACTGAATCCTAAATGGAAATTGGTATTAAAAAGGCCACAAAACATAATTAACTTTATATTTTACAAAGTTAAGAGGGTAAGTTTAATATTAAAACAAAAATAATACATTTAATATATATTTTTTTGTTATTAATAAAAAGGATAGGTAATATTTTTATTAAAGATTTGTTTTAAAAAGCTTTGCAGTTTTGTAAGCTTTATTTCTTAGCACAGCAAATACAAGCACCAATTTACTTTCGACTTGTATATTTTTCGGCGGGTGAAAACATGTAGAAATGATTTACCTCACTGTTGCTTGTAAAATAAGTCGTTTTTTACTGTAAAATATTTTCTTAAACTAAAGTAATTTTTGAATTTAATTTAAGATAATTACTGACATTTAAAATATTAACTGACATATTACGATTTTTTTAAAACATATCCAAGATACTAGTGCAAATTTCACTTGATCAAATATTTGGTCTATTTTTGTCCTGTAACGATTATCAAATTTTAATTAAATTTCCATTCTCATAAGTATTTTTTTTTGTCGGCTTAAGCCTCACAAACAAAACTCTAAATCGATTACTTTCGTTTCCTGTATTATATGTAGATTTGGATTAGCTTATGCTGCGTAGGCGTTGGAATAAGTGTTTCTTTTGAGTAAATCGAAATTAAAAAAATCCAACTAAAGGCTAGAGGTGAGGAGAACCGTGGTGCATGGCGTAAGTTGAGGTGGCAGGGTGTTGTCCCTCGGCCTGTATTCAACATTCCCAATTCTCAGTCCCAGCGTATTCATCGTCCTGTTCTGGCGTCTGTCCGTGCAACTCCTTTACCCGTACGGATACATGGACTGTTCGCTGCAGGAAGCTCTGGGTAATGAGAACCTAATATGGAGCAAGGGGGATCGGATAGAGGTGCAGCTTTTGATGCTGATGCGGGACTCCTTTCGGACCACGATCGTGCTCGTGATGATGATGGAGATGTTGGCCTGGCTGGACGCAGCTCTGAATCTTCCAATGGCCCTGGCCGCCAGACTTTAGTCTCGGCAGCGAACTCTGTCCCTGTCCAGTTCTCGCACCATTTCATTTACTGCCCCATCAAAACAACAGTACTCAAATAATTTCGTCTTGGGGTAGGACCGCCATTGTGCCAACGTTCGTCGTCGTCGTCGTCGCTGCCCATTTAATCAGTAAATTTTATTTTTAAAAATGTTATTAAACAATATTTGCCTTAGCAAAAGTCAGACGCTCACAGTGCAATAAACTTCAGCACTTGAGTCGCTCGACTGACTGATTGACTGATTGACCAAACGACTGACGTTGGGATTTTTTCTTTGTTTTAACTTTAACTCGGCGCGAACTCGTGATTATTTCGATTTCGTGGAAGTGCGTTCCACGCGAAGGTTTCGATCGGAATTTCATGCGTGGCATATGGGTTTTATTCGTTCTGATTACAGTTCAATTGATTGCTTCTTTGATAACATAGGCCTTCTTAAAGTGCTATTTTTCTGAATTTTATATGGTTCGGCGAATTGTTTTCAAGGGATTACGAAAATGTAGGCATTTTATAACGGGTACTTAAGTTTCTTTTCTTACACATTTATACTTTTATGAGTGGTTATAAAACGAACAATTAGGTTTAAAAACCTAAAGAGTTTAATCCATTTTATTTTCGAACAAGGTTATTTAACCTTTTTTTGACTTAAATATGCATTGTCTTTAAGAATATATTTTAAAATTACATACAAATGTGACTTATTCCAATTTTCATTTATAAGATTTATAGAATACATTCGAGTCAGTATCCAGTTTCCCCTTTATTGTAAATCATTTGCCTTTTTCAGCTATTTGCTGTCCGTCAAAATTAAAATATTTTATCCTAAGATACATTTTCTAAGAAAACTAAAGAAAGCTTTCTTAATTTGACAACCGTCTGGGGCAGGTCTTTTAATTTTTAGAAATATCCGTTTCCGTAAAATCAATTTCTTGTAGGGCCTTTAATCGTCGTCGCAGCCCCATCAATTATAAATGCCTATATATACGTTCCCGATCCCATAAGCGAATTTTCCGCTGTATGGTCCGCGAGCGAGTTCAACGCTTTTATGTTATTTGCCAAATGAAAAAGTAAAAAACAAATGTTTATCTTATAATGCACTGGGTGGCAGTTCAGTGGAGTTCTGGCGACACGCACACATGGTGCGTAAATAGGCTTTGCTTTTGGGCTTTACTTTTCCATTTTATGACCGTTTTTTTTTTTTTCGTTGGCAAACTTTGTTATCGTCGAAAAAAGAAACTCCCGGTGGAATATATGTAGTCTGAGCGAAAAGGAAAACGGAGGGGGGGAGTCTTGTCAGTTTTAGGTCGCGAAACTATTTGCAGCTAGAAATTGCCACCGCGCGGTGACTAAGAGAAAGAGAGGGCCAGATGAGTCCAGAAAGAGAGGGCGAGATCGCCGGGGAGTTCAAGCGCCTCGCTCAAGGCAATTTTTGCTGTCTGCAGCTTATCAGGGCAACTGGAACCACTCAGAGCAGCGAGTACGAAAAAGTGCTAATTGTAAGCCCCCCTTTTCGAGGCGTTTTCGTTACTCGAAAATTGTAATTCATGCGTGCCAGCAGACGCCAAAGTTTCAACAGAACTCAGTCAATCATAACCGACCGACAAAAAAGTGCCCAAGAACACTCCTCTTTGGCCAGGGAGTCAGTAGCTGTCTGCACCTTCGGTTTGGGGAGTGTTTATGTTTGCCCTCTGTCCATGTCCAAGTCCAAGAAGCAGATGGAGATCCCTCCAAGTGCGTGCCACTCCGCAACGCTGAGCAGTGGCCACCAACCAGTAGCCGATTCGGAGTCGGATCCATGTCCATGCTCGAAAGCCAAACAATCAACACCCGCCTCAATAAAAGTACAGGGAATGCTCGTAACTTGCTTTAAAATTTATGAAGGAAAAGCTAGCAATTCAGGAAAAAGTTTAACCCATTTAAAATAAATTACCTTTATGGGTGCTGAGTGTGAAAATAAATGTGAGGTGTTAAATTCATTTAATTGGTTATAACAGATTGGTTAATTTTATAATAGGAGTCGAATTTACTTTAGGTATAATTAGCTTTAGCTAACGTAAATAGACTATATAAACCTCCATATTTGTTACATTTATAGACCTTTCACTGTACTTGCTTGGGCCTTTTTTGTGAGTTGTGTGCGAAAACATCATCACTCCCATTTCCTGACCTACCTTGGCGCCTCGCCTGGCCAACACGTGTTCGCATGGAGTGGGTGTATCTGTGTGCCCACAGCCTATTTGCTTTTGGGCGTACATTGAACCGCAAAGGCCCAGAACTTGGCGCCACCCCCAACTAATCATCACTTTGTTGCTGCGTTAATGACTCGCCTTGGATTTGCCAGCGCCAACTCCCTTTGGAGCTTCCCATTTAAGTGGATGCACCAAAAACTGAAAAAAAGAAAATACACAGAGGGAAAAGGAAGTCGTGTTGGAGAGCGTGTTCCCAAAACGTTTTGGCATCCCAAATGGATGTCGGTGCTCCTCCCCTATCACTCAAAGTGCCATAAAAATTATGCATGAATGTATTTGCTTCATTTCTACATGTTTTTTCCTTTTTGGCCAAATATAAAAAGTGCCGCAACCCCCCAAAAAAAAGGAAAAACCAAAAAATGAAAAAAAGAAAAAGGGAGAACGAAAATGAAACGAATGCAGCAGCGTCGCATTTTTACGGCTCCATTCATGTGACGACGGAAGTGTCAAGTGGCTGTTGGCAACTCGTCGTCGACGGGAAAAACTTCCCAACCCCCCCAAAAAAAGGCGCACCCACCCACTTTTCCTGGGCGTCCTTTTCGTCAACGTCGCCTCTGTGCATCGAAAATGCCGTTATTGTTGCCAGTTGTCTACATGCTCTATGCTCCCATGTACATCACATCACATCAGATCCCCCTGGTCCCCGTTTTTTTATTTTGCCACCGTGAATCCCTTCTGCCCATGTCTACTACGTGTGCCCAAGTTGCATTCTCGCTCTCTTTCACACCCTCTATACCCGTCTCTTTCGCCACTGACGTCTGTCGTCGAGTGGGCAAACTTTTTAGCGTATGCATGTGTATGTTTCGTTTTTCACCATTTTTTTCTCACATTTTTCTCCATTTTTCCCATTTTTTTGTGTGTACTTTGCTTCATTTTTCTATGCCCTTCATTTAGCTGGCTTTGTTCTTTTTGGGGTACAGTTGTGCTCGTAGGGTTAAGTAGCCTCTGCCCCGGACGAATAAGTAGCTGCAGATGCCAGATCCAAAAGTTGACGTCTGCACTTTTCGGAATAGGCAGTGGAATGGTTCCTAAGACAGCACTTTCCGGGTTCGGAACTACTACTTTAAGACAAATATTTGAACATAAAAGAAGTAAGAAATCCATCCATAATGATACCAACAATAAAGCAAACATTATTGTCCCAGATACGGAATACATTGCATCGTAAGATTAATGTATCGATTTTAGAGTATGAAATATTATCGCCAAAAGCTTCAGCATAAATTATCAAGGCTACCCAAAATCGTCAACAATTTAATGTCCAATTTATTAATATTTGGGCTTACTAAATTTATATTGATTACAGTTAGAATGCCATTTAACATCGTATATTGTTCCTAATACATTATTGTATGTAAAATTTCAAATATCATCCAAATAAAATCTAGACTTTTAATTAGTTCCTAAACAAAATCACAATCAAAGTAATTTTGAGTAATAAATTGCTTTCGATTATAGCTGCATCTAATCTTTATGGTTTCTAACTATAATATATATTTGGAATTCGATTTCCCGTGCTGTCTTATTTAACATCATGGTTTTTTTAAATTCCTTTAAACAAAACAAAGTCACAGTACCGCAAAGGGGTTATCGGAAAAAAACTTTTCACCATTGCTGTTTTAATTCCATTACGCACAACTAAGGAACTAATAGTAATTCCTGAATTAAAACCCAACGGGGATGGCAACAAAACTTCCCAAAGAGTCACTGAAATTAATGACATTTAACTACGAACCCTTGACCCGCCGTCCTGGAACAAAACTCCATGTTTTGGCACCCACTCCTGCTGAAAATGCCATGACAGCTGTCTAATTTGTCGCCGTAATTTGCGTTGACAAGTTGATTGTCCCGTTCATGCCAGCCACTCCCTAATTGCAGTTAGCCACTTACATAACCAGCAATGATAGACCCGATTACATGATTACACTGGGACCCGCAGAGTCCGGGCCAAAATCCACGAGACCACGACAGCCTGGTCCATGGGGCTTTCGCTTTCGATGCCCGATGCTTTCTGGCCTAGCTCATCCTCTGCTCCTCTGCCTGTTGGCCATCTGCATTGCACTGCGTCTGCCGGTCTAATGAAATTCTGTTGCCACTTTTCGACCTTCACTGGAGTTTCCACTCCCTCCCACCGCCACTCCATCATCTCGCTGCAGTTTTTGGCCAAACAAAACGCCCAAAACGGCGTCCATTCGTGGCCGTGGCCATGACCATGCTGCCTTGGCCTGCCCCACTCCGTCTGGCCCCGTTCGCCTCTCGGTTGTTATTTTTGGCATCACCAGCATCAGCATGGAAACGAAACGAAACGTGCTGCCTGCCAGACTGCATTTCCCGGCTCTGGCCGCGTGCCACCAGCTGCCTGTTGCCTGCTGGCGGTTCACTGAGAAAAGAAATGGGTTGTTTGAATTGCAATTTATTCAGATACAAAAAGAGCAAATACGATATGTTTTTTTAATCAAAAAATATACTAACAGGCTTCATTACAAGTTAGCAAAATCAAATCAATCTTTAATCATTAGGCATCAAAAATTTAAAACAACGTTTTTTATGGTAGAATATTATATTTTATTTTATTTGTTATAAAATAATTCATCATAACTTTAAAGCAGTTTGAAAATACCTTTATTTTCATAAAAGTAAAAATTGCAAATGGTGATTATTTTCAATACTTAAATATAACTTATAGGCCTTCAGTGAAACCTAAAAATGATCCTTACGGTATTTATTTTAAGAAGACATTAAAAATTGTTTGTGAAAAACTCATCAACTATGCTTGTAAGTTTTTCTCCGTGTGCACTTATATCTGTGGCATTGGGGCGATGCCGGGCACTGGAGTTGGACTCGGATTTGTGTGGCACTGCATCCTCTGGCGGTGGCGAATGCGTGGCGGTGGTATTGTGGTGGTGGTGGTGGAGGTGTGGTGTTGTGGTGGCATTGACATTGGCGGCGAAAGTGTGGCACCAGGCAGGCACACTTCGCAACAGTTGTATTTTTGGCATGTTACATGCCGACATGCCATTCGACTGCCACACTGCGTATACGTAATGCGAATGCTGTATTTTTGTGTGTGTTTTAATCCAATGATTCCATTGAAACAGCATGAATAGAGATTACGGCGTTATGGTTAAGTTGGATCCTCTCCATGTCGCGTTGAAAAGTTTCGGAGAGTTCTTCAAGTCGAACTGAATATCCTTCGAACTTGTGACTTGTGCATTTCAACTTTTCCACTCCACAACTTTCCGCTTGAAGTTGTCTTCGCCCTCGCATGCGAGAATCTATTCCCATTTTTAATCTCACTCTCCTTACGATAATATGCACAATTTTTTCCAATGTCTGGCCAAAAACCGTCCACATGGCTGTCTTGTCTGTTTTTTCGTTTTTCCGTCTGTCTTTCGGCTTTACTTCCCCGAACCCAAGCCAACCATTCGATTTACATGCTTCGATACTTTGCGATTCTCCGTCTACGTCTCCAACTAGCAACTTCATCTCGTTTATGGTATGGGTATTTTTCTGCTGGTCTTCCTTACTTTTCTTTTTTTCTTTGCCCACTGCTTTTTGCTCGTTTGCATATTAAAATTTCATATATGAATTTTTGCTTTATTAATATATCTTGCAGTTATTTTCGTTGGTTGGCTACGGGTTAGTTGGGTTCTTGCTCCATTTGCCCCATCAAAATGGATGTTGAAATTAAATTTCATTTGTGTCTTCACAGCTTAGTGAGGAGAATATGCGGAAGAGGATGATGGTGCGAGAGCATTGCGGTTCTGTTCTGGGTTTTTGCATCTGGTCTGTGGATATGTGCTTGTGGATCGGGATCCGGGGCTTAGCCAGCGCGAATTATTGAATTATTTCGCCAGCAGCTGGTAAATTCGATTTGCTCGCTGGCTGCCATATCACTTGCAGCATATGTATCCGGATCTGTGCATCTTCCCCGGCATTCGTATCTCTGTATACCCATGTACGTACATATGTATGTATGTATGTACATACATAATATTCCCATCAGCATGCGGAGTTCAACTAATTTGTTTTTACTTCATTGCATCGACGGAGCGTCGATGACGACGGCGACGTCATTGAAAATTAGACAAATTGGAAGAGTCAAAAAGGCAAAAAATATAAAAATAATGTGCGGGAGGGAGGGGAGTTCAGCCATTCCATAAACACCAGTCTCTGTCTGCGTTGAGTGTGAAGAAGTTGGCGAGCCGAACCAATACAGCTGCACAATCAATTTGCACACACCAATACTGTGATGGCATATCATTTAAGTAGCAAACATCGCGCCCCCAAATGTGATGACAGTAGGGGTACTCAATTTGCTTTATTATGGTAATAACCTTACGTATATAACGGAAACTAATTACTTACCATTGATTGTTCACAAGACCACAAAAGAGAATTCGTTGGGATTTTTATTGAAATAATCCCCAATAAACAATATAAAATTGGTTACGATTTAATTTTTTTATTTGCGATCTCTAAGGGCTTAGGAATGACTAGGTATTTTCCTTCATGAGTCCTAGCATACTTTTTGGCGTCTTACCTTTTCGAACTCTGGGTTAATACATATTTTCTTTTTAAATCACAAAAATTTATATTAAATTCTGCAAATTATAAGACAGGAATATAATATTTTGCACACTCTTGGAGGGCATCGTCACTATAATATGAAGCTATAAAATTGAACCCTGACCATCCCTACTGAAAGACATTCTATCCCCACTCTTTTGGTTGTTTTTGGCTTTTGTTTCTGTTGTTTTTTCGTTGCTTATTCTTTTTGTGCGCTTCGACGCGTCACCGATTCGCAATGCGTGCGTTTGTATGAGAGAGTGTGTGCGTGTGTGTGTGTGTGTGGGAAGTTTATTCAACCAAAGGTTCGGTTCATTGAACTTGGCCAAATGGAATGGCGAATATTCGGTTGTCGTAGGTTAGTTAGGCAGTCAGTCGCCCATTGTGCATTCACGAAATGAAGTTGCGGCGAGTTAAGCACCCTCACTCCCTCTCTTTCTTCTCCCCCATGTCCTTCTCTTTCTTCACCGCCGGCTGCCATCTCTTTCGCACTTGGGGAAAAGGAGTATGGCATTTATGAGAAGGCACAAAAGACGAACTGAATGGAATGGCTGGTTGACAAACTGACTTGACTGACTGACGAAAACTGTGACGAAAAGTGCATTGGCAAATGCATTCGCATTCGCACTCGCACACACAGATGCACATATCAAAAGCGCATAAAAAGCAATAAGTGAGCACTTTATGGCACTGAGGAAACGCCGTTTGGGCAGCCCTCTCCATGTGTCGCATGTTTGGCAAGTGTGGGTTAGGCGCACGGAGGGGTTAAGGCGCGGGTTTCGGGGGCCGGACAATCCGCCTAGGGCTCAAAATAAACATTGATCGTTAAGCAAATAGAACAACAAACAGCGGCTCAGTTCTGTAGTTCTCAACGATATCGATAAACGTCCAATGAACCTATTTATTCTCGAGTACTATAGACATATCAAATCTCGACCTCCTATCAATCAAGTACTCTTCAATTTTATGCTCAAGTTTTCTAGCAAATTCTTTATTCTTGTAGGCTAGACAAATAAGGATGTAATATTAGTTAGGTAAACATTAAATGTTAATCCTATTCGTACTATAAAAAACATTTTGAAGTCTAAGTGTTTAAGTCTAAAAATGATATGATTTCAACCTACTCCATATAATACTTTCTTAATAACAATTATTTCTTATAATTAATTAACACGACCTTATTATAGATTTTAAGTTGTATTACCTATGTATCTTATCATCGGAAAATGTAACAGTACAGTAAACTTCTTCTTTTTTCTAGCTTATCTGCTGCCATTTACCCTCCGTAATTTATTTGCAGCTAGTTCTTGTTGCCAAATAAGCCCTTTCAGTTCTATGAAATCGTACGCCTTGATGGCTTCTGCTCTGCTTTGATTCCGCTGCCTTTCAATTGTCACCGACGAAGATCCGCCAGTCAACGCCAACTTACCACAAAATCTGCTGCGAAAGGGGCAGAAGCAGGAGGCCTGTTTCGGATTGGTGGCGTCTTGAGGCAAATGGTTAGATGGCTAGATGGCTACAGCCAGAAGACCCAAAGCTTTCATAGACGAAATATGAGGCGCAACCGAAATGGCAAACGAAGCCGGGTCGGAACCAGTAGACCAATCTTCTGCTTTTGCTCCCTACTGCCCCATTCCCCTCCACGCTCATTTTGCATATGGGTAATTTGAGAACATTTGCGCTTTAACTGCATGGGAAAAAACAAAAATAAAAGAAAGAGTGCAGCCGGAAAAAAAGAGATCCAGCAAGAAAAATATGTGCACATGTGTCGCCTGCTTTGGCCTGGCCTGGATATCGACAGTAAGACTTCGTTAAATCATATTTCAAATTACTTAAATTAAGGAACAACGATTTAGAAATATTTGTACAATTATTATTAAAACTTTTGTTTTATTCATAATAGGACTCTAAAAGATTGTGTTATAATTAGTGTTTTTTATACAATTCAAAAATTCGGCATTATTAAATTTAAGAAAAAAGTGTTTTAATATTTTTTTTAGATAATGTTGTCTAAAATGTACCTGTAAATCTTGATTGAAAAAAAACGTTTTAAAAGTCTTTCTGCAGATTGGCTGGTTATTTGTTTACCCTTTTCACTTTGTAATGACAAGTCTAACCAACTTGTTTGTGCTAAAATTTAAAAATTTAAAATTCGAAAAATAAAGATACTGCCCATAAGAATTCCACTTAGTCTATTTCAACTGTACGCAGATATCTCGACGGCCATGTCCATGGTGTAGTGCTTTCAAAGGCCTAAACCGATGTCGCCTTGTTGCTGGTTGTTGGTTGTTGTTAGTTGTTGTTGGTGCTATTGTAACTGACTTTGAGGGCTTCATCATCTGCTTTCGGCTGGTTACTTGGGCTCCGCCGACGAAAACTGACAGCGACCATGGAGTCGAGTCGAGCAGATCCAAGTGGTATGGCATGGCACGGTGTGGCATGGTGTGGTGTGGTGTGGCATAGTGTAGTGTGGAGTGGCTTAGGCTTAGGTTTTGGAGTAGGCGCTTCCAAGGGTAGGAGACACCAACAACGTCAACTGGCGGCGCATTTCAAGTTGACTTTATTTTCAGCGTCTACTCGGCCGCTGTCCGTCTGTTGGTCTTTTGGTCCCTCGGTCTCTGGGCCTCTTGGTTTGCCTTTTTACTTGGCACTCTCCTTATTTGCATTTCTTTTTAGTTTTTTTTTTGTAAGTTTCTTTGGCTCCGAAACTTGATGAATTGGGAATTAATTCCTTTTGACATTGTTTTTTAGCATGCGAAAAAAAAATTGAGAATACCTCTTGGGCAAAGTATGTTTGATATCATCTTGGGTTTGCGATCCATTTAACTCAGTATATGAAGTAGGTCTTTTACCATTGGGTTTTACACTATTACACCATTACAGATAAAATGGCAATTTAAATAAAATTAGGATATTTATTCAAAGGCTATAAGGAAATAAGGTAGTATTTTAATGATTAATTTAAAATATTAAATTAATATTTTCTAAATCTATAATTCCATATTATTAAATGAGTATTCTGTTATGTAAATTTATTTTCACCTTCCTCTGACAAACATTCCCATATACCTCATACCTGTGTTTTGAGACCTTTTCTATCGGCTTTTTGGGCATTTGATATCTTTTGTGGCTGGGGACTCAATGAAATGGTTTTTCAACTAGCACTCCCTTTCCCAAGCACACATATAGGCATTTATTTACACATTGGCTAAGCCTGTGACTTTTCCGCTGTCCCCGCCCTTAACCCTTTTCCCCGGGATTCCCCCAATTCCCCGCTTTGTCCAAAGTTCATTGCACTTTTTGCGCAGAATTTGTTGCCTAACCAGCCGAAGAACAAACGCACAGGCGGACAATTTGTGTTGTTGTTGCTGCTATTGTTATTGTTTTTGTTGCTTTTATTGTTGTTGCTCTCCTACTCTTTGGCTTTTTAGTTTCCTTGTGTGCGTCTGTATGTGTGAGTGTTTTTTTCGTGTTTGGCGTTAACATTGGCAGCAGGTGTTTGACATTGCGTCAAAGGTATTGCTGCTGATGCACAGCGAGAAATTCTTAGTATCTTTGAATTATTTATTTTTTCTCTTAATCCCTAATTGGATAGACATTTACTAAGGACACAAAAGCGGTTTGATGCCTTCATAATCATTGGCCTTAGTTGCGTTAAAAGTCTTATAAGTAAATTAATAATAAATAAATCTGGGCTTGTAAACACCTTAATTACGTTTATTAAATGTGCTAATAAAATTATCAAAAAAGAGGTGTATCTCCGGCTTTTAGCTAGCATTAAATTATTCAAATCTTCGTTTTGCCTACATAATATCTTTATTTTTGGCTTTAAGGTTTTATGGTTATAAAACATGTAAGACTGTTTAAAGAAATAAAACAGAAAAAAAAGAACTATAATATGTTTGCCATTTTAAATCCATTTTGTTTTATTTTCTCTCTGTGTGCGGTCGTTGCTTTTCTTGTTGCCGATGTTGCTGCTGGTGTTGTTGTTGCCGCAGTTGCTGCTGCCACGGACTGGTTGCCTCAGCCTGCCTCAATGCCTGACAGCCTGCCACAGGAAGCCATACAGTATTTCGCCCTGCTGGAGAGTGTGCGAGTGTGCTGGCCAAGTTGTTTTCATTGTTAACAAGCTTTCTGTTGTTGTAGGTCGCAAAATGTGAGCCAAATGTGGAGGAGAGCGGAGGGAAGAGGGATGTTGAGCCATTCCAGCTTATGCGAAATTAACTTTCGGCGTGTAAATGGCTTGCACAATTAGAGCTTGAATTGTTTTTTTGCGAGCGATGCAAGGGTGCTAATTATGCAGAATATGTGGGGAGAAGACTGTTGCAGATGGTCTTCTATTTACGAAAAAGCATCTGTCAGTGGAGTTTCTTACATTTATTACTTTACTATTCGAGAAAACAAGAGAAACATCTATTAAACTTGAAATAAAAGCTCTAAAGTAAGCAATAAAATGGGATAAGAACATATTAACTAAAACTTAAAGTGCATGCTTAAGTTTGTGTAGAGTCCAGTTAATTAGCTAATATAAACAATTGATAGGCATTTGATGTGGCTTGATGATGCTTAAAAAAGCTTAATAAAAATCCGTTGCTCTAAAAATAATTATTTATCCATACTTCAAACTCCATAAGCCTGCAATTCATAAGTGGATAATAGGCCCCGTCCATTTTCAGATACCAAACCGATTGAGGTCCTTGAAAGGCCTTTTGCCTGCAAATGAACGCACGAATAAGTTTTCACAACTAACCGACCAATCGGGCCGAATGGAAAACTAAATCAAATAGGACTCGAACTGAAAGTCAGGCGGAAAGTACTCGACGCAGTGCTCGATATGCCGATGAATATATATTCTAAAATAAATATCTGTTCGACTGACCCCCCTTCTTCGATTGATGGCTAATTTGATGCCCATTTGCAATGGGTTTTTCCACGTTCTATTTTTTTTCGTGCTCCTCATTTTGCCATTGGCCAGCCATTCTGCAATTGAAAGCAAATATTGCGTATACGCCCCCGGTTCGCCGGCACTTACGCATGATGTTCTGTTTGGCCATTTCTTTTTAGCCCTGCACTGCTGCTGCTGTTTTTGTAATTTTTCTAAGCCGAAGAGGAGCAGCCGTATGAGGGGGTTGGGTTTTTGGAGGGGGTTGGGTTGGGGAAGTCTGCATGCATAATGCATGTGTAAACGCATAAAAGGATATTGATCTGCCCCCAGCCAACAAAGCGACCGCTATGCATCAGCCGGGGTTTTTAAAAGGGGGGATGGGGGGAAGGGGGTGGTGTGGGGGTAGCCGCAAAACTTTTTTTTTCGCTGTGAGAAGGAGTTGGCTAAGACAGCGAGAGTGCTGCAGGCCTCGAAAATTGCGTTTGCATTTCTGTATAATTTTTCCCCCTTCAGTTCACGAATGTATACGGTATATATAGAAATTAAGTGTGTGAGGGGGTTTTGTATATACTTCGGCCATTATATGCAATTCTGCGGCACAACTTACGCACTTTTCGTTGTGCGTTTTTGTTTTTGTGCTCGCATGCGTCACACGTCCTGCGTGAGGTCCTCCCCCCCCCGCTCCCGTTTCTCCTTCTGAGTGCGTGAGTTTGTGCTGCTTATGCAATATTTATAATTATAATCATATTTTCCATTCCCATTGCCGCACAATGCATATAACTCTAGCGACTCATTCTGCCGCACTGCTGCACCGTGCTCAGCCTTAAATTGCATTTAAAAGATTCCCATTTCCATTCCCACTCCCAAGAAGTCCTCCTTTTTTTTTTGAGCCACTCGCCTTGGGGCACTTCCTGCCGGCCGAAAAGTAAAATTCATTTCCCCAGCTCAGCACAAAGTCCTGTCACTCAGGGCCAAACGAAAAATGTTTCTGGCCCAAAACAAACCGAAAAATGCGAAGGAAAAAACTCAAAAAAAAGACAGAGAACTTTGCATTTATAATTAAGCAAAAAAATAAGGGACGGCAGCAGCATTGAATGGCTTTGAGATCCCTCAGGCAGATATAAAGATTTTCGGTGGGAGATAACTTAGTCAAAAGAGCAACAAATCTGTTAAGTTAAGTCACTTAACCAAATCGTTATCAAAGGTATAAAATTAAATGTACCTGTTAAAAAGAGAAGGTAATGAAAAGAAACTAATTTATTTTAATTGTTTGAGATGATCTTGGTAATAATAATTGTTCTATATAAGTATATGCAATATAATATTAATTTTGAAGTTAATATCTAAGAACTCTTGTGTTCCCATAAACGAATTCTATTAAAAAGAGTTTCGAAATTCATTTATACATGAGTTTCCCCTTATCCTTTTTTTTTATTTTTGGCATACCGAATTCGTCACACGCTAAATTTTCAAGCGGCGAAATTTAGCGTGTGACGAATTCTGGAATTATTTGTTTCGGCTTGTTAGCCGTAAATTTCAGCGCTTTTCGTGCTGGCCCGTCTTTTGGGGTCCCGCATATTTGACAAGAGCTAAGCCAGTCCAAGCCGGGCTAAGCTGAGCCGCGGTTAAATGGGGGAAAAAAACGCGAAATATACGAAAAACAATGTTAACCTTTTCTATGCAGCCACTATACATCGAAACGGCCAACGACAAATTTATGATAATTTGGAACGAAAAAATGCCGCTGATGTTGCCGCCGTTGGCCGAGACCATAGAATGACATTAGTACATCGTCCATTATTGCCTCGAAACATGCTCTTTTGTTGTTTTGGTCGAAACATTTTCATGGCCTGTAGGCGCCACGCCCCCTCCTTGTTGTCCTCCTGCACCTACCACCCCCACCTCCCCCAGCAAAACTGCCTTTGCTGTCACGGTCTTTTGTTGGAAAGTTATGACCGCCGGCGAATTGTAAATTATATTTAATTAAGGCTGCATTTCGAATACAAACGGAGGCTCAACTTCTTTTCATCCGTTTTTAAAAAACCGTCAGCAGTGGCAGCGCCAAAAGGAAACATTCAATTGCATTTTTAATTAGGCGCTTGTCTCAGTCCTTCGCTCATCGCTTTATGCTGATGTCTGCCAATTGCATTTGGCTTTTCGGAATATTCATATGGCCCGCCAGGGATATATATGGCCATCCCCCCGATTTGTTAATGGCCGCGCTTTGCATGACATCGCCAGTTGTCCGCTGACATGCAAAGCGTTTAAAATGGTTAGCACACACCGGCTAGATCCACAAAATTTGTGTATGCATTTGGGTTTCAATTTGTAATTAGGTTAAATGCTAAATATGCCATAGAATTGGCCAGGATATGTGCACTTATTCTGCTTTATCTGGGTGGAAAAGATCAATAACCCTTAAAATTAAATAAGCTTTTACGTAGAAAAACCGTTTAAATACGTTTTATAGATTACATTTGCTACAGTTCTTTTTAGGAATTAAAGCATATTTAAATCATAATACAATGAAATAATTGTAAAGTTGAAATGTCCCTGTTTTTCCTTCTGCTTCTAATGATTGAGTTTTGAACCATATCCTTCAAACACATTCATAACTCACATCCATGGCAATCTATACATATTTATGTTAGGATTTTTTTGTCCGCTGCACTTGGCACTCGTAAATTTTTGGCTATCGCTTGCTGGCCAGAAAAAACTGGCAGGCTGACAAAGTTCTTTTAGCCAGGCGAGTTGCACATATTTTAGCCAACTTTTTCAATTCGAATAGGTATTGGCCAACGGGCAACAGGCAACAGGCGACAGCTGCTGCTGCATTTGCCGCTGCTATTGGCCAACTATGATGCCATGCCACTCAGAAGGAGGCAATCGACTGAATGCGAATGTGTGTGCATGTGCATGTGAATGTGCGACAACAAATGAAATAAAACCAAAACCGCAAAACACAAAAAAAGTGGTTCTCTATATATTTTTCTAAAATCAAAATGTCCACTTTTTGCTCATCAACGCCGCTGCCTGTTGTTCTTGTTGGCGTTGTTAATGCGCTGCCTTACCAACTTTCTGTCTTACTGGCTTGGTCTTTGGCCAAAGTTGTCGCCAGGCTCTTTTTTGTTGTTCTGCTGGCCAGTTGCAGCAATGTCATTAACTTGGCCGCCTGCCTTCGTGCGCTGACATGGCAACATGATGCGCGATTTGAGCTTTAATGTTCATTCAGTTCTGGGTACTGGCTGCACTCAAAAAAATATGCTAGCAATATTTTGGGATTTTTAAAACTAATTTTTCCAAAGAAAATTATACGGCAACTTGAAATAAAACATTACAAAATATATGGAGCATGGATGGATGCATAATTAGTTTACCATGAGGAGGAAGAAACAGGCTTTAGTCCCATCAATGAAAATGTAGCCGCAATTTGAAACTATGTGTCAAAATGGACTTCAAAGTCAAATGACATCTTTAAATTTCTTTAGAGATCAAATTAATTAAAAAACCCATTATGTTACTGCATAAATTTTGTATATATGAACATGTAATTTGGATAATAGTTGTCAACAATAGTTTATAAGATTTTTTTCTCATCATTTAGACATTTCTAGGCTATTTTAGAAATTGTTCTTCTCAGGTGATCAAGAATTAAATCAAGTTATGACCATAATTTCTAAGAGTGTGTTGCCAATTGTGCTTGTGGCGCTGCAGTTGCTTCTAATTTTTGCCAAAGTACAAAAAGTGCGTGTGCAATTATAAAACGCATTTCATTGCCGACTGGCCGCAGGATGGGGTGCAACCCATTTTGTGGCCCAACCCAGCTCAACCCATTCCATCCCATCGCAGATGCAATGACTTTGATTTCGTGTCGCCAAATTGTTGAGTGGATCTACTGGTGCCGCTGGAAAGGAAGAGGTTCATTAAAAAAGTATTTCAGCGCTGATTTTGCCACACATTTTTTGATTGCCCACTGGCAGTGGCCAACTGGCAGCTCCTTGGCCGTGGTCAGTGAATCGATCGGAACGAGTTGTTGGGCACAAGGTGGCTCCTCTCCTCTCCCCATCATCGTCATCATCATCATCATCTTTGGCGGAGTGATTACCTTTGGTACATTCGAGATTTGTGGTTTTTCGAACTTGCGAGGGAATATTCCTTACGGGCGAAGGCTTCAAAAGAAAAGAGTATAGTGCTGTGTATCCAGCGAATACCGCGAGTGATTGACACTCAGGAAATGTCAGGGAATTTGATTGGCTTTTATGATCGGCCGCTTAAGGTATTAGACAAAAAGAGAATTTGCATATTTTTGCCGCTGTCTCGGCGAATAATTAGAATTCATAGACATGTGTCTCTGCCGGACAACGAAACTCCCTGAAATGCGGTAGTTATTCTCGCATGCATTTGGCTTAAAGGTTCATTGACGCGTCCCACACCGGAGGACAGAACAGGAATCAAAACGAAATGCGCCAAAAATAGCTAAAATACAGCCCACAAAAACCAGTTATCACAAAATGCAAAGCGTCGGGTCGGGGAAAAGAGATGGGGAGAGGTCGAAAGAGACAACAACAGCAGGCAAATTTTCATAATTTTTGCATTTTTATAGAACATTCTTGCAAAAAGTCTCCAAAGAAGAGATCTCGGAAACACCACACGATAATACAAGACTCTAAAATAATAATATACCCTATACAAATTATAGACTTTAAATTTGTAGTTGCTTTTAAAATCATTTAGATAATGTTCCATTTTATTACCTTGTTTAATTATGCGGTAACTAGCTTTCAACACTTTCCGGCTAGTTTAAACAAGGATTTGTTTACATTTACTAATTACATATAAGTTATTTTCATAAATTATCTTTTTGATGAGTTTACAGAATTTTAAGAAATAAGTAACTAGTTAACTTGTTTCCTTTTTCTTACATTTTTTCTAGGGTGCCTGAGTATTTTTGTTGAGTGCTTTGACCACTCAAGGTTATTCTTATACAAATATTAAGAGTGGTCATTAATTTTTGTTTATGTGATTAAGCTGTTCTCTATCTCTAACCCTGCACAACCACATTAAAGTAGATAGTTAATAGTCCATTTAAGTCATTGAATTCCCATACAGATTCTGTAACATTCCATTCTTAAGTAGTTTGTTTTGAAGTAGTTTGTGCTCAAGAATAAATTTGGTTTTTTTATTTTCTTAGATTATCGTCTTTATTATTGTCATATATTCCTTTTATTATTAAAGTTATATTTAATCATTTTTTTTTATAATTTTATTATTGTTACATTATAAGTTGATTAGTTTTGCTGCATCTCAGGGCTTCTTTGTCAGCTAAAATACCACCTTATATGCAAATTCCAACCTGTGTGGTCTGGGCTAATTACCTGGCCGTGGGATCGGCCATCGAAAGTGCATTTGATCTGGGCTGGCACACATTCCGATCCCCTCCATTCGATTTCATTGATGCGATCGCCGAGTGGCGGTGGCTCCATTCTCATCTCATTCATTCATGCTGGCTGCCGGCGGATCCTTCGCCAGCATTTGGCTACTTCAGGTGCTCGTGCTCGGTGGCTCAATGGTGGCTC
Source organism: Drosophila kurseongensis (assembly GCA_018153305.1). Lineage (NCBI taxonomy): Eukaryota > Metazoa > Arthropoda > Insecta > Diptera > Drosophilidae > Drosophila > Drosophila kurseongensis. The sequence continues at coordinate 3,598,049 of JAECXX010000051.1, forward strand.
CATGATGGTGGTGGGCTCAGTGGCTCGGCAGCTCGGTGGCTATATTACTGCCTGTGTTTGGGACACACCTTCTGAAACGCCACGCTAATCACGAGCAGTCGGCGAAGCGCCGCCAGCAACAACAGCAACTATAAAGGCAGAGGCAAAAGCAACTGCGGCAGCGCGTGGATAAATCAAAATGCAGTTGCGAGACGTGAGCAGAGCCGCCTTCTATCCACGGCTCCATCCATGGCATCATCATCCATACACAGCCCATACTGCTAACTCCATCCTCGATACTCCTCCAGCCTCCTCGCGGATTCTGTCTGCATAATCCACGGCCAAAGAAAGTGCCGCACATGGGAAATGCACTGACCAAAAGAGTTGTTTAAATTAAGTTAAAAATAAGATTAAGGAACATATCCTGATTTTTAATTTTTAATTTTTTTAAATATACAAGTTTGTCAGTAAGAACTTCAGAACAAGCTATATTTATTTAGATCTCTTAAATCTTTATTAAATTAATAAATGAATAAAGACAATTCGCAGAATTGTTTTTCCCTAAATTTAAAGAATTAAGCAGACTGATAAATTTCATTCATTATTTTTTGTAATATATTTAGAGCTGTTCACTGGACAATAATACTAATTAAATTGTAATTAAATAAGACCTTCAATTCTAGAGTAAAACAAAAATCTATACAGACTTAAGAGGTTGCTTATGAGATTTATTAGATCAGTCCTTACACCTAAAGCATATCTTAAAAAATCAGTTAAAAGAATAGAGGCATTCTTAATGCCAAACTATTTTCCCCAGTGTGCGGCTTAGCATCTCTTTGGCTCAATGGATGCTCAACTCGGCTCGGCTAAAGAGCTGTAGCTGTAGCTGTACACCGGCTGATCCTCATCCACAGCCTCATCCACAGCCTCATCCACAGCCTCATCCTCATCTGCAGCCAAGACAAATGCAGACGCTGGCTCTTTAGCCGTATCTTTCACTTTGATTGTGGCTGGGAGTCGGAGGCTGGGACCGTGGCTCGTGTGGGGCTCGTGGGGCTCGTGGGGCTCGTGGGGCTCTTCGCTGGGTGGTGGTGCTCCAGCGGCAGTCGTTAGCCTTGTCTTATTGCTCGTGTTGGCCAAACACTTGGCTACTTGGCTACTGGTTGTTTACATATGTACGGCAGTACGGGTATAACTCAATCAGCTGGAGGAGGAGCCGTGGAAGTTGGCCGCGTGTGTGGGTCAGGTGACCTGCAACAAATTAGCCGGGAAGTTATGAACTCGGCCAGCGAGGAATGCCATGTATCTGGTGGACACTAAACAAGATGCTCTGGCCATAGTTGGGGGCTAGTTCTAATGAAAACCTAATTACAAAATCAGCCAATACTCTCAAGAGCCGCACATAATTAAGGCGCACACTTGACTTGGCTCTGTCCTCGTCCTCGTCCCTCGTGTTTTCCCTCCTCGCCCAATTGTCGCCGTCTCCAATTTCCACCGCTTTTTCCCCTGCGCGCGATGAAAAACGCATTTAAAAGCCACATTAATGACGCGGACTCGCTGCGACCACTTTGGTAAAATAGGAAATTGCTGCGTTCGGCTGCTCTCCAGATTCTGGTCTATCTGTTTTCCTTTTTTTCGTCCGCATCTGCAGATAGCGACACAAAAACGGTTGCCTCCAAGCCAAAGTCGAGCTCGCTGCTGCTGTGTTGCGAGCGTTTTCAGCGCATTTTTAGTTAATTTACCAGGAAAAACATTTGAAATTCTTAAAAAAGTCGCAACAAGAAGTTGGCTGCTCGCTTGGCGGCTGGAAAAAGTCACATCACAACGTTGTCGACACAACGCCTATCTGGATTACTCTATTGACAAGTAGGGTATTCCAGCTAGGCCTTGGCTGAGCCAAAATATTTTATTAAAGATCCTTCAAAATATATATTTTTAAATTGTTTAAAAAGCCCATTTAAGTTTCTGAATTATTGTATTATGATTAAAAAGGTTCAAGTATACATATGTACTTCAACCTAAGATTTTCCAAGGAGTTTTAAGTTATATAAGTAACATTATTTACCTTTAAGACTTATTGACAAAATATGATATGATATGATCGCCTTGTAGTTAGATTTAAAATATATATGCTAAAAATATGTTTAATCATTATAAACAAATGAAGAGCGAGTTATATTTGGTCAGAAAAACCAATGTTTCTCAGATCAAGAAAACACTTTAATTAAGTATTTTCAAATAAAAAGAGTATCCAAATCCCTCGTTAAGCACTTATTTCAGTAGTTTGTTTGGTTAGTTTGTTCTAAAGTTGCTGTTGTTCCTTCTGTTTTTCATTTTGTCGCCACCGCCGTTGCTGCATAGACTAAAAATCGCATTCGATCATTTATGGGATTTTATTTGGCGCGTCAGTGAATGTTGCTAAGCAATTTATTTATGACATTTTTTGCTGGCCAGCTTGGGTTGGTTCGGTTAGCTGAACGTGGATGTGGATGTGGATGTGGATGTGGTGGCTGTGGCTCCGATGGATTCGTGCAGCAATTTCTGCAACGCATCGAAATAGTTGCGAAGGCACAGCCAAAGTCAAAGTCAGTTGCAAGTTCCATATTCATCAGATGCGACACTCTTCATTCTTGGTGTTTTTCCATCTTGTAGCTCGATTCTTTGGCTTGTCTTGGGGTTTTTCGTCTGCTACTTTTTCTATCGAAAAGCAAACTGGATTTCGTCTTAAATGATCCTCCAGTTGCAGACGCAGTTGCTGTTGATTTTGCCATTGCATTTTAATTAAGTGCATTTTAATGAGGCATCATCGCCGGCCACCGATGCGACTTTTGTACATCATCAATTACACAAACGCATTTTAAATGGGCTGCCAACGGCTGGGAACTATGTGGCTGCGATTCATTCCGATTCAGTTTCCCTCCTGGTTTCATTTTTTATTCAGGTAATTATTAAGCTTATTTAGATTAGACTCCTCTCTTGTGGCTTCGGGCTGTCTATTGCGGTCGCTGCTGCCTCCATGAAATTGATGCGAAAAAAATCAACTAAAACTGTTTGTTTTAATTCGATTTGAGTCTGCCGGCGTCCGGAAAGGATGTGTTTGCATCGTCCTGTTTGCTAATGCACGCAACTGGAGAGTCCTAGTTTGGTTTACCCTGCTGGCTTATGATTTATTTGCAAGGCATATTAACTGGGCAAACCATATATTTTCAAATCATGATTGACAATTAATTTAATTAGAAATTATTTTTAAAGTGGAAAACGTGTTGAAGTAATTGACGTATGAACTTTCTTATTTATTTAGATTCATAACTTCGCTTAATGAAAAATGGCTGGGGTGCTGATATGCAAAAATATTTTTAATGTTTAGAAAAAGGTCTCAATATTTTACAATTTAAGAAGATTTGCTTAATGTATGCTAGTCAAATGTTTTGAAAAACAAGAAAGTGCATCTGTCAGTCCACCAGTTCTATATCTTCCTAGCCCACTCATTCACCTGCCGTCCCCTCTCATTAGCCGAACCCTCAAACCTTTAAACCCACCTACCCTGCAACCTGTTCAAAAACTTTTTCCATTTTTTCAAATTGCGTAATTTTCATTAGTTTGCTGCATTTGCAGACAAATTAAGAGCTTCTGCTGCTGTCCTGCCCAGGACCCTTCACATGTCCACCCTCCTCGTTTGCCGCATTTGCATCCAAAGTGCGTATCTGTGAGATACGCATATGCAAATAGCTGCCTGCAGGACCACCCCGATGCAATGCGGTTTTTCAATTTCTCTCTCTTTGGCTTTTTTCAGCCTTTTTGTACGCAAATAATTGTGAATTTTTTCCCTCATCCATTTTTGTTGGCCTGCTGCGGCAGGTTATTGTTTGGTTTGGTTGCAAATCCTCTTTTTTCTCTATGCCTGAGTGTACATATTTTTTATTTTTAATTAAAAGCGGAAGTAAAAGCTGGGGGGCATTGCCGTGCGGGGGATACTGCCGGTTAGGATTGGTTTTGGTTCGGTTCGGTTTGGTTTGGTTTGGCGACTTGTCAAGTGTGCGTGTGGGTGCGTTTGCCGGGCACTTTGGCCCGTTCATTTCGCTGTGTGTAGTGTTTTGCTAACAATGCAAATTTCAGGGCATTGTTGCAGCCCCCTCATAGCCCCCCGCCCGATCCACCCCCACTCGACACGCACACACAACAAACGCATCAAATCATCAGCGGCGATTTCAGACAGTCATCAGATGAAATGTCAAATGCGTTTCCCGCCCAACACGGCCAAGTGGGCGAATGCAAACAGATACTGGCTGCTGGTAATGCCAACTGGTAACTGCCACCGCTTAGAGCGGCACAAACTAAACCAAACTCAACAACAATAAAAACATGGCTACAATTCACCAGCTGAAGAGTTTTTCAAATAACGAAAAAAAAAATCGTTGGTTGGAAAGTGGGGGAGTGGCAGCGGAAAAAGGGAAAAAGTCAGGCGAAAAAAAGAATCGAGAAATTAAAACAAAACAAACAGGCAACGCATCCTCAGCGTCATCATCCATTAATGCACAGGGAAAAATATATTTAAATAATCTAAGGGGAGTCAAAGCTTGAGGATTTATTTTTCACATTTACATACGTTATAATACGTACATAATTAAATAAATATAAATTTGTATTATAAATACATTACGTACATAATGAGGAGAATTATTCGTTATTCCTAAAGAACCTATTTTTTTAAATCTCCCACAAATCATATATTCCTAAAAACAACAAACTTCTTTAAATCTTAAGTAATAAAGTCAAATTGTAAATATAATTATAAGCCGATGCCAAGCAGTTTATATTTAAAACCTTTTTTTACAGTCTACAAAAATAAATCAATAAATTTATAAGATATATTTATAAAGCAGTTTTATCTTGGCTGTTATTTATGCAGATCTTAGCTTTTGCATAATATTCTTTGTTTAAAAATTAACAAAAACTAGAATAAGAAGAATAACCAAGCACAAGGTCTTAGATATGATGTTCAATCATTTTCTTCAGTGTAGTCCTGAATCCTATATCATCCTTTGGCCGTTATGCCCTGCTTTGGCTGTTCTGTTCCACGCATGAAGAGATTTCGGTTTAGCTTTTGATTGACGAACTTGGCTCGTTGTTTGTCCCTCATCCTGTTTCCCTTGCCAATCCCCTCCTGCCATACGCTTTTCACTCAAACTCATCAACGTCAGCGACGCATTCAAATCGTTTTGATGGACTTCTTCCCCTCATCGCCCTCCATATCCATATCAAGCTCACGCAGTGCATCCTGGCACAAGAACAAAACAGCATCGAAAACAAAAAAAAAAGGGATCGAGAAATGGGGAAAAAGTGGAATGAGTCTGGCACAATATTTGTATTTTACGCAATTTTTACTGACGACTGCCATCATGTCTGAGTGACTGAGTTGGCTCCTTTTTCTGCTGCCTGATTTGCAAACCGATTTGCTACATTGTTCATGTCAGTCAGCGCATTGTTGATTATCAGTGCCGGGTGGTTATGGGTTGGACTTCATCTGGTTTGGGGTTTGGGGTTTTGGGGTTCGGTTCGGCTGAGAACTAAGCCCCATGTTTGCCCAGCTATTCATTGTGTTTTGAATTTTTTCTCTCATTTTTTGCTGATTGAAAGTTTGTGCGACAATTGTTGTGGCAACAGGAAATGGCCCAGAGTCTAATTAAACAAAATGCATGGTAGGCATAAATGGTGTGGAAGGAACAAGCTTAGTTGGGGTCCTTTCAAAAGGCTTTTTATTTATATTTCAATAGAAATAATTAACACTTCTAATTGCAAATTTTATGAAATTATTAGCTTGTCGAATCTTAATTATAATTTTATATATTTTCCTAACAAAATGAAATTAAATATTACGTATACGTAAAGTTTTTGTTTGTTCTTGCTATGGAATTTTAACTTTATTTAATTGAAACAACGGATTTAATGATGATTTAGAAATATTACTTACCGTATAACATGCTTTTTTCAATCCTTTAGTCGCAAAACTTAAGTTGCTTAATTATTTTCTGCCCAACAATCCTATCTTCCCTATAAATAGCTCAACAATTTCCACTGCAACGCCTTTTCACAGTTAATTTGCCATAAAATATGCCATGAACAACAGCCTCTGGGACTCAGTGCGAAATTAAATTAGTCAGCTGAAAGTTGGCCAGGATTCTGCGGGGCAACAAATGAAACCCTTTCGCTCGACATAAACTGTTGCCAAAAAGTTTTAAGCTGCATTTGAGGCTTGTTTTCACACCCGAACAAGTTTGGCGAGGAAAGTTTCGAGTGGCGCTTGTCTTGTTTCATCTTCTCATCGCCATAATCCGTGACGTCAACTGCGGTTAGCAGGATTCCCCATGTAAATGAGACAGGCAAGCCGCAAAGTTTGGCATATTTTGCATCTGATATTTTGGCCACTTTTGGGGCACACTATTAGCAAACTTGTTGCTGTGGCTAACTTGTTGCATGTGTATGGTAGAGTTGGTGAAACAAGTGCTTGTGTGTGTGAAATATCCGAGTTCGTTATTCGGCTCGTGTTGTGCTTGTTTTGGGTCAACCAAAACCATCAGGATATTATTTCGGCATTTGGATGTGTTTTGATAATTGAAAACCCATTGGGGTCGTTTAGAGCCATTTACACCTAATTAGTTTAAGGGCCCTGGTATTTAACTTTGCTTCGGAAGTTGTTTCTAATTGCCAACTTGGACAAGCAATCTTTTGCCCAGGAGTGGCAAATAAGAATGGCTATGAAATTCTGGTGTCACTAATTAAACAAACCGAATTAAGTTCTTAATATCAATTTAAATCAGGAATACATAAATAAGTGTTTATATTAATTTCACTCCCGTAGATAGAGATCTTTATCTCTCACTTGCTGTCTTTTTCGGTTTTGAGGAAGAAAAAATTCGAGTCTAATTCATAATCATCGATCCATATAAATGTCTTTGTGTACTCAACTTCACTTATAAAACGACTGGATAGCAGTTTCGCTGTAAAGTAGTATTTATATTGCATAAAAAAGTGGATATAAATTTAAGCTACCGGAACGAGAAAAATTTAAAAAGCGACTTTAATTTGTTGTGGCTTGATGGCTTACCAAATCAGTATCGGCATCTATGTGAATCCGCGAGAGTCGCCTGAAAATGACACGGCCACCTGAACTGCTAATTTTGTTGATGGCTTTACTGAACCTTCTGTTTTTTACCATACAGGCAACTCAACACCATCAAAGCCTAGTTCACCGGGATAAACCAAGAACGTCCGTATTGGAAGGACTTCACAGGAGCACCAATACCTCCTTGGAAAATAAGCTACTTGTTCCAGCCTTGGGAAAACTGGTGCTTTTCTACAGTAATTCTTGCAATGACTGTCTTTCTTTTGCATCCACTTTTCAAAAGTTGTCTAACCAACTGAACAATTGGCGACAAGTTCTGGCAATCTACAAAGTGGACTGCGAAGAAAGTGTTAAAGTCTGCCATGACTTCCAGATTCAACAGTTGCCCACTCTACGCTTCTTTCACTCAAACTTTGAAAGGGAGCGTGATGGAATTGGAATTGGTATCGAGATCAGAAGTCGAAATATCAGAGATATTACCAATAAAATAGCAACTCTCCTGGCTAGCAACTCGTATAAAGGAGATATGCAATATAAGCCGGTTTTTAAAAGACTTCAGTCTCAGGAAACCCTAAAATCGCTGTTTCATAAGGAAAATGTGACTCGATATTTGGTGCTAGTCTTTCAGCCCAGACACTCCCAGATAGGAGTAAATACTCTCCTAGATATGTTGCCCCATCACGAGGTAGCTGTTCGGATTGTTGAGGATCCGCAGCTCTTTGCCAATTTCGGCTTGGAACCCTTTGCCCAGAAACTAGTCCTTTTCGATCGGAATGGCGTAAGCCATCCTTTGATTCCGGCACAAGATTCAAGTAAGGCCTATGTGGACAGTTTGAAGAAACTTCTAAGAACTCTGGCTCAGAATTCCCGAACCGTTTCGAGGGACTTTAGCTGGAAAAACCGGAAATCGCAGATCCAAGGACGTAGTCAGGATTTGAATGACGAAGTAGATGAAAATGATTTACATGATCTTTCCTTGAACCAGAATAACCGGAGGATCATTAACCATGTGTTGAATGAACCCTTGAAAATCTATCAAGCTGATATAGAGATGGCAATTGGTATTCTGCTGCACATTGAGATTCCCAAGATCAAAATCATAAAGGGGAAAGCCCTCAAAGCTTTAAGAATGTTCCTCGATGTGTTGATCCATCTAAGTCCTGTAAGCCAGGTGAAAACACAGCTGCTTCGGGATTTGTTGAGCTGGCTGAAGAATAACGATTTATTGACGGGACTCAACTTCATCGACCTAGTCAATTGCTATGAGAAGAAATACGGAAGGACGTTCAATACCGGTGACTTTGTGGGTTGCCGAGGATCCCAGGCATACACGCGGGGATTCCCCTGTTCCCTGTGGCATCTATTCCATTTCCTGACCGTCGAGGTGACCAACAGTGGACGCATCCTTTTACCTGGTCAGGTAATCCAGACTATCAGTGATTTTTTAAGGTATTTCTTTTCCACCTGTGTTTCGTGTATTAAACATTTTGAGGACATGACCAAGCATCAATATATCGCTAAGGTTAATAATTATGACAAGGAGGTATTGTGGCTGTGGAAGGCCCATAATGAAATTAACAAAAGACTTGCCAACGGAAGACTTGAGGACCCAAGATTTCCAAAGATACAGTTTCCCAGTTCGGAAAACTGTCCAGAGTGCCAAACAAATGGCGACGCTTGGGATAGAAATGCAGTGGTTCGTTATTTGAAAAATATATATTCGAAAAAGAAATTAAGTCTTTTTGGACTCTATGAAACTAAGGAGTCTATTCACACAACGGCGAGATCGCATGCCAAAAAAAATGTATGTACTACAAGTAGTTTGGATGAAAAGTTTTCCAGAAAAATTCCTTTTCGCCAAAGGTTTCACCAAATATCTAAAAATGCATAGAACTTTGAGGACCTTGTACAATGTAATAAATAATTTCGTTTTAAAATGGTTTTTATACTTTTTATATATTTTCAAAATCTCAAATTGTGTTCTTGAACAATTAGTATTTTGTTCATTTACCTATTATGTTTATTTTATTTTGAATTTTTAAGAAAGAGCAGATGGTAAATAACTCATTTGTGGCCCTCTAAATTTCCTATATTTGGAGAGCGAATGAGATATCATTATAATAAATGAAGCGTAGCCAATGTTGACAATTATTTCCACGACATCCCTACCAAAACACAAAAGTATATACTTTTAGTAGCATCGTAAAAAGCTTTCGAAACCATGTCTCCAATTCTTTTCAAATTTTCACTGATGCGGTTATCATTGATTTTAAGCTTTTTACCCTTTGCCTTGACAGCGACTCAACCACATTTTATTTACGGAAAGAATGTGCCTGAAATTTTGAACCAAAAAAGTCTGGATAAAATCTTGAGTAAGCCATCTCATGCAAATCTAGTGCTATTCTCCAACAACTTTTGCAATAAGTGCGTATTATTTGAAGAAACCATGGAAGAACTAATATCCATCGTAAGTCCCTGGCGGAAAGTTCTCGCAGTGTACTTCTTTGACTGCACTAAAGAGCTCAATTTAGAAGTCTGTCGTCACTACAAAATTCGACATAAGCCCAGTCTGAGATTCTTTCACTTAGATCTCGTTGATTTAGGTTATCGTCATGGATTCGATATAACCACTCAGGGAATAAGTTACATTCTGGAGGAACTTGTTCCTGTTTTGGGCTACCCAAAGCACAGTAATTTAAACTTTAATGTTGTTCAGCCCAATGAAACTTTGAAAACCCTCTGGTTAGAAGCCAAGGCTATTAAATATCTGGTGCTCGTCTACCAGCCAAGTGAGTCCGTTTTAGGAATGGAGACTGCCCTCGATATGCTGCCCTACAGACAAGTAAGTGTACGTATTGTTGACGATTATGCAGTTCTCAAAGAAATAGCTGCTGGTGAGAGGCTGACCATCTTCAAGCGGAATGGAAATGAACATACATGGGAAACTATATCGGATACGGTGAAAGCATATGTGCATGTCCTCCAACAGTTCCTCAAAGGTGAAGGTTATCCGATTCCTTCACCACCACGCCCCATAAAATCGGCGGAAGGTGCCGATTCATTTCATTTGGAGCAGGATGAAATCAGAAAGCATGTGCTGAAAGGACCAGTAAGGATATATCGTGCTGATTTAGAGCGAGCTATATACAAACTGCTGCACATTGAGATTCCCAAGGCCCAAAACATAGAGGGCCTTAGCCTGAATGCTCTTAAGAATTTTATGAAGGTCCTGGCCAAAATTAATCCACTGAATCGTAAGGGTAAGATCATGCTTAAGGGGATTAACAAGTGGCTGAATAAGAAGAGCAACTTCACAGGCGATCAGTTCCTTCTTCGCGTTTATTCCCTGGAACAGGCACCAAGTCGAATCTTCGGGGGAAGGCACTACGTGGGTTGTGTATCCTCAAAACCATTCTTAAGGGAGTACTCCTGCTCCCTGTGGCTCTTATTCCACTTTCTGACTGTGGAGGCGGCAGAGCAATGGCAGCTATTTAAGCCGGGATTTGTTCTAAACGCCATCAAAGGGTTCGTCCAGCACTTTTTCTTCGAGTGTCCCTCATGTTCCGACGACTTCACGGACATAGCGAATCATTCAAATATGAAATCTGTGAATTCCCACGATGAGGAGATCCTATGGCTCTGGGAAACACATAATGAATTTAATAAACGATTGGAAGATGACGACACTCAAGACCCCAAGTTCCCAAAAATGCAGTTTCCCAGCAAGGCAGCCTGTCAGCATTGCAAAAATGGTGATGATTGGATGCGTCCGAGTGTTCTAAATTATTTGAAAAACCTCTACGACATTGACAGCCTAAGCTTCTATGGACTGCCTTCTACCTCATCATACGATTAGTAATTATTTAAATTAGCTATGGTTTAATTGAGGTATTTTCTATTTTCATAATAAAGAGCGAAGCTAATTAAAAAACTGTATTGCGTTTTTGTATTTACTTGCAATGGCATCAGTCTCAGGAGAAAATGCTTCGATTCTTTGGGTTATCATACTACAAAAGCCTCCTTTTTATCGTAATTATACAGGGAGGACTTTCGGTTCGATTCAAGCGAAGTGGCGAAACTTTATACTCACCACATGTGGACAATGTGCATATGGTAAACGGTACGACTTTTCATAGCACTCTTAATGCACCAGCCCTTGGAAAGTTGGTCCAGTATATGAACATTTTCTGCGGACACTGCCGAAGATTTGTGCCCATCTACAAGAAAATGGCTGTGGGTCTCCAGAAGTGGAATCGTGTTCTTCGCATTTATGCCGTGGACTGTGCCCAGGAGGAAAACGTGAAAATATGTCGGGATTTTGAAATTAGCTGGACGCCCTCACTGCGCTATTATCCTTCGAACTTTCGGCAGTCGCGTGATGGACTCGGAACAGACATTCCCACAGTGGAACCTAAGGAAATTGTGGAACATCTTATAAGGAATCTGGCCAAAAATGACTACACTGGAACCAAGGAACGGAAGCCTATTTTTGCACCTCTTCAGAGACACGAGAATGCAAAGAACATCTTCGAGCGATTTGACAACAAATTGAAATATATTTTGCTTGTTTTTCAGCCGACATACTCCCAGATTGGAATAGAAACGCTTCTCGACCTCCTTCCGTATCCCGATGTGGCTGTGCGGATCCTCAATGATGCCCAGCTCTTCACCCAATTCGGTTTGAAGCCATTCTCCCAAAATATAGCCCTAATAGATAAAAATGGAGAAATACATTCAATAATTCCAAGCGGACAAAGTAGCTCTGCTTACGTGGAAAGCGTTGCTAAATTTCTCCAGCAAAATGGACACACAAGTTTTCCCAAATTGCCAACAACTGAAGCTCCCAAAGAGATGTTGCCGATGGGTATGGATGCTGTTATTTTGGACCATGTTCTAAGCTCGCCGCCGAAGGTCCATCAAGCCGATTTGGAGCAGGCCATCGACCAAATCCTGCACATCGAAATACCCAAGGCGAAATTTATAAATGGATACAAGTTTAAGGCGCTTCGCCATATTATAAGGGTGTTCCGACGCTTCAGTCCTTTGAACCGAGATGGAAAACGGCTTTTAAACAGTCTTGTAAAACATCTGAAAGCCATTAATGGAATGACAGGAGAGCAGTTCGCTAATAAACTAAGCGAACTTGAAAAAGGGGTGGGAAAGATCTTCAAGGGAAGGCGCTACGTGGGCTGCTTGGGCTCCAAACCCTTTATGCGGGGAATCCCCTGCTCCTTTTGGACCCTCTTTCATCATTTGACTGTGATGTCGGCCCAAAACCCAACCATTTATAAGCCAAGTGTAGTGTTGCTAGCGCTTTATGGGTTTGCCAAATACTTTTTCGGCTGCACGGAGTGTGCCCAGCACTTTCAAAAGATGGCAAAGCGACGGAAAATAGGATATGTACAGTCCCATGATGAGGAGATCCTTTGGCTGTGGGAGGGTCATAACGAAGTGAATAAAAGGCTGGCTGGCGATGCCACGGAAGATCCCAAGTTCCCGAAAGTGCAGTTTCCACTGCGGAAACACTGCCCGTCCTGCTATAAATCGAATGGATGGAACACAGACGAGGTACTGAAATACCTAAAAGGCCTCTACAATATCAGAAATGTAAGCTATTACGGATTGCCTCACCTTTAACCGTTCTTTAAGATGAAACCAGACCAAGTAAACTTCGACAGACCTCAAATGTGTATCAGAGCAACAAAAGCAAAATATAAACAAATAAAAATTAATTCTGGTCACGTTTTTGGATCTTTACTGCCTCTGTTTCGATGTTACCCTCAACTTTAAGTTGTTTATACTCTCGCAAAGGGTCTTATAATTTTTGACAGAAGTTTGTATCGCAGATAAGGAGACATTTCCGACCCTATAAGGAATATATATTCTTGATCAGCATCACTTGACATGTTGATATGGTCTATGTAGGCTTGAACTGTGCCTTAGGCAATTTTCCCCTAAATTTTTAAAATTTTTGCTTTTTCTGAAGAATTTTTTGAATGTTTTGAGTTGACCATATCCTATTGTTGCGATGTATGTATTAGCGCATTGAATGCTTTCATACATTTTTGTTATGACTGCACGGTATTACAACTTCGGCTTGCCAAAGTTAACTTCCGCTCTGGTTTTATCTATCTTTTGTATACAAATAAATAAAAATAACATTTTTTTTTGGGTGTACCTGGAAAGAATATCAAGCCACAAAATTATGAAAACCAGTTTTGAGAGAATTGGAGATTTGGGATGGGGGATTAAGCAACCGAAGCAGGGCGAATCCAAATGCGGCTATAATTACCAAAGAGGCCTCGCGATTGAATCAGTTGAAGTGGCCCATTTGACTTGTGAGCACCGCACCGTGTGGAAATGATTCGGCTACTCAAGACGCTTCTGTGTTGCCTGCTGTTCCTCTCCCCCGAAGTCCGGGCAGCCACTAATGCCAGAATGCCGGCGACAGAGGCGAGTCTCTATAGCGAGGCAGACAATGTGATCATGCTGGACAGCGGATCGCTGAGGCCGGCCCTGAACTTGAACACCAACAAGATGGTCCAGTTCCTCAACACCTTCTGCGGCGACTGTCAACGCTACGCCCCGATCTACAAGGCAATTGCAAGGGGCTTGTACAAGTGGCGAAGACTTCTCCGGTTCTACGCCGTAGATTGCGCCCAGGAGCGGAACGCAGAGCTCTGCAGAGAATACTATATCCGCGAGACGCCCACACTGCGCTTCTTCAACCCCGACCCACAAACGTTACAGCTGAACATCGGCTCTGACACTCCTAGCCATATTCCAAGACTCATACCTGCAATACTGGCCGAATTATTGAGCCGATATGAGTACGAACCCGAAGTGGCGAACTTCCGTCCTTTAAAGTCCAGTGACACGGCCAAGACTCTGTTCCTTGATCATCAAGGTTTGAAAAGCCCGGTTAAATTCATTGCTCTCGTTCTCCAGCCAAATAACACTTATATTGGCAGGGACACGCTGCTAGATTTGCTGCCTTTTAAAGAGGTGGCAGTAAGAATCGTTCCGGATGCCCAGATTTTTACCAACTTTGGACTTAAGCCATCTAATCAGACATTGGCCATAATCGATCGAAGTGGAAGTGCCCAGTACTTGGCCCCTTCCCGGATTTCAATCAAAGATTATGTGATCACTGTTGGAGAATTCCTAAAAAAGCTCAATTATAAGCCAGATCCACCACTACCCGTCTCTGTAGCCCCGAACGTAAATGAGTTCCTGGATCAACGAAATCAAGCGGTCCTTGCAGAGGTCCTTAAACCCCCGCTAAAGGTCTATCGTGCCGATCTGGAGCAGGCGATCGACAAACTCCTGCATATCGAACTTCACAAAAGCTCTCTTCATCAGGTTAAAAATCTGGACGCTCTGAAGAACATAATTAAAGTTATGAGTTATTTTAATCCATTGAACAGAGACGGAAATACACTCCTCACCAATCTGAACGATTCTGTAAATACGAATTTTAAAAACGGACCTAATTTCAAGGAATTGATTTACTTAAAAGAAAAGTCTCTGAAGGCGTTTAAGGCAAAGCGCTACATTGGCTGTATTGGATCACGACCCTTCCTGCGGAGCTTCACCTGCTCCCTGTGGACACTGTTTCATTATTGGACCGTGGAGGCAGCGAAGGCACCGCAGCCTTTAGTGCCTGGAGAAGTACTTTCCACCATTCATGGATTCGTTGAGTACTTCTTTGGATGCTCGGATTGTGCCCAACACTTTCTTGAAATGGCAAAACGTCGAAACATGAATGCAGTGAAAACCTATGACGAGCAGATCCTCTGGCTCTGGGAAGCCCACAACGAAGTCAATCAACGCCTTGCTGGTGATCCCATTACTGAGGATCCCAAGTTCCCGAAGATTCAGTTTCCCAGCGTGGAGAATTGCCCCTCCTGTCGGAACAATAATTCCGAGTTTCAAAAGGAAGAAGTTCTGAAATATTTAAAAAGCATCTATGATATCAAGAGCCTGAGCTTTTATGGTCTTCCCACCTCGCAGGGTTACGATTGGCATTATGATGATTTTCGATTTTAAATTTTCAATTGTCTTAAAAACTAACTATTTTAAATAATAAATGGTTATTAATTGGATTTTTATTCATATCAAAAAATTCCGTATATTAGGTTGTTCCATTTTAAATTAATTGGTATGCATTTGATGTGCTCTAAATTATCGAATTGGTTTTTTTCGTTTATTCTGAACTTTAATTTCTAGCTTCTCTTCCGCACCTATTTAAAATTTTTCCCACTCTTTGTCTGCTATAAAAGAAGAAACTGAAAGCTATATGCTAATATACATCTTTTCGATTTGCCGCACCAATGGAATTGCAAATGGTTTCATCTGTTGGGGGCATAATTGTTTTAAAATTGGAAACAGATTTTCGGTATTCCATAGTCGTCGACTATATTGTTCCCTTTTGTTTTAATAAGTGGAGCTGATGAGATACTAAGTAACTACTCGTTTGCATTTTAACTTTCAGTGTAGGGAGCGAAGCTAATAAGAGATGATTAACTAAGGCGATTCTAATCGGAAATTTTCAATACCGTATATTTGCATTAGTCATAAAATTAAAATGATGCGGCTTCTCGGGCTATTGTATTGTAACAGCATCCTTCTTATCGGGATTATACAGGAAGGATTTTCTGTTCGACCTAGGGGAGCTGAGGTCTTCAAGGAAACTCTATACTCACTTTCAGATAACGTGCATGTGGTCAAGGGCGCGGCTTTTCAGAAAGCCTTAAGTGCTCCGGCCCTTGGAAAGTTAGTGCAATTTCTGAACATTTTTTGCGGACACTGTCGAAGATACGTACCCACCTTCAAGAAACTGGCCGTTGATCTTTATAAGTGGAACCGAGTTCTCCGGATCTATGCCGTGGACTGTGCCCAGGAGGATAATGTGAAAGTGTGTCGCGATTTTGACGTTAAGGGGACGCCCTCATTGCGCTACTTTCCCTCGAATTTTGTAAAGTTGCGCTATGGACTCGGAACAGTTTTCTCCAGTAAGGAACCAAAGAAAATTGTCCAGACGCTTATTAAGCATTTGGCCAAAAATGACTACACTGGAACCAAGGAACGGAAGCCTATCTTTGAACCTCTTCAGAGCCACGAGAATGCGCAGAACATCTTCGAGCGATTTGACAACGAATTGCAGTATATTTTGCTTGTCCATCAGCCAAAACACTCCCAGATTGGAATAAAAACGCTTCTCGACCTCCTTCCCTATCCCGATGTGGCTGTGCGGATCCTCAATGATGCCCAGCTCTTCACCCAATTCGGTTTGAAGCCATTCGACCAAAATATTGCCCTCATAGATAGAAATGGAACAATACATGATATAATGCCAAGCGGAGAAAGTAGTTCTGCTTATGTGGACAGTGTGGCTCAATTCCTCGAGCAAAATGGACACACAAGTATTCCCAAAATGCCAACAGCTAAACCTCAAATAAAGGAACCGATGGGGATGGAAGCTGTTATCCTAAAGAAAGTGCTGTCATCACCACCGATTCTCTATCAGGCCGATTTGGAGCAGGCTCTCGACCAACTCCTGCACATTGAACTCCCCAAGGCGCCACTTATAAATGGCCCTAAGTTTGAGGCACTGCGTCGTCTTATAAAACTATTTAGCCGCTTTAATCCTTTAAACATAAACGGAAGACGGCTGTTAGTCGGGCTTGAAAATCATCTAAGGACGGCTAAGGAAATTACAGGAGTCCAGTTGTCAGATACAATAAAGGATCTCGAAAAAGGGCTGGGAAAGATTTTCAAGGCAAAGCTCTACGTGGGCTGCATTGGCTCCAAACCCTTTATGCGAGGTATTACCTGCTCGTTTTGGACACTTTTCCATTATTTGACTGTGATGTCGAGCCTGAAACCTAAGGTGCTTAAGCCAGGCTTCGTGCTGTTCTCCCTTCATGGGTTTGCACAGTACTTTTTCGGCTGCACGGATTGCGCCGAACACTTCCAGATGATGGCCAAACGGCGACAAATAGAATCCGTGAAGACACATGACGAAGAGATCCTTTGGCTGTGGGCAGCCCACAACGAAGTCAATAAGAGGTTGGCTGGCGATCCCACAGAGGACCCCAAGTTCCCCAAAGTCCAATTCCCGCTACGGAAACACTGCCCTAGTTGCCGTAAATCAAATGGATGGAACACAGCTGAGGTACTCAAATATCTAAAACGTGTCTATAACATTAAAAAGGTGAGCTTTTACGGATTGCCCACCTTTAATCGTTATTGAGGATTAAACCGAACTTGGAAATCTACGACTTAACACAAATGTTGATCAGCAAACAGCGAATGCAATATATAAACAGGAAAAGAAGCCAACTATACCCTTGCGGCTATAACCAAAATGTAATATGCTATAAAACAATGAAGAATGTGATAATTTATGATAATACATCATTTTAATAAATTGGAAACTAAAAAAATTGTTTTATAAATATCTTAAGAAACCATTAGTTTAAATAAGCAGCTTTTTTTAATTATTTTTAAGGTTTTTTTTAAGGTTTTTTTATTATAATCTCATGCAAGAGTTTTTTATTTTTACTGCTCCTGTATCGATGTTACCTTCCTCTTCGAGTTTTTTTATCTTTTGTATTTATATAAAAAATGTAAAATTCTTTTTCGCTGCTTTTGGGTGTACCTGGATAAAATAGAGGGCCACAAAATTATGAGAACCAGTTTTGAGGGCACGCCAGATTTGGGATGGGCGAATCAACAAACGAAGCAAGGCAAATCGAAATGCGGCTATAATTACCAAAGAGCCCTTGCGATTGAATCAGTTGATGTGTTGATCACCGCACCGAGTGGAAATGGATCGGCTACTCAAAGCGCTTGTGTATTGCCCGCTAATCTTCTGCCCCCAATTGTATGGCCGGACTAATGCCATAATGCCGGCGATCGAGGCAAGTCTCTACAGAGAGGCAGACAATGTGATCCCGCTGGACATCGGATCGCTGAGGCCGGTCCTGAACTTGAACACCAACAAGCTGGTCCAGTTTCTCAACACCTTCTACGGGGACTGTCAAAGCTTCGCACCGATCTATAAGGGAATTGCAAGGGACTTGTACAAGTGGCGACGACTTCTCCGGTTCTACGCCGTAGATTGCGCCCAGGAGCGGAACGCAGCACTCTGCAGGGAATTTAATGTTCACGAGACGCCGTCACTGCGTTTCTTCAACCCCGACACAAAGAGAAAGCAGAGAATCCTTGGCTCTGTCATCCCCACCCAGGATCCAAAGTTCATAACTGCAGTTTTAGCCGATTTATTGGGCCAATATGAGTACGATGCCAACTTGGCGAACTTCCGTCCTATAAAGTCCAGTGACACGGCCAAGACTCTGTTCCTTGATCATCAAGGTTTGAAAAGCCCGGTTAAATTCATTGCTCTCGTTCTCCAGCCAAATAACACTTATATTGGCAGGGACACGCTGCTAGATTTGCTGCCTTTTAAAGAGGTGGCAGTAAGAATCGTTCCGGATGCCCAGATTTTTACCAACTTTGGACTTAAGCCATCCAATCAGACATTGGCCATAATCGATCGAAGTGGAAGTGCCCAGTACTTGGCCCCTTCCCGGATTTCAATCAAAGATTATGTGATCACTGTTGGAGAATTCCTGAAAAAGCTCAATTATAAGCCGGATCCCCCACTACCCGTCTCTGTAGCCCCGAATGTAAATGAGTTCCTTGATCAGCGAAATCAAGCGGTCCTTGCAGAGGTCCTTAAGCCCCCGCTAAAGGTCTACCGTGCCGATCTGGAGCAGGCGATCGACAAACTCCTGCATGTCGAACTTCACAAATGGTTTTTTTATCAGGTTAGAAACCATGAAGCTCTTAGGTTAATAATTAATGTTTTGAGGAATTTGAATCCATTGAACAAAGACGGAAAGACACTGCTAACAAATCTGTACAAATCCATGGACCTTTATCGGATAAAAGGATCTGATTTCAAGGATTCGATTGATATTAATGAAAAGCCTCTAAAGGTATTTAAGGCAAAGCGCTACGTTGGCTGTATTGGATCACGACCCTTCCTGAGGGGTTTCACCTGTTCCCTGTGGACACTGTTTCACCATTGGACCGTGGAGACAGCGAAGCCCCCGAACTATTTTTGGCCGGGCAAGATTCTCCTCGCCATTCATGGATTCGTTGAGCACTTCTTAAGCTGCACGGATTGTTCCGAACACTTCCTAGAGATGGTAAAACGTCGAAACATGAATGCAGTGAAAACCTATGACGAGCAGATCCTCTGGCTGTGGGAAGCCCACAACGAAGTTAATCAACGCCTTGCTGGTGATCCCATTACGGAGGATCCCAAGTTCCCGAAAATTCAGTTCCCCAGCGTGGAGAATTGCCCCACCTGTCGGAACAATAATTCCGAGTGGGAGAAGAAGGAAGTCCTTAAATATTTGAAACGCATCTATGATATCAAGAACTTGAGCTTTTACGGTCTTCCCACCTCGCAGGGTTACGTTTGAAGATGCATTTAAATGTTCAGAGGCAAATAATTATTACCATATTGTTTTAAAACAACTTCACTTTATTTGCATTATAAATATATTATCAAACTTATTAAATATTATATACAATCAGTATTTGTTCGATCAAGAAGTAATACGAGTTATGATCGCACCAATTTTCACCGTTTTGAAACGGTTATCTAACAAAATCGAAACTAATCTAATTACGTATGCAAATAACCTGGGATTATTGCATGTGACTATTATAAATAAGGTCCACGTCACTAGGGCTTTTCTTGATCCTGTTCTTTGTGGTGCTATTATCCTTGGAAATCCCAGTTGTATCATCCGAACAATGTTTTTATGGTCAGCCTCGAACTTTAGTAAAACTTTGAAATGCTTGGCCGTTAAGCTTTGTAAATGAACATGGTATAAGATTATCAAAGAAATTTTGCCAAAAATATCTTCGAAATGTCTTGTTGATTGACCTTTAGATCATTAAGGTCAGCGGAATTGGGAACATCTGCGAAAAATTAATTGATAACTTTTGTTCTGTAGCAGACAGTCTCATCGCTGCATTAAATATATTTTAGGGAGCTCTCAATAGTCAGATGCGATTAGCTTAGCTTCAGCCAGCTTAATCCTTGACCATGCAAGGCATAATAATAATTTCGCATTAAGCCCTCTGTATAAAAATAAGATCTAAGCATTATACTGACATCCCTTTCTAGCACGTATACTTAGCATTAAAGGATAAAAATTTCTCGCATATCCTTAGACTCAATTTATATAATTCGGTGTCTATGCGTTTGAGAAGAACAGTTGACAGAAGTTGAATAAAGAGATTTATACATTTATTTAAAACCATTGAGTTAATTTTCCTTTTACATATTCTTAATCACTATAAGAAAAAAAAAAGGAAAGTTTTGATTGAAAATTGTATATTAATACCCTCGTCCTTTCAAGAAACAAAGTTTTGGACTCTTTTACAATAAAAAAAAAAAACGATCTATGTCAAAAGTCATTTTGTTGCTGCATATCCAAAGTTCCTACATTACTTACGTGTTTCTGTGACATTAAGACTTCCTAAGACTCGAGCTGATTCGATTAGCAAAGAAAGCGGCACAAATCCATTTACGTGCATAAGTACCCTAAGATTATACCAATGGCTCACCATTAGTCAACCCCAAGTCGGCCTTTATTCATCGTTAGGGAATGAATCTATTCCTCAAGTCGTCAACTAGGACCAAGTCAGTGGACCTATGGATTCTCCTGTGTTGTGTCCACCTTTTCTTCTCCGAAGTGGCGTCTGCGGGCGTAAAGCAACCACTGCGGGTCCATCGGGCCGATGTGATCAAGGGCATCGAAAGGATTTTGCACGCCGAAATTCCAAAGAAGGGATTAATCAACAATCAAAAACTCACAGCGATAGACAACTTCTTTGGTGTCCTGAAGGATCTAAGCCCACTGAACGAAAATGGGTCATCGCTACTCAGATCAGTTTGGCTCCCAATAAGCCCTCCTAAACCGTTGACTGGGCAGGAGTTCTTTAAAACACTGGAGTCCGAAGAACAGGAATTTGGAAAAGTATTTCATGGCATTGATTACGTTGGTTGTGCGTCATCTATACCCAATCAGCGGGGCTACCCCTGCACCCTGTGGACATTGTTCCACTATCTGACCGTGCAAAACTCAAAGCCTGTTTACCCGTTCCATCCGGGTTACGTTCTTTCGGTTATTCGGGATTTCGTAAAGTATTTTTATGATTGCCCAGCGGATTGGGTTACGAATTTTGAGAAAAGTGTTAAACGTCGACCCATACAATTGGTTAGGACCCATGATGCGGAAATACTTTGGCTCTGGGAAACACACAACGAATTCAATAAACTTAGTGCTGGCAAACCCGGGGATCCCAAGTTCCCAAAGGTCCAGTTCCCCGGCGCTGATAGATGTCCCACATGCCGGAAGAGTGATTCGACTTGGAAGACTGACGAAGTGGTTAAATATTTAAGTAGCCTCTATGCTGGGGATAAATTAATCTAGAAGCTTCCAGCCTCCAAGGGATACAATCCCAAGTCTTTGTAAAAATAAACAAATTATAGCAACAAGCGGGGGATTAATCGTTGGTTTTTTTTAAGTTTCTGGACATTTGCTGGTGACATTTTCAAAAAGATGCAATCTCTTGCCATTGGATTCGGTTACCTAATCAAAGCGAAACAAAAACTGATCTACATATAATTGTCGTAGTAACTTCAAATCAAAGGGACTGTCAACAAGTTTTGCAAATGTATCGAAAACTTCGGTTCTGTCTGCTGCTCATAGCCTCCTTAAGTATAATTAATGGAGCTCTCTATAATCGACGGGATAATGTTGTGCCTGTGTACCATGATTTAGAGAAAGTAATTCAAGAGTCCGGTGTGGGCAAGCTATTCCAGTTCATGAACAGCTTTTGTAAGGACAGCCAAGATTTCATTCCCGGATTCACGAAATTGGCCAGGGACTTGTACAAGTGGCGTCGAGTTTTAAAAGTCTACGTCGTCGATTGCGCCATTGAAGAGAACTGGAAGGTGTGCCGTGACTACAGGGTTCTTAACACACCTGAACTTCGCTATTTTCCCTCCGAATTCCGTTCCGAACGAGATGGTATGGGAACCACAATACCTAAGTCCGACTTTGAGGATGTTAAAATGACTGTGGCACATCATCTGTACCAACTAAAGAACCACGCTGTCGGTCAGCCAAACTTCAAACGGCTAGATTGGAACGACAATGTAAAAACTATATTCAAAGGCATCTCGTCGACTTATATTGCTCTGATCTTCCAAACCAAGAAACTATCTCGTTTTCGTATGGAAACTCCCACTATTGGCTGGGATACTCTACTCGAATTGCTTCCGTTCAAAGAAGTGGCTGTGCGCATCTTAAATGATCGTAAGATATTCATAAATTTTGGCTTGCCAGAACACCCCGATAAACTGGTACTCTTCGATAAGGCGGGAAAAATCGTACATCTGTCAACCAAAAACGAGACAAGTGAAGGTTATGTGGATGCTATTGAGCAATTCCTCAGATCTCGTAATTATCAGCCACAGCCTTCGTTGAAAAACACCTTACCCCTAAATATTGAAGAAAAGCTGCGGGAAATAACCTTTAAAACACTTAGATTGGGACCAACTAGGATTTATAGAGCTGATTTGGAACGTGCAATCGACAATATTATTAATGTAGAACTGCCTAAAGTGGCAATCATAGATGGAAAAAGACTAATTGTACTGCGCAACATTTTAACGCTTTTGAACTACCTAAGCCCTTTGAACAAAAACGGAAAGTTGTGGCTGAACAATGTCTATAATACATTAGTATTTTCAAGGAAAAATGATACAGAAATAAATGGAACCGAATTACTGGATTTTTTGAAAAGTTCTGTAAAAGATAAGTTTGACGGAAGTCGCTATGTTGGCTGCATATCCATAAAAGACAACTCGCGGGACTTCAACTGCTCCCTTTGGACCTTATTCCACTTTATGACCGTAAAAGCTGCCAAATCTCCGAATCTCTTCAAACCAGGCGATATACTGTGGGCATTTCACGGATACACCAACTACTTTTTAGGCTGTAAACAATGCTTTGTGAACTTCTGGGAGTTTTCAATGGTTAGAAGCATTGATGAGGTCAAGACCCATGATGACGAGATCCTCTGGCTGTGGGAAGCCCACAATGATATCAATCGCCGATTAGCCTTCCGTCCCAACGAAGATCACAGATTCCCGAAAGTTCAGTTTCCTCTTAAAAATGATTGTCTGCTGTGTCGTGACGGGAACTCAAAATGGCAGAAAGATGAAGTCCTTAAATACCTGAAAAGAATTTTCAGTTTGGAAAATCTTAGCTGGTTCGGAATGTCAACCTCAAAGGCATACATATAAACTTTTATTATAAACCAACACCCAAAAATTGTTTTTTTATTATTTCATTTCAAACAAATTTAACTGCATGTTGATCAAGGGATCTAAATATCTTAAATGCGGGATTCACTGGTCCGAATAGAGCTGAAGTTACTGGAAATGAGCTTTTTCCCTGAATTGAAGAAAAACGATAAAAAGCTATCCCTAAAATGTTATTAAAGACTCGTTACATTTCAACCGTTTCATTTCAATGAACTGTGCATAATAAATGCAAATGAAAAAGAGTTTTTAATAACATTTTAGATGGCACTACAACAATTTGATCTTGTGGGATAAGTGAATAAAATAAAAAAATAATTTAAATGGATCAGATCCGGTGAAAGAGTTGATAAAATTAAATTTTCTGCTTGCTAATTCAACTGTTATGGACATTAGCTTTTAAGAGAGTAATTATTTCATGAATTGAAAGGGTTAGTTTAATAAAAACCTGGTCTGGGGAAAATGGTGTTAGTCGTATTCTTTGCGATAATGATTCTCCTTCAGGAAAATGGGGCTTCTCAGGCAGAGGGCGCACGAATGGTTCGAGTGATGCAGAAAGGAAGGTTTTCTTGGATAAACATAACCTTGGACGATCTTTTGAGCCACAATCCAATCTCAACCGCTGTCTACTTTAGCCAAGCAAAGTTGCGGGATAAATGGGATGGCGTTGAGTTTGTCTCCGACGTGCTCGCTCCCCTTACCGATTTCCCCCGCCTCCTGGACATTGTCCTGATCAACTGCAATCGGCCGATCAATAAGAACGACTGTGCAAGCTATGACTTCAAGGAACCCGGACTCCGGTTCTTCCACCGCGAGTTCCAGCGCAAGGGACTTGAAATTGATAATTCTTCTCCCTATGAAGTGAGGAATTCGGTTATGAATGCCCTGATGCCGATTAAACTGAAGAAACCCGGCTCCCCAAACTTCGAGCCCATTCAGGCCACGGATACCATAGCATCGCTCTTCAAGCAGGCGGCTTGCAAATGCATCACCACCATTGTCCTGGCGGATCAGTCCGAGGAAGGATCTACGGTGGGCCGCGATACGGTTTTTGCCCTTCTGAAAAGGGAATCTATCATGGTGCGCATTGTGAAAAACGCCTCATTCTTCGAGAATTTCGGTCTAAAATTCTTGAGAAGGGATAACAAACTGGCAATTTTACAAAGGTCGCGCAAGGTCACTGCATTGCATCCGAAAAGAGCCAATGGAAAGTTATATGCACAGGAAGTTATTAAATATTTGGATGAATGGTACTAATTACAAACAGTTTCATTCGCGATCAATGGGGAGGAAGTTCTAAATTTCGTAATTTATAATATTTTCAATCGGTTTGAATAAGGTCATGCAGATATTTCATAAGACATTTCTGAGGAAGATAAGATTATTTCAAATCAAACCGATTCAAATGTAAAACCACTTAAATTTAGACCCTCTCCATTGTTATGTTGCGAGTACAGAAATGCCCGTTTGGCCCCCGATAGTGACAAGAAAATTGCATAAATTTGCTAAATTAAGCGTTTAGATTAAATGAAGCGACAATGTGTGTGTTCGCCCACCACCAACCACCGCCCACCGTCCACCATCCCTGCTCCAATCGAAGCCATCGGGAGAAGGAGCCAAGTCAACTGACCTGGGCTAAAAGAACGGCACTCGTATTACACCGATTACCCGCACATCAAACTGAACTGTACATGAATTATTTATAGAACATTTTTGCAAAATATCTACGCACTAATTTGCGTAAAGTAATCGATGTGGTGGAAAAATTTTCACGCATGCACACCTGAGGGGAGGCAAAGTCAGTCCGACTTATTCGGAGTGCAGGAGTGCAGGAGTGGGCGGTCGTTCGTTCAGTCATGCCCAAATAAGCAACAGCAAACGGAAGCTAAAAATTACCAGATACACCTACCTCAAACCCCCCCTCCCTATATTTTCGCCTCGGCCTTTGGAGCCCAGGTGAAACGCCCACAAAACTTTCTTCATTGTGCGTAAATTGGCGCCCCTCGAACAACAACCACCCCCTCCCCCCTACACACACACACCACTGCCACATGAAAAGAGTTAACGCAGTCACTCTTCTGGCCCCGGCCCAACGTAATGATGTGTATGTAAAATTTATAATATACATAAATAAATAAAATGCACGCAGTTTGGGATTTGGGGGCGTGGCAGGGGCAGCGTGCAGTTTATCGATATTTTTCACCCACCCAATCGATGGGTGGTGCAGTGGAAAAGCCTTCGATGGGTGGGCAGGTGGGAAAGGCATTTAATGCCAGGCCCTGCACAACTGTACTTTGCAGGATTTTTGTGCGTGCCCAGGAAATTGAAGGTTCCGCGAATAGTTCTCGAGGCCTTTCTCCCAGGCAGGCCGTAAATTTTCGACCATATCTTCGCCACCGGAAACCGGAAACCAGCGCCCATTTGTACGAATAACATTGCCATTCCAACCATCTATCTTTTAAGGCCCAAATCGTGCGGTGCGTGAGGTGCGTAAAATATAGACAAAATGTATGGCGGCCCTTAATGGAAATCGGATATTGTGGCTTTTGTCCGAGGGGAGATCCTTGGCCAAGCCAGAGGAAGTGCTCTAATTGGCCCGAAAAGATTTGCATAACATAATTGCCAGCTGGCAGAGATCGCGACTTGGCATGCCCGGGCTGGGCATGCATTAACCAAAAACAATAACCCCATCCAGAATTATGCACAAATTATTGTTTAGGCATTTAAATTGCCACAACAGTAGCGGCAAAACGGAGAAAAAAAGAGGGTTACGAGAAGCGAAAACAATAAAATGCCAGCTGAAGAAGCATCGTTGTTATAATTATGTAAAAACAGTCTAAAGATTGACTTGACTTCTATACCCACCAGAACACACACACACACACAGCCACACACACCCCGTGCACCTGAGTGTGCATGCGAAGGCAGCATAAATTTAGTGGCAAGAGGGGGAGGGGGTTCGTTGCAACAACAACCTGGTAATTATCAGGCCTTAGCGGCAAGCAACATTGTCTGTGTAACTTGGCGCTACCGTTCGCTAGCCACCCCCAACCCCCTCACCCTCACCATTCGCACGCAAAAAATGTAAAGTGAAAATATTTTTAAGGCACTTGTAGCGAAGCGGTACCATCAAATGGGTGGGTCCCATTTTGCCGTTGGCTGCCACCTCCCCACCCCGCATTCTATGCCGAACTTGAGCTTTTTTCTATGTAGCTACATATAATTAAAAATAATATGAATAGAACAGAAAAAAATAAAACAACAACAGCAGCCACAAAAACCAGGGCTTCGGGGAAGATTGACTGAAGCTGCAGATGCTCCACGATTACCCTATAAAGGGCAATTATAAAAGGGTTTTGGGTATATTTTTGAGAAGGGTGTTCAAACTCATAAATAAAATTAAAAGTTATGGTAATTGAAAAATTTAATTAAGTATGTTTGGGAGATACTTCATTGCCTACTTTTAGGAACATCAGTATTAACGTACTTGCCAATTTTTGGTAATCTTTATTGATATGCATTGATATAATCAAAAATGTTGAAGGCTGGAATACAAATTTCATTGCCTGCTTTGAGGCACTAATAATCTTTATTTTTAAATGAGAGGAGACTTTTAAGTTAAGAACGAACACTAATACTTCTAAGATTTGTTTGGTAAATATACAAAAATGTGCAAGTTGAATAAATATATTATCCAAGTTAACCGCAAATAAAATTTTAAGTTACAATTTTGAAGTTTCGGTAAAGTTTAAAAAAAACTCAATGCACATTATACCCCAGAAGTCTCCCAATCTCTCAACAGTTTTAGGTTTTGGCAGCCCTATTTAGCCCACTTGTCTTCAAGAGAAGCTAATCTAGGCAACGAAAAAAGGGCGAACAAAAAATCGTCAAACCGAATGCAATTTGGCAACAATTTTCCCAAAGTTTGTTGCCACAACACACAGCAAATTCCGTTGATGCTCCATGCCACAAACACCTACTACCGCCCCCTCCCCCAGAGGCCACAAATTGCGGCAGCGCGTAATTAAAACAATTTGTGCATAATTTTTGTACAAGTGCAGCCCAAAGCCGAACCCAAGGCTCAGACCCTCCCACTTGGTGGGCTTTTAAATAATAATTTGCTTAGTTTATGAAGTGCCCGGGTGTGTGTGTGTGTGTGTGTGTGTCTGAGTGGGCGAGCGAATGGGCTACATAAACAGTTCTCCCAAACCCCAAACCTCAACCTTCACCACCCCCTTTCTACCAGTTGTTGCGCACAATTTACTCACTTGGTTGCATTTTAACATATTTCGTTACGTTTTCAGCCAGGCCGAAGTCAATTGTTGCTGTTTTTTCAGTTGGCTGGCATGTATTTTTCATTTTTCTATGCCTGGTTTTTGTTGTACTCACCTTAGGTTTAATTTGTTTGAGTTTCATGCAACTGCTGCAGCAGCAAGAGCAGCAGCTTCTGTTGTGAATTTCATGTGCATCTGCTGCTGCAACTGCCTTCTTTCTCCCAAGTCGAAAAATATTTGTGCACGCAAAAAATGTTAATTGCCACAGAAGCAACAGCAACAGCAGCAGCAACATCATCAGCAAAAAGCGAACCATCAATGTGGCCGGGGCATTAAAATATTTAGGTTGCTATTGCCGCTGCTCCCAGCTCTTCCCAAGCCTCAGACTCAGTCGCAGTCGCAGTCGCAATTCCAAGTCCCAGTTTCAGTTCCAGACCCTGCCTCAAAACCCAGACCCTGGCTAAAACGCAGCCACCCCCCTCCCCGCTCCGCACTGCTGCCGTTAATGCAACTGCAACTGTAACAAATTGCAATGTCGCACATCTGTCTTCCCTGGCGTTTGTCGCTGCCTAAAAAAGTTCGCAAAAAATTGATGCCGGATTAAGTGGCAGAAGTCTTAATACTCTTTGATTGAACTTGGAAATGTTTAAAAATAAGATGCCAAACAGGAATTGTTGTATAATGACACATAATTGATGTAAAAATATAGTTAAGAACATGGATAAAATGGTATCCTTACTTTCCACTTTTGTAAGTTCTTGAATAAATAAAAGTTTTGTATATATTTTGTATGTATATTATCTTACATATTTTGCCAAAAAAAATCGAATGGGAAAAAATGATAAAAACATTTTTGGTTGGTTAAATATTAATCTTGTAAAAACGCTACAAAATAATCCTCATGAATTAGTTTTTGGCACAATAATTGAAATAATGTAATATGAAAGGATTGGGAAGAATAACTTTATTAAGGAGTTCCATAATATAATTTAAGTTTTCGTCAAAATTGAATATAAGCCTTAAGTAAGGGTATGTTAACTATAAAAACCTACTTCAAAAAACTGGGCCCAAAGAAAGAGAACCTTAGAGCAGCTTGAGGTCCAGAGCGATGGACTCATATTTATTTTTGCTAAAAACTACAGAAAAAATTGTCGTTCTCCTTGCATTTGTTTTTGTGGCTATTGCCGTCGCCTTTGGTTGTTGTTGGCTGGCATTGGCAATGCCAATTACCGGCGGCCGGGAACCCTAGCAATTTGGCCATATCCGGCCCCCCTGGCTGCGATGTTTGCGCTGGGCCGAAAGGAAAAATCAGGTTTTTCCTTCACTTGTCCAACTCAATGTTGAACCAGCTTGATTTTCGCTACTATTTTTCTCCCCACCCTGATTTCGATGTTTTTTTTCTCCCCACCATTTTCCTGTTCCCATTCTTTTTGTTCGCAAGGGTATTTTAAATTTAAAGATCATAAAAAATGATAGAAAACTGTTTCAATTTGCGGAGGAAATGCCTAAATTGATTGGGATTTTTATGCAGGCTGATCAGGTTGGCAATTTGGAGGCAGGAAAATCAAGGGTATTTCAGCGAAGACACCTTGGCAGTCATTAGCCACATTTAGTTGCCTGACGATCATGGCTCTTACTGTAGTTGTTCCTCGTCTCCGTTTTTTTTTTTTTGCTTTATCGTAACTAATGAATATGGAACTTGAGTCTCTTGTCATGTTGTAGCTGCGGCTATTACAAGATTTGAGTTGTCGCGCGTTTTGGACGCGTCATGCGGCCAGTTTCTTTACTTTTTTTTTCGTTGCCGTTGTTGCTGCTGTGCCACACATTGCCGCACGATCCCGAGTTGGCAAATGTGGCGCGCAGCATTTAAACAGCAGTGGCAACAACTGGCGGCAACAAAAACAAAAAAAAATGTCATAAATAAATTGCTTAGCAACATTTGCTGACGCGCCAAATAAAATGCCATAAATGATCGAATGCAGAGGAAGATTTTTAGTTAGACAGTAGTAGAAACGCTGATGAAGATGGAAACGGAGATGGAGATGGAGATGAAGATGGCGATGGAGTCTGAGATGGCGACAGGAATCTCGAATGTTTTTCCTGTTGGGTAAATTAACTTAAAAATGCTACAAAAATTGTTGCTGATGAGTTGGCTTATAGGGTTGATGAATGCCAGGCATTCTATTGTGCCCATTAATGTTGCTGCAGCATGGCCAGAATGAGAAGAAACCGCTCATGCTATCCCTAATGACTTAGGACACACCATTAGGCGGTGCTAGCGGATTGGGCCAGGTTAGGAACTCTTGCTTTTTTAGCAAATGCCTTTTCCCCTTGATTTTCTGGCTATCAAAACAATTTGCCATCTAGCACTCACCTGTGGCATGCCGCAATCTCATTCAGCAACAAAGTGCCAACAAACTTTGGAGTTGAAGACATGCCAAAATCTGTAGTTTTGTGAAAAGCCAACTAGTGAAATTCCCTTCTTAAA
Organism: Drosophila kurseongensis; assembly: GCA_018153305.1. NCBI lineage: Eukaryota > Metazoa > Arthropoda > Insecta > Diptera > Drosophilidae > Drosophila > Drosophila kurseongensis. Next base: position 3,628,333 of record JAECXX010000051.1, read on the forward strand.
CCAGGGAATTTAATAACGAATTCAACGAAGTATAACATTCCAACATGTGATCATTACTTCCCAGGGTTTTTTCAAAAAGCCGAATATCGAAGTACATTTTTCGGGTTTTTGGGTTAAAAAAAAGATTTTTTTAAGGGATTTTTGGTTATAACTTGGCTAAAATTCGACTCACAGTCAAAAAAGTGACTGTTTTCTGCAACTGAGGACATAAACTATCCATTTTAGGTTAATTTGTAAAAATTTATTTTTTGCCCGATTTTATCATTTTTTCTAAGGGGTTACATCATCATTTTTTACAAAAATGGTCTCAAAAAAAATTTTCAGCTGTGAATGCCACTCGATTGGAAATTTTATAACGAATTCAACGAGGTATAACATTTCAACATCTGTCCATTTTTTCCCAAGGCTTTTATCAAAAAACCGCAATAAAAGTTGATTTTTCCGGATCTTCCGGATTTTGGCTTTTTTCATAAGGGGATACATTATGATTTTTTGCGAAAAATCGACCAAACTAAAATTTTTGAGCTGTGAATGCCAATCGATTGGACATTTTATAACGAATTCAAAGAGGTATGACACTTCAACATTTGACCACTATTGTCCAGGGCTTTGATCAAAAACCCGAAACTCGAGTTGATTTTTTTACAATTTTTTCTAAAAAATATGTTTAATTTTAGAATTTTAAAAGCCAGAGACTTGAAACTTTAAAATCGTCTTTTAAAGTAAGTCAGTTTTTGTTATAAGCAATGGGCTTATAAGAACTTAACTTTAAAACAATTTCCATGAAATTCAGAAGATGCTAGGATTCTTAGACAAGCCTTTATTAATAGCTCATATGCCAGGAATCTAAGGGTATCCGAAACAGCTGCCTGCATCAGCAACACCTTTGCTAATGCCCAACATAACAACTTAATCCACCTTGCAGGTCCGTCTCAACTGGCTTCGAATGCAATGTTCTGCACCGGGTTGGGACTTTAGTTGGGTTGGGTTAGTCCGCTGCAGGTTTTGTCAGACGTTCTGTCTGTGAATCGAACACACCTGGGATATGGGATATGAGATGTGGGCCCTGGGATCTGGGATCTGCAAGCTGGGAGCTCACTTGCCGATGCATTTTTATGAGTCCCCCCAAATGGCGGGCAGTTTTTCGGACAAGCTGCTCAAATCATGGCCTGTAATGGCGGCGGAATCAAATTCGCTGGCCCATTTGTTGGCTTTCTTATGGCCTGAGACAGAATTTGCTTGGCCTGGCAGATAAATTAGAGTTCTTAATTGCTGGCTGAACTCCTATCTGGATCCTAATCAGCGTTTGCAGCGCGCTAAAGCAACGAATTTTACGACGACTTTTTCGGTGGGGGCCAGAGCAGACAGAGATCTAAATTTAAAATTGGACTGGTGTAAACAAAAACCGAAGTAGCTGCAACTGCAAGGGCAAAAGTATCTGCATCTGCAGGAATGGAAAATGGGCTCAAGAGCAGGCGGGCAGCAGGAGTCGCGGCAATGAAAAGCGAGATCAAGTTCAACGCACATTTGTCCTTGATAATTGAAAAGAGCAGAACGGCCTGCAAAAACACAAAAACGCAAAGGGGGAGCCCGAAAAAATTGCAGAGCAAAACAAAAAATAAACAAAAATTATGGCAGTGGATCGACAGACTTATTGCTGTCCCCCTTGCACCGCCGATCCCCCATCGTTGCACCACTGCACCACATCAAAGTGCTGAGCCAAACCGGCTGGGGCTGCGCTGCCAGGAATGCACAAACAACACACAGCACACACGAGTGTAGCACCATATAGCCACCAAATGTGTGTGCGTAGCGTCTGCCAAAAATACGCCGGCCATTAAGAGGCAGCCCCTCCAGACGGGCCCACGCCAGCCAAAAAGAACGGGCTAACACGATGGCGACTGCGAGATACTCAGACTTTTTAAAATACAAAATATTTTTGATTTCGAAAATAATTTTATATATTTTTTTAATTCTTTAGACTGATATTACATTAAATTTAAACAAAAATTAATTTCAAATTTAAACCATTATAAGACTTACAATTCTAAAACCTCTTAATCCACATTTTTCTTAAATCGAAGTGTCTTTTTATGGACCAATTAGGTAATTTAGCACTTTAATCAAACAAATTACAATACAGGATTTTAAGGTAGAAGTTGTTAATAGACTGTCACGACTTTTGTAATTAATTGTTATTTGAAAATGCCACTTTAAAAAAAATATGTTATAAAAAAGTGTCAAAATCTAAAAAATTGTAAATGAAATTAGTATATTGCAAAGAGGGTCCCATTGAAATGAATACGTATATATATTTGTTAAAGGACCATAAAAAATGAATAAAACTTAAAGAAATAACCATCCCTTAAATTTCAAAAAATAATTGGTCAATGGCATAATTGTTGTTACCTCTCAAAAGAGCAATATACCCTGGAGATATCCGGCTGCTGGGTATGTATATTCGGTGGAAGGGATTGGGAATGGGGAGCCCATCCGTCCGATCGTACGTGCCTCGGCTGGCTGCTCCCTTCCCGCCCCTTCTTCGCAGAATTTCCGAAAATTTGCAATTGACTGGCTGCAGCAGCGACTCCGAAGACGCTGCCGGTGGACTCTGCTCCTGCCCCCCGGATCCGTATGCCTCCGATCCCGCCACCAACTTTTGCCCAAAGAAGAAAGGGAAGAGAACAAAAATGTTTATGCATTTTTTCTGGTCACTGACCGTACTCAAGGTTTTTCGTATTCTGCGGTTCAGTTTGGTTTTTGCAGTTCCTTCGCTGCGCTGCGTAAATTGCATGCGCACAAAAATTGACGAATATGCCAGGCGACGTGTGGAAAGGGGTGGAGGGGGGATCGCAGGGAAAGGGATCTCAAGGGGGGGATAGGGAAGAAGAACAAGACTCACAGGAGAAGGCAGCGACAAAATGTGAGTGTGCCCAAAAACGCCGCTCGAGGTACACCGTGAAAAATAATAGATCCCTATTGAAAATATGTAATAAACTTTTAATTTAAATGATTTTAATACTTTAGAAATCAAGATTTCCCAAGCGATGTGATGGAAATCCTAACTGAAAAATATTATTAATATTTTATGGATATCATGTTGCTGTATGAGTGAAATGCCATAAATTAGGCAATGACAAAAAAACATTTACTTATGAGGTAAAACCTATATCCCTTGTTAGCTTTATAATAATTATCAAAAATTTCTTGTACAAATACTTTCTCTATTAGACATGTACTTTTTAATATTTGGAGATAAATATAATAATTATAATAATAACATCAAATAAACTATACATTTTATTAAAAAAGAGAAATATCAAATTTCTTAAGATTATTTTTATTTGGCAATACCCATTACCCGATCGATCATCGGATAAATGCGAAATTATTTGCTGTGTTGGTAGGGGGAGAGGAGGAGAGGGGGGCTTGGGCCTGTGGCAAACTTGTTGCCATTTCAAGTCGGCTCCCCTATATCGCATTTAGCCCCCCGAAATTCCCACCTCACCACCCCTCGAATTCTGTGTGTGTGCAATTTGGAGACGACGATGATATAATTTAGCACGAAAGTGAAGTCTGCTTGCAGCCGGTCGCTTTTGGAGCCTGTCTCTTTCTGCGGCCCCATACCCGTCTCTTTCGCTCTCTCCTGACTCTGCTTTGGCCAACGTCCCGAATTCACCAAATGAAACCGAAAATGCGCTTCCTCTTCTTCGGGATCTTGTTCTTGAAATCTTACCGTGCAAGTTGTGTCGGTCATCACAGCATGATTTTTATGTTAATACTGACATGCTGAATTGTTTTAAATTGTAAAACTAATTGGATGGATGCAAAATATATGGTATAGATTTTACGACCATTAAATACTAGTTTTTATAGCTGATTATTTTATAATAAAGTGACATACAGTTAAAGATAAAGTTAAAAAGACGTTTACTTGTATTTTAATTGTTATTTGTTGGGTTTTAACATAATACATTTGACACTTTAATAATTCTGATGTACACAACCAGGATTATTTGTTGTTCGGATTACGAAAATGTTTTGGCTATTTAAAAATCGAGCTATTTTTTGAAAAATACCATTTGCTCAATAAAAATAATTAAATAATTTTAAAATACCCCAAAAAAAGAAGGGTATCTAAAAATCGTATCAATCGAGTTCCTCAAAAAAAAGTGATAAATTGTTGTGCATGGCCTGACTTTTGGTTTTCGGCGCAATTTAAATTTGACTGCGGTAGAACGACTGTACCGGACCTGCACGGATCGCATCTCATCTGATCAGTTCTGGTTCGAGATCCGCTGCCGTTCTGGCCCCGCCTCCCTTTCTGTCTTGCCCCTTATATATATAGATATCCACCTCTTTCTGGTGCCCTGACCACCCGCAATTGTCGAGGCGCAAAGAGTTCTCGAATTACCACGCCAAATGCCAAGTCAGTGACCGATTATGTTACCCAAAGCACATAAAAAAGTGAAGAAACAAAACATGGACAGGCGTCATTTTAAAGAGACTCTGCCCCTCGGGCTGACCCCCCCTGAGCCCCTGGATTCCAGTCCATCTATCGGGATTTCTTATGGCACATTATTCGCTGCAGTTGTGGTTGATGTATTTGCAGCCTTGATGACTCTCTTCGCAGCGCACTCGATCAAAGGCCTTGGCCGTGACTCTGTGGGTTTTTAGGTTTTTTTGATTCATCACAGGAGCATTGGGGTTTAAAAAGGGGCCTTAAGAAAGGAATTTTCATTAGAGAATCTTGACTATTACGTTTTTAAGGGGTTTGGTAATTAAGTACCTGGCCATTTTTCACATTGCGAATACTTAATGTTGAACGAAGGAAACATTTGGTCTTTAAAGTGATGGTTAGTGAAAAATGCTGTGGTGAAGTTTATTTAATTTTTAATTTATAAATAAATCACAGTCAAAATTTACATATCTTACTTAGTAAAACTTCTCTAAAATAACAATATTGATTTTAATTGAATTTTGTAAAAAAAAAACCTATCATATTTCAACATTTACTAGCTCAAATCAACCTTTCTAAGCGATTACATTACCCATACATCGTTTTTATAGCCCTGCCCACTAGCCCAACTACTCCTTTCCGGCTTAACATGCATAAATCCAACTCGATTTCTGGTAGCAATCCCACTCCAGATGGCCAAAAGGCAATCCAATGAAGCCGCACAATTTCTGGTGACGAAAAAAAAAACAAACAGCCAACAGAAACTACTGCTGCTAAAATAGTAAAAAATAGGAAAAGGAAATGTCAAAAAGCCATCGTTAGTTTGGTATTAGCCCTGACAAAACTTGACGCGTCAACGTAAGCGGCTTTGGTCTAGGTCAAGTTGCAAGTTGCAGGTAGATGATGTACCTGCTGTCTGCCTGCAAAATATACGTACACCTGCCACAGGAAATCTTTTTCAAGGGGGTGCGGAGGGTAACATTCAATTACAATTCGATTCGATTCGTTTCGGGATAGGTTTAAATGGCTTGGAAAATGGTTTAATTGCTGACCGCTCGATATGAAGAGCTCTAATTGAGCATAAGGCTCGAGGAGGAGCTCCAGAAACACGCACACGGGGCCTATGCGTAAATAAAAAATGCATCGAAAGTTATTTGGACGATGGGTCGATGTCGATGGCGATGGCGATGGCGTGGCGCAAAAAAAATGGAATCAAAAATGCAGTAAACAATTTGTATGGTGCACAATTTGATTGGCAGGTCGGCAGAGTGGGTCGGTTTGGGTGCTGGTGTTGGGTGTTGCCAATATAATGGAGGCAAGAGTCCCGTAGTTTAACAACCGGAGAACGCTAGACTTGGATTGGATTCGGAATTGGGACTCGGGATCGGGGTTGGGCAAAGTCTGAAGTGCTTTTGGGTAGGCCTTAATTACGTAAATGTGTGTGCCAGTTGAGTTATGACCAAAGGAGTACTCCATATTCGCATGACTGTATCCTGCGGGTGGGCTAGTATATATTCACATATATATATATATATATATGGGTGTTTTGTGTGTGTGTGTGCGTAAGTGCAGCAAATGCGTAAAATTTTAATTTCGTTTTGAAAATTTCATTCGAAAAAAATCCATCACACAAACACACACACACACTGAGCTCACAAGTTGTTTGGCTGGATTTATTCTACACCCCCAACTCCCTATATTTTCCCTACTTCCGATTCCTCTTCTTCTTCTTATTCTGCGGGGTTTTTGAGGCCAATGACCAGTCGGTATATATATGTATGTATATAGGTGTGTGTCCCGCTTCTTACGCACTTTTTGCATTCACTAATTTGAAAGCTTAAGGGGTTAACAACGCGGCCTTTTCCATTGGCCCTGTTTTCGCAATGGGCTTATTGATCTGCCCCCTCGCATCTTCTTCGCCGTATTATTATTATTAAACAACCCCATTAGGGTCACCCCATAGAGTTTCCCCTTTTGGTTATCTAACACAAAACAAAATGCAACGAAACAACATTGGGGAACGGGGTATTCCAACTTGGGACCTAAACACGCATTCGGTTTGGGCTTAACCCTGGGTTCGGGTTTGAGTTTGGGTTTGGGTTTTATGGGATAGGTTAGGAATAAGTTGGATGGGTTGGGTTCTTGCTGTGCAAGTTGTTTTTATGGTGGCATTTCCGCAGGGGAGTTTTAAAATTATTAGACCCCATGAATAATGGGTTGTGAGGAAAGTATAGTGAGCTTAACACTCTAATGAGACCACAATGAGCCTTAAATGCAATAATTCCAGCTTTATCTATCTATACCTCATCTCGCAGTTCTTAGGGATACACAAATACTTAATATTTCGAAATTGATACCAGAACGAACAATAACTGAATGTTGACACAATCGCAATTTAGTCTGCTCATTGGGCGCCGCCAAGTATGCTATAGAATTCATTGAAATTCGCATTTGAAGCTTAGAAAATTGGTATTATAAAATCGCGTATATTTTCATAATGAACAAATAGTAACGGGTATTGTTTGAAATGTTTCGTGCAGAATTATGGCTCACAAAACGTTGTGGTGTGACTCCTTTAGTTCTGTTTTTATTCACATCGAATACTCTGCCACTGGAAGTTGGGAATTTTAGAAGGTTTACGGCTTGATTTTTTTTTCTTAAATTAAATTGAAGTGTTTAAGAGTAAGAGCCGGCAAAACATGGCTTAATTAAAGTTTTTACAGCTTGCCATTTTATTTTAATTTAATTTTTAGTTGTCTAGTTGCATTTTATAGTCTTATTTAACATGTTCTAACATGTTAGCAAAAAACATTAAAGTACCAAATAACAAATATTAAAAGTATAATTTAAATTGGCTTGTAAATAAAATAATATCTTTAGAAATAAATCATATTTTTAATACGGAAAAGTAGTTTTTTTTATTTTTAGTATCTGACTTGGTGAGGGCATCTTGAAGTCACCCATGATGACAATTAATATATCGCTGATTTGCGGTTTGCCGGCGCATAAATGTGTGATTATTTTTTAATAAAAACGCTCTGCTCGGAGGCATAGGCTACGCACTTTGTTTAACAACATGACACCGACACTCTCGCACCCAGAATCGCGGATTATTTGTTGTGCGGGGCTTTTGTGATTTGTTGGCGCATTTTGTGGCTGTTGCCATTGCCTTTGTTGGGGTTAAAATAGGTCCACCAAGGGGACAGGCTCCTCAGCTCCTCAGTGGATGCTGACTTAGCCGCGGGCTCTTGGCACGCACATACCGTATAATACAAAAGTAATTTCGCGCACATAATTTCACCCCCGTTCCCCTTCCCCTTCCCCCTTTTTTTTTAAGCCGATGACAACTGTCGGGGTTACGACATATTCACACACACGCGTCTATATCCCAGTCGTACAATAAAGCACAGCTCAGTGACATTTAATTTCGAAATCGTCATAATAATATTCAGCCTGAATGCGCACATCCGCCAAAAGTCATCTAGAACGCATTTGTATCTGGATCTGAGGCTGCGTGGCTACGAGGCAGCGGATCAGGAGGCAGCTGCTTTAATGAGCCAGCTACAATTTAACAACAGTTTCCTGTTTTCGGTTCCTAGCCGCGTTTCAAATCAGTCTACTTCCTTGGCCAACAGCAACTGGCTGCCGTCCATCGTCTGCAGTCTGCTGCGAATTAGATCAGAACCGTAAATTTAGCTGGACCTGAGAACGGAAGCGATTCAGGGAGATAGTCGGGGAGATCGGGCCGGTGGAGCGTTTTTTCTGATAGAGAAGCGAGGAGAAGTCCAAATAAATACCCCGGCGGTGTACCAGCCACTATAATAAAATAATAGGTACTAATCATTACACAATTACTAATTTAAGAGTTGGGAAACGCGGCTTCCTAAAACATAATTAAGTCTTAATAAGACAAACTGTTTGTAAGCAAACCACTTATATTTAAATACTGAATGCTATTAAGCATTTACCATAAAAAGAAATTAGAATTGTGTAAACACATTTAATAAGGGTATCAAAATACCAAGGAAAGTTTATCACCTGGATTTAAAATTTTAATAAATGTCATATACAATAAGTATTATCAGAGTTTCAGGTTCAACGATAGGTAGTCTTTAAAGTCTTTAAATTAATGATATTATTGTATTGGCTTAGGCTAAAAAAAACCATATTAACTTTATTATTACACAAGCGTTTTTTAGTACAATATATAGAAAATTGAATTAAGGTATAGAAATGCCAAGAGGAGTTATCAGTAGGATGTTATGCTCTTCTTGTCATTGCTGCTGCAAGACATATCAAATGTCAGTTCACCAAAAATCGCCTATCGAGGCAGGCCTTGAGTCCTTTCCCCACCCCTCCCCGCAATGCACTTCCCCTCACATTGCATCCGATTCAAAAAATGCATCTTCAAGATGCAGCCTCCTGCTCGAATTTCGCACTCGCAGGCTTTTTGTTTTTGCTTTTGCATTTACCCTTGCCGTTGCATCTACTGTCTGCCCCTTTTGCATTGTTGAGGCCTTTCTTTAGCTGCAGTTTTTTCGTTTTTATTTTTTTTGGGGATCCGAAGGGGTTGGAATTGGGCTGAAATTCGGGTTTACCTTTGATCCGAAACCGGTTGCCGCGTTTGTTGCTGTTAGAAGACTGTGGTTAATCTTGTCGCCGTTGCCTTTTTTATCTTGCATAAATATGGCAATCAAATGCTTCAATGCCAAATAGGTGTCATCTGATTATAAAGGAGCTGCCCTTTTTCCATTGTCCATCCGAAAGCGAACTTGTTTCCATTTTTTTAGTGTTTTCGTTATGGCGCTGTTTATAAATTCATGCAGCAACTTTGAGAAAATTCAAAAAAACATAAAATCCACATAGCAAAACAAGGAAGAAATAACCCAAGGGGCTTTCATGCCGTAGGGATAGTTACAGAACTCGCTCGGTTTTTGCCGCTTACAAGGAGGGGTAGTGTGACTTTGGTGTGGTGAGTTTCTCGGCCACTTCTTGAGTGAGTTTTACGTGTTAGTTTATCACTCAAAAAGGGGCGACTTGAGCGGTTATTCTCTTGCAGCCGATACTGATTGAGTTGTAAGCCCTAATGGCAATTTAATTGAGTAACTCACACACAGCAGTAAATCAAGCCTAGAACCATCGCCTTGATTCTGGTGTGTGTGTGGTAAATCGGTTCATCATTCCCAGAGCGGCAACTTTAACCCCATGAAAATGCTCGTAAGCCAAATTGCCATTGCTGCCCATCATCAGCATCAGCAGCAACAACAACAACAGCTTGGGAGTGGGGGAAAAGGGGGCGACCCAACCAGTTGCATGCAAAATGCTGGCAACAGGTGTGCTGCTGCTGCCGCTGCTGTTACTGCTGCACTTGCAACATGAAATCCCCTGCAGCAGCGAAATGCTGCCCTGCCCCAATCCAAAGTTTTTCAGCGCTCGCCATGGCTCATATCTTTTCAGAATGATAATAGTTGGCCTTCCATTTCTGCCTTCATCTCAACGTGGCAGCAACAACCTAAGAATTGCACTCAGAAAAAAATGTTTTCAAAATAAATTGTCATTAATTATACATTTATTTTTGTGTGCAGAGTCCTTTCATATGAGAAACTTAAGTACATTTAAGTATTTCATATTAGTTAAGTTATAAAGGTATTGCAAAACCATCTGACTTTAGATACAAAGACCTAATAGTTTTCGCTAGTGGGTTTGAGAATAAAAACTCTTTAAAGTGTGAAGAATTTCGAAACTCATTCTAAACATTTTCCTTGAGTGTAGTCTCACCCTTTGCCATCCGCTGTTTCATTCAGCTGTTCATTGACTTGGGCCTTCAGTGCGCCTTGGCTTTGGTGTTAATCATTGTCTCAGCTCCTCATCATCTCGCAAACTTTATCCATCCATCGGATTCCCATGGCTGTGGCTTTTGTTCTTCAAATGATTTTGCTCTGATTTTCAATTAAATTTGTTTGGACCACCGTTGTCAGTTGATGTTGGCCACTTAGTTGTTCGGTTCCTGCCAACGGGTTCAGCGCAAATGTTTTGCATAAATGCCGCAGCACAAACAAATATAAATGTCCGCCTGTTTGTTGGCCCCAATCGGTGAACTGGCCTGGTCTTTTCCGTGCTGACTTGGCCTGTTAATTTGTGACAGTTATTGTTGCTGTTTTGATTGACTTTGATTTGAGCCGTTGACAGATTGCCACTGCCACAGTTAGTCTGGGGCCTCTAAATGCAGCGGCTCGGCCTGATTGATTAAATCTTTTGTCTGCTAAATGGTTCTCTAACTGTGCTCACAACAAATTGCAAATTGAGAAATCAAGTGTCGACAGGGGCACACAAAGTGTTTTGATGAAAGGTGTCGGCCTGGGCAATTTGATAAAGATTTCCTCGGGAAGTGATCGGCAGTCAGGCTGGAAAATTACGATCAGTTTTAATTACATCTTAAACTATTTTATTGGTAACGAGTTGCCTTTTCAATGCGATTTAAAAATGACTCGTTTCTTAAATATGGAATAAATTACATATTTTTCAACAAGTATTCAAAAGTAGTAAAAGAGTCTGTTCCTCCCCCTTTTTTTCGATTTCCTTGATTGACTGACCACAATCGATTTCCCCTCCCAAGTATACCCCATAATCCCAGCCGCAAACATCTTCGCTCCTCATTGAACATTCATTCGAATCGACAACTGCCAACTCTAAAGTATCGAAAAAAGAAACGAAAACTTCAATTGCGGCACTTTGCCGTTCAATGTTTTGGCCCAAAACGTTGCCAATTCTTCTTAGCGTTGTTGCAGTTACACAGCATTGTTGCTGTTGCCTCTCAGCGTTGTTGTTATAAATTTTGTTCAAGTACGTCAAGTTCGATTGCGTTCTTTACCTTGAAATCTTGTTTTCTATCCGTTGTTAAGTTTGCAATTTTTTGTACGTTCATTCGTTCGTTTTAGCTGCACTTTTGTTGTTTTTGCAGTGCAGCTGCAAAAGATTTTGCATGCTGGGTATATATCCCCCATCCGCCCCATCGTCCCACTGCCTAATATTTTATTTATGCATTTTCTATATTTATTGAGTTACAACAACGTCATCAATTGTGTCCAGTTTTTGTTGTTTTGTTTTAAACACCCAATTTGCATTTATTTATATATGCCGCGGAGTGGAGTGGAGCGGGGCAAAGAAATTAATTTGTGCGCTGATAAATTCAATTAAATTGTTGTACTCACTTTGGTGTGATTTGTTGCTGGCTCTTGTTTTTATTGTTATTGCTTTCTCTGTAATGATTTTACTCTTCCTGGGGTTCTTAATAATTTCCAAAAGAACTCTGGTTGTTGATGATGTGATGTTTCTAACTTTATTGAAACTTTTTTACGAGTATTAATTAAATGAAGAAATCTGGTAGCAAAACAAAAAAAAACATTATTACAAAATTAATAGTTGTTTAAGTACGGTTTTAAATTATTTTTTATCATGTGAATTTCAATTTTATACTTATAAAACATTAAAGATTAGGATAATGTTATAATAAATAGACCTATCACATTCTGAGGGTAAGTCTAACCGCTATTTAAATGTTTTATTAATTACTTCACAGAAATTAGCTAAAGTAAAATGCGGAAATTGTTGACGCCCCACACAAACACACATATCATTATGAGTAAAAAGAAATATTACATTTTTTGTGCATGCTTTGGCGCATGTTAGCAACAAAAACGGCAACCTTGACATCAAAAAACCAGCACATTACGTATACGTAATTTCGTTTGTTTTTTTTCGGGCGCAGTCTGGCAACGCTCGCCCGCCCCCTTGCCTGCCCCTCCCCCAAAAAGCCGAAAATGCAACGCTTGGCTGCATACGCAAAATGTTGTTGTTGTTGGTGCTTCTACTGCTATTTCTATTGCCTTTGCATTGCTATTGCTATTTAGTTTTGGCTGCGCTTGGCCTCCATTTCGGCATGCATTCATAACGCAAGTCGAGGTTTCCATCGGTTTCCAATTTTGCCATTTGCTATTTGCCATCTGAGCCGCCGCCGCACAGTGGGAGAATGTATTAGAATTAAATTCCTAATTTTAAATGTTTTCAATAATTTTTGAATTGATAATAACATCTATTAACACCTTTATTAAATGTTTGTTTCTTACGAACTTTCATTATAACACAAAAAAACAAGTCTTGATTTTTGAGTGGTATACTTTACATAAAAAAGTCAATTTTTACAAAGACACTTATACTTTGTATTATATTTCCAAGTGGTCACTATTCTTAAAAACTTAATGTAAATATTTTAAAACTTGTAAGTTTCTGGCGTATTCTGACTTATTTAAATTTTATTTATAACCATTAAAAGTTTGGTTTTTAAGTATATCAAAATATTATACAAAGTTTTTGCAAAGGAAAAAAGTGTGTTTATTTTTGAAACAAGTTTTATTTATTTTCTATTTAATGAAAAAATCCCAAAATCAAAATTCTCCACAGTGCGCTGCTTTGAGCCTAAAATTTATTGCACTGCGTTTTGTTTTCGGTGTTTTTCTTTCATTTTTTGCACGCTTTTTTTTGTATCTCCTCGTCTCTGTTTGTTCGTCGCATCAACCTCGAACTTTAGATTTGTTTGCAATGTTTATGAGAGCATAACATTCTGTTTGTTTTTCGTTGTTTTTTTTTTATTTCTGACGAGCTACGTGTCGTTCTTTATTTATTTCGGTGTATCTGTTCGCATTTGTTTTTGGCGCGTAGGCTTGGGTGACCAAGGTGCCATTTGGAATATGGCTGCGGATTCCCTTACAAAGTTTGGAATGATGCATGTCGAATATGAATCAAATCCACTGACAAACAAGATGACTAACCAGTCTGTTCTGGTTTTATAATGTGTGTATTGTTTTATAGGAAAGTGATTCTATTAATTTAAAAATAATTTCAATTTAATTGGACTTTAGAACTTTACATTTTAATTACATTTTGGGAAGTACATTTTTGCTAGAAGTCCCTAAACATTTTAAAGTAATAATATGTCATTCCACGCCAAACCAGAAAATGCAACCATGAATATGCAATTATCATCATAATCAGGATCAAACCCCACTTATACTTTAGTATTCTAAATAAAATTCAATAAATAATTTGTAGTTCGTCTAAAAGTTTTATTTTGTTTTTTAATATAATTAATTCTGTAGCTTAATTACTTTTTTTTAACAGAAGGAATTAATTACTAATATTAGGTATTAAAGCCTTAAATTCAGTTTAGCCCATCCTGTAGATGGACTACTGTATTAGTTTTTGAATAATTGATGAACTATTATTCACGATTGAGAATTTAATTATAGTTGAAAACCTTGAACTAATTTAATTAATTACATTTTCTTTAACATTTCCTTAATTATTTTTAAATGATTATATATATTTCCAATATTTTTACACTTAACATCTTCCAGCTCCTCCGAAATCTTTTCAGCCCATCTATTTAGGCCATTGGCACTTGGTGGGCTGTCACAGCAACAGATGCAGCCACTTAGCTTGGGGCAACAGGAAGGAAGCCACGCGGCGTTGCAGTTACAGTAACACACATTTGCCATTTGCTGCCACAGGCCGTGATTTCCATTTCCATTTGTGAGGCGCGAACGGCGCACTAAGGTCGCTCCTAAGCGAGCCAGGGTCCAAGACAAGTTTATTTGAGTTTTTCTATTTTTTCCCCCGATTTTAGCCATTGCCGTAGCCATTGCACTTGCCCCTGGCTTTGAGTTGTCTGGCTTGGATAGTTGGTTAACTTGTTTTTCGGCTTGATAAATGTCCGAATCGTTAGAGTGTTTGTGTTATGGCCACTTCATTGCTCTTGACCCTAATGCCAGAGCATTGATATGGCCAAGCGATGAGGCCTTATCAAAACGGGCGACTTTAACTGCAGCTGCTGCTAGATTGGCTCCTGTTGCTCAATTTTTGGACCGGAAATGGGGCGGCCACTTCCGTTAGATTTCACACCCACGGAGAGCAGAACGACCAACCACAGAGGGGGAGGGGGAGGAGGGACCAGTCGTGGCTCCTGTGGCACGGACATGTGGCAGGAAACGTGAATTTATCGTTGCTCAACTCGAGTGCCCCTCCAGTGGCACTCGACTCGTTCATTTTTCGTGACTCCACTTGTTGCACACACCGAAACACACCGAAAGAGAACTAATTTCGGTTCGTGTGCTTGGGCTTTCCAGAAAATATTCCATTTGCATTTTAATAATTGCCCTGCTCGGCCCCTCAAGTATCCAGAATTGCCAAAGCTCCGGCAATTAGTTAAATGCCAAAGTGCAATCCCCACACTCTCGGGGCCCAGAGAAATCAGTTGATCTAAGTATCGGCTTGGTAACTATATGGTATATGGTTAGCCAGCCGGGGTCTCTCTGGGCTCTGGGCTATTTTGCGCACTATAAACTGGAAGTTGTCCCAATCAAAATAGCCAAATGACCGCACAACAACTACAAAAATACAGGTAACAACAACGGTCAACAGTTACAATAACTGGTTCTCCTATTTAGCCAGTGGTTTTGTTTTTCACATTTTTTTTTCGTTATTGTTTATATCGTTGATTGCCGGACTTTATCTGTCCGTGTGTCTGCCACCTTTTTCGTCCGCTTGCCTTGGGTAAGATTTTTCTATTTTAATTACAATATTTAAGCAACCTGCAAATGTGGGAGCATAATTCGAAATAGATTATTTAATTACTTACTGTGAAGTAATTTTTTGAGGTGGTACCTATTTGAAATAGTTGATAGTTACAATGATATATTTTGTCTTATAGTGAACTTTTTTCTTGATTGCGTAATCATGACTTTTAAATCATAAATAAAACCACAAATATTATCTCATAAAATATAAAGTTAAATGTTGTATGGACATATTCAATTACAATATTAAGTAATATACATTTTACGAGTTCATTCTATTAGCGAGTTGCTATGATGATGACATCCTTTAGTATTGGAGTCCATTCAATTACAAGCCAATTTACAACGCTGATAAGTTTCAATGACTTTCTCAACTCAATAACAGCACGCAGTGAAAATTCCCAATTTTTTTGTTATCATCCAACATTCCGTGCGATCGGACGACGATCTTTCAGAGCTCTGATATTTCTGCTGCCACTGCCGCTGCGTGCAACTTGAGATGCATTAGGAAAGGTCAGTGCCACCGCGTCTCAGTCGCTGTCCCTGTGCCTCAAATGCATCAAAACGCGCTTTTCTTTTCTTTTTTACTTTTTTGTCGGTTGTTGTTGTCGTTGACGTTGCTGCTGCTGTTGCTGCTGCTGCTGCGGCTGTCTATCATGGAAGGTTTTTTCGAAAGGGGGGTTCGGGGGGATAGAACAGAGCGGAGAGCTACGTTTCGCGCTTACTTGCTTTTAATTCTTGCATTGCGTTTCAAGTTGCAGGGCACTCAGGCCCACCAATACAAATAAAGGCCGACTTGTGTGTGGTTAAGTGCAGCTGCAACTGCAACTGCAGCAGCAACAGCAACAGCAACAGCAACTGCAGCAGCGGCACAAAAAACGCGCAACTCATTTAAAAATGCCAACGTCCATCAACGAGGATCGCCGAAGATGGCAGAATTTGTTGTCGTTTCGCTTTTTTGTCAAATTGTTTTGCTGAATTTTCTTGAGAACTTTTGCATTGTATTGCACAGAGAGATCCTCCTTCCTCTCCATTCCTCTTTTTGTGTGCAGTTTGCTAGAGGGAGATGTCCGAGGAAGTGCAAGTTCCACAACTCAAGACGACAATGAACTGTTTTGTATTGTATTCCCCGCAGTTCAGTTCAGTTCGGCTCGGTTTGTTTGGGTGGTGGGGGGGTAGGTTCTTCCTTCTCCGATTTCAGCATTGCATAATCCACGAAAATACGCGTAAAATCACAGCGACCTGGGCTTATTTCATTAGCCATTTCAATTAACTTGACATTCCAAAGGGACGCGGCCAAACAAAATTAGAGAGCGACGATGGAGAGAAGTAAAGAAAAATACTTTTGCATTTGCTAACAGAATTTGCACTAATTGAAATGATGAAATGGGAAAAAATGAGAAATAATCTAGGAAAACTGCGAAAAAACTGCGAAAGTACTGTAAACTATGTAGAAAAATATCTGGCAAAATAAAGAACGAGAAAATGTAATTTTCATATTTCGTTTTAGACTCTGACTGAGAAAAAATTTAATTCATTTTATGGTAATTAACAGATATGCTTTTTGCAGTTTACGCCTCCTTCATCTCGATCCAGGAAACTTTTCATTAAGCGTTAGAATTTGCGAAAATTCCTCAATTGTGGCGCGTGGCAAACTGACATGGATCCCAAACTTTTAGCACCTGAGGACCCGACCCGTTAACAGCCATTTTTGGCCACAGAACAATGCCAAGACACCCATGCACACAAATTGATGTTAAGTTAAGTGTCCTCCAGGAGATGATTATTCTGTGGTCTACACAACATGCCACACAGATGAGGACCATCACTGAAAAAAAGGAGACTATAAAGTTACTAAAATTGATTTCAATATTTAAAAGAGGATAATAAATGCCATATCCATATCCTTGCCATATTGATTATTTAGAATGTTAAAATATGTTATTATAAAATTATAAATGAATGCATTGTTTGGCATGTTTAAAAGGCAATTGCATTCTCGAAGTTTAAATTAGCAGACTAGAAATATCTTCTTTAAAAGAAAAGTCCTCTAATAAGGTAACAAATATATTTTACACATAAAAAGTTTAATTCCCGAGTCCAGGTGATTTTTTCTCCCAGTGCAAGAGTGTGCGTCTGGCTCTGTGGTTTTGTGTGGAGACTGTAAACTTTTTGGCAGCATTTCGAGGCAGCCTGGGGCTCATGCAGCAGGAGTCAAGTGCGGTGTGCAGCATATGCAAACACAAAAGCTTAGGCGCCACACATAGGGAACATCGGTGGCACCTGTTGCCCACTGCAGACTAATTTCATTACGTACACTTGTGCGTTGTACGATGTGCGATGCGACAGACCGCAGGCAGCACAACAAAGGCCGGGCAAAGTGATTATGGCATCTAAATCGAAAATTGCACAGCACTTTCGGTTTCACCACCGCAAACACACACTCATTAATTTGCCGGCTAACTGGTTGGAGTGCCAACGCAACAACAACGAACACACCCACCCACCTGTTGGTTTTGGCCAACTGGATTAGAGAGACTCAACTGCAACTGCATCGTTTGGCCTGCACTTCCATTCAAATTTCAGCAGCATCATCCGTAGGCCTTTGCACACATCCACAAAACAGAGCGATTTAATTGAGTGTTTTTGCTGAATTTAGTTCAGGGTCAATTGTGTGTGTGCATTTAGCTTTTGGTCTGGCCAATTGGCCAATTTGGCAAGTGCCGAAGGATGTGTGCGAGTGTGGGAGTTGCTGTTGGTCATGGAGATTTTGTTTGCCTATGATTTATTCATTGCGTATACGACGTGTGGTCCCTGGTTAGTGTCAAAATGCTAAACACATTATGGAAATCAAATGGAAGGCTTAAATGATTATGTGGATTGTTAATTGCTGAAGGGAATTCTAAAATAATTTGATTAGAAAAGCCTAAATAAGTAGGTATTAAATCACAAATGTAAGAAATCTTATAGGGCTTAGATAGTTACGAATTGTAGAATAAATAATTTCTAGAAATATTTGATCATCAGTATCCTTTTTCTTAAAAATACTCTGCATTATTTAATGATTTCTGTGAATACAATGGATTACCATAGACACACTATTCTCCGAGAATTTCCAGAAATGCTGGCAATTATTTTTCGGCTTACTTTCCCAGCGAATTAACCATCGTAAGCCATCTTCTTATGGCCAGGGTTTTCTCGGCAATTATGCGTTCATCTACCTGGTCTCATAATTTCCTCTCCCCCCTTCCGACACACAAACTATTTTTTAGGCTTCGCAACTCTTCTGCTATTCGGTGGGTTTGGTTTTTCCCCCGGTTTCTTTCTCCGCAGTGTTCCACTTCTCATTAGCAAGAGTTTTTGTTTGCCATTCAGTTCAGTTTTTTTTAGCTGCCGGACTGTTTTTCTCTTTCGGCTGCTGCTGCCGCTGCTTCTGGCACCCCACCCGATTTGGCCTGCTCATTTAATTGCATGGCATTGCATTCCCTGTTCTCCATACATATATCTTCCCTCTCCCTTGCTCGCCATAGGGCCGTCTCTGTCGCTCCCACTTGCCACCCCATTCGGTGCAGTTCAGTGCCAAAACAAATTGTGAGAAAAATGCCCAACAACAGAAAATGTGCGTGCTACATAAATTAAAACCTATGCTTCACTGGTCCGCCTAGAAAATAGGGCCGAAAAAAGGGGGAGCGGGATAGCGATCGAGCCAGAAAGGGACGGGGCTGAGGGAGCAGAAAGAGAGGGCAGGAAGAGGGCTAGCAGGCCCATACAATGTTTTTATCGCCGGCTTTAGCTGGCTCACTCTCTTTTTCACTCGCCGATCTCATATTTTATGTCAAAGTCGTGGCTTTTTTTCGGACACTGAAAAAAGAGTATGTTTTACAAATTTGCAAACGCTTTCGTGGGCTTAAAGATATCTAAGCAAATTATTATAAAAATGTCATTGGTATTAAAAAAAATTATTTACAGGATCAACTTACCTTCACGTCCGTAAAAATGAAACAAAAATGAATAAATGTTTTTAGAGAATTTTTTATGCTTGACAAAAATAATTATAGTCTATAATGGCGTCCAATGCCTTTAAAGAAATAACAAAAATATTTATATATAATCCTACTATCTAGGATCCTTCGAAATAAATAAATGAAGAATGTTAGTTTTAAATATAGATTCTTCTATAGATTTCTGAAGCAATCCTTATTGTGTCCTCCTTTTTCCCTCAGTGTATTCCTTCTTTATCGCTTGGCTTGTTTTGCATTGAATTCGGGTTTAAAATTGTTCTTGTTTTTTTTTGCTGCGGCTGCCGCTGCTGCATCGCATATTCGTCAATTTTTTGTAGCCGCTGCTGCTGCTGTTGCAGTTACTGCGGCGCAGCAAGTGGCTGCCATCTTGATTATGTTGTAGCTCCCGTTGTTGATGTTGTTGTTACAGTGCAGCTCCGAATGCAACACGATGATGACTGCCACAATGATGATGATGATGATGGCGTGTTTGCTGTAATTTGCGCTACGAAAAACGTTCAAAAATGCAACAACGAACTGCATCAACAGCAGCGGCCACAAAAAATGCGCTCTAAATGAAGGGAATTGAGTTCTGCGATCGTTGACGCTACTTCTGCTGCAGTCGCAGTCGCAGTTGCTGCTGCTGCTGCAGTCGACGCAGCAAAAATAAAGGGCAAAATACGAAAAACCTTGAGGACGGTCAGTAACCGACAACCGCCAGCCCAGTAAAATTTGTATGAGCTGCCAACGAAATATTTCTTTCGCTTTTTTTCGTATTTCGTATTAACATACTCTCACTGCAAGTGGGGCATTATCTTTTGGCCGACTTCGATTGGGGTTTGAATGAGTGGGGATTATAAAGAGTGGTTCTTTAGGGTAATTAATGATAGTTAATGATTAGTCAATAACTATCGTTCTATATTACGTCACCATTATAAACAACTATTAATAATCCCCAAACTTTCAAGCAAATAATTTATTTAAGGGATAATATTTTTTAAAATTTTTGGCTTGCAAACTTATTTTTGTATCAATTTTTAATTTTTACCAAAAATGAATCAACAATATTTTTAGCACAGTGGTTTTCCTTAAGTTTAGTTTTTAATCATCCTTTCGTTTTTAGATGATTTTTAAATGTGTGATCTGTAATATATTTAAGTTTTGCTTTTCATCCTTATTTAAATGCTGCTTTTAAAGATTGAAGGTATCTCTTAGATACTTTTTCTTGGCTGACTCTTTAGAGTATTAATAGCTTCGACCTATTTAACATAACGCTTTTGCCCTGCTTGTTGGGATATTTATTTTTGGTTGCTCTTTCTGCTGCGTT